>CAWUFW010004431.1:600000-1200000 GCA_963921515.1 Calotriton arnoldi | reverse complement strand
CTACTTCAGCAAAAGTGAAATGGTTGAGGAAGGGATTCGGAGTGAGATGACCTTTCACTCTGATCGTGCCGGAGCTGGAGCTTGATTCACGAGGCAGACATGTAATGTGAGCAAATGCCAAGAAATTAAAACAACTGGACGGCGTGAGTAAACTTTAGCCACTTTAACATCGGGTGCATGAATTGAAAAAGGAAAGAAAAAATGAATTTAAATGAAAACAACCTGAACTCACTAAGACTCTGTAAAATACATTTGCATTACCTGTGAAATGCACCATGGGAACTGTATTTTTAATGCCAGTCACGTGATTTTTTGAAGTTTAAAAAGCGCGCAGAAATGCACTTGCAATCAATAATCCCCATCTGTGATCAAGGCAATACATCAGTGGTGGCTGGTGACATTTGAAAGTGGTGGGGCGTAAAAGTTGGGGATGAATTTTACGTAGCGAGCGAGTGCGGCCGACATAAGAGGTGTTCACTGTTCAGCCCATGCATCATTCACCCAATCATCCCCCATTAATTTATCCATGTTTCTATCATCCACTGTATTCATCTGTTCATCCATCCATCGGTCCTTCTAGAGACGATCCCATTCGCTCATCCATCCATGTATCCATTAACTAGAAAATCTTCCACTCATTTGTCCATCATTGGAGCATTCATTCATGTACACATTCACTCATCCTTCTGGACACACTCTCCTGTAACTCTTCTGCCCACTCAATCATCTATGTATCCTTTCACCACTGGTGAATAACCAGAGCATCCAGCCATCTTCAGACAACCTCCCTTCCATCCATCCATCAATCTCAATGAAAGTGTATATTTGCTTGTCTATTTGAACCACGTTCTCAATTAGCCTGTTCGCCAGACAAGCGGAAACACAATATTATATCAGATCACAACACTATTCAGATATGGTGAGATCTTAGCATTATGAAACCCTTTGCGGGCCGATCGATGGAGACTGAATATGTCCTGGTAAAGATGATAAACAACGATTGAGAGCTTACCTGTGCACTTATTTAGGAGACCGTGACGGCACAATACCTTCCACCCAGGCTGTTTGGGCTGCAGGTACAGCCTATATATGCAGTGGGATTATGGAGAGCCAGTCAGAGCAGCCAGGGGGGATGGGGCAGAGAGAGTGAGAGAAGAAAAGCGAGGGAGGAGGAAAGAGAGAGCGGAGTAAAGAGAGGGAGGAAGGGTGAGGTGAAGTGAATGAATGACAGAGATAGAGAATACAGTCTAGGGGAGCAGGACTAACACATATAATTCGCCAGACCACTGCCGGAGCGTAACTCTGCTCTTGCCTCTCCGCCCCACCGTCCTTCGCGGTCCCCTCGCCCTGGTGTGTGGTGTGATATGAAGTGGAGGAGATAAAAGGAAGACCTCTCTCTACCAACTCTCAGAGAATAGCAACCCGAAAGTGTTCAAAAATGCTTACACGTCGCCCTCTTCAAATTCTAGCCTTAGAAAATAGCTTCGATAGTTAATTTCGCATGCCCTGCTTTGCTTTTCATTCATGTTGAATCCAGCGCCCAGAACTCCTTGTGATGTAGCAGCACTTTACCACTTTACATAACATGAGTCAGACTGATCCCACCTCGCTGCAGTGCCTTGTTTGGTGCGTGGATTCGCCAGGATCTGAGCATTATATGAATGTATAAATAATCAAGCGGCACACGAGGAGTGTGTGTAAGGCA
The DNA here is from genome assembly GCA_963921515.1 of Calotriton arnoldi. NCBI lineage: Eukaryota > Metazoa > Chordata > Amphibia > Caudata > Salamandridae > Calotriton > Calotriton arnoldi. Next base: position 1,198,295 of record CAWUFW010004431.1, on the reverse strand, counting down.
GCGGTGTCCCCTCTGGGGATCACCGTGCCATGTTTACATACAGCAGCATGCAGTGTTTGCTAACATTGTCGGTGTCACGGGAGAGAACGCCCGGGTGGAATAGAGGCGCCCTTCCAGTGAGCTGCAGCTCGCTCTAATTACACCACGGCGAAAACAGCCAAGGAGCGTGCTCAGCAAAGAGCAGTTCACAGGCAAATACATCCGCCTTTTTAAGATGACCATTGTGCTTAACATACATTTTGAGGACTGGTGGGGGCCGCAGTCGCGGCTCGCGGGGGGGGGGTCGCGCGGGGGTGGGGGTGTTAAGTTTTAAAATATTTAAAATTAATAAATCCTTAATCCTACCTGAGCAGCAGGTCTGCCGTCCGCGCTGCCTCGGGTCCGTTGGCGCGACTGGCGCCTACAGCCCCTCTCAGCCAATCCTGTCGCTGCCAGCAGCGCCAGGATTGGGTTAGGGCACGGTTAGTACTCGCCCGCCTGCCCATTAGGAGACCGAGGTTTGAGCCTTTGCTCAGCCCTCGCTCTCCTAATGGGCATGCGCAAGCCAGTGCACACACAAGTGCGCATGACTGGGCACCGCGCGAAAGTCGGTGCCCTTGCCCACTCATGCGCACTTGTGCTGCAGTGCTGCCTGCTGCCCCTGGTCCCTCTCAGTCATGTCAGTCAACATGACGCAGGACCGCCCACCCCCTTCAGACTCTGAAGGGGGTGGGCGATCCGACGTCATGCTGACTGACATGATTGTCAGTTCTCCTCGGCGTCTTTGAACTTCAGTAAACTGATTCAGTTTACTGAAGTTCAAAGACGCCAGGGAGCTGCGAGCGAGGGGGCTACGCCCGAATGGACGCACCGCGCCTGCAATACATTGCTGAAACGCGTAAGGACAAGGGGTATCCTTTGCGCTGCTGTGCCTGTGGAAATAAAGCCTGCATCTCCGGTATTGGGCCTCTGTGTGGTGTGTAACAGAAGTTAAATTGACGGGCTGCTCCGTGCCCGTTGTTAGAGGCCGCCCTGTAGGGTTGGAGGCTCCTTGCTCGGAGGCATGTTGTTGGATTCTTATCAAGGGAGCATGACCCACTCGCCATTTCTAACCAAAGGGGAAATGCTACTTCAGCAAAAGTGAAATGGTTGAGGAAGGGATTCGGAGTGAGATGACCTTTCACTCTGATCGTGCCGGAGCTGGAGCTTGATTCACGAGGCAGACATGTAATGTGAGCAAATGCCAAGAAATTAAAACAACTGGACGGCGTGAGTAAACTTTAGCCACTTTAACATCGGGTGCATGAATTGAAAAAGGAAAGAAAAAATGAATTTAAATGAAAACAACCTGAACTCACTAAGACTCTGTAAAATACATTTGCATTACCTGTGAAATGCACCATGGGAACTGTATTTTTAATGCCAGTCACGTGATTTTTGAAGTTTAAAAAGCGCGCAGAAATGCACTTGCAATCAATAATCCCCATCTGTGATCAAGGCAATACATTGCTGAAACGCGTAAGGACAAGGGGTATCCTTTGCGCTGCTGTGCCTGTGGAAATAAAGCCTGCATCTCCGGTATTGGGCCTCTGTGTGGTGTGTAACAGAAGTTAAATTGACGGGCTGCTCCGTGCCCGTTGTTAGAGGCCGCCCTGTAGGGTTGGAGGCTCCTTGCTCGGAGGCATGTTGTTGGATTCTTATCAAGGGAGCATGACCCACTCGCCATTTCTAACCAAAGGGGAAATGCTACTTCAGCAAAAGTGAAATGGTTGAGGAAGGGATTCGGAGTGAGATGACCTTTCACTCTGATCGTGCCGGAGCTGGAGCTTGATTCACGAGGCAGACATGTAATGTGAGCAAATGCCAAGAAATTAAAACAACTGGACGGGCGTGAGTAAACTTTAGCCACTTTAACATCGGGTGCATGAATTGAAAAAGGAAAGAAAAAATGAATTTAAATGAAAACAACCTGAACTCACTAAGACTCTGTAAAATACATTTGCATTACCTGTGAAATGCACCATGGGAACTGTATTTTTAATGCCAGTCACGTGATTTTTGAAGTTTAAAAAGCGCGCAGAAATGCACTTGCAATCAATAATCCCCATCTGTGATCAAGGCAATACATTGCTGAAACGCGTAAGGACAAGGGGTATCCTTTGCGCTGCTGTGCCTGTGGAAATAAAGCCTGCATCTCCGGTATTGGGCCTCTGTGTGGTGTGTAACAGAAGTTAAATTGACGGGCTGCTCCGTGCCCGTTGTTAGAGGCCGCCCTGTAGGGTTGGAGGCTCCTTGCTCGGAGGCATGTTGTTGGATATATATATATATATATATATATATATATATATATATATATATATATATATATATATATATATATTCACTGAAAAAACCACAGGTTTCATGGACGTTATAGTCAGAAATTAGCATTTAAGAAACCTTTGAAATTCACTGAAAAAACCATAGGTTTCAGGGACGTTATAGTGAGAAATTAGCATTTAAAAAAACCTTAGAAATTCACTGAAAAAACCACAGGTTTCAGGGACGTTCTAGTTAGTTGGATATTTCACTCGTACAAAACCAGAGAAATTCGGCCGTTATAGTTAGTTCAGCTAACTATAACTCGCGCTCCCGCACTGCTGATGATGTCACATATTACATCATTCATGACATGGCCAGTGACATCACTGATGACATCTCAAATGACATCACTGATGACATCATCCAGTGACTGTGTTTTTTGTAAAGTTTAAATATGTTTTATATATATATATATATATATATATATATATATATATATATATATATATATATAGGCCAAGGTGTATTGAAGAATGAGTGGGTGTATAAGTGTCTGACTGAATGATTTAGTAGGTGCGTGACTGACTGTATAAGTGAGTGATTAAATGTGTCTTACTGAATGCATGGGTTAGTGACTGATACAGACATTCACACAGTTTAGTTTGCCAGTTGGTGTGTAAGTGGTTGCATGGGTTGGTGAGTAGCTAAATGAGGGTCTATATGGGTTATTGATTGGTTGTCTGAGTATCTGTATGGGTGCCTGAGTGTCTGTGTGGGCGGGTGGGGGTGTGACTCTGTGCATAGATGTGTGAGTGGGTGATTCACTGGGTGTATGGGTTCAAGAGTGCATCTGTGAAGTGCTGTATGGGTGGGTGAGTGTGTGTATGGGTGTGTTGGTGAGTGAATGGATGCCTCAGTGGTACATGTGTGAGTAACTGCATATGTGAAAGGCAGTATATGTGAGTGTTGGAGTATATAAACGACTATATGTGAGAGTGAGTGATTGTGAGAGTGGCTGTATGGAGGAGTGTGTGCTTGTATTAGTTATTGTATAAGAGTGTAAGTATGTGTTAGTATATGTTTGAATAAGTGAGGTGGTGTGTGTATATCTGTATAGGTGAGTAAATGGGAGTGTGATTGATTCTTTGCATGACTGACTAGGTGTGTGAGTAACTATGGATGAGTGGTGGTGTGTGAGTGTCTGTATAGATATGTGAGTGCATATGATAGTGCCGTTTTGATGGTTGACTGCATGTATGAGTGACTGTATGGGTGAATGAGTGGTTGTGTGTGTAGACCTAGGAATTAGTGAGTGGGTTTGTACTAACTGGTATTGATGTGTCTATGGTTTCGAAAATGGTAGTCTGTATTTTAGAGTGGGTATATCAAAGATTATATTAGGGTATGAGGAGGTGCATCAGATTATCACGTGGATGATGTCATCAGTGATGTCATCAGTGATGTCACTGACCATGTCATGAGTGATGTAATATGTGACATCAGCAGTGCATTGCGGGGGCGCGAGTTATAGTTAGCTGAACTAACTATAACGGCCGAATTTCTCAGTTTTGTACGAGTGAAATGTCCAACTAACTATAACGTCCCAGAAACCTATGGTTTTTTCAGTGAATTTCTAAGGTTTTTTAAATGCTAATTTCTAACTATAACGTCCCTGAAACCTGTGGTTTTTTCAGTGAATTTCAAAGGTTTTTAAATGCTAATTTCTAACTATGCCTACAAAGGTAGGACATGTTCAGGAAGAAAGGCGCAGAAAGAAGCAAGAGAAATGCAGAAAGAGGCAACAGAAGTCCAGAAAGTCGAAGAAAGGTGCAGAAGAAAGAAGCAAGAGATGTTCACAAAGAACCAACAGAGGTGCAGAAAGAGGCCTTGTTGCAAAGTCATCCTGTGCCCCCAACTTTTTGCTGACTGGTACTGGTAGTAACTGACTCTGACTAACCAGGCCCGGAGCTAGTGCTATGCTGAAAGACACTTAGAATACAGTGAAAACACCTACATACACTAGGGTACACTATGGGTTGGGGTACCCCTGTGATTGGCATGACCTCCCCTGTATGGCCCTAGTACATAATAGGGCAGGGGCATTAAAACTACCTCTAACTAAGAGGTGCAGAAGGAGGCAAGAGAAGTAGAGAAAGAAGCAACACAGGTGCCGAAAGAGGCAAGAGAGGTACAGAAAAAAGCAAGTGAAGTGCAGAAAGAGGAAAATGAGGTGCAGAAAGAAGCAAGAGCAGTGCAGAAAGAACCAACAGAGGTGTAAAAAGAGGTAAGAGAGGTGCAGAAACAGGCAAGAGAAGTGCAGAAAGAGGCAAGAGGATTGCTGAAAGAAGCAACAGGTGTAGAAAGAAGCAAGAAAAGTGCAGAGAGGCAAGTGAGATGCAAAAACAGGCAGGAAAGGTACAGAAAAAGGGAAGACGAGTGCATAAAGAGACAACAGGGTTGCAGAAAGAAGCAAATGAGGTGCAGAAAGAGGCAACAGACGTGCAGAAAGAGGGAAGAGAACTGCAGAAAAAGGCAAGAAAAGAGCAGAAGGAGGCAAAGGAGGTACATAAAGAGACAACACGGGTGCAGAAAGAAGCATGGAAAGTGCAGAATGTAGCAACAGGGGTGCAGAAACAGGCAAGAGAAGTGCAGAAACAGGAAAGAGAAGTGCACAAAGAGGCAAGAGAATTGCTGAAAGAAGCAACAGAGGTGTAGAAAGAAGCATGAAAAGTGCAGAAAGAGGCAAGTGAGATGCAAAAACAGGCCGGAAAGGTACAGAAAGAGGGAAGACGAGTGCAGAAAGAGACAACAGGGTTGCAGAAAGAAGCAAATGAGGTGCAGAAAGTGGCAACACGTGCAGAAAGGGAAGAGGTGCAGAAAAAGGCAAGAAAAGTGCAGAAAGAGTTAAAAGAGGTACATAAAGAGACAACAGGGGTGCAGAAAGAAGCAAGACCGGTGCAGAAAGAAGCATGGAAAGTGCAGAATGAAGCAACAGGGGTGCAGAAAGAGGCAAGAGAAGTGCAGAAACAGGCAAGAGAAGTGCTGAAAGAAGCAACAGAGGTGTAGAAAGAAGCAAGAAAAGTGCCGAAAGAGGCAAGAGAGATGCAAAAACAGGCAGGAAAGGTACAGAAAGAGGGAGGACGAGTGCAGAAAGAGACAACAGGGGTGCAGAAAGAAGCAAATGATGTGTAGAAAGAGGGAAGAGAGGTGCAGAAAGTGCATGAGATTTGCAGAATGAGGTCAAGAGAAGTGCAGAAAAAGAAAGAAACGTGTAGAAAGAAGCAACAGAAATGCAGAAAGAGGCAAGAAAGGCGCAGAGGGAACCAAGAGTGGCTTGCACACCATTAGTACCAATTTAACACCCACATTTAGCAATAACTAACACGTGACCATTCTAGGTTTGCAAAGGGCCTTCCACCACGCTGTAACACTTGTCGCTGCATTTTTGGTAACGTTTGACCCGTTTCAGCTAGAAACAAGGCTTTTTTTGTTCAAATCTGCAGATTAGGGTGCAGATGATGAATTATGTGGCTAATGCAGAAAATTTATAATTGTGCGAAAGTCGGTGCAGCCAAACAGTCACATAATTCCAGTGGCCCTGCTCATACCTCTGACTAGGTCCACAAGTGCTCCTCAGTGAATCCATCTATTTTTGTCTCACTGAGTACATAGTTGAGCTTCTATGGAAACGAGGAAGACTAAACCAGAGGTTACCACTCCACAACAGACTACCATACCACATAATTCCTCTCTATAACACATAATCCCACTCTACATAATTCCTATACACTAAATACCACATACTTTCTATCCACATAATTTCACTGCACACAACATACATCCACTCCAAAAAACATTAGTAAAAAACTTTTGCATTTACAACGCCAATAGCTCTAATTCTCGCAAATGCGAAACCTATTACATTGCAAACACTTCCTTAACTAGTAGTCGTGTTTGCAGAGTGGTGGAGAAAGGGTGCTGGGCCTCCGACCAGCGCTCAGGAATTCCGGTGCGTAGGGCTTACAGGAGGTACCAGTAGTGCTTCTTGGCCCCCAAAGTCCCTCAGGAGTAAATTGGACTTCATCCCCCATCCCGTAGTCTGCCAGGAGGCGCGTTTGCAGAATGGTGGAGAAAGGGGGGCATGGCCTCCGAAGACGTCTTAGCAATCCCACTGTGCGGGACTTGCTGGAGGTAACAGTAGGGGTAGTTGGCTCCCAAGGACATCCTTGGGGGGGGGGGGCAACTACCCCTCCTATTACCTCCAGTAAGTCCCACACAGCAGCATTGCTAAGTTCGAAGAGCAGACCACGCCCCCTTTGCCCACCACTCTACAAACTCGCTCCCTGGCGCGCTCTAGGATAGGGATTGAAGTCCCCTTCGCTGCTGGGGGTCCTTTAGGGGCCAACTAGCCTACCTCTTACCTCCAGTAAGCCCCACGCAGTGGGATTACTGAGAGGTAGACAAAGGCTACGCCCCCTTTCTCCACCACTCTACAAACGCGCCCCCTGGTGCGTTGTTAGTAGGGGAATTAATTCCCCTTGAATACTGAGGGTTCCTGGGGGCCAACTAGCCCACCAGGTGTACCTCCAATATGTGCCACAGAGCTGGATTGCAGAGAGGTGGTCCGAGGACACACCCCCTTTTTACACCACTCTGCAAACGCGCCTCTTGGCGCACTGCTGCTCGGGGGATGAAGTCCACTTGTGTCCTGAGGTCCTCTGGACACAAGAGGACCTCATCACCCCACCACCAGTGTGCCTGAGCAGGCCTGGGGGGTCAGGGTGTTTTTACCCTGCCCCCTTTTCTTGTTTTTAATCTTTTTTTTTTTTTTTACCTTTTTCCTTCTCCCTCGTCCGAGGCACAAGATGGCTGCCAACACTTCCTGATTTGAAGTGTTGGCAGCCATTCAGAGGCAAGCTCGGGAAGTTAGGCTCCGCCCAGATATCGAAAGTTTTCTTTTTTTTAATTTCTCAGGAACTACTGAACGGATTTACACCATTTAAAAAAAAAGGTCGCTTTCTGAACCAAGCGCTACCTTTTTGCCAAATTTGGTGTAATTACGTTCAGCAGTTCGGGCTGTAGCTTTGTCTAAAGTTTCCTATGGAAATTAACATGGGGAAAACACGTTTTGGGACCCCCCTTTTTTCTCGGCCCCCGCTTGACGAATCACCCCGAAACTTTCAAGACAGGAGCTGACTGGAGCGCCCCACTAGTTTTGAAACTTTCGCGAAGATTCGTCAACCGGCGCCAAAGTTATTGAGAAAAGAAAAAACGCTTTTCCTATAGAAACTAGGTCCTAACTATAACTACCTACTGGCAACCGCCAATAGATAATGTATATGTATATATGTGGCTGTGGAACAGGAGGTGCCTGTTATATGCAGGGGTGCTGGCGCGAACATCGGCAATCCTTTTGAAGACATTTTTGAATGTGAGTGCCGGCGGCGACGCACTTGGGTTTTACTGAGCCACCAGTCCCAGGAAGCATTGCTTCAGGTGGTTCACCTGAGCATAATTATTATAGGGATTTACTGGTGGTTGCCGCACGCCAGCACGTCACATCGTCTGCCACTGAAGAGGGCGTTGGCCCGAAACGCGTCTTGCAGGAAACCAGAAAGGGACTTTGTTCATGTCGTGTGCCCTTGCTTTGGCGTAATTTCCACCTGGGAGTGCATCCCACCTAGAGGCAACTCTTTTAGTATTTTGTACAGCGGCCTGCCTGGTCGCGGGATTGCACCACCGCGAAACACTTGCGGGTCCGCGGCTGCTTTATTGGGGCAGCTGTCTGTGGAACAGGAGGTGCCTGTTATATGCAGGGGTGCCGGCGCAAACATCGGCAATCCTTTTGAAGACATTTTTGAATGTGAGTGCCGGCGGCGACCCACTTTGGTTTTACTGAGCCACCAGTCCCAGGAAGCATTGCTTCAGGTGGTTCACCTGAGCATAATTATTATGGGGATTTACTGGTGGTTGCCGCACGCCGGCACGTCACATGGTCTGCCACTGAAGAGGGCGTTGGCCCGAAACGCATCTGGCAGGAAACCAGAAAGGGACTTTGTTCATGTCGTGTGCCCTTGCTTTGGCGTAATTTCCACCTGGGAGTGCATCCCACCTAGAGGCAACTCTTTGAGTATTGTGTATATGTGTATATATGTGTATATGTATGTGTATATGTAGGTATGTGTATATGTGTATGTGTATATGTATATGTGTATGTGTATATGTATATATGTGTATATGTGTATATGTGTGTATGTGTATATGTATGTATATGTGTATGTATATATGTCTGTATGTGTATATGTATGTGTATATGTATGTGTGTATGTGTATATGTGTATATGTATGTATGTGTATATATATATATATTCACTGCTAAAACCATAGATTTTAGGGACAGTTATAGTTAGTTGGACATTGCAGTCGTACAAAACCCGTGAAAGTTCAGGTAACTATAACTCGCGCCCCCGCAATGCACTGCTGATGACGTCACATATTACATCACTCATGACATGGTCAGTGACATCACTGATGACATCTCAAATGACATCACTGATGACATCATCCACGTGATAATCTGATGCACCTCCTCACACCCTAATACAACCTTTGATACACTCACTCTAATTTCGCGATGATTCGTCAAACGGCGCCAAAGTTATTGGGAATAGAATGTTACGGATTTCCTATGGATAATAGGTCCTAACTATAACTATCTACTGGCGACCGCCAGTAGATAATATATGTATGTATATATGTATGTATATATATATATGTCAATCCTTTTGCTCTCTTGTTAATAAGAAACCAAGCTGGGCCCAATTCCTTTCCAGCGTGAATTTAATAAATTACAAACAGCGAAAAAACGCCCGACGCGTTTCGGAGCAGTTGCTCCTTGATCACGGGTGATCATGACAACAAAGATCACTGTCCACCTGGATGCCTACAGAATACACACATAGCACAAAAGTTAAAAGTACCTTCTGCTATTCTCACGCATGCCCGACAGGAACATAGTCCCACACTTCTGGATAAACAAAGACCCACATGATTGGCATAAATCAATGTTAAGATGTCCTTGTGGTGGCTTCAAATAAACACATTATCCCATAGACACAGCCCAACAATGTAAAATAAACTTCATCAAATGACCAAAGGCATCCTGCAGTTATACCTTTTCTTTACTACCTCAGCTGCTTCTTCATACAGCAGCACAGTTAGCTGTCACAAATGTCCCTGTAGCTAATGGTATGCATATTAATTGGTTAGCAGGCTTCTCAGCTGTGACCATGAAGAGCAGGAATAGACCCAGACCAAACAGTAATAATATATTAACGCAGGTCTTTCTCTGTATCTCCAGACAAAGAACTGAGTAGTGTGATACTGGCTTGCGGTGAGAAAGTAAATTATTAGTTTTTGTAGGTGTTAGTGACTAATATTTGTGGTGGACTGACTTGTTAGGCCTAGTCAAAGGTTTCAGTAATTCAAACCTGGTAGCTATGGCACAAAGCAGACAGACTTAACTTAAGGAAAATGTGTAAACCATTTAGAAATTCCAGAACAGTTAGACTCGCTAACCCAACACAATGAAAATCCATACCAATTTTTTAAAATAGAGTAATTATGAAAATCCAGTAAATGCAACCAGAGATATGATTTGGAGATTTTTTAAGAAAATAGGACCAAAAAGGACAAAGCTACAGTGGTAGTCAATGGTCACTGTAGATCAAAACCTGGGCAAACTTTGAGACCGAGCAAGGTGGAGCGCAGGTCAGATAGACCAATGTAGAGTGGCCCCACTAGGGCCTGGAAGTAGTGAAGTTTGAAAAAGGTTTGAAGTCCCAGTCTAAAAAGAGACTTTGGTGGTGTTTGTGAAGGAAAACTCCTCTCCATGCAGGTCAAACCTGAGATTAAATTTGACGCTGTGGATCTGGATTCACAGCGGGCTTCTTTTCCTTTAAGCTCCTAGAGTTCCCAAACTTCTTTTGGTGCCCAAACAACCACAGGAGCCCACTTCCAAGGCCCCAGGGACAACAGGGGGAGCACTTGGAGAGTGTCAAGGTGTCAGGCAGAGGGCAACAGCAAAGTTAAGTCCAGTTCCATTAGACACTGGTCAGCTGGAATTCTTAACAGTTATGTTCTCTTTAGCTTTGTGGTCCTGGACCCACCCAGGGGAATCAGCCTTGGAGACTTCTCTGTCCTTGGTTTTCAAGTGGAAGGGGGGGTCCAACCTCTTCAGGTCCTTCTTACAGTTCACGGATGCGAAAGGACACCTGGCAGACTGATCCTGCTGCACTTGGCAAGTCCAGCAGTGTTCTGAATAAGTCTAGGCATGGGTCCAGCTTTGTAGAGTTCACTGGCCTGTGGGGATGGTTACTCTAAGACTCATCAAGTTCCTTTTCCGGCCAATTAAGTAAATGTTCTAGACTCTAACCTACCTACTTAGCAGTGAAGCTAACAGGAACTACTGCATAACAGGCTCAAAATGCCATGTGTTCTGGCTTTTTCAAGATGTCGGAGGTGTGTATTTTGGTAATCCTAGTGTTCTTTCACATCTAGCGCTAAAATGTAATTCCAGTTTAGCATTGTATCATTTTTTTTTATAGATTTTTGGTTCCAACTTCCTTCGCCTACATCCACTGGCTGGCGAGGTCGTATGAAGGAAGGGGGGTGAATGGGGGGCGGGTGGGGGGGTTACAAGAAGTGGTCCAACATAGGGAAAAAACAAAACCGTTCATGCTCATCCATTATAATTCTGTTAGGTTAATCATTGCACTTCTTTATTAATGTCTTGATTGTCAACTTGGGTGTTGGGCGTGAGTTGCAGTACGCGCAGATCTATTGGGCATGAGCGCTCCCAGTACACGTTGAATAGGTGTTTTATGCACGGTCCCCACGTTTTCTCAAATTTGGGTAAAGTATGGCTTATAACTGCTGTTAACTTTTCCATTCCTAATAAGTCCCAGTTTGTGCAACCAATCAGTGTGCGTGATGAAGGGGAAGTCCATAGCAAGACGTGCTTGCTCATCGTGTGGGATAGTGAGGTTGAGTGCTTGGGACTTGGTTTTATTCACCTTGAAGCCAGAGACCTCACCGAATGTTGTGAGTTCCTCTAGCAATGGGAGCAGTGACTGTCGTGGTTTGGTGGCGGCTAGTAATATGTCATCTGCATATAGAGCTATCTTATGAGATTGGCCCTCCCATCCATACTACTTCAATGAGGGGGTGTCTTCAAATGCGTTCCGCTAGAGGCTCCATGTAGAGCGCGAACAGGAGTGGTGATAGTTGACATCCCTGTCGCGTCCCTCTGGAAATGGGAAGGCCGAGGATAGAGTGTTGTTGACTCGGACCAGCACCCTTGGATCCGTGTAGCTAGCCCAAATCCGTTGTCGGAAGCGAGGGCCCAGGCCAAAAGCCTCCAACACCACCCGCAGGTATGGCCAATGTACCAGGTCGAATGCCTTTTCGGCATCTATTGACAGAAATAATGTTGGTGTTTGAGCTCGCTGGTTCTTATTTAGTAAGTGGAAGAGACGCTTGGTATTGTCCCCACATGTACGGCCGGGTATACATCTCGATTGGTCAGGATCGACCAGTCCCGGCATGTATTGTCCTAATCTGTGTGCCAGTATCCCTGTGAAAATCTTAGCATCTACATTGAGTAGTGATATGGGATGGTAGGACGCACAGCGCTGGGGCTAATTCTAGTTTAAATCAGGCACTGTACCCACAACAAATCCAGAAACATAAGTCTTGTAGGACAAAAGCAGGGCCCTTTAGCAACAAGACAGGCGATAAACAAGAATTGTCCCAGCATGCTGTTTGCTCCCTTTGAAGAGCGCAAAACGTTTGCATGCTCTTCAGACAGACTTGTAATGGAGGATTTGACAATTGGGTGTCAACAGGAAGGGCACAATCCCTACCTTCCATGTTCTGTTGAGCTCAGAGTCATCATCTTTGCCCGTTTAGGTCAGTGTATTGTGTGCTCATGGGAGAAATTTCACACACCATTCAAGGCTGAGCACTGGCTCGGAGCAGCTGGAGAGCTAATGCAAATTTGACTCCTAAAATCGCAGGTAGGTAAAGTGTAACTTTCTGAACGTTCTGTTTTGTTAATATTTTTTTTAAATCTGACTTCACTTTTGAATTGAATTTTAATAACTAATAATAATAGTTGTCATTACTTTTGTAACTTGTCCCTTTTCCAAGTGAGCAGTATTAGTATTTAAGTTGCACTCTGGTTTTCTACGTAGGACAGCCAGGCCTGACGGTGAATATAGCTTTTTGGACCTTGGCACTGTATGTATTGTTAACATATATTTTCTACATGTCCCACTTTTAAATACCATGAGCCCTACCTTGTGTGCTACAAAGCCTTGATAGGGGTGACTTACTAATATTTAAAAGGGAGGTTTTTGTCTGTCAGAAAGTATTATTTTAACAGGTTGCACTGCAGCTTTAAACGACCACAGTAGGACTACAATGTTAGGCCTGAAGCCATGTTTTTCTTGTCACTCAAGTGAATGGCACAATAAGGGCTGAAGTCCACAAGTGGCTTAACCTCCATGTCACAAGTTCAGTTTCTACACCATATGATGTGGCCTTAGGGAAGTTAAATATGCCAGTCTGAGATTATCTAATTTCTACATGTTTTAGGGGTCAGAGCACATACACTGGGCAGCAGTGCCCGATTGTGAAAAGTCTAAAATCCAGCAATACAATCTAGCGAAAAATATAGAGGTGACCACAAAGAAAAGGGGCATTTTCTCACTCTTGCAATAACAGAGCACCAAACAACACTATTCAATATATATCTCGTGCTTCATATAGAAAATCTTCTTTCATCCGATCTAAAGAACAGAGCAGCAGGGAGGTATGCTAAATGCCCACCATTAACATATTATCTAGTACAATCAAATTTTAATGGCATGCTAACGCATTGCCATCCATTTGAAGGAACAAATTCAAGTAAGGGTACAAAGAAGGGAGTTGGGATAAAAAAAGAAGGGAGGAATATTGACAATATGAATGAAGAAGGAAGGTAAGAACTAAAAACAATTGACCACACCAAAATAATCGAAGGAAGGAAATAAAAGAAAATAAATAAAATGTCCTTATAACTATTGGAAAAACACCATCCATTTTGTTTGCAGCAAAAAAAGTAAATTCTGATAACCTCAGATTTTACACTTTTAAAAGCATCTAAAAGCAGGGAAGTCTACTGTGATCTAATAGCAGCGACAGAGCAACGTTTTTCATCAGCCCTGGTAAAACGCTCCCTTGCTCTTCACCTAACCTGAGGTTAAACATCTCAATTTTAGAAGTACGTACCCTACGGTTTTCTGTATTTATGTCCAATTGGTTAAGAGTAGATGGCTCCTATATGGACATTATTAGTGATGCATAGTCAGCATTTTAAGCATATCATTCCAGATTACTCATCTACAGAACAGTGGGATGTATGTCAAAGATCCATATGTGCACAGAAATAACTGGCTGCTCATTTCAACTAATGTTTGCTGACATTTCTTCATGCAAATTTGAAGGTTAGGATCATCTGTGTACAGCTAATTCACAACATGCTGTAATTTTGTGGTCACCGCAAAATGTTTTAGGCATGGATGATGTGTTGTGTATTTTTCATTCAGGTGTACCTGGACAAACTAGTCAAAAGACAATGGCTCTGCCCTTGTTAAAAACACTAGATGACAGTCTAAAGGGAACATTTGTAGAACAAAGTTCAAATGTTTGTAGATATTGTAAGCATTTTAATAAATGCGCTATGCTGTGCCTAGGACACTGGTAGTTGGATCCATTGCTTGATCGTGTTTTAAAATTGATTGAGGATGTTGGTAATTTTCTATGCAGTCTTAACCATTTTTGGTTTTATTGACGTTAATTCTCAAATGCTTGGAAGTTATGAGGATCTCTTGAAACTGAAGATGTATGGTCATCTGTGCATTCAACTTCTGGTTTATCCGACTTAATATGTAATTTCCATACCCCACCACCAAGCTGCAATTGTTATTCAACATTTAAGGCCATAGGGAAATTTAAGTTTGTTTGTTCATGTGGAGAAACAAATCTGCATAAAGGGATGGCATATCATAGATTGCATACTGTGGAATGTTATTATTATTGTAGCCAATGGCTTGAAGCCGATGCAAATTATATGGGGAATAGAGGGTACTCTCTCCTAGTATTTTAACGTTCTTTATGGGGTTAAATCTATTTAAGTTGAAACTAATAGGTCTGTGAGCTATACCCACTTGATCAGGATGGAATTGCTTTACTACCGCTTACTTTATTGGGGTCTTTCTGATGGCCTCATCCTGCTTTTATCAGAGTGATACACTAATAAAGTAATCCTTGTGGTGATCACTTTAGCGAAAAATTTACTGTCGGTGTTTATCAGAAGTAGCAGTCAGTATGACCATATTGCTTAAAGCCTTCATTTTATTGAGTAACAGAATTATTCTGCCCACCCTTTTGAAATCATCTCAGATTTGTGGAACTGTAATTTTTCTTTAATAGTACTTTGGTGACAAAAACTAAATTTAGGTTTTGTTTTGATCAGCACAAACTGTATGCGTGCACATGTAGACTCCTTTGTGGAGACTGATCTTCTATATAGACTTCCTGAGATGAATTATCCTTCTGACAATATAAACCCTGAAAGCCAGTCTAGTAGGGAGATTATTAGTGCCCAGCTCCACTATAGTAATACCCTTTGTTTGGGGAGATGTAAAAAAATGCATTGCCCATCTTCAACAAGCACAAAATATGGACAACTGATTGGTTGACCTGAGAAAGTCTAACTTTCTAACTGAAGACAATCTTTTCCTGCCTTGGCTAGTAGAAGACTGGTTTCACTTTTAAATTATTTTTATTGTATTTGTGTAAACGGGTGCTGACGTCAAGATGCCCCAGGAGGTGTCAACCATTTAGAAATCTCACGTGAGGGAGAGTTGAAGTACCCAATGTTCAAATCTATTGGCTATACTTATTTAATCTTTGCTCCACAAGGGAAAGATGTCTTGAAGTATTAGGAACTACCATGTGAAAGGTAAAGAATTGCAAAATATGTCTAATCTTGGTTGTATGTAACATAAATTGAATACCTGTTTCTCTGCTTTCCATCCGCAGGCTTAGTAATCACTTTAGCGGCTAGTGACGACTTGGGTTGTTGAGCCCGCTGTAGAAATATTATATTAGTGCATCTACCTCATACTTTGTGGTGGAGCTAGAGAGAGAGAGAGAGAGAGGAGGAGGGTGGATAATCATTGTGTGGTAGACTGTAGGTGCTTTTATATAACTTCACACCTCTGACAAGGCACTCATGCACACTTATGGATGGGTAGGGTGGGCTTTCCTGAAGTACTATTGTAGGAGGAATGTGTGTCTGTCATTAGCTACGTAGGTAATGTTTTGATGTTGTGCATGAGCATCAGAAATATGTGTTTTTTGTCTCTGCCCCTAGGATTGAAGCTCAAGCGAAAGAGTAAATGTTCAGTATTTGTAAAGCGCACAGCTACCTCCGGAGAGGTGTCCCGGCGCTGGGGGCCGTCGGGAAGATTAAGCGAGCTATTGCCCAGAGTCACATGGTGCTGGGCTGATCTGCCGCCGGGGATCGAACCGTGAGCCCCAGGTTCCGGAGTCAGTCGCCCTGGCTGCTGCGCCACACCTCTTCCCAGTGAGGGATAAGAAGCTTACTCTTTAGAGCCATTGTTTGGATTGGCAGTGTTGTTTATTTTCTGTGTGTGCCTGGCCGAGACTGCTAAAACTGTCCCTTCGCAAGCCTAAGGCTGCAAGTGTTTTGGAAAAGTCTAAGAACAGATTTGGTCATGGAGGTATGCAGATTCCTACCCTCTTTAGGGTGTTCTGAATCATACAGTTTAAACCACTTTGGGCATGAATTGTAGGCAGAGCCTAAATGTGAGTGATACAGCCTAGATGGTACATGCTTTCACTGACTAAGTATAAACACTTTGGTGTAGTCTAACATCTGGATGTAGAGTATAAATCACAAACAGTTTTGGGGCTGTTGTGACATACGTTATTCATTTTAGTTTTGATCCCTTCCAAAATGTTCATTGTTTGACAACAAATCAATAAAATAGTGTGTTGCAATATCAACAGTGTCTCCTTCATTTTGTTATACACCATATTCAGAATGTGTTGTCTATATTTTCTTTCCTCTCCACAAACACTTGTGTACACCTCTGACCCACTCGATGGCTCAGATGCAGCTTATCGCCTTTCTGTAGACCTATGCTTTGAATTCAGTATGTAGTGCTGTTGCAGTGTGCCAAGGTGACTCTCCCATTCTAGGGACAAGGACTACAGTAATTGTTATTGGTCTAGATGTGGACTGCACTGTGACCATGGCATACTTTGATGTCGCTGGTATGCCTTCATTCGTACAGCAGAACCACTCTGTGTCACTGCTCCTTCCCCCAACTGCCCAGTGGCTGTTATTCAGATTTCAGGCTTCTTGAGCCCCACACAATGGCGGACTTTGACGGGTTGGTCACTGCTACATATTTGAAACTCTGCTTCACAGGCATTGTGGCTGTTGCAACTACTTCTCTCTCTCAACTGCCCTCATTCCCCCACCAGCACTGGTATCACCTCCGCTACATCTGTAACAACTTGTCTTGTTAAGGCACTGAAGCCTGTATTTTGTATCTGAACGAGACAATTAGTTATAGATAACTTACCTTTAGAATTAACCCCAGGCGTCAGACTGGATCCGGAGAATTCTTTCGTCAGCAGTACACCTGCGCATCGAAAGGTGGCGTCGGTCGGCTCCACGATTGTCATTGCCATCATGGTCGCCGGGATAAAGTTGTGGTAGCTACTTAAACGCCGCCCTCGCACGCTGACGTCAGTTCTTTATTTTTCCGCGCCAGCCAGCGCAGATTCGGAGAGAGCGGTACCTCCAGTCACTTTTTGGTTGACTTTTTGCCGACTTTTGTGGACACCGGTTTTGAGTCTTTGACTCCTGGTGCATGTCAGGGATGCTCGGTTTCAAGGCTTGCGGTTCCTGACGAAAACTGATGTCGGTGACGGATCCGCACCGCGTGTGGCTGTGGTGTTTGGAACGTGACCACGATCCCAAGTCGTTTTCCGACTGCCGGACCATGAATCCGAAGTCTTTGCGAGAGCGGTCCCGAAAGCTTCTTGAGGCCCGGAAGTCTACTCCGCGCCGTTTGAGGTCCAGGTCGCGCGGGAGGTCGAGAGACTGGTCGCGGAGCCGCCGACGTAGGTCGAAGTTGATGGAGCAGAGAAAATAAAAAAATGTTTAACCCCTAACAAATTTTATAAATAATTAATAAAATGTTCGTTTAAATGTATTAATCAACACTGTACGTGTGGGAAGGGTAATACGCAAATTTATGTGCTAAATAATCTATTAATGGATGTCCGTGTGTCTAATTATAACGTAAAAGTAAATGCGTACTAATTTAAAATAAATGCATGTTTTTGTGCTTCATAGAAATAAAACGTGTCGTTGCAAAAACAATAGTGATGGTAAGTAAGAAACAGCTTAAATGTTGCTTTCTGCTAGGTAATAACTAATTGGGGTACGTAGATGATGGGAGGGAAACGAAAAGGCTATTTTTCTCTATTTTAATTATGTTTTGTTTATTTCAAATTAGTGCTTCTAAAGTATAACCGAGTGGCGATATAAAATGGCTGCCAGTGGGTGATGTGCGCACGCAGGGAGACATGTGACACGGGAGAGAAGTCGGAGAAAAACTAACCTCGTGATGTTGCTGAGAGGCTAGGATGCGAGAAATGGTCAAGGCTGATGTGACCTAATTGAACTGATAGTGTGCCGTGGTGATCAGCAGAGACCCGTGGGAAACCAGTTTAAGAGAAAGGACAATGACTGCAGAGTTCTCGAATGTATCGAAAGAAGTTACAAATGTACTGATCGAAGCGGATGGAAACATGTCTTGAACTGTGAGAAAGGAAATGATCCAAGGACCATCGGATCCAAGAGAACTTGATTAAAAGAATGAATAAGATGACATGCATGGACCAATGAAAGAAAAGCGTGTTATTAATGTTGCAACAATTAGTTAGCAAAGTTAGAATTCGGGTATAAGAGGGCCTACTCTTAGTGGGAGGGGGTCGCAGTCACAGTCAGGAGCGGAGTTGGAGAGTCGTGTTGGTGTTGGTGGCTTCCAGTGCTGGGTGGTCCTGATCGATCCATTACTGAGCGGGAGATGCTGAAAGACTGTTAGATGAGACGGGTTGCAGGTAGCTGATGCTGGCGAGCTGAAGTTGCTGTTGCTGTCTTAATTTTCCAGTTGAGTATGAGAATCAGGTTATTTCTAATTCTTAAACTTAGGTTAGAAATCATTAGGCTAAATTAGGAAGGTAGGCAGGTAATTAGGGTTTTGCTTCATGACAAAAATTTCCTTTCTGCAATAAATTGATTATACTTAATAAATATTTGAATTAATAATGAATGAATAATTGAATAAAGGTTTAAAATTCTTTCTCATGCTTTTAAAATTATATAAAATTTAAGATTCTTTAAACCAAATGACTCAGTGGTTATTTTCCTAAATGATTGTGACATCAGTAATTGGTTATTGTGATTTAGCTGGTCTTAATCACTATGAACTAATTTCTTACATGAATGATTCATCGACAAAACAATGAGCAGGAATATCTTAGGAAATAGCTAAAAGAAAGCGATAAGTTAAGGTAATAAGATATCCCGGCTCCTTCCAGCGGTACATAAATGGTGTTTTCCATTTAGTTCTCATGCTTCTCCTAGGAGTACATAATTTCATAAAGTTGTAAAGGAAATCCAGGTGTGTGCGTGTGTGTTAGGCGATGTTTATGGGCCCCATCGTCATGTGGATGTGAGAAAATATAGTTTGCCCTGGATGACCTATAAGTGACCTAGGAGGAGAATAGTTTTTATTGTACGCGCTGCATCAGATTTCTTGGTAGCAGAGTTATGGTTTTCTATAGATTAGTTTAGTGATTATTGTTTATTGATTATTGATTATTTTTGATGACTAACACTATATGTTGAGTCATGTTATGTTATATGTGAGTTTTCACGCTTCTGGGATGTAGGAAGTGGAACACGTGTGGCAAGAGAAGTCACATGGAATTTGGTACACGGTCTGAATTCATTTTGGTAATAACACAGGTTGTGTTATGTTAGGGATTTTCTGTACGAAAAGTGTATAACTGAGATAGCAAATCACGTTTTCTTGTGAAACTTTGGCCTTAATTCTCAGGAGCCTAGTCTCCACATGTGTCTTATCCCCAGAGAAACGAGTAAATTGTTTGCTTGAAAGAAGGGTAAGGTAGAGGGAAGTGCTACTTTATCGGCGAGAGTAAATAATTCTGTGGTAGGGTAGAGGTAAGCGCTGCCTACTGGAAATACAGGATTCTTGTGTAAAAGGACAAAGCTGTCACTTTTGTTTAGCGAATCAGACTATGGAATTGTTTTAATTGTTGTAACTAACGGAGAAAACAGTGAAAAGAAAAATTGCCGATACATTTTTTAAAGGAGGGGTAAAAGAGCAGAAGTGACGTAGAACAGTGCCGCGCTAGGATTGGATAGTGCGCTAGTCACGTGAACCCAGAGTCAGAAGTGACGTAGAAAAAGTGCCGCGCTAGGATTGGTTGGTTCGTGGACGAAGGGAATTGTTCTGATTGGTACGTTAGTGTGAGTCGCGCTGTAATTGGTTGAAGTTCCGTACACAGAACAGCGTTAGCGTAAAGAGAAAAACAAATAGAAAACATGCCGTATTACGAGTATGAAAGGGAGAGAACGTCATGGACGACAAAATTAAAGAATTTCTTTAAGAAAGACAAAAAGGTCGTGACTAGAGAGGGACAAGTAATTCCTCCGCCGAAATCAGCAGCTTCACATATGATGCTGAAATATGGATATCATACGTGCATATGGTTGGAAAACTGGGCAAAGTATACGAAGAATGATGGTGCTTTAGCTTTCCCTGAGAATGGTTCATTTAGTGTAGCGGTTTTGCGAAATTTGCGAGAAAAGATGACAAATCTAGAACCTAGACCTCGACCGACACAGTTTGAAGCATTGACGGAATGGGAGGATGAGATGTATGAGCGAGAGAGATTCAGAGGTTTAAGGGATCATGAGTTTATGCCTGGAAGGATGTGGGGAATAAATCATGAAGACAGAATAAAACGATGGAGATGTGCTAACATGACAGGAGGTTTGTTTCCAGCTTTTACAGTTGAGGAAGGGACTAAGAAAAAACGGACTGAGAAAAAGAAACATATAGAGAGGGAAAAATATATGCATGAGAGCGAAACGGATGATGAATTGCTGGAAGATATTCTAAATAGAAATCCACCTCCGTATCAGCAGAGTTCTACAGTGGTGACACCAAATGCGCCGCTAATAGAGACTATGAGAAATAAAAGTCCGGAAAAAAGAATTGAAATAAATAGGTCACAAGAACAAATGAGAACTTCACAAAATGAAGGAATAGAAAGTGACAATGCCAGCGAATTAGCAAGGACAACCAAAGAACTAACTGAAAAGATTAGAGAGTTAACGAAAAATATGGAAGCAGTTACTGTGCCTGTAACAATAGGTCCAGTGATACCAGTTTTTGAGAATCAGAAAATTGATGAAAGATCTTTGGTGATTCCCATGAGTTCACAATTTCAGAGAGCGAAAGAAAGAATGGAACAAAGTGCAAGTACAAGTAATTTGGCTAGTACTTACAGACCAAGTCCACCTACAAATTTGACGGTGAATGAGTGCAATGGTAGGAAAATGCATATGGTAACAGAATCTGCAACAGAAACCCCTGAAAAGAGTGGTAATTGGGTAGAACTAAATAATACACCCATAGGTCCGACTCCTGATGAGTTAAATGAGTGGATGAAGGCATTCAAAATAAAAGAACCAGAAGAAAAACCATTAGATGTAATTAGGTTAAAGATTGACATGGAAGAATTAATTCTAGGAACGATTGGTACAGAAAAGATAAAAAATTACCAGGATGACGAAATAATGTTTCTGTGCAAAAGTATTACATGGAGAGCAAAGAATTTACATGACAAACTAGAAGAAGTAGCCAGTGAAATTGGAATAGACTTTGCGAAAGTGAAAACGTTGCAGAAACCATATAGAGTAGACTTTTGTGAAAAGGATATTGAAAATTTGAACACGGCAGGAAGGCTGACACAGATAAAAGAGTTAATTGTGTTGTTGAGAAAATGGGGTGATGTGGACAGATGGAAGGTTAGATGGACGAAGAAGAATGAGAAAACTACAGACAAAGGTTCATTGGCTTTTATGATAACTGAAAAAGAATCTGTTGCTAAAGAATACCCCATGAGAGAAACTCCAGGTGGTAGTTACGTGCATGTTCCCTGGACTAGGCAGGACATACTGTCATTTACCAATGACTTTCCAAAGCTAAGAGAGAAACCAGTTGAGTGGTACCGACAAGTAGAGAGATTTGTAAAGGTTTCAAAAGTGTTGTGGATAGATTTAGATGGATTATTTGATATAGTGGTACCAACTGATTTGTGGTCAGAGTGTAAGATTACAGTTGACTGGCCAACTACAGAATATCCAAGAGATCCTAAGACAGGAGCTCCAGGTCCTGATGTGATGAAGAAGTATGATAAGGTGATTACCTTTTTGAAGAATAAGATTCCTCCTAAAGAGACAGATTGGGTAAAAATCGATAGAACTACACAAGAAAGTAAGGAGTCTGTACATGCCTATTATGAAAGGTTGTTGTTGGTTTTCAAGCAGTATAGTGGATATGAGGAATTAAGTGAAAAGGATATGAGTCATTTTGTGTACAGATTTGTGTTTGGATTGAAACCAGAGATTAGCGAAATGATTAAACAGCATATGATTAATTGGCAGAATGGCACAGTTGATGATGTGCTGAGGTATGCTAAGTATTGTAGTGATGAAATAGAGAGTAAACAGCGTAAGTTGAAAGAGAAGGCAATGTGGGCACAGGTGAAGGTGGCAGAAAAACAAGAAGCTCAATTGGACAATAATAATGGAAATGAAACAGGACAGAATAAAATGCGACCTAACATAGGTAAAGGAAAAGGTCAAGTGAGTCTAGAAGAGGCAAAGAAGAAATGGCCATGTCATAATTGCGGAAAATTAGGGCATTGGAGAAACGAGTGTAAATTCCCACCTAAACCTAATCCGGAAAATCAATCATTAACTCCACAGGTGCAGAATGAGGTAGTTGTTCAACAAAGTCAGGTGCCGCAACCACCACTTCCCAACACTGTTAACCAGCAAAGATACAGTACAGAAACAGGATTCTACGGAGGAGAGCAGGTAACACAGTTGCCGCGAGCAGCTAACATTTCTCAGTATTGGTTGCGTCAGAGTGAGGATGACCCGGATGAAAGATTCTGACGGTGCCCAGGAGAGGGGAAAGAGTGCGTACTTGGCGCAACTCTAGAGGTAGATCAGTCTGGTCCCTTTGTGGATGGAGAAGTGAATGGTGCAAATGTAACATTCCTTGTCGATACTGGAGCTACCCGTTCTACTGTTAGATCAGTGGAAATTCCAAACCTTCCTCTCTCAGGTGAATACATCCAAGTAGTAGGAGTAGCCAATCAGCAGATTAAAACACCACTTACTGAATTGGTGGAAGTAAAAATTGGTTCTTTTAGCAAAATGCATAAATTTGTAGTGTGCGATTGTAGTCCTGTAAATCTTTTAGGTCGTGACCTCTTGTGCAAGATGAATTGCACAATTTATTGTACGCCAGATGGAATTGGATTTCAGACCTCAGATGAAGATGTCTTGTATAAAGTAACTTTGATGAATCAGGAACCTGAAATGAATGGTTTGTTTCCTGCATTTGATGCAGAAAAACTTCCAGAAGAACTAAAAAGTGCAGTGAAAGAAAGTGTGTGGGATTTTACAGGAGAAGACATTGGATTAATGAAAGAAGTTGATCCCGTAAAAGTAACAGTAAAAGAAGGAACAACTTACCCGAATACGCCACAGTACAAATTAACTCCAGAAATAATTGAAGGAATAACTCCTGTAATAAATAAAATGATTGAACAGGGAATTCTAAAAGAAATAATGAGCAGTCCATGTAATTCACCTATTATGGGACTGAAAAAGCCAAATGGAACATATAGAATAGTACAGGATTTGAGAAAGATCAACAAAATAGTTGTGCCCTGTTGTCCAATAGTGCCAAACCCTGCAGTAATTCTATATCAAATTCCACATGAAGCTGAGTGGTACACTGTGATAGATTTGTGTCACGCATTTTTCTCTATTCCTTTGCATCCAGATAGCCAGCCATTATTTGCGTTCCGGTTCGGAGAGCGTATTTTGGCATGGTGCCGAATTCCTCAGGGGTATACAGAAAGCCCCTCAATCTTTAATCAGATTTTAAAGAAATCTCTGGAAGATTTGAAAATGCCAGAAAAGTCAGTGATGGTGCAGTATATCGATGACCTGTTGGTGGCATCGAAAACAAAAGAAGCATGTGTAAGTGATACAATTGCTTTACTGAACCATCTAGAGAAAAGAGGACATAAAGTGTCTCCTTCAAAATTGCAGTTTTGTCAGAAAGAAGTTCAGTATTTAGGCCATAAAATTGAGAAAGGAGTGCGAAAGATAGCGACAGAAAGAGTAAGAATGATTCAAGGAATGAGAGCACCAATGACGCAAAGAGAGGTAAGAATGTTTCTGGGAATGGTTGGATATTGCCGACAATGGATAAGTGGTTTCTCTTTGATTGCAAAACCATTACAAAAATTGACCAAGAAAGATGTAAATGACCCTTTTGAGTTAAACAATGAAGAAATGAAATCTTTCAAAGAATTGAAAAAGAAATTATGTGAGGCACCTGCATTAGGCATGCCTGATTATGAGAAGGATTTTGAGTTGTACTGCAGTGAAAGAGATGGATGTGCGTTTTCAGTACTGGTACAAAAACATGGAACAATGAAAAGACCAATTGCTTATTTTTCAGCTGTTTTAGATCCTATAGCAAAAGCATTGCCCGGATGTCTGAAAGCAGTTGCTGCTACTTGTGTAAGTCTGGAACAAAGTGAAGGTATAGTGATGGGGTATCCACTGAGAGTATATGTTCCCCATTCAGTAGAAATTCTTTTGACAAGAACAAAAACACAGTACATGACACATAGTCGGCTGACTAAGTACGAAAAAGTCATCTTGAGTGCTGAAAATGTGACCATAGATAGATGCATGAATGTGAATCCTTCAACATCATTGCCAGATGAGGAGAGCATAATTGAACAAGACGAAGTAGATCATGATTGTCTGAACGTGCTGGAATATTGCACGAAACCAAGAGCTGACATAAAAGATGAACCGTTAAAGGAATCTGATTATGTCATGTTTGTAGATGGCTCATGTTTGAGAACAAAAGAAGGAGTTTTAAGCGCAGCTTACGCAGTGTGCACAGTGGCAACTGTGATGGAAGCGTCTTGTCTGAAAGGAATAAGGTCTGCACAAGTTGCGGAACTGATTGCTTTGATTCAAGCATGTAAATTAGGAAGAAATGTACGAGTCACGATTGTGACCGATAGCCAATATGGTTTCGGTATCGTACATGACTTCGGTCAGATTTGGTCACAAAGAGGTTTCTTGACGTCTGCAGGAACACCTATCAGAAATGGAGATTTTGTTAAAAAACTGCTTGAGGCGATACAGTTGCCTAAACAAATCGCTGTAGTGAAGTGCAAGGCGCATAAGAAAAACGAAGATTACATAGCCGTCGGCAATAATTATGCCGATGAGATAGCCAAATATTGTGCAGAGAACATGGTGTCCATGAACAAAAATAGAGAAAGGGAGCATATCTCTTCTCCTTTGCTTTTTACTAATACTGTCGAGACATGGGATGAAGTAAGACAGTTACAAGAAACTGCAAGTGATGAGGAAAAAGATTACTGGATAAAAGCAGGATGTAGAAGACAGGAAAATAATGGTGTGTGGGTATACAGAGACGAAAGACCAGTTATGCCTGATAGCATGATTGCAGACATGGCACGGATGTACCATGGACAAGCTCATATTGGGAGAGATGCAATGATCAGACTTTTTAGACAAACCTGGTATAACCCAAAATTCAGAGCCATTGCTGAAAGTCTTTGTCAAAGATGTCTTATTTGCCAGCAGTTTAACCCCGGAAGAAAAACAGTAGTGAGTCTAGGAACAATAGGACGAGAAGGAGGTCCATTCACTAGAATGCAGTTAGACTTTATCGAGATGCCCCCTAGTAATAGACTAAAATATGTTCTAGTGGTCGTCTGTTTGTTCTCTCGTTGGGTGGAGGCATACCCCACTAGAAGGAATGATGGAACAACAGTGGCAAAACTTATGCTGCGAGAGTTCATTCCAAGGTATGGTTTTCCAGTCACGGTTGAGACAGATAGAGGAACACATTTTCAAAATGAGTTGATCCAATTGATTTGCGAAGCATTGAGTATTAAACAAAAACTACATTGTGCTTACAGACCAGAGGCTTCTGGGGTAGTGGAGCAGATTAATGGAACAATTAAGAACAGATTAGGAAAAATGTGTCAAGCTACAGGACTCAAATGGCCAGATGCACTGCCTCTTGTTCTGATGACCATCAGAAGCATCCCTGAAAAGAAAACTGGACTTAGTCCTCATGAGATGATCATGGGACGAGCAATGAGACAAGCACACGTACCTGTCAACAAGTTATTGACTATAACTGATGATCTAGTACTGGATTATTGCAAGGGACTGGCTGATGTGGTGCGTTCTGTGTTTCATCAGGTTGGACCGGATGCGACCACTCTTGAAAGAAAACCAGCCCACGACTTGAATCCAGGAGACTGGGTCCGTATAAAAATCCACAGGAGAAGAAACTGTCTAGTTCCTCGCTGGGACGAACCACGACAGGTAATCCTAGTGACAACGACTGCCGTCAAGTGTGCAGGAGTGAAGAACTGGGTCCATGCCAGCCACACAATCAGAGTTCAAGAACCTACTGATCGACATGTGAGTCGACGTCTGGAAGTGTGGGATAAAAGTTTAACAGCTGGGACAACAAGGATAAGAGAAAGGGTGCCAGAACTTGAAGATCGACCTGAAAGTCGACATCTGGAAACCCCAACTGCAAACACCTCTAGAGAAGAAGAAGAGGAAGAAGAAGAAGAAGAAAGAAATTCAGAAGTTCCAGAACCTGAAGATCGACCTGTAAGTCGACATCTGGAAATATCTGACACAAGTTCAGGATCTGATGATTCAGTTGCAAACTGTGAAGAATTCCGAAGAAGAACTTGGGGGTATAAACCAATTAGAGAAGAAAATGAGCAAGAAAATGATCTAGATGAACAACCAAGTACAAGTTATGGTGGAAATCCTTCAGAAATAATATTAATAGATGAAGTAGGGAAAGAAGTACACAAAAAGTTAGAGAATCGAGAAGAACCCCGAGGAGCAATAGGGACAGATAGAGACACAGAAGAACAGGGAAATTTAGAAGCAGAAAGGGAGGAAAACACCAAATCGGAAGAACACCGAGGAGGGACAGTAATAAGGGAACACAAGAAGGAGAAGACAGATCCACCAGTAGGAGATGACGAGATCATAAGTTTCAAAATAAGAGACAATAGTGAAACAGTTGAAACAGAAACTGAAGAGAGTGGAGAAGAGGAGAAGGCAAAAACTGAATCAAGAAAAAGAAATTGGAAATCAGAAAGAGAAGAAAAAGAAGGTGAAGCCAAAAGGCCAAGAAAAGGAGATAATTGGCCTAACAGCTATATAAGAAAATTGAGATATAGAATAATAAGAGCAGGAGACGAAAGTGCTGAACAAGTGAATGAAATAACAAGTCAAAAGGGACAAGAAAAACCAAGTGGGAAAAGATTACAAAAGTCCAAAAGAACAAAGAAAGTGAATGCAAAGTATAAGTCACCTGAGTGGCTGTATATCGCACTGACGGATTACAAAGAAGAAGAAAACACTCACGAGAACCAGAGACTAAGAAGTCGAATGGGAAAAGGTGAGATGCAACAAACCTGAAGTGAAGACTTATAGTGCTTCTGCCGGACATGACAATTTTACTGGATGTGACAAATCACCGGATGTGACAACGAAAGAATTCTGGAGAGAATTAAAAGAAAGTACCAAGCAAAGACTTTTTGAAAGCAGAGTGGCATCTAAGTCATTTCTGAGGTGTAGTGACACAATTTTCTGAAACTTAACAAATAGAAAAAGCAAAATGGAAAATACTAGGGATAGAAGAGATAAATGTGAGTTTGTAAAAAGATGGTGCAAAATGTGCTGCTTTTGTACAGGGTTATTAATGACCATATGGATAGTTTTAGCGATCACAATTCCTATTAGTTTAGCTGTGATAGAAGCAAAGAATGATACTAAACCAGAAAAAGAAACTAATATTAAAGAACCAGTTATTTTAAGAAGTAGTGCAGAATTACATAAGGACAAGTCAGTAACAGACTTTTCATAAAAATGTTTTTACAAAATTGTTGTACGAATATGTAGAGACAATGGATGTGAGAGATTGTTATGTTTGTATGCAGTTGCCTGCATCAGTGTCAGAAGGTGTGACTTATCATCACCTACCTCTAACTTATGGAATAACATGTAGTGTAATAGCAAGTTTATTTTATAAAACAGGTAGATTAGAATCTTATTATACTGATATAGATAAGATTTTTGCAAACATTCCAGTAGTACCAGAACTTAACAAAGTAAAACCAGCAAAAGTTTTAGGAGAATTCTTTTTAGAACATAGAAAATTAACGTTAGAAGAAATAGTTAGTAACAACCTTACCTGTGAGTTAAAGAAAGAAGAAAAGGTATTTTTAGAAATGGTTGAAGAAAGAAGAATGAAATTTCAAAAAGAAGCAATAAAAGAGGAAGGAACACATCTATGGACGTTTGAGGAAGGAAATCATGAAGGGAAAAAGATAAATGCAGCAATGACATTAGATTGGCCGCAAACAGGAAAGTTGTGTATTAGGAGAAATAAGACAGTCTATGACAATTACTTTGTAGGTTCCAGTATCTGCCATGACAATTATCAAATTCTGGGAGGTTGGGGATTCAAAGGTGGAAAAGATCCAATATTTCCAGGTATCTATTATATTTGTGGGAATAGAGCTTATTACAGGTTACCGGACCATTGGTATGGAACTTGCTATGTAGGCCTGGTCTTTCCAAAAATCTTTCATATGGACAGAGAAGAAAAAGGAACATACAAGATGATTAATAGCTTTACACGTAGAAAGAGGGAAAGTTTTTCAGAAATTGTAGGTGATATTTTTGGAGCATTAATACCAGCAGTGGGAATATCTTTGAATGCATTTAAAATTAGGAAGTTATCCACAGTAGTAGATCGTTTGTCTACAGATACTGCGGGAGGGTTCTTAATGGTAAATACCGAAATGGTTGCCATGAGAGCTATGGTGATGCAAAATCGGCTTGCCCTTGATATTCTTTTGGCAAAAGAGGGTGGAGTCTGTGGAATGTTGAAAGTCCAACATTGTTGCACTTACATTCCTGATAAAAGTGAAAATATACAGAAGTATATTACAAATATTACAAATTTGCACAAAGAGCTAGTTCCACTGGAGGTTGAAAGTGTTTTGGGAAAACTTGGTAGAGGGTTTTCTTCAGTAGCAAATTGGTTGACCAGAATGAGTAGGCTAATGATAGGGAAAGTTATAATAATAGCAACTGTAGTAATACTGTTAGCCATGGTGTTAAAAATAGTAATAACGTGTATAAAAAGAAAAGTAAGACAAAATAAGATAAAAAGAAATAACAGAATAATGAAAGAGAGAGAGAGAAATGGGTGAGATTGAGTTAGAGAAAATGAAAGAAAGCATGTATAAGGAGACAAGAAGACAAGATGAAAGGGAAACAGATGTGTAACTAACAAAAAGCAAAGGATAAAAGACATATGCTGCCTGAAAAAGAAGTATAACTTGGGTTTTATGTGGTGATTTAAAAATCACCAAAGGGGGGAGTTGATGGAGCAGAGAAAATAACAAATTTTTTAACCCCTAACAAATTTTATAAATAATTAATAAAATGTTCGTTTAAATGTATTAATCAACACTGTACGTGTGGGAAGGGTAATACGCAAATTTATGTGCTAAATAATCTATTAATGGATGTCCGTGTGTCTAATTATAACGTAAAAGTAAATGCGTACTAATTTAAAATAAATGCATGTTTTTGTGCTTCATAGAAATAAAACGTGTCGTTGCAAAAACAATAGTGATGGTAAGTAAGAAACAGCTTAAATGTTGCTTTCTGCTAGGTAATAACTAATTGGGGTACGTAGATGATGGGAGGGAAACGAAAAGGCTATTTTTCTCTATTTTAATTATGTTTTGTTTATTTCAAATTAGTGCTTCTAAAGTATAACCGAGTGGCGATATAAAATGGCTGCCAGTGGGTGATGTGCGCAAGCGCAAGGAGACATGTGACACGGGAGAGAAGTCGGAGAAAAACTAACCTCGTGATGTTGCTGAGAGGCTAGGATGCGAGAAATGGTCAAGGCTGATGTGACCTAATTGAACTGATAGTGTGCCGTGGTGATCAGCAGAGACCCGTGGGAAACCAGTTTAAGAGAAAGGACAATGACTGCAGAGTTCTCGAATGTATCGAAAGAAGTTACAAATGTACTGATCGAAGCGGATGGAAACATGTCTTGAACTGTGAGAAAGGAAATGATCCAAGGACCATTGGATCCAAGAGAACTTGATTAAAAGAATGAATAAGATGACATGCATGGACCAATGAAAGAAAAGCGTGTTATTAATGTTGCAACAATTAGTTAGCAAAGTTAGAATTAGGGTATAAGAGGGCCTACTCTTAGTGGGAGGGGTCAGTCGCAGTCACAGTCAGGAGCGGAGTTGGAGAGTCGTGTTGGTGTTGGTGGCTTCCAGTGCTGGGTGGTCCTGATCGATCCATTACTGAGCGGGAGATGCTGAAAGACTGTTAGATGAGACGGGTTGCAGGTAGCTGATGCTGACGAGCTGAAGTTGCTGTTGCTGTCTTAATTTTCCAGTTGAGTATGAGAATCAGGTTATTTCTAATTCTTAAACTTAGGTTAGAAATCATTAGGCTAAATTAGGAAGGTAGGCAGGTAATTAGGGTTTTGCTTCATGACAAAAATTTCCTTTCTGCAATAAATTGATTATGCTTAATAAATATTTGAATTAATAATGAATGAATAATTGAATAAAGGTTTAAAATTCTTTCTCATGCTTTTAAAATTATATAAAATTTAAGATTCTTTAAACCAAATGACTCAGTGGTTATTTTCCTAAATGATTGTGACATCAGTAATTGGTTATTGTGATTTAGCTGGTCTTAATCACTATGAACTAATTTCTTACATGAATGATTCATCGACAAAACAATGAGCAGGAATATCTTAGGAAATAGCTAAAAGAAAGCGATAAGTTAAGGTAATAAGATATCCCGGCTCCTTCCAGCGGTACATAAATGGTGTTTTCCATTTAGTTCTCATGCTTCTCCTAGGAGTACATAATTTCATAAAGTTGTAAAGGAAATCCAGGTGTGTGCGTGTGTGTTAGGCGATGTTTATGGGCCCCATCGTCATGTGGATGTGAGAAAATATAGTTTGCCCTGGATGACCTATAAGTGACCTAGGAGGAGAATAGTTTTTATTGTACGCGCTGCATCAGTCGAAGCACAAAAAGAAGTCGAAGAAGTATTGTCGCTCATCGCCTTCTCCCAGTCGGTCGGCCGACGTGACGAGGGATGCGGGTGGTGGCCCTCCCACGGCTCCGCGTACAGAGCCCGAAGGGTCGGCTCCGAGTTTTTCTCCCTTTCCGGGACCCGGAGTGACCCCAGCCCAGCTTTGAAGTTTTTACGAAGCGATGCATGCCATCTTTGGGCAGCCCGACTCCGCTGGCGCGCCTTCGGGCCCGCAGACTCGGCAGGGGGGCCCTGGGCCTTCGACGCCGGCGGCTCCGGCCCTGGCCCCGCAGGGTCCCCTTGGATCCAGGCCTGGATCCGGATCGGCACCGGTCGACCTCATAACACCTCCACCGGCGTCGATTCAACCGGCACCACACCCGCAGCCGATGCTGGTTGTGCCCCCCAGCCGGCGTTGACCCCAGCCTCCACCCCGACGTGGACACGGAGCCGGACTGACGTCGACCGACTCCGGTGCCGACGGGTACTTTTGTGCCCCTGTTCCACCCTGGTTCTTTTAGGCCAGATTGGCAACCAGAGGAGGGTGAGGAGGACTGGGAGGGGTCTTGAGACCCTTTAACTGACCAGTTGGAGTATGATCCGGACTGGAGTGAGGAGTTGGGGGGGATGCCAGTGGTCTGGATACCTCCCCAGACCTTGGCATGTTGTTTCCTCCTACCGTGGCTACGGAGGAGGGAGCTTCTTACGCAGTGGTGTTGTGTAGGGCGGCCGAGGCTCTCAACCTCGAGGTACCTACGGTGGCTGTCAGGACTAACCTCCTGACAGAGGTGCTTCAACCGGCAGCGAGCTCTTCGGAGCCTCTGCTGCCGTTTAATGAAGCCCTAACTGACATCCTTTTGGGCACCTGGTCCAGGCCCAACACAGGGGCTCCTGTAAATTGGATGATTGCCCGACGCACTGCCGGGCTCCGGGCGACCCCACTTTCCTCTCCCAACACCCCACCCCTGAGAGCTCGGTGGTCCAAGCCTCCACGTCCAAAGGTGCATTCCCTAAACCTCCACCTGATAGGGAATCCAGAAAGCTGGGCCATCTTGGGAAGAAGTTTTCTTCCTCCAGCTTGGGACTGCGGTCGGTAAACACTGCATGTCTGTTTGGCCGTTACACCCACTCTGTGTGGGATATGGTAGCGCAGGTGCTGCCCAGGTGCCCAGAGGAGGCCCAGGCCGTGCTCTCCCGTGCAAGCCAAGTTTACCATACGATGTGGACTGGACACCGCCGACTCGCTAGGCAGAACGATTTCAACGTCAGTAGCCCTTCAACGCTACGCCTGGCTGAGGTCGACTGGTTTTTCCGGGGATGTCCAAGCTACCCTGATGGACATGCCCTTTGATGGCCATCGCCTGTCGGCGACAAAGCAGACCACGCGCTAGAGCGCTTCAAGGACTCTCTGGCTACGGCCAAGTCCTTGGGCCTCTCCACCAGCCCCCCTGCACTGTCTGTTTTTTGTCCCTTTCGTGGCGACGTAAGGGGTGCCCCACCACGTTCCACCCAGAGCCACAGGCCGGCGCAAGCTGTTCAGCCCCTGCGCTGCCGGGGACGTGGGACCCACCGCCGTGGGTCTGGGGTCCAGCGAGCGGGCCAGTCCACCACTGCCCCCTCTGCAGCAGCCTCCAAACCTTCCTAGTCTGACCTTTCAGGGCCACCAATCGCCAGTGGGCGGCAGGATTCGCCATCACCTCCCCCACTGGCGCACCATCACGTCAGCCAAGTGGGTTTTGCAGATAGTCCGAAGGGGCTACTTCCTCCCCTTCGCGACTACCCCTCCAGCCATGCCACCTCAGCTACATCGCATGTCGGAGGATCATCTGGCCCTTCTACAACAGAAAGTTTCGGCTCTCTTGCCCAAGGGAGCCATTGAGTGAGTTCCTGCCCCAGAAGTAGGTCGTGGTTGCTATTCCCACTACTTTCTGGTGCCCAAGAACGACAAAGGCCTGCGTCCTATCTTGGATCTCAGGAAAGTTCAAAATGTTGACACTAGCTCAGGTCCTGTCTGCCCTCGACCCTGGAGACTGGATGGTAGCGTTGGACTTGCAGGACGCTTATTTTCACATCCCCGTCCTGCCGGCCCACCGGCGTTACCTGCGGTTCACGGTGGGCCACGAGCACTTTCAGTTTACCATGCTCCCCTTTGGCCTTACCAGCGCCCCCTGGAGGTTCACGAAGGTGATGGCGGTGGTCGCAGCTCATCTGCGCAGATCAGGGGTTCCAGTCTTCCCCTATCTCGACGACTGGCTGTTGAAGGCGGACTCACCCCAGGCAGTCGTCTCCCACCTCCAGACGACAGCGGACCTCCTGCACTCGCTGGGTTTCACTGCAGACACCTAGAGAAAACCTGGCGAAACCAGAAAACCACGGAAGCACGGAACAACCACAGGAACGCCCTGAAAGAATACCACCAGCGCATAAGGGACACCAAACGGACCTTCATAAGAGACAAAGTCCAGACAAACAAGACCAACGCCAAGGAACTGTTCTACGTCATACAGCAGCTCACCAAACCCCCCAGCGAAGCCACTGACATCACTCCTTCCCAGGAACTCTGCGAGAAGCTCAGCTCCTACTTCCATCTGAAGAACAAGGCCCTCTACGACAACTTCAGCGAACAGACGCCGGACACCACCCCTCTCCCCTCCACCGCCAGAAAACCCACCGTCACGACCTGGGATCCCGCCACCATCGAACACATCACCGCGACCATGAAGAAAACCCACTCAGGGGCCCCAACGGACCCCTGCCCACTGCACATATTCCACAGGGCCGCCGCCGCCATCGCACCCGAACTAGGACGGACCATCAACGCCTCCTTCAGATCCGGCACCTTCCCAGACGACTGGAAGCGGGCGGAGGTTAAACCCCTCCTCAAGAAACCAACGGCCGACCCAACGGACCTGAAAAACTACCGGCCCATCTCTCTCCTCCCCTTCGCGGCCAAAGTCACCGAGAGCCTCGTAAACGCCCAGCTGACCGCCTTCATCGAAGAAAACTACATCCTCGACGCCTCACAGTCTGGATTCCGCAGCAACCACAGCACCGAGACCGCCCTCCTCGCCGCCACTGACGGTATCCGCTTGCTACTGGACCAGGGACACACTGCGGCCCTCATTCTTCTAGACCTCTCCGCAGCCTTCGACACCGTCTCTCATCGCACGCTCACAGTCAGACTTCACGACGCAGGGATACAAGGAGCCGCCCTCGACTGGATCCAATCCTTCCTCTCCGGCAGAACCCAGAGGATCAGACTCCCTCCCTTCCTCTCCGAACCCACCGACATCAACTGCGGAGTACCCCAAGGATCTTCTCTCAGCTCCACGCTCTTCAACATCTACATGGTCCCCCTCGCCGCCATAGTCAGACAGCATGGGCTCAGCATAGTATCCTACACCGACGACACCCAGCTCATCCTCTCACTCACGAAGAATCCCGAGGACACCAGACTCTGCTTCCATGAAGGTACGAAGGACGTCGCAGCTTGGATGAAAGACAGCTGCTTGAAGCTCAACTCCGAGAAAACAGAGGTCCTCATCCTCGGACCCTGCACCTCCGCCTGGGACAACACCTGGTGGCCCTCCGCCCTCGGAAATCCACCCACCCCTACAGACCACGCACGAAACCTCCGCATCATCCTCGACTCCTCGCTCTCAATGAACCGCCAGATCAACGCCGTCGCCTCCACCAGTTTCAACTGCCTACGCATCCTCCGCAAGACTTTCAAATGGATCCCCCCCGATTTGCAGAAGGACAGTCACCCACGCTCTCATAACCAGCAGACTGGACTACGGCAACGCCCTTTACGCCGGAATCAACACAACTCTTCTACACAAACTCCAAACCATCCAGAACGCCGCAGCCAGACTCTTCCTCGGGACACCATGTCACGAACACATGACCCAACACCTACGAGACCTCCACTGGCTCCCCGTCGACAAGAGGGTCACTTTCAAGCTCCTCACCCACACCTACAAATCCCTCAACAACATCGGACCCAAATACCTCAACGAGAGAGTCTCCTTCCACGTACCCAAAAGGAACCTCTGCTCCGCCGACCTCGCCCTGGCAGAGGTCATCCGCAGAATCAGAACAGGCGGGAGAGCCTTCTCCTACATCGCAGCCAAGACCTGGAACGAGCTCCCTGTGAACATCAGACGCTCCCCGACCCTGCACACATTCGGGAGGGACCTCAAGACCTGGCTCTTCGACTGGTCCGGAGCTGCCCCCCGCCCTCCCAGCGCTCACGGGTCAGTAGCGCGCTTTATAAACCCCTTGATTGATTGATTGATTGATTGACTATGAACGTGCCGAAGTCACACCTGACTCCCTCTCAGAAGCTCCTCTTCATCGGAGCGGTTCTGGACACGACACAGTTTCAGGTTTATCCTCCCGAGCAGCGAGTCCGGGATATTCGGGCTATGATTCCGATCTTTCAGCCTTTATCCCGGGTTTCGGTCAGAATGACCCTGAGGCTGCTGGGCCTCCTGGCCTCCTGCATCCTGCTGGATCATGCCAGATGGCATACGCAGGCTCTGCAGTGGGACCTAAAGTTCCAGTGGGTGCAGCATCAGGGGAATCTGTCCAATTGCGTTCACATCTCGGAGGGCACTGAATGTCAATTGCAGTGGTGGCTAACGAACCAGGATTGTGTCAACGGCAGATCCCTCTCCCTTCCCCAGTGGTGACGGATGCATCACTTCTAGGGTGGGGCGGCCACATGGGAGAGGCCTCTGGTCTCCGGCGGAGTCTGGGCTCCACATCAACCTTCTGGAGCTTCGAGCGATCCGTCTTGCACTGAAAGCATTCCTTCCCTCTGTCCGGGGAAGAGTGGTGCAGGTGTTCACGGACAACACCACCGCCATGTGGTACTGCAACAAACCGGGCGGGCTGGGGTCGCGAACCATATGTCAAGAGGCTTTCCGTCTCTGGACATGGCTGGAACATCCGTGTATATGGCTGGAACATCAGTGTATATGCCTGGTGGTTCAACACCTGGCAGGTTCACTGAACGCCAGGCCGGATGAACTCAGCCGCAGATCCATGATGGATCACGAATGGCATCTTCACTCGGAGGTGGCACAAGGTCTCTTTCAGCAGTGGGGCGAGCCTTGGTTAGATCTATTCGCCACCGAAGGGAACGCGCAATGTCAGCAATTCTGCGCGTTGGAATTTCCAAGGCAGCACTCGCTAGGCGACGCTTTTCATCGCGAGTGGAGTTGCGGTCTTCTATACGCCTTTCCGCCTATACCACTTCTGCTCAGAGTGCTGAAGAAGATCAGGTGCGACCGGGCCCAAGTCATTCTTGTGGCACCGCATTGGGCACGAAGAGTCTGGAATCCCAAGCTGTTACACATGGCCAGCGATCCTCCGCTCCGACTGCCTCTTTGGGAGGATCTTCTGTCGCAACAGCGGGGGATGGTCCTCCACCCGAACCTGTCCAGTCTCCACCTCCTTGCGTGGAGATTGAGCGGCGGCAGTTGACATCCTTCGACCTTCCTTCCTAAGTCTGTGATGTTATCTTGGCAGCCAGGCGTCCCTCCACTAAGACTGTATACGCCTGCAGATGGAACAAATTTGTGGCATGGTGCATCCCCTTTCTGCCCCTCTTTCTGAGGTTCTCTTGTTCCTCCTGTCTTTGGCCTAGCAGGCCTCTGCTCTGGGCACTCTGAAGGGCTACCTCTCTGCCATTTCAGTCTTTCTTAGGCTTCCTGATTAGCCTTCTCTTATCAAGTCTCCAGTTGTAAATCGCTTCCTTAAGGGATTACTCATCTTTTTCCTCCTGTTCCCTTCGTAATGCCTCAGTGGGACTTGAACTTCTTTCTTACCTACCTTATGTGTGCTCCCTTTGAGCCACTTCATAACTATCCTCTCAGACTTCTTACTCTAAAGACTGTCTTTCTGGTTGCCGTCACCTCTGCTCGTAGGGTGAGTGAGCTCCAAGCTCTTTCTTTCGAAGCCTCCCTTTCTGGCTGTTCATCCGGACAACGTCGTCCTCCGAGCCAGGCCTTCCTTTCTTCCCAAGGTGGTTACTTCTTTCCACATTGGTCAAACCATCACTTTGCCCACCTTCTTTCCGCCTCTGCATCCTTCTAAGGAGGAAGAGAGGCTCCACCATCTGGATCCAAAACTTGCGCTTTCATTTTATTTGGATTGCACTAAACAATTCCGGGTGGATGACCAGCTCTTTGTTGGCTATGTGGGGACCAAAAAAGGTCGGGTCGTGCACAAACGGACCATCTCTAGGTGGGTCGTTTTGTGCATTTAAAGCTTGCTACTCTTTGGCAACGAAGGAGCCTCCAGTGGGATTGTGCGCCCATTCCACCAGGGCGACGGCAGCTACCACTGCTTTGTGACGGGGAGTCCCCCTCAATGACATCTGTCAGGCAGCAACGTGGGCTTCTCTGTACACGTTCACAAAACATTACTGCCTGGACAGCCAAGTATGGAGAGACGGTTTCTTTGGCCGTTCTGTTCTCCAGGACTTTCTGGTGTGAACTTGGTTCGCAGACCCACCTCCGGGGCTGGTATTGCTGGGGTATCTATTCTAAAAGTAAGGAATCTATAACTGTCTCTTTCAGATGAACAAGTTACTTGCCTTTGGTAACAATATATCTGTAAGAGACATAGATTAGTTATAGATTCCTTACCGCCCCACCCATCCTCCCCCGTTCTGCAAACTGACTTCTAGGGTCAGGGATTTCCTTTCAGGGCCCTAGTTTTGTGCACCAGTGGTCAGTGTCTTGCATGGCTCTGTGCTTCTGGCGTGAAATGTTGTGTAAAATAACTGACGTCAGCGCGCGAGGGCGGCGTCTAAGTAGCTACCGTGATGTCGGCGTCTAAGTAGCTACCGTGATGTCATCCCGGCGACCACGACGCCAACGACTATCGCGGAGCTGACCGATGCCACCTTTCGACACGCAGGGGTACTGCTGACTAAACAAATTCTAAGGATCCAGTCTGACGCCTGGGGGCAATTCTAAAGGTAAGGAATCTATAACTAATCTATCTCTCTTACAGATATATCGTTACCGAAGGTAAGTAACTTATTCATTTCAACCAAATCATTGCAGCACCTTTTAGTTATCTTCATCTGGTATTAAAAGCCTTCACTGCAGTGACCTGTTATACCAGTTCTTAGAACATCTGTTGATCGCTGTGCTGTTTCTGGTCAGTCCCACAATTGAGAAAGTCATAGGTTGTCATGGCTCAGTTTCCTAAGAGCAAATGTGCCATTTTGCTTAATTTCTCAGTATCCTAGTGGATACAACACAGAGCGACCCTAATGTAGATTGGCCAATTTCATTTGCATGCCTTGATGTCAAGTGTGTGTTTTGCAGTTTTCGTGAAAATTATGCTTTTTTTAATCAAATACAAAACCATTTTTTAGAGCAATTGGGTAAATACTTTTGTATGCATTAAAGAGAGAAGAAATGTTTTTGTGGTGAAAAGATAGTTTAAATGCAGACATGTTCTTTGCTAATGAGCTCATTCTATCTCTAGAAGTGAGAAAATGATAAAGCTGCTGTCTTCAAGCTGTATCTGTCAGCAAATCCTGCTTGCAATTAGGATTTTCAGATTTTGTTTACCAGTCATGAAGAGGGTGCTGCTTAAAGAAAGGGTAGTAGTTAAGCTCGGTTCGGCTTGAGGCTCTCCGTTTTATGCACTGTCATGTTTAGAGACGTAATATCTGGAGAGAATAAAACCTGGCACAGTAAGGCTCCTATTGAATGGAATCTGTAATTGACCAGACTTACATCATTGCTCCGAATTATGGAAAGTAATTCACAGGTATGACATGGTGCCTAAGAAATGTGGTTTCATAAGAATGTGAACAAACTGCAGCCAATTATGTAATACAATAATAATTCTATATAGTTTATATTTTAGATGACCATTCTTTGCTTTTTAGGTTGTTGGTTGGGAAAGCCTTCAGTGCTAAGGGGGCTTTCTCAAATATGCATCAACTGACTAATTAAATCACCTTTAATTATAGTTTTATAGCTTCCTTTTCTTCAATATATCAGAATCAATTATGTATATTTTTTCACACACAACAGCCAAATCATTGCCAACTCAAATACCAGTGGTCCACTGTCTGCCCGACCAGGTTCTTTTGTATTGGGCCACCATACCCACCTACAGCTTGAGTTTTATTAACAATTCGAACTGTATGAATCAAAAACTTCATCTAAAAAGGACAACTTAAAAATTGTGAAGTCTACCAGAAGCACTAATATCATAGGACCGTTTGTGTGATCGAGCTTATTTCAGTCGGCCACAATATGATATTACTATATAGTTGGATGGGCATTTCTACTATATACAATAAAGAAGTGGAATAAGGACTTTAAGCCAACCCTTGTAGCGCAGCCAGTTTTACCCTGAAGAAGCACCAATTTATTGAATAAGTTGTGAAACGCGTTTTCAGATTTGTCATTTGCAGGTGTGGAAAACATATAAAGTCTGATATTTTGAATAAAAATAAACTTTAAAACTATTCAAAGGAGCTGCAGTTTGTTGTTTGTTACCAGTAGGTGGCAGTGCGCCAAATGACTATTTGTTAAGGAATACATTCTTAGTAGTTGTTTGCATTCAAGAATATGTTCTTATTTAAAAAGCTGTCTTTCTTTTTTATCTTACAGGGTGGCCAAAGCTCCATCTGCAGGTGTGGCACCAGGATTCTTTCGGCAGAAATGAACTGTACGGCTATGGCTTCTGCCATGTGCCCTCCAGCCCCGGCTGCCATGATGTGGAGTGTGTGACCTGGCGTCCTCTGGGCTCCTGGCAGGAACAGATCTCGCAGCTCTTTGTGGGAGGTGGACCACAACTCAAAACAAGTGACCTGATCTACAGTGGGGCTGACCGTTTCCGGCTGCAAACCACTGCTATGGGCAAGGTGCACCTCCAGCTAGGCGTCATTCTGCGCAATTTTGATCGATATGGAGTGGAATGCTAAAGACAAGATATCATGCTCAGCCTGTGAAGGCTCAACAATATGCCAATTTGGCTCTTATCAACAGGCCAATTAATTCTCTAACACACAATTCCTGTCAATCAGGAGCATATGCAGTGGGCAAGAGAGGAAGTGCAGCTTCTGCATACTTTTAGGTTTGTTGTCTCTGATATCAGCTACTGATGCAGTTTTTATCATCACACAACTTACTCAATAAGGGGGCACATCATGTTAGTGAACTTTAAAAGGCATCTGTCTCAGAAAGCCTTAAGGGGGAGGGGGAAGCACCACAACCAAGTTCCCTCTAGTGTGTGTTCATTCACAAGCCAAGTATCTAACATGGATAGCCTCCCCTGACACTGAAATTGATCTTGTAGATCTGTTGCCAAGCTAACCTGTATGACTGAACGTTTTGCAGCGGACTTTTTCCATAATTCAGCCATGCGCTGTACCCTGCTACTAGATTTCTGCTATAATTAAGCCTCTCCATTAGCTGTTCATACAAAAAAAAGAGTAGCAGCCTAATGGGTTCTGCTCTCTCCCAGGTCCCTAGGTTGTCTATCGACTTTTACAGAAGATTATTGAAAGGTTCTGCTTGTCCCATTTCTGGTTAATTCCCTATTTTACAAATGTATAGTTCTATATATGAGTGAGAACAGTTTTGACAATCAGCCTAAGTCATTGAGGAGCCCAGAACTTAACATTTTTCAAGCTAAATACATAGTGAGTTGATTAAAGTGTGTGTGTGTACCTGTACGTACTTCCACAGCTTTGCTTCATAAAGACCTCTATAAAACTGAGTCTTAATTAATTTAGCAGATAAAGTGCATACTTTAGTTATTTGACTCAGCATCCATCTGCAAAGAAAACTAAGTAAGGTGTTGCATAGACGTCAGGGTGACTACCCTCCTTTCTCCAATTTTTCGACCACTAAGTTGGCATAATAAAACTGTAGATTGATAGTACAACATGGTTCACTACTTGATTGCACTGCTAAAAGAAATTCAGAAAGTAACTTTGCCTACTGTGTAACAACTTTCTACACATTCAGTGTAAGCTCTACTGAAAATAGTGAAACTTGACGTTACAAACTGATTTTTTTTTTCTAAACAACTGATTTTTTTTTTCTAAACCAAACGAAATTTACACGAGATAAAGGATATTCTTGGAAATCCATCTGATTCTAGAGGCTGGAGGGTGTGATGAGTGCAGAATTCAGACCTTGAAAAAAGAATTCGAAAATATGTCATCGACAAACATGCTTTTGGGACTACAGCATTCAGTATGAAAAAATAGTCTTTCTCTTATAGCCTGCCTGTTTCACATTCTCAACGTTTTGGGTGCTCTTCAACTAGTGGTGGGTCTGGAAACTGTTTCAAAAGCTGTTAAACACTTTTCCGTACCATTACACACACGCGTACCATATGCAGTACATCCCTTTTCCTTGGGCATATGCCAGCTTTTGCCAGGTTATTTTTCCGCTGAAGTTTAGAATTCTTTTATGCTCAACGATTTATTCCAGCCACCCCTTCCTCCCCCCTCCATTGGGCCCCTTTCCCATACAGTTTTGGATCTTTCATTCCGTAACACCACAGCTTTAAGCCATGCAT
The DNA here is from genome assembly GCA_963921515.1 of Calotriton arnoldi. Taxonomy (NCBI): domain Eukaryota; kingdom Metazoa; phylum Chordata; class Amphibia; order Caudata; family Salamandridae; genus Calotriton; species Calotriton arnoldi. The sequence goes on along the minus strand of CAWUFW010004431.1, from coordinate 1,156,705 downwards.
ACCATTAATCTGTCGCAAGAGCTGCATCTCTTGTTTGAAGACAATTCAATTCCTGCATTGTGTATGCTACCATCAGTATGAGGTCCCTCCAGAGTATCTTGACTTGTGTACAATGTAAGTGTGGATAGATCTTGGTTCCTTGGCCTCTAGACATAGTTTCACTCACCCTTCTTACCAGTGATTAGCAAGTCAGTCTGCCCTGGACTCTCTCCTTCTCCCACTGGCAAGCTGGAAGCACTGAATGATATGAACTTCTTTTATCCTAAGGTAGCAGTATGTTTGTTTCAGCTAGATCTAGTTAAGGCCCAGGAGCCAACAGCCCTCCAAAGACCAAACCCTTTTATGCCCTCGAGATTCCTCTGCATGGTCAGGTGGAACCCAACCTCTGGTCTGAGCTTGGAGGTCCCAAGCTTTTTTGCACTGCAGGATTTAACCTTTTTCTCAGAGTGTGGTGCTTTGTGCTTGTTGCACCAACATATCCAGCGTATATTCCTGCCTGGATGCCTGCTGGCATACCAAGTTTCACTTATTTCCCTGGTGCAAATTTCTGCAGTCATTGTTTCAGTTCTGACACGATCAAAGAGGTTCATCACCTGATTCCTCCACTTTTATGTGGTTAAGTCCAGCTCCTGTGCTCTGCATGCCCCTTGCCTCCCCAAATAAAGTTACAAAAAGAAGCAGAGGCACTATGCTGTGTGAGAAACTCTCCGTTCAGTCAGCCACAAGAGCAGACTTGTTGGGTGATATCCTCAACACTATTGGTACATCAGACCCAATAGCGCATAATAATGGTACCGTCTAGGCTGATCCAAGTTTTGGAAAAGCAGAGCTTGCAATTTGCCTCTCTGGAGCAATCTTAGGACCTGGGCTCTCGGTCTCTGGTACTAGTAGTCCATCTCCTCCAGACTCAGTCTTTTGAGGATTCTTCTTTAGTTGTCTGCCCTATCACCTTTCACTCCCCCACCACTTAGGAAGGTGGATCTCATGGTGGACAAGTTACTAATTTCACACTTAAGACTGGGAGCAGCAGGGTATGGCATCCGTGCCTCCCAAGTGTCCCATTAGACTCAACTGCAGACCCTACCTCTTTGCTGCCCTCCAGGCTAAACTTGTACTCCTTCATTTTTCTTGAATGTGAATAATGAAAATGTCATTGCAGTCTCTTCTCGCCTTCTGTGGTAATGCACCTCCCACCAACACTGGTATAGCTTTCACCTACCCTGGTGCAGGTGTTGCTAACCTCTGTGAACTTCCCAGTAGAAAAAAATAAGCGCGGCTAAGGCTTTCTGTCCTCCCAGTTAAAGTATCAGCCAGACCGTGGTCTACTTATTTCTCAAACAGCCTGTAAGTCTGGTTCCAAAGGTTTATAGTAAATCGGGCTTCTGATGGATACCTCCAACTGCAGATTCCTCACCTTTAGACTAACCCCAGGCGTCAGATTGTATCCGGAGAATTTCTACAGCAGTATTTATGCCAGTTAGCATGCGGCATATATAATCCACTCTTGCGTACTGATGTCAGTTCTTTTCTTACTGGATGTGCTATGGAAAAATGTCTTAACTGAAAACAAGTCTTTAAGGCCTGCCCGGACTACTGGAAGCATATTTCTGTCATGGATCACCCCGAGGTGTGCCTGGGCTCTGGGTGTATTCTGGGTCACATGACCAATGCAACCAAAGGCAATTCAAAACTGGGAGGCAAAAATGTACATCACAAAACATGAAAATACATTGTGGTCTTCATACAAATCCTGCTTCCAAGTCGGGGCGAGGTCCAGTTCATGAGACAGTTTCTACGACCACTCCACTTCCTGCTCATAATCTTAGGGTAAATTGAAGTCCAAGTACAAACGCAAGCACAAAAAGTCAAATTGGAACTTTCCCCCATTCCCACACTCTGGTTTCAAAGAGAAGGTGCAAGGGCATCAAGATTTAGGTCACAGTCTAATTAGGACACCAGCCGTGGAGTTGATACCTCAGTTGGTCCGGAATCCACCTAGTTTCCCAGGCTGTTGTCGACCCCACAACAGGTTGAGGCATTCAAGGAGGCCATGCTGCAAATCTTTAGTGTATTTCTTGCACCCTTTTGGCCCCACAGAAGCCACAAGGGACTCCAGTCAGGCTACTGCTGGTAGGTCCTCCTTCTGATGCAGTCTGCCTCCCAGGGATTTCCTGGCATGAGGCCCTTGCCTACGCCTCCACTCCGCCCCTGCTTCCACACTGGTCCCTTCTGCCCTGAAGTCTTTGCCGTCTCCACCAGTGCTAGTTGATGAACTGGTGCCAACACCCATGTCAGACCTTGAATCGACATCAGTCTGAGGTCACCCGATGTTAAAATACAAAATAAAGCTCAACCATTTATCATGCTTCTTGATTCTAACCCGATGCCTCAAATGCAACACCATTATCAACAAACACTCCACTCCCTTTTTGACTCTTATCCTATATCAGAGCAGAGAGCACCCCAAGATACTGATGATGATGATGAAGAGGAGGAGGAGCAGCAGTAGGAGGAGGAGGTGTTGTGTCCCTCTCAGTATTCAGATGATGCCTTCTACCTTGACTTACAAAACTCCAGTGGGTTTGACACATCCCCTGAAACAGCATGACTCGCCACCTGGACCACAAGCGGAGGAAAGTGTCCTGTTTGCAGTGGTAGTTCAAAGTGCAGCTGAAGTCCTAGAATTGCAGTTGCCCTTCAGGAGATTCACCAACCTGGTCTGGCGACATCGCAGTCTTCGCTCCCATTCATTGACCCCCTGCATGGATGCCTTGATAGCTATTTGGTCAGAATTATGTTCTTGTCCAGCTGTTAGTGACACTATTCACATGCCTTATGGGAAGTGGCCAGCAAGATTTTGCCAGATGTCCTAGAAGATATTAGGGGCTACTTGGCTCAGACGATCCATGATGGGCAGGATGTGGCAAAATACGTCATCTGAGCAGGCTTAGGCATCATGCATTACATTGGCAGAGCAGATGGTACCAGCATTGTGCTCTGCAGGCATTCCTGGATAAAGTCGACCGGACGTTCTGGTGGTGTGGAGGGATTGCTGATGGACATGTCCTTTGAATGGGTCTAGACTCTTCAGCAAGAATGCAACTCCATGCTGGCAAGGCTTAAAGACAGAGCCACAGTGCATTCTTGAGTCATTTGACTCCTGCAAAACCATTTGTCCATCAGTTCCGTAAATTTAGGAGCTACTCTAGTAGCTAGCTTAGAGGCAATGGCAACCTTCCAGCCAGTGATGCCACAGACATCCCAGTCCTTTCAAGACCAAAGATGCGTCATCAGCAGACATTGCAGAGGACCAGTCCTCCAACTCCTTTTCCCCTGCTACAGCAGTCACTAGGTCACTTTAGTTTGCTCTCTGCGGTTCACACCCAACCAATGGGAGGCAGTGATCAGTATTTCTTCTCTGGTTGGTGATCCCCCCACATCTGCCATTGGTCTTACAGATTGTCCAAAAGGGCTACACCCTGCCTTTCACTTCCTCCCCACTTGCGAATTTCTCCTGCATCAGAATGAGTTTCGGATGAGCATATCTGTCTAGCTGCAGGAGGTATACCGCTTATCCCCAAGGGTGCCATTGAAAGGGTATCAGACTAAGAAATGCAAGGATTGTTATTCATGCTACTTCCTTGTCCTGAAAAAGTCTGGGTCCTCAAGTCCATCATGGACTACAAATGCCTGAACGCCTTCCTGCAGAAGAACAAGTTCATAGCGCACACATTGGCTTAGATCCGGTCTGCTGTTAATGCTGTACTTCGACTTCCAGGTTATGTATTTTCTTATATCTGTCCAGCAGTTCCACAGGCATTACTTGTGGTTCAATGTGGGCCAGGAAAATATGCTGTGTTCCTCTTTGGCCTCACCTCGGGTGTTTATGTGGAGGTTGGAAGTTTCCTTATTCTTCTACTTCGACGACTGGCTGCTGACGACTGGCTTGCCACAGTGAGTCGTAGACCACCTCTGGACAACAACAGAACTCCTAACATCATTAGGTTTCACCATAAATGAACAGAAGTCACATCTGGTTCCATCACAGAGGAAATGGAAAAAGACTCCTGTACGCCTTCCTGCGACTCTCTCTCCTGTCCAGAGTTCTTCAGATGTTCAGGAATGACTGTGCCAAAATTATCCTAATTGTCCTAGATTGGGCCAGGAGAGTATGGTATCTGGAACTCCTGAGCATGAGCTTCTGGCCTCCGATCAAGCTATCACTCAGATTTTCCCCTCTTGCTTCAGCAATAGGGCAAGGTCCTTCATTCAGATCTCCACAACTTACATGTCCATACCTGGAAGAAGAGTGACAACAGTTGACTGTTTGAGTTGCCGTCTGAGGTTGTGGATGTCCTCTTTGCTGTCAGATACCATTCCACGAAAACTGTGTATGCTGGGTGCTAGGATAAGTTCACCATCTGATGTAGTCCCCGGGACACTGACCCCTTACAATCAAAACTGTCAGGTGTTCTCTTGTTTGGTCTGTCTTTAGCACATAGAGGCCTTCCAGTGGACTCTGTGAAAAGCTACTTGTTGGCCCTCTTGACTTTTCTGTTTGCCAGACCAACCGTCCTTGCTGTATTCACCAGTTGTGATACTGTTCATTAATGGTTTGACACACATATGCCTCCTTAACGGTTTGCAGTGTCCAAGTGGCACCGTAACTTGATCTTTATCTTATGTGTACTTCTTTCAAACCTATACATAGTTGCTTGTTGCATCTCTAGAACAGTTTTTTTCCCTTGCAATTATCCTAGCCTTCGCAAAAGCAAACTCCAGGCCCTTTCAGTGCAGCCGCCCTACACCATCTTCTTCCTAGACCAAGTAGTGCTGAGGGCTCTGCCAGCCTTTTTACCTATGGTTATAACTTCCTTCCACAATGGGCAGTCAGTTACTCTAAAAGCATTCTTTGCTGCACATCACCCCTCGAAAGAGAGGCTCCACTGGTTGGACCTCAGGCCCATTGAGTGGATGATTTTCAGAGCGAAGTAAACAATGCTGTCGGGCAGAGGACCCTGTCGAGTTGATTAGTCCTTTGTATCAACATATGCTACACACTGGCCAAAAAACAGTGCCACATTGTCAGCCCATCCCAGCAAGCATTACAACAGTAATGTCATGAGTGGTGCCTGTTCTTGACATTGCCAGGCTGCATTATTGGCGTCAATACATATGCTCACAAAGCAGTACTACCTTGTCAGCCAGGTCCGGAAAGAAGCCTATCTGCTCCCTCAGTCCTGCGGGACGTTCTGGTCTGAGTTCACTCACAAGTCTTTCCAGCTTTGTAAAGTCCAGCTTTGGTATCTATTCTAATGGTGAGGAATATGTGGTTAGAAGTAGCCATCAGAAAAACATGTTACTTACCTTTTGTATCTTTTTTTCTGGTGGATACTCTAACTGAAGATTTCTCACTGCCTCCAACCTCCCAGTTCTTCGGAGTGCTCTCTTTAACATTTAAATAGGTCCCAAGTTAGAGACTGGCACTCTGTTACCAGCATTTGTTCCACGTTGGAGGGTGTAGAAAGGAAAAGAGACCAGAAAAGGATATCCGTGCACAGGTTTGGTGCTTACAAGCTGCACCGTTCTGTCACTTCTGTGGCAGTACGGAGCGAATGTGCCGCCAAACCACCCACAGGTGTGCGGGAGCACTGCTGTTCAAATGCTCCCGATCCAGACTCGTATTTGGGGGTATTCTAAAGATGAAGAGCCTGTGCGTTGCTACAAGTGATGATATCCAGAGTGGTGAGGACTTTCACAGATTACACCATTGGGAAAGCAAGTCCTAAACTCCCTGCATCTGGACTGACTGGCGGTAAATCTGTGGCAATGGGCGTTTTTCCACACTGCGATTGTTAACACCCAAGCCGGAATCCCCACTTCATAGAAGGGTGACACCCAATAGGAAGTCCTCCATGCCATCTTGGAGACCTCTGGTCACCAGCCAAAAGACCCCCCTTTCTCTGCCTCTTGAAATCCAGAAGTGACCTGCTCTCCTAGAAGGGTATCTCCAAGAGCTACCCATTAACCTATGAGGCCTGGGTGTTAATGCTAAATTGAAACAATGGCCTGCGTAGGTATCGCTTAAACTCATTTAGATGGGCAAAATCATTTAGATGGGCAAATAGCCAACCACAATTAATGCTGTTGCCATATGCTCATAATCTAGCCCAATAAAATGATAAAAAAATATTTATCATACACAAACTTCGGAAGTAACATATAAAAACATTTTACAAACACTAAATTAAATCAAATCAAGTGCATAGTGTCGCTACTGACCACAGAACAATAGAAGAAACAATATAAGAAACAAATTCTTGTGTTTCTCATAACAAACGAGTTCTTAGAAATATTCCATATGCCTTATCACTGCATCACGTTGGTATGTTTGTTATATTTTTCGACGATGTTTTGAACTGGCAAGGAATAACCATTTCTCATCAGGACATAAATGTTAAGGGAACTATCTGGAAGAAGTGAGTGAGGATTAGTAAAAAAACAATGCAGTGGTCTGATTCACTAAAGAGACCAAAAGGGCAATAAATACTACTTTGCAACCTGAGTGGTGAAGACTCTGCACTACATGTAAGTTACCTTTGTGAATCGGGCCTCTATTTTAACATTTTTTGACACATGTTCATGTCGCAGCATTTGATAAACTGTGCCAATAAAGTTGGTAATGGGAACCATCGTATGCACTAAAAAAAGCAGAGACCCCATAAAGGTAACTTTGTCATACTTAACTTTTCTGTTAACCTGAGGAAAGGTGACCGTCTGAATTAAGACACCTGGGTAGACTGAAATCCTTTCCCCTGTATGCCTTGGATGATATTTAAGGTGCTATGAGTTGCTCTTTCCTCAGACCTCGTTTGCCTGTTCTTCTATGCACATGTAAGCCTCTTAAAAAGGAACATGCCTTGTATGTGCACACTTGGCATCATTCAAGACTCTGCTCTGTATAACCATAAAGCGTGAGAGGATCAGTGTCTGCCTTGAAATGCTGTGCCCTAAGAGCCCTGACTTCCACTCCACCACAAAACAAGTAGTCTCTCTATTAAATATTGGCCATGTTCATCTTTTTGGAATTGAAAGTGGGAATGGTATGCAGTGTGCATTCTGGAAGAAGAGGAAAATGGTCTTTCCTGTGTTATGATTGTACTTGCTGCTATTCTAAACTTGAGAGTGATTGCAATGTTGCTCTTCTCTCCTAGCTCTGCTGTGATTTTAAGTTATAATTGTACTACTAGATTGCAAATGTTTCCCATTGTACATATTGTTTTGTGTATTGATTCTGTGTATATATTTTGTACTATTTTAATAAATACATTTTGTAATGAAAATCGTATGACTTTCCTTCTACAAACTCCCTTTTAAACACTTGAAGAGCCTTGTACAGTTTTTCAGTACAATTGGCTGCTATGCATATATATATATGTATATATATATATATATATATATGTGTGTGTTTGATGGCATGTGTGGCTGTAGATACACATGCTTAGAATAAGGTTTCCATCTAGTGTTGGGATCGGAAATGTGTAAGTTGTTTTTCTTCAAAGAAGTCTTTCAAGTCACAAGGTATAGTGACTCCATTTCTTGCTTACAGTGTGCATGGTCCTCGACTCCATTTTTGGATTGTTTTTTTCCGGGGTCGGGCGTGTGTTCCTCTGCTCCGTCTCAGTACCGTCGTCTCTACTTAGTAGACCTTAACCGTTGGTAGTGTATCGATCGCAGTTTAACATCTTCATTGGTCGCTTATAGACACCGACTCGTTCTAGCAGAGCGAGGCCCGGAGGGCCTTCGCCCCTACAGGGCAAAAGACTTATTTTCAATGTCCCGTCCATGCCATGTGCAGCTATAATGGAACAGACGCCATTTCGATTCTGCCCAAGCTGCCATGCCAAGTTCCACACACCAATCAACATCTGCTGTCTTGTGCCTTTCATTGGACCATCACAAAGATACTTGTGAGGTGTGCCAATCATTTTGATCCAAAAAGACGCTGTGTGATTGGCGTGTATGAAGAGCCGAGAGGTCCCGACGCAACATCGAATAGACTCCCGACATCTTTGGGACCGAAGATTATCAACAGCCGGCTCAAGTCCATGTGTTGGCAGCGGATGAGGGGACCTTCTCTCAGGAAGCTCTGGACCCTAGCTCGAGATCCAAGACTTACCTGTAGGACAATCTGTCAGTACTGTACCCTCCACCCCGACCCCCACCCGCCCTCGGCCACACTCCCAAATAAACATTCAAAAAGGTCAACCTTCAGACCAAACAAAGTCTTTCCACGGGCCACCACAGGCCATGGTCAGCACCGAACTGCTACAGCAGACACGTCCATCCCAGCTCGGCATCTAAAGACCAGAGAAAGGCTACCGGCCACCAATCCTCGAGCCCAGACTCGCAGTAGAAAATTCCGGCACCAACGCACCACATAAATTTGGTTTCCAAATCAATCTCTTCGGCACCGAAAATTTCCGATCCGAAACCTTCCACATCGAAAGTAGTTTCGGAACCGAAAAAACATGGCAGTGCAAAACACAAAGACGACACCGAAACTGTCGAACTTGTACTACGACGTTTACAAGACCATTTGGATTGGAGGCAAAAACAACTCATCCATCCAAACACTGGCCGCATTTTAACAACGCCACCTCAAACTAAAAACAAGCCTGCCAAAAGACATATAAGCTTTGAGGAGGCAAGACAGCCACCATGCCCCCCCAAAGCACACCAAAAGATGGACAAGGCCAGAAGCCCACCACCTGCTACTCCATCAATACCACTACCAGTAGTTCCACAACCATTTTCACCACCACATTTACCTCCTGCAGACACGCAGAATAATCGCCGCAGGGGTCAATGCATTCCTTCCCTGGGCAAGGAGATGATCCTGATGATCACAGGGATGATCCTGATGATAATGGGGATGATGGGGATCAGTATTACATTCCACTCCAAGATGATCTATGGGATTCCTATGATACAGATCCTCATACAGACACTGACCCTGATCTGTACCCAGCTAAGTCTTCTCCTCATGATGATACTACTGCGTATCACGAGGGCTGCTAACTTCCACAAGGTTTTCATTACATACTGAACCTTTTGAAGACAACTTTCTTTTTGAAACTTTATCATCCTCACAAAGATCAGCCCAATACTTACCCATGCTTGAGGGCATGCTTAGACATACCCCAAAAAATGTTTAAAGACCCAATCAAGGCAAGGGTAATAACGGCAAGGGTTGACAAGAAGTACAAAGCTTCTCCTACAGACCCTACATACATAAAGGGCCAGTTACCACCAGACTCCTTGGTAGCTGCCACTGCATGAAAGAAGGCAAGTTCCCAACAATCTGGCGAGGCACCTTCCCCAGACAAAGAAAGCAGGAAAATAGACATAGCGGGAAAAGGGTAATAGCACAATCTGCAAACTAGTGGAGAGTTGCTAACTCCTTCGGGCTCCTCTTCGCCTATGATAGGGCATATTGGGATGTGATGGAGAGGCTCCTCCAACACCTCACTGAACAATATAAAAAGAGGGCCTTTGAAATTGCCTCAGAAGTCCAATTAATTGCCAACACATTAATCGGATGCGCCCTGGATGCAGCTGACACTGCTGCCAGGGGAATTAATACTAGTGTGCTTATCAGACACCATGCTTAGCTTAAAGTTTCAGGGTTTAAGCTGGAGGTGCAACAAAACATACTTGAACTCCCATTTGATGGAGTACCTTTTTGGTCCACAAGTACAATCCCTACTTGAAAAGACCAAAAAAGACAATGAAACAGCTAAAGACATGAGAGCGTTACAAACCGCAACACAAAGAGGTACTTTTTGTCACTCACCATACCATGGAGCAGCAAAACCCTTCTCCACAGACACCTCTACATCTTTCCAATGCCCGCAATCCCAAACATCATCACCTATGGGATTTTATAGGGGATCCTATAGAGGGAATAACTTCAGTAGGTAGACAAAGAGGTGGCTTCCCTAAGCCTCCTTCCACCACCACTAAGCCATGACCTGCCCACCATTACCTCCCATCACACAACACCTGTCGGGAAGACTTCAATATTTCTTTCCCGCCTGGCAGACCATCACCCCCGACCAATGGGTGTTGGATATTATCCAACGTGGTTATTCCCTAGAGCTCAATCTGACACCTCCAAACATTCCAGCGGGCAGTCACAAACTGCCCACAGATCATCAACATCTTCTCAAACTGGAAATACAGGCTCTCTTACCAAAGGGAGCAATCGAACCTGTACCTATACAACATCAAGGCACAGGGGTATATTCACTATAATGCCTAATACCCAAAAAGGACAAGGCTCTAAGGCCAATCCTGGACTTAAAACCCCTAAACAGGTACATCTTGTCTGACTATTTTCATATGGTCACTCTGCAAGATGTCATCACACTGCTTCAACAAGGTGACTTTATGGCAGCAGTAGACCTCAAGAATGCCTATTTTCACATACCAAGCCATCCAGCACATCGCAAGTACCTCAAGCTTGCATTTCGGGGTCAACACTTTCAATTCAAAGTGCTTCCATTAAGGGCAATTACAGCTCCAAGGGTATTCACAAAATCTGTAGCAGTAGTAGCAGCTCACTTAAGAAGGCAAAACATACATGTTTTTCACTATCTAGACAACTGGCTGATAAAAAGCAAAGACTATTGTTTTCAACGTACTCAAACAATAAACCTTCACAAACTAGGTTTTATAGTCAATGCAGTCACCCTTACAAATACAGTCTTACTTAGGAGCTATCCTCAATTCACTAATTGGAATAGCTTACCCAAATGCAGCAAGGGTTCAATCCTTCAAAACACTCATCCTGATGTTTCAACCAAACAAACGGCTACCAATCAGAACTTATGTGTTTGCTTGGAACTATGGAATCATGCATAGTAATAGTACTTCATGCCATACTCCATATGCGACCATTACAACAATGTCTAGCCAATAAGGTCTGAAGCGGAGGGTCAGCTAGAGGATCTAGTGTTCATCAGCCGTCAAGCTTGCCATTCTCTGCAGTGGTGGAAATCCCACAATCTCTTAAAGGGACAGCCGTATCTAGACACAGTTCCGCAGAGAACCAGAACAACGACACTTCACTTGCTGGCTGGGGAGCACATTCACAGGAATTTACTGTTCATAGCTACTGGACACCCAATCAAACTCTTCTCCACATCAATCATCTAGAGCTGCTAGCTGTTCAACCAGCGCTAAAAGTGTTTTTCTCCTCACCTCATAGGCAAGGTGGTTCTAATCAAAACAACTTCCATGTATTATCTGAAAAAACGGGCGCACCAAATCACTTTAACTATCTCATCTAGCCCAAAACATTTGGACATACGCTCTCTGGCACAGCATTCACCTTTTTGTAAAGTACATACCGTGAGTGGGCAACCAATTTGCAGATATCAGTAGGAGACAGTTACAAGTTCACGAGTGGGAGATCAACCCACGTGTACTATTCCCTTTCTTCCAACAATGGCGTCATCCACACATAGACCTGTTTGCAACCGCAGAAAACACAAAATGCCTAAACTTCGCCTCCAGGTTCCAACACTTTCAATCCAAGGGCAATGCACTACGGATGAGTTGGACAGGGATATTTGCATATGCTTTTCCACCTCTTTCACTGTTTCCGTTTGTGGTTCGCAAACTTCGACAGACATCTCTAAACCTCATCCTGGTTGCTCCCACATGAGCCAGACCACCATGATTCACCACACTACTAGAGCTATCAATAGTCCTGCATCAGGTACTTCCCAACTGGCAGGACCTTCTAACACAAAACCAGGGAGAGGTAAGACATGCAAATCCCAGGTCACTCAATTTTGCAATCTAGCTATTGAGGTCTTCGAATTTGGACACTTAAACTTACCTCAACCATGTATGAATATTCTAAAAGACTCCAGAAGACTTACAACTAAAGCCTGCTATGTAGCAAAGTGGAAACGTTTTGGCCACTATTGCCATTCAAAGAATGTTGACCCATTAACAGTACAACCTCAAAATATTGTTTACCTGTTACATTTACAAACATCAGGGTCAGCTTTCACTTCATAAGAATACATCACAGCAGTTGCTGTCTACAAAATAGAGAGCACACCTCTATATTCAGGATTCCTGTAATCAAAGCTTTTCTACAGGGTCTCGAAAGAGTTTTTCCACCTAGAGTCGCATTGACTCCAGCTTGGAATCTCAACATTGTTTTTACTAGGTTAATGATTCCCCCTTTTGAACCTCTACATAAATGCCCCCTCTAATACCTCTCATGGAAGGTTTCATTCCTCATTGCACTCACTTCATTAAGACGTGTTAGTGAGCTTCAGGCATTAACTAAAGAAGAACCATTCTTTTAGCTTCATAAGGATAAAGATGTACTACGTACCAACCCAAAATTCCTTTCAAAGGTGATTTCCCAGTTTCACCTAAACCAATCTATTGAGTTGCCAGTATTCTTCCCTCAACCAGATTCAGTTGCAGAAAGGGCAGTACGCACGCTCGATGTAAAAGGGGCACTAATGTATATATTGATAAAACTCAACCATTCAGAAAAACACAACTTTTTCTAGCATTCAACAAACCACACAAAGGGAGAGCAATTTCTAAATCTGGCATCTCACGATGAATTGTTAAATGCATCCAGACATGTTATGCAAAAGCTAAAAGAACTCTCCCTATTCCTCCAAAAGCTCATTCTACTCGCACAAAAGGAGCTACAATGGTTTTTTTGGGAAACATATCCATGGCTGACATATGTAAATCAGCTACAAGGGCTATACCACACACATTTAGTAAACGCTACTGTGTAGATGTAATTGCCCATCAACAAGCCAATGTGGGCCAAGTGGTTTTACACACATTATTTCAAGCAAATGCACCCCTCGCAGATTAGCCACCGCTTTGGGAAGAAATCTGCTTTACAGTGTGTGATAAGCATGTGTATCTACAGCCACACATGCCATCAAATGTTAAATGTTACTTACCCAGTAAGCATCTGTTTGTGGCATGTAGTGCTGTAGATTCACATGCAGTCACCCTCCTGCCCTGAAGTCTGTGAGGGTTGCATTTAAATACACTATACTATACTTTTATGGTCATCTCACTAGGATACATCATCCTTTACTTCGTTCTCACCCGCCAAGTGGAAAAATCTAACAATGGCACTGTAAGCAAGAGGAGGAGTCACTATACCTCGTGACTCAAAAGACTTCTTCGAAGAAAAACAACCTGGACACTTCCGATCCCAACACTAGATGGCGGGCTTATACTAAGCATGTGAATCTATAGCACTACATGCCACAAACAGATGTGGTATATATATACATTCTTTTTTTGGGTGAAAACCTTTACAATCCCCTGTGGAAACAAAGGGCGTGATATACAAAACACTGGTCCCAAAGTACTAGTCACTAACGGCAACAAGTATTTTTGTTACAAGTGTTGAATTTTCCGAAGCGACCTATGAACAAATAGATCCGTTCACAAAATTCCTGTATCAAGTGGGTTGCAATCCAATCTACCAAAAGAATATCAATATTAATGAGGTACTTCACAAATCGGAAATTACTCCAATTGGATGACATCCCAGGGATGGTGGTTTGCTGGTTTCAACAGATCACCATTTGTTTGATCGCATTTAAATGAAGGATTTTTTTTTATGCAGCAGTTTTCCTTAAAGGAAGTGGATTTGCATAAAAAAGTTCACTTTATAGTTTGAAAGTTGGCAGAGGCCCCCTGGACCACTGTCTGCTCCCCAACAAACCTTTTTATATGTATTCACAAAAAGACAGGTGTCCCCTTACAATTTGCAGATGCATTAACATCAAAACTATGCAGTTGGTAATTTTTTAATATATTGATACTGGATTATGGTTGCATTCAAATACCATTCAAAACTTGGGACACTCACATTAATGGTCTGTATGCAAGTAAAACAGTTGCTAATGTCATGGCTCCAAGCTCAAGGGGACTTGGAGGTCACAAGGGATGAAATCTGTAATTGATCAAAAAGCCTCAAGAGCACCCTGGCCTAATGTTATAACCATTAATATTTTAAAACCCAATCTGGACATTTGGAGCCAGTTGCTCCATTTATTTTCAAAAATCGTTCTTACAGTTCTATTCCCACCCTCCTGGAAAGGATCAATAATTAATCTGTTGCATAAAAAGGACCTAGCGATTATCCCAAATATTGTAGACTTATTCCCTTACTAGATGCTGAAGGGAAGCCATTTGGAAAATTATTGTTGGATAACTTCTTCCACCGTGCTATCAATTCTAATTTATTACCTTTTAATCAAGCTTGATTTAGGCCAGGTCGTTCTACATTAGATAACATCATGTAACTGAATCTTTATTCATTCCACCCTAAAAAAAAATTCACATGGTTTGTCTGTTATGTCGTTTATTCATCAGCTTATTATAAAGTCGACCAAACCAAACTTTGGGATAAATTAATGAAGAGGGGAATCAAACATTCATTGCTCCACTTTTTGGTGTCTTTATATGTCAGATCCTGCCTACAAGTAAAACTTGCAAAGTGAACATTCACCACAGAACAGAACTTCTAATGGGTTTAAGCAAGGTAGTATTTTGGCGCCCTTACTCTTCTCTCTCTCTCTCTCTTTATTTATATATATATATCTATATATATATATATCTATATATATATCTGACTTGTCCTTATACCTCAACAATGCAGTGGGGCTGTCACCTAAGCTCTCAAATAAGGCCATCTGATACTTCACTTACGCGGATGGTAATGTCATCTTTTCATTAACCTAATCTGGTATTCAATTTCAACTACAAAAACTTAAAAAAAATTAACAACGGTAATGATCTAAAAGTCACCCTGGCAAAAAACGAAATTATGTTCTTTTGATAAGACCAAGTAAACCATATGTTCAGAAAATCAACAACTACACCGTTGAACAACTAAGCTAATATGATCACAAACTGGCTTAGGTAGAGCATATCTCAAATAAGGAAAACAAGGCAAATATGGGTGTTAATTCTATAAAAAGATTCTCTAAAATCTAAGGAGGCTGAGCCATTTATCAGTTTCTAAAATATTTCACCATCTAATTAATTCCAACTGTATTATCTGCCTCTGTTATCCTCAATAATAAAGCAATCATTGCCTTGAATACAATTTAGTCTATGCGGATTAGATCCTTACTCAATCCTCAGTCATCCACAGCTCACAGTAAACTATGCCTTGAGCTTTCGATACCTTCACAATCTGTTCTTCTTGCGGGCACCTTGATTAACTTGGTTTGTTATTGTTCCTGGCAAAGGAAAACTCTATTAAAGGGCAGTCATTCAAAGAGATATCTAACTCCAGTGAATCTCCAAACAGATTTCGTCTCACAAGGGTTGATTCAGTTATTAAAGAGAACAATCTAACATCTCTCACTTTGCTGTTATCCATACCACACCTTAAACGTAAAATGAACTAATCATGAACATCTTGAGGATCAACAGCAAATTAAAGAATCTTCTGCTTTTATAGACTTATAAGCATATCGACTATATCTAATAGATTCTTATTAGAATGGCAAGTGATCCAGCGGTCTACTAACAACAGATACTCTACTACCATATACTCACTTGGGCCCATACAACTCGTTTCCGCTGCGCTCTAAGTAAGCCACTGGAGTTTATTAGTTTTATATGTTACTCATACCTCAGGATCTAGTTATTACTTCTTTAACTAAACCGTCTGCTGATCAAAACAGTTCTTTCCCCTGGTCAGTGGACCAGTTAGGTAAAACTAGTTGATGGCAACAATTGATACAACTTATTATGCATTCCTTAATAGATATAAAATAATGACGGACTCAATAAGTTTTAAAATCGTTATCTAAAAGTTAGGGGTTTTGAACCATCTCAAAGCGCTTCAGTACAAACACCCTCATTCGCGGGAGTGCCAATTCAAAATATCTCGGATAAACTCTTATCAGTTCAGATCCACACAATAACTATACTTAGAAAGAAGAGGATAGAGACAGAAGTGCATTTATCAAACGATGAATTTCATAGTTACCAAAGTATGGTGTGAAGACCAACCCTCTGGCCAAAGGGCTGGTAAGGGCCTCCCAGGACAGATCAGGAGACAAAGGCTTCAGGACAGGAATCGGGACAGGATACTTCACCTCTCTAATTACCGACGGCTACGTCGCACCCCTCTCTGACACTCTCTTCCTCCTCGTGATTCTTCCGCGATTCCCCTAACCCACCCCAATTAAGTAGATGGTTCTGCATTCGATTTTTTCATCAGCATTTTCAGAGCATCAGCACCACCCCAACACCGACAGCATCCCAAGCTCCGAATTAGCTTAGCTTCCCCACGACCCTCCTTCTCTCCAGCGCTCTCTCTAAAAAAAACGAAACTACTTCAATTATACCCTTTTCGTAGGCATGTACCACCCATTAATATTTCATTTGCACAAAATACTAACTTCTGATTGGACGGCTAGGGGGGGATGATCATCACACCACACTTATACTTCATTTATTTTCTTTTAACCATTGTTTCCAAACTCCTCCCATCAAACTTTATTCCGCCCTTCCTTTCCCATACATCTTTAAACTTTATTAAATACATTTGTAACTGATGCCTTGAATATGTTCCTTCATATGAACTCTTCCCCCTCATGTTCCCAGGGCACATCTCCGCCGACCTTGGACTCGTGTCAAATCCTTAGTCATCTCGCAAGCTTCCATAACGGCGCATGCGTCGCGCCATATTGGTCTGCTCGACTCGGACAACTTTAACAGGCCCAAATACGCACTAATAATAAAGTCGAAAAGGAAAAATGTTATTCTCAAAAATAAATGGTTTCACTGTATACCTCCAACCTCTACTCTAACCCATACCATTTGTTATTTCTCTCTCTGCATTTGCGTTAGTTATAAATCC
Source organism: Calotriton arnoldi (assembly GCA_963921515.1). Classification (NCBI taxonomy): domain Eukaryota; kingdom Metazoa; phylum Chordata; class Amphibia; order Caudata; family Salamandridae; genus Calotriton; species Calotriton arnoldi. Next base: position 1,139,751 of record CAWUFW010004431.1, on the reverse strand, counting down.
ATTTCTAATTTCAATAAGGCAGGTGCCATGCATGTGAGTTTTTCAAGCGGCCATTTTATAGCTCCTTGCGCAAGCGCCAGAATTTCCCTCCAAGCGAAAGCACGTCATACTACTAAATGCAGCAGACGCATGCGCAGTAAAGATCCCTTGTTAAATGCGTTCCAGTCCTACGTCTGTGTTATTTGCAGTTAGTAAACACATAGGCAAGCTTCATTCTTATCCCGCGTTTAGTGTAAAATGGATATTATTAATTACGAGACATGTCGTTAGTAATTTGCTAGTGAGTTAAATCGAGAGGATTGCTTCCGAGCAAGTCTCGTGTCCGAGTCCTTGCTCCACCAATCCCCTCTCTGATGGCATATTAAGCCATCACAAAATTCCCATCCATCCCAGATATCAACTTTAGCACTTCTCAGTTTTCTCAAATTGACCTCCCAACCTTCCATCAACTATTTCATTTCCTTCTAAATCTCGCTTCTTCTTATATAATCTGCCTTTGCTGCTGTTTTTTGTTCACCTGCTGACCTGCAGCCACGCACTGGCCCAGACCTCGGAACTCCTGGTGGGACGCGGGTCCCAGGAGCAGAGTCACGCCATAAACACCGCCGTGTACACTCCGGGGGGGGGGGGGACTACAGACCCCAGAGTGCACCACCGCTTTGCCCAGCTGCCGCGAGTGAGGAGGGGGAGGCGTCACCAACGCGCTTATAGCGCAGCCTCTCCCCCCGTGGCGCGGGAACCTCTTTGCTGCTGTTTTTTGTTCACCTGCTGACCTGCAGCCACGCACTGGCACAGCCCTCGGAATTCCTGGTGGGACGCGAGTCCCAGGAGCAGAGTCGCGCCATAAACACCGCCGTGTACACTCCGGGGGGGGGGGGACTACAGACCCCAGAGTGCACCACCGCTTTGCCCAGCTGCCGCGAGTGAGGAGGGGGAGGAGTCACCAACGAGCTTATAGCGCAGCCCCTCCCACCGCGGCGCGGGACGCGCACGGGACGTAGCCCGGACGAAGCCCGGACCAAGGGCGGGCGGGCCCGTCTGAGCCCGTCCGAGACCGACTGAGGCTGGGCTGGGCCACCCCGCTTTTCACCACCTTTCACCATCTTCCTGTGAGTCCCACTGCATGTACATTAGCTCCTAGTGAGCTTTGCTGAACAGGGCCGAGACTTAGGGTGTTCTACAGAGTAAACTTCTAGATTACATGCTACTTTAAGATCTGAGGGGTGAATGCTTCCTCCAGTGTACTGATTTACATTAGTTGGTTTTGTCCCAGGATTGAGGAGGCCTAGATGGTAAACAATTATGGGGAAAAGTACCCCCCCGCGCACAAGGCCACCCACCAGGCAGAAAGCCCCTACTCGAACCCCTCCTATTCACTCTGCTGTTCAACCAACCGCTATCGATAGAATGTTGCAACAAGCAATAGGAGCTGTTGCCAGTGAAATAGAACGCACTGAGAGACGACTTTCTTTAACACCAATGCTCCCAAGTATTTCACAAACCATGGAGCCAGAAGCCCCTCACTCACCCCAACCACCAGTTGTCCCCATTATTCTAGAACTATCACCTGTCCAAGACACCCCAGTCCCAAAAACTACCAGCAGGATCGGGACAGGTGGGGGGGCAAAAAGGAAAGGAGCCCCTCGGAAGCTAATTGACCGTAAGGGAGGTAAATCTGCGAAACGCAGTCCAGGGGTAGAGCTAAACCAACTGCCAGGGGGCTATATTCCTGATGAAAGTGGTAACAAAACCTCTGAGCTCCCAGTATGGGTATCGCACTTGTCAATCAAGCTAAAAGCATACCTCAAACACCTTATAAAATCTGAACTTGAGGATGCAATGAGACGTATTGACAAGTTAAATACACTTATGGACTCGTGGGGAACTAAAATCGATGCTGTATTGCATACCATTCAATCTACTAAATTACCAAATAGGGTAAATACAACCCATGGAGTTCAGACAACTCGGTCGGCTTGCCCTCAGCAACCCTCTGAAGGGGAAAAATCTGACGAGCAAACGAATCTGTCCGCAGAGACAATCCACCCAGCCCAACATATTCGACCCACAGTTACTTTGCATCATAGGGCGCCCCACCCCACTGACAATTCCCAAGATTGTAGGGCTGTGACAACCACTCATGGCTTACCAACTGAACATCCGGCCCAAAGAATTCGCGAAGCAGACACCAGATAACCATCACACTCTAAGCAAAGGGAAACAAACACCACTCTCCCCCGCATAGATCTGCCCCCAGCATCAACACCTTATGTTGTCATTTTAGCTGGAGTAACTGAGCTGGAAAATGGTTGAGGGGAATCATATTTGGAATTGAAAAATAAAACCATCTATTGGCTAAATAAATACAGGCCGCTGCCCTATACAACACATAGTGAAATCCTATTTACTCGTAGGGTTAGTTGGATGGGGCAGAGACAAAAAGACATTCCAGGGGACTGTGTTCTAATTAATTTTAGAGATAGAAGGGCGGTCCAACACATCCTCGAATGGGGGCCACGTAGGGAGACAGGAGGTATCCAGACACTTCCCCTGGGCTGCTTTTACCCTCCATGCCCCCTGATAGACAGAGTGGGGAGCGTGTACAAAAAATGGGAATTGAGAGCCCAGAGAGGTAATTCGCTAAAACCAGGACAGGGATCGGAAAACAATATGACATTTAACATTCCTGTTAGTAATAGATTTAGCTCCCTAGACCTGGTCGATTGACTATCTCCCGTTGGCAAAAACTTGAACCCTATCATTAACCATCCACCGGAGCCCCAACTTCCGGAAGGACCAGAGAATGGTGACCAACTTGCCGAGAATATCCATGAAGCTAGCGCATCGACTGGTACTTTTAGTGCACCCGCCAGGACGCTAGGCGACCCAGATTGTATTATGCAGAATGAGCTAGGGCCCAATGAACAGGCTAAAACTCTCCAACAGGTAATACACCAGGATGGGCGTCCCCTACAGAACACTAAGATTTTATCCTGGAATATAGCCGGTCTCAGCTCAAAAATGGATCACCCAGACTGGGGAGACTTCATAGAGCAGCCACGAGCTATGCCTCTTTCAGGAGACCTGGTCAATGATGCATTTACATAGAGTGGGCTATGTGGCATATTGTACTCCAGCCGTCCAGGGGCCTAGAGGGAGACCCTCGGGAGGTCTTTGTACTTGGGTGGGTACACATCTGGGTTGTAACATCAAAACAATAGACACCTCTTCCCCTGATATTTTGTGTATCCTCCTCTCTTTTCATAACGCGCTGAAAATTGCCATTATTAATGTTTATTCCCGCCCAGTGAGGTATGGGCAAACCTCACAGACTCTAGATTGTCTGGCTACTTTTTTGTACACCTTGCCTGAGTTCACTCATGTAATTATTGGTGGGGATTTTAATTGTCACTTTGAGCCACTAAATGGCATCTCCACCAGCATTCCTAGTGAGGAAGATTCGGCCCGGTTAATCCCTGAATGTAACACCTATCAGGTAAGGGGCTGGACCTCCCTAGTTCTGCAGATGAACTCTCTTATTCTTAGCCATTCACTTAGGGCATGTAATGGTCGGTTGCCCTCCGACAGTCCGGGCAACTCTACTTATAACAAGATCGGGCAGACATCTATCATTGATTATATCTTAGTAGATGTCGAGTTATGGAACCGAATCATTGACTTTTCGGTTAAGCTCCGATGCGAAAGCGACCACAACCCGTTGGTGCTAGAAATAATACTCGCGCACTCCACCTGCTACCTGAACACACTCAACCAGCCTGCCCCAAATCTAATAACAACCGAAGGAGGTAGAAGAGTACGCTAGGGAACCTTTGCACAGTCAGCTGAAAAAGTGGCCATACTCTATAAACAAATTATCCCCTTTTTAGAAGTCGCATTTAGAGTAGCACTAAACAGCGAAGGTCCCGAATCCTTGTTGGAATTAAGCAAGAACAACCAGGATATGTTTTTAACATTGGCAGAGTTCTTTTATAATGATCAAACCAATAATGGTACTGACCCCAAAACTAAACATCCCTGGTATAATAGAGCGTGCAGGAGGCCAAGCGCGCCTATTACTGGGGGTTAAAGATAAGGACAACATACGTATCAAAGAATCCAGGGCACAATATAAAAAAATCCTAGCTGAGGCTAAAACAATTTGGGAGATAGACAAATGGGAAGCAATAAAAAAAGCTTTAGAAAACAGAGATATGAGAGGCTTTTGGAATCTAGTGAAAACTGGAAAATCTGAAGGCAACTCCGCAATTGAACCAAATCTGGGGGAGGAAGTCTGGAGATCCCATTTTAAAAATTTATATTCAAGGGCTCTGGACGGAGATGTAGTTGAGAGGGAATCAACAATGGATAAAATCCCCCTAGATAACAGTGCACCCCCTTGCTCTATAAAAGAGGTAACTGCAGCATTAGGGAAATTGCTTCCAGCAAAGGCACCGGGGTTGGATAGAATCCCATGTGACCTATTTAGAAATGAACAACTAGTGTGGGCACGTTACCTACGGACACTATTCAACGCTATCCTGCCCTCGACCTGGGCGCTGCCCTCGACCTGGGCAGGTGCGGAAATCATCCCTATTTACAAAAAAGGCTCCCCGCTCAACCCGGCAAATTATCGTCCTATAAGCCTTATTGATGTGACTCAAAAGATATTTGCCCGTGTTCTCCTGGCTCGACTGAAATCATGGATAGATGAAAACAACGTATTAACACCTATGCAAGCTGGCTTTAGGACCAAAATCTCAACTATTGACCAGCTTTTCAGATTGCAACTGATCCATTGGAAAACAGTAATCTTGGAGGGTGGTAGCCTTTATCTAACCTTTGTGGATCTTAAATCCGCATTCGATATGGTCCAGCGTGACCAGCTATGGGGTCTCCTATATGATATGGGAGTACCAGCTTATCTATGCCAACAGCTGATGCGTTTGCACCAGGACACGTATGCAAGAGTAAGATATGGTAAGAAAGGGGAATTGACAGCTCCCTTCCCTGTAGAGAAAGGGGTGAGACAGGGTTGTGTGTTGGCCCCGACCCTGTTCTCCCTCTTTTTGAATGCCCTAATTGAAACTCTACTGGCAATTAAAGATATAGACTCTCCGAGGTTAGCAAACTGCAAAATACCAGCGTTAATGTTCGCGGATGATACGTTACTACTGTCCAAGAGCCCTATGGGGATGCAGCGGGTTCTGGAGGAGTTCTGCAAATTCTGTAGGAAAAGGGATTTGGAGATAAACCTCAAAAAAACAAAATATATGGTGTTCCACGCTAATATTAGTAATTGCCCACACCCTCTAATGGAAGGCAGGCCCCTAGAAAGGGTGTCTATTTTTGATTACTTGGGTCTCACACTCAATGATAAGATGGATTGGGGGACCCAAGTAAAGAAAGCTAATCTAAAATTGACACAGTCTACCGGGGGCATCCTAAAAGTATATAAAAACTGCACCCAAAAAGTGGTAGGACCGCCTGCTGAAATTTACAAAGTCCAGGCAAGGGGCGCGTCAATTTATGGAGCAGAACTCTGGGGCCACTGCCCATCTAATATGCTATCTATCTCAGAGAATTCCTTCCTCAGACAGCTTTTGGCCCTTCCCAAAAGCACTCCTCTAACTCCGCTAAGGATGGATCTAGGTATTGGCCCGATTGCTGATTTGATTGCCTCCCGACCGATTTTATTTTGGCGTCGATTATGGAGTACCCCAGAGCTACTAAATTATAGGGAGGAACTGAAGGACGTTATGTCCATCTTGGGAGCAGGGAACATTCCATGGCTATCCTATATTAGAAGTACATGCCATGCTCTGGGGAGGGCAAACATATGGCTAACTCCTGAAGAGACCTGCCCCAGCATCCCTATAAAGTCCCTATCTCTTGCCCTCAAAGAACTTAAATTTGTACAATTATCCCAGAGCATTAACTCATGCAGTTTGACCTTCAGGTTTCTGGACGTCAAACAGCAATACAAGCTAGAGCCAGCCCTGGATAACATCCAGCCATTTCTTGCAAAGAAATTATATTTTCAATTCAGATACGGTGTGCTCCGGCTCCGAGCATTTACAAACCAATGGAAGGGCGCCACCAAACTGGATTGCCCTGGGTGCATGTCAACTGAAGAGACAGAACTTCATGTTCTTCTCTTCTGTCCTGCGTATAGAAGGTCAAGATCTAAGTGGGTCCTCCAGTTGTGTAGAAATGTGGGGATTAGAGACCACACAGAGGCCTATAGGCTACTAAAATACGAGACACACCCATTATTTGTTTTTGCCACTTCTAAATTTTTGTTTGCGATGTGGTGTATACGTAGAGGCATTATAAAAAAAAGAGCTCAGGAAGTATCTAAGTGTGCTTATCCATTGACTATGCTGCTAACTTAAAACTACATCTTCCTATTTGAAAACTTGTCAGCTATTTTAACAGTTTTACTCCACACCTTTTAAATACAAAACTTATTTATTGTAATAAACGCTTTTTATTGTTTTTAAAATTGTGATGATAGTTCCTTGGACTTGAGTAATACTGTAGGTTGTTAAATATCGAGCGATGAGTGGCCGCAGGGGTCAGAATACATTGTGCAAACTTGTAGTACATTGCCACATACAGGTTTCAAGGACACTCTGCACTTTTTCCTGATTGTATAAATTCCTTTCTATCATAACTTTTTGTATATTATGAATGTTTTAATTAACTGTGCTTTTATGGCTGTACAGCCGAAATAACGTTTTTTTTGACTGACTGACTGATAATCTGCCTTTCATTTCTTCCAAGCGTATTTCTTCATGCTTTCTTTTACGTGTCTGTCCCTTTCCTTTTCTGTTCAAGTGTACTTTTCCTTTCGTACCTTTTCTACAACATTTATATGTAATTATTATTAACATCACTATTATTATTATCATCACTAAAGGTATCATTATTTGGCCTAGAAAACTTTTCCCAAACCCAACAAACCATTTCCCTATTGATGTTATACTTTTTGTTAGTCTTCCCCACACACTGTCAACCTCCGGTTGGTCAAATTTTTATGCATTCTCGTAATATTTTCAATATGTCCTTTAATTTCTCTGCTCTTGTCCGGAATATAAGTGCAGCAATGTTGAACTTTCAACATGCCACAAACTCCACCTTCTTTTGCCAACAATTTGTCAAGAGCAAGACGGTTCTGTAAAACCATTGATCTAATTGCAACCATTTCTGTGTTAATCATTAAAAATCCTCCTGCAGTATCTGTAGAAAGACGATCAACTATGGTTGATAACTTACAAATGTTCTGTGAATTTAAAATGACTCCAACTGAGGGTATCAGTGCACTAAAAATATCTCCTACAATTTCAGAAAAACTAGCCCTTCTTCTTCGTGTTAGTCCATTAGAATTTCCATTGGTTCCACTGATTTTATCTACATGATAAAGTTTTGGAAAAACTATTCCAAAATAACAGCTTCTGTACGATCTTGCAGGTAACCTGTAGTAGGCATTATTCCCACAAACATAATATACTCCTGGAAACAGGATCAGTTCCCCCTTTTAGTCCCCATCCTCCTAATATTAGGAAGTTATGTTCACATTCACTGGAACCAATGTAATTATTGTTATAATCTGTCTTTAATCTATGGAGGCAGAATTTTTCCCTTTTCACAAAGTCCAGGGACATCGCAGCGTATCTTTGCCACTTGCATAGATTCCCTCTTTCCCAACCCATGGAGGTACATGGGTTTTCTGTGTAGTTGCCTTCTTCATTAAATCCTGTCTCCTTTCTTCTACTAAATCTAAAAACTATTTTTCTTCTTTTCTTAATGTACATGTTAAATTATCTTTGTGTGCCTGAACTAAATCTATTGAACTCATTGTTATGAAAAATTCACCCATAAATCGTGCATTTTTACTACTAACTACTGGATTCATATTCTTTCTAATAGGAAGTTCAGGAAATATTACATCTAAGTTAGAATAAAAATACTGCAATCTCCCTGTAGTGTAAAATAAACTTGACAAAATACTACATGACACACCATACGTTAAAGGTATATGGTGATACGTCATCCCTTCTGATACTGATGAGGGCAACTTCATACATACATAGCAGTTGTTAATTTGCATAGTGCTAACATACTGAAATAATAATCTAATAAACACATTAGAGGACGTATTATATTCCGATTCATTATGATAATTTGCCTCATCTTCCACTCCTATTTCTATTTTAGTTTCTCTTAATCTATCTACTTTAAGATTAGTATCTGTATTATTTTTGTCACTTGTTTCCATTATCAAAGGTTCCCCTACTGTTAGGAATAACCATCCTAATATCACTAATAAAATACTACAAAAACAAAATCTAAGCCACTTTCTTTTAACTCCACTTTTTGGTTTTCCGCTAACTTCATTGTCAGCCATTTTGTCTCTGAGAATTTCTTTTCTTTTCGCTTATCTTTTCTCTTTACAGTCTTTTTATTCTTAAGGAGGTTTCAATTGGCTTTCGTCAATTTGTGCAATATGGACTTCTTCTGTCTCATCAGTCAGATCCAGGGACTCAAATTCTTCAAGAATGACGTACGTCCACTCTGGAGCCTTGTATTTTCTGTTTAAGTTTCTCAATCTTGGACTTCTTCGAGTTATTTTTGCTAATGTTTGTTTAGATCTTGTTTGACTTGTGATTTCATTCACTTGTTCTGGTTTCTTTTCAGATTTTCTCAGGTGATATTTTAGTTTCTTTACTCCAGTTGGCCAATTGTCTCCTTTTCTGACTCTTTTGATTTGTACTGCTTTTTCACCTTCTTTATCTCCTTGTAAAGTTCGTTTTATTTCATTTATTCTGGGCACAATCTGTTCTATTTCTCTGTTTTCTGTGCTTGTACATTCTTTTGCTTCTTCCTGCTCAGGTTCTACTGTGTTTTGTTCTACTTCTTCCTGAGCTTGTTCTTCTAATTCTATCTGGTCCTGATCAGGTCTTACTTCAAATCATTCTTCTTCTGCCTGAGTTTGTCCTTCTAACTCTATCTGGTCCTGTTCAGGTCTTAATTCAAACCTTTCTTCTTCTGCCTGAACGTGTTCTTCTCTTTTTCCCTCCTCAGGTTTGTTTCTTTTTCTGTTTTCACCTCAGTGTGTTCTTCTTCCCCTATCTCTTCCTGACTACTTTCCTGTCTCTTCAGCTCTGTTCTTCTTCTGGTTTCAATGGCATCATCAATTACTTCAATCACTGGGATCCATTCTTCCTGACTTATCTCGAGCTGCTCATCATATGGTTGTCTTTCAGAATCTATCACTCTAGATTCTTCAATTTCACAATTTACAACTCCTGATGCTTCAGCCTGCTCAGTCAGTGATGGCTCTTGTTGATCTAATGGGCTCGGTACTCTTCTGGTATGACTAGCGTGAATCCAGTTGGGCAAACTGCACACTTCACTGCTGTGGTAGTGACTAGTATGACTTGCCTTGGTTTGTCCCACCTTGGTGCTAGACACAATTTTCTTGCGTGTTTCTTCACTAGCACCCAATCTCCAGGATTCAAATCATGCGCTTGATCTGGCTGTCTTTCAACTGCGTCTTCTCCAACCTGATGAGAGATAGAATGCATCATTTCATCCAATCCTTTCCAATAGTCTAATACCAGATCGTCAGTTATACTCATTATTTTATTTCCAGGAATGAATGCCTGTCTCATGGCTCTTCCCATGAGTACCTCATGTGGACTCATTCCTGTTTTCCTGTCCGGAATGCTTCTGAGACCCATTAGCACAAGAGGCAATGCATCTGGCCATTTCAGCTTTGTGGATGCACACACCTTTCCCAATCTTGACTTGATTGTGCCATTCATTTGTTCAACAATTCCAGAAGCCTCTGGACGATAAGCACAGTGTAGTTTTTGTTCAATGTTAAATGCAGCACAGATTAATCAAATTATTTCATTATTAAAATGAGGGCCTCTATCTGATTCCAAAGTGACTGGAAAACCAAAGCGTGGCACCAACTCCCTCAACAACAACTTTGCAACTGTAAGACTGTCATTTCTTCTTGTAGGGTAGGCTTCCACCCATCTTGAGAAAAGGCACACTATGACAAGTACATATTTCAGTCCATTACAGGGGGGTAACTCAATGAAATCTAACTGTAATCTGGTGAAGGGTCCTTCTGCCTTTCCGATTTTTCCCCAGCTTACCACTGTCTTTCTACCTGGGTTCTCCTGTTGACAGGTTAAGCATCTTTGGCAAAGGCTCTCTGCGATTACCCTGAACTTTGGATTGTACCAACTCTGTCTGAATAGTCTGATCATTGAATCTCTCCCTATGTGTGTTGCTCCATGATACACCCTTGCCATTTTTGAAAGTAGACAATCTGGCATGACTGGTCTTCCATCTAGATACACCCATACTTCATCATGTGGTCTTTTGGTACAGGCTGCCTTTATTCAGATTTCCTTCTCCTCAACTTCTTCCTGTAATTGTCTAATCTCATCCCATGTCTCTGGCACTGAGAAGTACATAAGTTGACATCTGGTTTCTCTGTTTCAATTTTTCTGTTTATGGCTACTGCATTTTTAGCGCAGTATTTCGCCACTTGGTCAGCATAATTATTTCCAGCAGTCGCATAGTCATTTCCTGACCGATGTGCAGCGCATTTTACAACTGCTATCTCTTTTGGTAATTGCAATGCTTCCAACAAATCCTTTACATTTTTGCTGTTTCTGATTGGAGACCCTGAAGAAGTCAGAAATCCCCTCTGCATCCAAAGCTGGTTGAAGTCATGCACAATCCCAAAACCATATTGACTATCCGTAAATATGGTTACTCTCCAATTTTTCCCCTTTTTACATGCCATTGTTAAGGCAACCAATTCAGGTACTTGTGCAGACTTGACCCCAGGTAAACAGGATGCTTCAATTACCCCCGAAATTTTGCAAACAGCATATGCAGCACTTAGACCTCCTTCTTGTGTCCTAAGGCAGGAGCCGTCTACAAAATACCCATGATCTGCTTCTTTTAGGGGTGTCTCTTTTATATCTGGGCGGGGCTTTGTGCATAATTCAGTTACGTCCAAGCAATCATGATCATTATCATCTTTTACTTCCTCATCGCAGGGGTCTGGCAATAGAGTAGCTGGGTTCAAAATCGTACACCTTGTCACAGTCACATTTTCAGCTCTCAAAATTACTCTTTCATACTTTGTCAAATGACTAGGGGTGAGGTGCTGTGTTCTTGTTCTTGTCAAAAGAATCTCAACCGAGTGTGGAACAAAAACTTTTACCGGATGTCCCATCACTATCGACTCACTTTGTTCCAGACTCATACAGGTAGCAGCTATTGCTTTTAAGCAGCCAGGCAATGCTGAAGCCACCGGGTCCAACGTGGCTGAAAAATATGCCACCGGACGCCGACACAATTCATATCTCTGTGTTAAAACTGAAAGTGCACAATTTTCTCTTTCACAACAAAGCAAAATCTTTTGTATAGTCTGGCATGCCCAAGGCAGGAGCCTCACACAGACAATTTCGCAATCTCACAAATGCCTCTAGGCAGTCATCATTCCAATCAATCGGATCTTTTGCTCGTTTCCGAATCATCTGTATCAAAGGTTTTGCTAACACGGAAAATCCATTTATCCATTGTCTGCAGTATCCAACCACTCCCAGAAACATTCTCTTCTCTCTCTGAGTCTGTGGCAATTGCATTTCTTTGATTATTTTTATTCTTTCCGGTGTCACTTTTCTAACTCCTCTTTCTATGTTATGCCCTAGATATCTTACTTCTTGTCGACAGAACTGTAATTTTTCTGGAGACACCTTGTGTCCTCCTTCAGCCAAATGGTTCAGCAACGCAATTGTATCTGTGACACAATCTTCTCGTGTTTTTGATGCCACCAGTAGGTCATCAATGTACTGAACCAGAACAGAATTTCTGGGCATAATCAATGATTCCAGTCACTTTTTCAGAATCTGATTAAAGATTGAAGGACTGTCTGTGTACCCTTAAGGAACACGACACCATGCATAAATGCAATCTTCAAATTTAAACGTAAACAGATACTGGCTGTCTGGGTGCAAAGGAATAGAAAAGAAGGCTTGGCATAAATCAATTACTGTGAACCACCCTGCATTCCATGGTATCTGATAAAGGAGCACTGCTGGATTTGGCACAATTGGACAACAGGGAATTACAATCTTATTTATTTTTCTCAGGTCTTGTACTATTCTGTATTTCCCGCTAGGCTTTCTCAGTCCCATTATTGGTGAATTACAGGGACTACCCATCACTTCTTTCAGAATGCCTTGTTTAACCATTCGTTCAATTTCTGGGATAATTTCTGCTTTTACTTCTGAACTCATTTTGTACTGTCGGGTATTTGGATACACTGCACCTTCCTTCACTGTCACTTTAACTGGGTCTATATTTTTCATTAGCCCAATATCTTTTCCTGTAAAATCCCACACTTCTGGATTAACTGTGGTTCTCAACTCTTCTGGTAATTCATTTTCAGTTATCAGTGAAAACATTTCATCTACTTCTGTTCCCTGCTTGGCCAGCATCATCTTGTATGCCACATCTTCATCAGGGGTTTGGAAAGCGACACCATCCGGTGTATAATAGATTGTGCAATTCATTTTGCACAAAAGATCTCTTCCCAACAGATTTACAGGACTGGAATCGCAAACTACAAATCGATGCATTTCTTTGAAGTTTCCAATGTGCACCTCCATTGGCTTTGTGATTGGTGTTCTAATCTGTTGGTTAGATACACCTACAACTTGGATTGTCTCTCCCGAGAGTGGTAGGTTTGGGATGTCTGCTGTTCTCACAGTAGACCTGGTAGCACCAGTATCCAATAGGAAAGTAATGTCTTTACCTTCTACTCTCCCATCAACAAATGGACCTGACTGATCTACCGGCAAGGATGCGCCAAGCACGCACTCCTCTTCCTCCCCCCTCAGGCACCGTCATTGTATAGTATCTGAACGTACCTCATCATTCTGCAAAAAATATTGAGCAATTGTTCTATTATCCTTACCACTTTCTCCTTGAAATCCAGTGTTTGTACTGAAACTCTGATGGTTCACAAAATTTGGCATAGGAGCTGGTGGTACCTGATATTGTGGAGTGACTACCTGTTGCTGCTGATTCATAAGTACTTCATTCTGCATCTGTGGGATTAAATTTTGATTTGGCCCATTATTATTATTATTATTCTGAGTACTCTTACACTCGTTCTTCCAATGTCCAAGCTTTCCGCACGCATGACAAGGGAACTTCTTTTTCGCTTCTTCTCTGTCCATTCGCCCTTTAAATCTATTACCATTCGTTCCTTGATTATTCTGACTCTGTTCTTTTACTGGACTATTATTTTGCTCATTTGTCTTCTCTTCCTGCTGCTCTGCCAATTTAACTTGAGCCCACATCATTTTCTCTTTCAGCTTCCTTCGCCTGGCCTCTATGTCATCTCCGCAATATTTCGCATACTTCAAAATTTCATCCACTGTCTTACTTTGCCAGCACAACATGTGCTGCTGTATCATCTGACTAATTTCCGGTTTCAATCCATATACAAATCGATACACAAAATGTCCCATATCTTTGTCACCTATATTCTCAAAACCACTATACTGCTTGAAACCTGCAACAATCGCTCATAGTACGCATGTACAGATTCATTTGGTTCCTGTGTTGTTCTATCTATTTTTACCCAATCTGTTTCTTTAGGAGGGATTTTCCCTTTCAAGTATGTAATCACTTGGTGATACTTTTTCATCACTTCTTCTGACGGGACTCCTGTTTTTGCATCTCTAGGATACTCTTCATTAGGCCAAACAATTGTGATTTTACATTCTGTCCATAAATCAGCAGGTACCACAATGTCAAATAGACCATCCAGATCTTTCAATAACACCTTCGAAACTTTTACAAACCTCTCTACCTGTTTGTACCACTCGACTGGCTTTTCTCTTAGTTTCGGGAAATCATTTGTAAATGATAAAATATCTTGTCTACTCCAAGGGACATGAACATATCCTCCTCCAGGAACCTCTCTCATTGGACACAACCTCTCCGTCTTTCCTGTTTCTCTCACCGGAAATGCAGCTTCTCTCTCTCTCGCCTGCACTTCTTCTTTCTTCCTTATCCACATAATCCTCCATTTATCAATGTCTCCCCATTTACGCAAAATGTTCATTAATTCTTTTATCTGTAACCTTTTTCCTGAAGTATTCACACTTTCCAAATCTTTATCAATAAAATCCACTCGATAGGGCCTCTGTAACAATTTTGATTTCCCTATATCTATTCCAATCTCTCAAGCAACTTCAGTTAATCTTTCATGAAATAGTCTTGCTCTCCTAGTTATACTCTTACACAAAAACAACAGTTCTTCATCATTATAAACATTTAATCTTTCTGTGCCCACACATCCTGTCATCATCTCTTCCAATTCCACTTTCAATCTGCTAATATCTAAAATCTTCAGTTTTATGATCTGATTTTCCCTTTCCTGAGCCCACCTTTCTATATCTTCAGGGTAACTACTGTTGTATCTGAAGTTCCAGCCGGAACCAAAGGTCTTCTCTCTCTTAAATTCATAGGCGTGACTCTCTTTTGAGTTTCCGCAAGGGGTTCCACAATAGGGAGATCCATTAGTGAGCTAACTGACTCACTTTCACTAACCTGATCATCTGTGATTATTATCTCTTTTCTAGGACTATTCAATGGAACTGTCGCAAGATGTGATTTCTGGGTATCCTTATTATCCCCATATAATGGGATTACTGGACCAATGGTTACAGGTACTGTCAAAGCTTCCGTATTTAAATTCAATTGACTTATTCTTTGAACTAGTTCCTCCCTAGTTTTGTTCAAAGCTTCTCTCTCATTATCTTGCAACACTCTGTTGTATGATGTCTCATGTAAAATCTGTGGAGTTAATGGTATTCCCATTACTGGCGCACTTGGGACAACCTTACTATCTGCTTCTTGATACGGTGGTGGATTCGTAATTAAAATATCCTCTAACAATTCATCATCTGACTCTCCATATCCTGTCATTCATATGTTTTGTTTTCTCGTTACACTTTCCGCCAGAATGTTCCTCAGCCATCAACACTGGATATAACCCTTCCGATACCATCGCTCTCCTCCACTGTTTCATCTGTCCTTCTCTTGACTCATGCAAGTGTCTTGGAAAGAATCCTCTATATCTTCCACCTCTGCATTTCTCTCTTTCATATGACTCAGTTTCCCATTCTTCCAAAGCCTCATATTGAGTTAACCTGGGTCTCGGTTCTAAATCATTCATCTTCAATCTCTGATTCTGAAGAATCCTCCCATTGAATGTACCATCCTTAGGAAATGCTAACACACCATCATCCCTCGTGTACTCTACCCAATTTTCCAACCACACGCAGGTATGATATCCTCTTTCCATCATCATAAAAGATGCTGGTGTCTTCGGTGGCGGAATAGGAATACCCTCTCTAGTCAACACAGACTTATCCTTGACAAAGAAATTCTTTATTCTCTTAAAAATTGACATCTTTCTTTTCTCTCCATACATTCTTGAAGAACGGTGCAGGAAATTGTATTCCGCAAACCCTTGAAATCTTCTACCTGTACGCCTTGCACTGACAGTCAAATCAAGATCCCGCATACAATCCTTTTCTCCTCCAATCCTAGCGCGGCTTCTTACTAAGTATCCAATCAAATCAGGCTCACACTCGTACTCTGACCAATGTTAGCGCGGCCTTTTCCTGACATCAGTTCTACTCCTCACTACTGACCCCTCCTTTACAATGCTGTTCCTGTCACACGCCCGCTGCTTCTACCAATCCCAGCGCGGCTCTCTGTGACGTCGATCTTACTCAAGCGATTTCTCACCCCTCCTTTACCAAGCTCCTCCTGTCACGCGCCCGCTGCTTCTACCAATCCCAGCGCGGCTCTCTGTGACGTCAGTACCACTCCGGCAACTGACCCTCCCTTTACAAGGTAATACAAAAATTTTATTTTCTGCTAAACTTCTTTGAATTTCTTTGTTATTAACAACGTAAAAACATTCGCTACTCTGTCTGTTCCACTAAACCAAAAGGATAGTTTATTCTCTTCCACTGCGAGTAAAACCTTCCGCTTACACTTCACCTAAGCTACAGAGGACCTGCTACTTTCCCGGTATCTTCCGTTAAGGAATTTTGATACCGGAATTTCACCAGTGAACTCCTTTTGCTGTCAATCTAGCTTAGAAGAACCTGCTACTCCTTTAGGGTTACCCTTACTAGGTGATATAACGCCTAAAGTTTCATCAGCGA
The DNA here is from genome assembly GCA_963921515.1 of Calotriton arnoldi. NCBI lineage: Eukaryota > Metazoa > Chordata > Amphibia > Caudata > Salamandridae > Calotriton > Calotriton arnoldi. The sequence continues at coordinate 1,123,462 of CAWUFW010004431.1, read as the reverse complement.
ACTCTTTGCTTTCAGCCACTTTCACTTTTGTTCAGAAAAAATAGTCCCTAGTTTAACACTGCCAGCCCTACCTAGCTTCTCAGTGTTATTCCAACAGACGAGTAACCTCACTGCAGTGTGGTTTCTATCACCACCCGCTATACATTTCCCGGGAATTTTCCAGACAACATAAAACAGGACACTAAGGGGCCGATTCTGATGCGGGTTGGAAAAGCTTCCCGACCGAATCGGTTGGGAAATGGTGTCCGACCCACTCGGATCGGGAAAGTCCGACCGGCGGAGTAGGATGCATCTGGATGCTTCCAGATACGATTTGGTTGAACTCCCATTGACTTCAATGGGAACATTTGTTCCTAACCGCATCAGAATTGGGCCCTCGGTCGGGAAGACACGTTCCCGATCCGATTTGGAAGGAGCAAATGCCGTTAGGAGGCCTTCCTAACCGCATCAGAATCAGGCCCTCGGTCGGGACTTTTCCAACCCGCATCAGAATCGGGCCCTAACTCTTTTGTTGAAACATAAACCAAAAATCAATAATCTATACTTATCACCAAACTAGTTACTAACAACCATAGCTCTGCTACTACTCTACTACCATATACTCACTTGGGCCCATACAACTCGTTTCCGCTGCGCTCTAAGTAAACCACTGGAGTTTATTAGTTTTATATGTTTCTCATACCTCAGGATCTAGTTATTACTTCTTTAACTAAACCTTCTGCTGATCAAAACAGTTCTTTCCCCTGGTCAATGGACCAGTTAGGTAAAACTAGTTGATGGCAATAATTGATACAACTTATTATGCATTCCTTAATAGATATAAAATAATGACAGACTCAATAAGTTTTAAAATCTTTATCTAAAAGTTAGGGGTTTTGAACCATCTCAAAGCGTTTCAGTACAAACACCCTCATTCGCGGGAGTGCCAATTCAAAATATCTCAGATAAACTCTTATCAGTTCAGATCCACACAATAACTATACTTAGAAAGAAGAGGATAGAAACAGAAGAGCATTTATCAAACAATGAATTTCATAGTTACCAAAGTATGGTGTGAAGACCAACCCTCTGGCCAAAGGGCTGGTAAGGGCCTCCCAGGACAGATCAGGAGACAAAGGCTTCAGGACAGGAATCAGGACAGGATACTTCACCTCTCTAATTACCGACGGCTACGTCGCACCCCTCTCTGACACTCTCTTCCTCCTCGTGATTCTTCCGCGATTCCCCTAACCCACCCCTATTAAGTAGATGGTTCTGCATTCGATTTCTTCATCAGCATTTTCAGAGCATCAGCACCCCCCCCAACACCGACAGCATCCCAAGCTCCGAATTAGCTTAGCTTCCCCACGACCCTCCTTCTCTCCAGCGCTCTCTCTAAAAAAAACTAAACTACTTCAATTATACCTTTTTCGTAGGCATGTACCACCCATTAATGTTTCATTTGCACAAAATACTAACTTCTGATTGGACGGCTAGGGGGGATGATCATCACACCACACTTATACTTCATTTATTTTCTTTTAACCATTGTTTCCAAACTCCTCCCATCAAACTTTATTCCCATACATCTTTAAACTTTATTAAATACATTTGTAACTGATGTCTTGAATAAGTTCCTTCATATGAACTCTTCACCCTCATGTTCCCAGGGCACATCTCCGCCGACCTTGGACTCGTGTCAAATCCTTAGTCATCTCGCAAGTTTCCGTATCAGGGCGCATGCGTCGCGCCATATTGGTCTGCTCGACTCGGACAACTTTAACAGGCCCAAATACGCACTAATAATAAAGTCGAAAAGGAAAAATTTTATTCTCAAAAATAAATGGTTTCACTGTATACCTCCAACCTCTACTCTAACCCATACCATTTGTTATTTCTCTCTCTGCATTTGCGTTAGTTATAAATCCATTTCTAATTTCAATAAGGCAGGTGCCATGCATGTGAGTTTTTCAAGCGGCCATTTTATAGCTCTTTGCGCAAGCGCCAGAATTTTCCTCCAGGCGAAAGCACGTCATACTACGTAGATGCAGCAGACGCATGCGCAGTAAAGATCCCATGTTAAATGCGTTCCATTCCTACGTCTGTGTTATTTGCAGTTAGTAAACACATAGGCAAGCTTCATTCTTATCCCGCGTATAGTGTAAAATGGATATTATTAATTACGAGACATGTCGTTAGTAATTTGCTAGTGAGTTAAATCGAGAGGATTGCTTCCGAGCAAGTCTCGTGTCCGAGTCCTTGCTCCATCACAAGCAGGACCATTTGTCCTCCTTTCTTGAGCCTACATGTAAAAAAAAATGATTTGTGTTTTTGTCTTTTTTATATTCCATTATTTTAATTTGAAGCCGCATGGAACGATCGGTGTTCAACATCAAAAAGCTGTAAACTTTGTGGGTACAAGGATGATTCGCTTGAACATCAAATCCGTATATCCGTAGTTCTGTTAGACCTAAGAAGAAAATATCTTAAAGAAGCATTTGTTGAAGCCAGTATTAGAACTACTGAGCAGACTGTCAATTTTTGTTTTTCAGTGAAAGATTGTTGATTCATTGGTAAACTGAAAAAATATTTAGATCTTGCATACTGTCGCTGTCTAAAAGCTGAAACCTAATACTACTTGTCGTATCAAGAATGAGTTGCTGCTGTGTTGTGCTCCCCAGGACTGTGGAGGGGAGGAGACTTCACTCCACAGCATTCCTCTCACGGCGGGGACGCCTCAACGTTACATCCAGGTGTCGGAGCACCTTAAATCATCCAGAGGTGTCCCACAGCATGGGTTGCGCCCGGACATGGCCCGGGCCAAGGGCAGGCCCATCTGTACCCGGAAGAGGCTGGGCTGGGCCACCCCTCTATCATCTAGGAACAAGGATAGTGGTCACCTAATAATGGGAGAAAGAAAACGGAAACAGCCGGAGGCAGGAGGAGAAATCATCACGACCTTGGACTCCTTTCTGGTAAGGGCAGCTAACGTTCTATCTAAAGAAATTGAACTTACAGAGCACAGTTTATCCTTGGGAGATATTAGAGTGGGGGAAGCTATAGGTGAAAGCCCTTTGAGAACATCGCTTAACGTCACCAGCGCTCCCCTGGAGGACTCACTGCTTCAAGGTGGGCAAAATGAAAATGTTATTATTTCACCAGAGGAAACTCCAGTCAAAAAGAAAAAAGTGGCCCCAGGCACCAGCAGGCAGCCAAAGTGAGAAAATCAAGAAAGGGCCCTACAAACTGAACTATCACCACAGTCACAACCGCAGCCACAGGGGCTTAACATTTTAAATTTGAATGACATATGTAAGGTTGGAAAGTGTCTTAGTAACCCAGATCCATCCCCTAAATGCGCAGCCAGAGTGTATAGAGCAGCGACTAGCTCAACTAGCTGAGCAGGAAAGGGGTAACACAGAAAACCTTAAATGCCCCAACTAGTATGGTGAATTCTGTGAATCCTTTCCCTGGGGCATCTGAACCTATCCAAGGCAACAAGAGAGGGGGCAACTGGAGCTAATCAGGTGAACAACAGCAACCCCCGGAGCAAACATCCACGCAATTTCCAGCCCACCAAAGAAGAGAAATACACCATCCTGATAAGGGAGGGAACCAGCCCGCCACACTGTATCTAGGTTTATCAGGTCCAACGGCAGCTCAAGCCTTACACCTGATACCACAAGCCAGGGTTTCGCAAACATCACTAAATCTACGCACTATGCATGAGAGTGGAAGTAAAATGTCTATCAGGGAGGCAGGGAGTGTGTAAGGGGTCAGATTCTCTCCCTCCCACCTGCAGCATGTCCATATGTGCTAATCTTGGTTAATGTACCAGTGCTAAGGAAGGCACAGTTTAATCTACTGAGCGACTCTTGGACAAATCATGCCACTGGCTATCAAAACTGCTGGAATGGGTGGGCTGTTACTCAGTCACATCTTGATGGCAGGGAGGGTTTCTTGGGCAGGACCAGCCTCAAAAAACATTGATGGAGACTGTGTTGTCCTAACTTTTGATAGCCCAGGGCTAGTTGGGAACTTATTGGGCCAAATCCCCAACGTACAATCAGAGGGCTCTCAGATATATGCCCTACCTTTCGTTTTTTTTTTGTTTTTTTTAAATAAACCTTGTGATATGTTTCAAATTGCAGGAGGGGTGAACCATATATCAGTAGCCTTGCGTTCACGTCCCAATTTTACTTTTAATCATAAGGCTCTTGAAGGAATCATGGATCCGCCCACTCGGAACAGGTATGCCACTAGAAAGTTTGGATGGCTGCGATTGACTCCCTGAGCGGGATATTGGGATGGGGAGTTCTGGGGCTCGGAGATCGCTTTCGGAAGAGATGCACCATAAGGAGATAATGGGGTAGGGAAATATCAAGTTAATAAGTTGGAATATAGCTGGCCTCAACCGCAAGAGAGACGATATAAATTGGATAGAGATGATAGCGAAATATAATATTATATGCCTTCAGGAAACATGGGAGATGGCTCCAACCTCCCTGGATGGGTACAGAGCCTACCATACCCCAGCAGTGCCATCCAGAGTTGGAAGGGTAAGAGGAGGCCTTTTAACATTATTGGCAAATACTCTTAGGATCAATGTTTTAAAATTTTACAATGAGTCACCCTATTTTCAGTCTTTGATATGCGAAGGGAGAGGCCATTGGGATTTGATAATTATAAATTGTTATAATAATTTTGAGGGGAAAATGGATTTTGTGGTAGATGATATGGAGCGGGAGATTAATGAGGCCAGTTCTCAACACAACAAACCAGTGAACTTTATCCTTCTGGGAGATTTTAATGTTAGAAATTGCCCCATTCTGGGGAAATCAGTTTGTGGGGTTATGGATTGTGAAGGCGACCCGATTGCTCACTTTATTCATAGTACATATGGAAATGCATTAAATAGAATTTTAACTATCTGTAAGCTGAGGATAAGTAATAATATAAATGTGGTGACCAGTGTTATAGACAAAACATTTGAGAATGATGGGAGGGTGTCTATAATTGATTTTATAATTAGTTCCGAAATCTTGGCAGGCAGAGTTAGTAGCCCGCAGAAACATTTTACAGAATTTAGTGACCATGCTTATATCGCTTGCAATCTGAAATGGGTGCTTAACTCTAATAAGAATGAAAGGAGAACCCCAAAACCGGTACTAGCAAAGAAAAATGGTTATACTTTAAAATGGGATAGAATGAACACACAAGACATTATGACAACAGTAATCGCAGATAAATATCGAGAGGTCATGATATGCCTTGATCATATTGCCAGTACGGAGGGAGTGGTGGATGCCTTTAAAGAAGTTTTAAAAGAGGTTAAAAAACAGCTGACTCAACCATGCAGAAGTAGAGAGGCTCAGATAGTGCACTAGTTTGACGCAATGTGTACTAAAACCTCTTCTAACCTCGGAAGAGCATTGCGCGAAGTCCCCAGGAATGCCCAACAAATTCGAACCATGCGGCCAGTTACAAAGAGGTGAGGCGGGTGCACCTAAGAGCCTTGAAAGAAAAAGCATGAGATGATTTAAGGTTGGCAACAGAGAATGAAGCTGTGAGTTTTGGAAAGTGGTGAACGCCCCGTTTTTAAAAGACGACGGGGATCCCTCACTAGATGTACAAATAGAGGAGGAGGGATGGGCCAAACATTTTGGAAAAATCTTTTTAAATGTGAACGAGTTTAAGACTAAGAATTCTAACATGTTGGAGCCAAATAAGTTGTTGTTAAATTTTGAAGTATGGGAAGTAGTGTAAGCCTTGGATCAGACATGTCTGTTGACGGCTCCATGACCCAATGGGGTCCATATGGATATCTTCTTGAGACGAAAGATCTGTGGGGTCCAATACTGACAAATGTATTCAACGTGGTATCTAAATTAGGACCGCTTCAATCATGGAAACACTCTATCATTGTCTCAATATAGAAAAAGGGCGATAGTTCGGATGCAAAATATTATAGGCCCCATATCCCTAATTGATGGTATAGCAAAACAGATGGGAAGAGTATTACTAAATTAATTAGAGGAATGGGCAAGAGAAAAAAAGGTCCTTTCGGAGGCCCAGTACGGCTTTAGGAAGGGCAAGGGAACAATTGATCATCAGTGTTTAAACCTCTCAATGATAATCTCCAATTATACAATGGCAAAAAAGGGTCAGCTCTGCATGGCCTTCATGGATCTATTGGCCGCGTTTGACTGTGTGGTTCACAGCAAACTATGGGCCATCATGGAGAGCATGGGAGTTGACCCTGCTATTATTACCATCCTAAGGCAGCTATATCTTGGTGCAACTGTGTGTGTTCGTTATGGAAGAGAGGGTGAGTGCACAAAACCCATCAATATTGAAAGAGGTGTGAGGCAGGGGTGCATCCTTGCTTCCTTTTTGTTCTCTCTCAATACTAATAAGTTGGGCGGGTTACTGAGAGAGAGAGAGAGTCAAGGACGCCACATATGTCGAGACATCCCCTCTCCCTATTCCCTCTATGCAGGCGATGCAGTGCTTCTGGCTAGAGCTCCATGGGCACTTCAGAACCTCATAGAGGAGTACACCAGATTTATGGCTACCCTGGATCTGCGCGTAAACGAAACTAAATCTTATGTGATTACTGCAGGGACAACATCAAAAAAAGCCCCAAGATTTTATATAGATAAAAGGAGGGTGGAAGTGGTAGACACATTCCCATATTTAGGGGTGCTCTTCGATAAGAAATCATCATGGAAAAATATGGTTTTAAACCGAGCGACCCTTCTAGAAAATAGTATTGCGGCCATTTTTAAATTTAATAAAATACTGGGTGCTAAACCAATTCCTGAGGTCCTGAATATCTACTCAGCCAAAGCAAAAGCTATTGCTATGTATGGGGCAGCGGTCTGGGGCATGGTGGACGTGGGACCACTGCAGCAGGTGGAGGATGCGTTCTGCAAAAGATTATCACTTCCTCGCACCTGCACTAATGACATCTCCCACAGTGAACTAGGTCTATCATACCTCGAGGATCACATTAAACTGGCCCCATTACTATTATGGCTCTCAGTATGGAAACGAGATAGTGTACCTTTGAATCAAGCAGTGCTTAGAGATTGTTCAACAATGGACCAGGTCCATAAAATATCGTGGTTGAACTATGTGAAAACAACCTTTTCAGCAATAGGTCTTCAAACATGGTTTGACTTCCCATCGTTGTGCGCTTGCCTTTGCGAAGGCCAACTTAAAAAAGATTTTTTTTAAAAGCTGCAGAGGAGAGATGGGAGAAAAATAAAGATAAAAGTACGGTAGCTATGTACCATACACTGCCCCTCATGAATATGGGAACTCAGACTTATTTGATTTTTGTACAGAATTCTCAGCGTAGATATATATTGACAAGATTTCGCTTAAACTATATTCCACTAATGTTTGGCTTTCCTTCAAATGTATATTCCCTGAAGGTGTTACCCCCTTGCCCATGTGAGGGAGGGCGGCACAAACCAGTTCACATCTTTTATTTTTTGCTCCTTTTATGGCCCTCAAAGAAATGATTTTATTGTACCTCTTTTACAGAAGTATAATTTTAGGCATTTTCGCCTGGTTCTGGCTTTTATTCAAAAACTAGAAGATACATATGTATGTTATGCACTTGCATCCTTTTTGTGGGCAGTATTGAGACATACACGCCTGTACTAAGATATGAGGACACCCACTAAGATGAAGAATTGAAGGTCATGTTTTATAACGTTCAGAGATGTATAGGGGGTGAAAGGGGAATACAGCTATCCTTGTATAATCATTTTATCATCCATGTGATTTGATGAATATGATGTAATTTGACTAATGAAATACTTTTAATTGTTTTAAAATTCATATCTCATGATTTTACTGTAATTTGTTTCATATTCTGCATTGTATGAGCTTTTATGCATTGAAAATTAATGAGAAATAAAGTATTGATTGATTTGATTGAGTTGCATTTTATATTGACTTTTATGCTTTTGTTTGTATGTATATTTGTAGGCTCTATTATTGTAAAGATTTTTTTTTCCATGCAATAAATTATGATTTTTCTTACTGTCGTGACTTACCTCACTTTAAAAGTTGCAAACAGAGTTTTAACTATGCTTCTTCACCAGATTCAGTTGTCTTCCTCAGCTCTGCTTGCTGCCTCGATTAACTGAAGTATGAAGGTCTAGGTTAACATTTGAGCTATTCGTCAGAAAGTAGCAATCTCTGTTATTCATGGACGTGGGACATCTAAATTCAGAAACCCTTCTGACCTTGATAATACTTTGGATTTGGGGTTCTAGTTTTTACATCTAGGTAGATGCGTCACTTTGTAAACCCCTGCTCCACATAATCAATCAATCAGGGAGTTTTAAGCACACTACTCACCCGTGAGGGTCTCAAGGTGCTAGGGGGTACAGCATTTCCGTTCAGTTGAAGAGCCAGGTCTTGAGGGCCTTCCTGAAGGTGTTCAGGGAGGGGCGTGTCTGATGACGATAGGGAGCTCGTTCCAGGTCTTGGCCGCGATGTAGGAGAAGGCTCTCCCCCCCCCCGTTCTGGCTCTGCGGATGCGAGGGGTTTCGGCGAGGGCGAGGTTGGTGGAGCGGAGGTTTCTTTTGGGTACGTGGAAGATGATTCTCTCATTGAGGTATTGGGGTCCTGTGTTGTGGAGGCATTTGTATGCGTGGGTGAGTAGCTTGAAAGTGACTCTCTTCTCGACGGGGAGCCAGTGGAGCTTCCGTAGGTGTTGGCTGATGTGCTCGTGTCGGTGGATGCCGAGGACAAGTCTGGCTGCGGTGTTCTGTATCGTCTGGAGCTTGCAGGAGTAGAGACTTGTTGATGCCGGCATAGAGGGCGTTTCCGTAGTCCAGTCTGCTGGTTATGAGTGCGTGGGTGACTGTCTTCCTTGAGTCTGGGGGGATCCATATGAAGGTCTTGCGGAGGGTGTTGAAGCAGCTGGATGCAACGGCGTTGACCTGCTTGTTCATGGAGAGGGAGGAGTCGAGTACGATGCCGAGGTTTCTGGCGTGGTCTGTGGGGTCGGAGGGCTGCAGAGTGCGGTGAGCCACCAGGTGTTGTTCCATGCAGACGGGGTGGTTCAGAGTACGATGACTTCTGTCTTATCTGAGTTGAGCTTAAGGCACCTGTTGCTCATCAAGGATGCGACGTCCTGGGGCGCTAGAGGGCGCCTGACAAGATGGCTGCTCCCTAGAGCCGCTCTGTCCGGCTGATCCCTAATCCGCCCATTATCTGCTTCAAATCGTCGCATCACGTCTTCAAAAAACCACGGAACGGCAGGGCGCTGCCTTGCTGAGCGGAGTGGTGCTGTTGCTGCCCGCTAAATCTGCAGGAAACCTGCCGAGGCTCCGCCTGGGCGGACTGACAGCCGTGTGCGCAAGATGGCGGCCGCTATAACGCAGCAGTGAGCTGCGATTCATCGTTGCCTTGCCGCGAGACTGAGGCACCCTGCGATCGCTGCATGGGCGCTGTGATTGTGCCCTGGATGCCCGAGCATCGTTGGAGTCCGGACGCTGAGCAGCGGGGTGTATGGCCGGAGGGTGACTGTCACAGCGCAAGTGGAAGCTGAGGCCCCTGCCGAGCTGCGGAGCGGTGGGACGGCCCGATTTCACTGGCGGCGCCGGAGCGCTCCTTTGCCTGCTGCTGAGGCTGGACCGCGTTGCTCTGTGGGTTGCGGTGAGTGGGGGTGTGGCTGCGCTTGGGCCTGCGGCTGTGGAGGCGGGTGTGGGCCTTGGCGCGTAACTGCGGCCTGCGAGCTGTGGCCTTTGGATGCGCGCGTGACGGCTGGGGCCTGCGGGCGCATATTCCACGGCTGTATCGGACCCTTGCCTGAGCGGGCCCCCACTGCTGAAATTGAGGCGTCAGCCTTTCTCTCTCCCTTGAGCTGTGGAGTGGTTTGTCTTTTGTGACTGTCTTCATTATCGCCTGCCTGCACGTCTGTGAGGTGTTGCTGTGGCACTGGAGCCCGGTGGGCACTTGGTGTTTGGGGCCTGCTGGCGTAGAGGGCCGCTAAAGCTTGCTTCTTGTGAACTAGCACGCCACTCCGGCAACTATCTCTTCTCAGGGTGGTGGCGTGGTCGAGAGTGTCGTGGGCCTGCTGTCTAACCACTACTAGCTGTGATCTACTACTGCTGGACTTCCCTCAAACGCCAGCCTACAGTTTGCATTCCTGGACTGGAGTTAACGGGGCTATTGGCTCTCTCCTGTGGGTCTGAGAATCGAATTTGACTTTGCCGCCTATGACTTCATTGACCGGCTGTGCACGTGGTGGACTTCTCTACCCCTTGGTGGCTGTCGACACAGATTGGTGGCATCTTGTGTGGCGTGGTGGGGGAACAGGTGCCTCATAGGTTGCTCGTAAAGTAACCGGCTCCGCGGCATCCTGGAGTAGTGTGCCTCGGTCAGGAGGTCCTTTCTCCTGGTTGCGCTGCAGCGTTGGTGCAGCGGGCCCTATTTCGAGCACTGGTGCCTGATTGCTGTTCTTGGTCATATATAGCTGTGCTCTGAGTTCTCGTTTTTGTTCAGCCCTGCTGCACGGTTGCTGATCCCAGTTGGGCCTGTCTATCCTTCGCTATGGGCAGAACGGACAAATCCCAGCCTCGCCTCACGTTTGAGGCGCGCAAAACCACTAAGGTGCCACAAAAAGCTGCCTCTGATTCAGAGGCGGATGCCCAAAGTGATGGCCCATCAACGTTGGAATCGACCCTATTAGCCATGCAGAAAAGTCTCCAATCCATTGAGGGGAATATGTCTGCCATGAATCATAGACTTGATCACATGTCTGCCCAACTAGAAAAACAGAACACTAGAATGGGTGAGGTCGAGCAAAGGGTCTCTGCTACAGAGGATGGGCTGAGTGAGGTTGCTGGCAAGGCTCTTAATATGGAGAAAGTTCTTGCGCTAATCCAGGCGAAGAACGAGGACTTGGAGGCCCGGTCTCGCCGGAACAACATTAGAATCACTGGCCTGCCGGAATCCACGAACACTGGCAGGATGGAAACCTTTGTTGAGACTCTGATTAAAGATATCTTTGGCTCTGAGCACCTTTCATCCATTTTTATTGTTGAGCGGGCCCATCGCTCTCTGGCTGCGCGGCCTGTACCGGGCGCTCCACCTCGACCTATAATTGCTCGGTTATTAAATTACAGGGACCGGGATGCCGTCTTACGGCTTGCTAGAGAAAAGGGCACTATCGACCACCAGGGGAACACGCTGTCCTTCTTCCCTGACTTTACTGTCGCAGTCCAGTCTGCGCGTCGGGAGTATGGCACTGTCAAGAAGTTTCTGCAATCTGAGGGCATCCCCTATGCTATGCTTTATCCTGCTCGACTAAGGGTTGGCCCTGAGGGAGACTTTAAAATCTTCACTACTCCTAAGGCGGCTATGGAACATGCCAAGACGCTGAAACGGCGGAGACGTGAGGTCCCGGCTGATCTCGATGAGTAGGAGCAGTGAAGGATCTTGTGCTGCCTAACTGTCTTTCTGCTGGCCACCCTATAGGTGGGGGAAGCCCGGGGTCCCGCACGAGGCTGCGCTGTTGTTTTTCTTCTAGAGCTGTTGTTGTGGACTTGAGCATATATGATGAGTATATTTGATGCAATATGATTCCATCTAAGGTTTTTTCTTCTATTCTTGCACAAGTACTAGATCTGATCAGCCACCTTCTACTTGGTGGGAGGATAGTAGCACTCTGATGCCCCCCATATGGGAGTTCCCCAAATCATGCGAGCTTTTGTTGTGTATGTTGGGGTATGGTTCACCAGGGCTGGGATGGCTTTGGCTAGTTGGGTTCGCCAAAGTGGGTGGGGGGTTAGCGAGGGGAGGGTGGGGTATTGTTGGCACTTTTTTACTGCACTGTATTTGAACCCGGGCTGTACGCTCTTGATGTTTGATCTCTCACATGTACTCCTCTTTAGGTTGACTGCACTGTATGGGTGGTAATATAAAGTTACTCACCTGGAACGTGCATGGCTTAAACAGTCCCAAGAAAATCCGTTCTGTTATGGCGTACCTGGACAGGTGGGAGGTCCAGGTCGCCTTTCTACAAGAAACCCACCTCACAAAGCTATCTGAGGCTAATGTGGGCAAGCGCTGGGCGGGGGTGAGGGTGGCCTCCTCCTATTCCCGGGGGGTGATGATTCTTGTTAAGAAGGGGGTTCCCTTTACGGTTCTCCGCTCAGAGACAGACTAGCAGGGCCGGGTGGCCCTGGTGCATGGTAAGCTGGGGGGTGTGAATGTCTTAATGGTCAATATATATGGCCCAAACACAGATTATCATTCCTTTTTTGCGGACGATTGGCGTCGTATCTCGGACTTCCCTCCGGCTGAAATTCTATGGGGGGGGATTTTAACACTTGCCTGGATGTGACGGTTGACATATTGGGGCCTGGCGTCGCTAGACATAGGCAGTCTACTGATGCTCTCTTGGGGCTGTTGGAGGCTGGGAACTTGCAGGACGTCTGGCGCTTGCGGCATCCGGAGGTGAGAGAGAGCACTTTCATCTCCACTGTGCATGGTACGTGGTCCCGTTTGGACTATTGGCTTTTGTCTGAGGTTGCGTGCACCTGGGTGGGTGATGTGCGTCACTTGGCTAAGACATTGTCCGATCATTCTCCTGTGCTGCTTGGGTTAAGTGTACCTGAGTGCGAGAGGCCCCCGTTCATGTGGCGCCTGCAACAGGCGTCTTTGATGGACCCTGTTTTTAAATGCACGATTGGGGAGGCGATTCACAATTATTTTAAGGAAAATGAGGGCACTGTGGATAGCGCGGGGGTCCTCTGGGAAGCGTTCAAGGTCACGATCCGGGGGGTCTGTATAGGGGCGCAGGCTGGTGTACTTAAAGATTTGCGTCACCGAATCCGTAAATTGGCTGATGACATTTCTGCTTTGGAACGTGACTATGCACGGAATCCTGTTCCGGAAACGCTTTCCGCAATCCGGGATCTTGTGTCAGAACACAATACAACTGTGGACCAGGAGATGGTACATCGCTCTCAACGATGCACTGCTCGCTATTATGGGAAGGGGGGCAGGCCCAGCCGTTCACTGGCGCAGAAGTTAGCGGAACCCCGCAGTCAGGCGTATATCACTGAACTGCAGGACAGGGATGGGGTGGCGCACTTTAGTACTCCTGCGATTAGTAGGGTAGTGCTGAATTTCTATTCTGATTTGTATGGTGAACAGGCTCAGGCAGCGGAGGCTGACATATGCTCGTATCTCGACGATATTGCGCTTGGGTGGCTATCAGTCGACCACCGCGAATATCTCACACAGCCCTTCGATGATGAGGATGTCAAACTTGCCATCATGTCACTCCCTACATGCAAGGCCGCGGGCCTGGATGGCCTCCCAAGTGAATTTTATAAAGCCTATGCTGATGAATTAGCTCCTAGGCTGCTGGACGTCTTTGCGGAGGCCTATGAGTCGGGTATTTTACCACCCACTCTTCGGGAGGCGCTTATAGTGATGCTACTGAAACCAGATAAAGCTGCAAATTTGTGTGACTCCTATCGGCCCCTTTCCATTATTAATATTGACGCCAAAATTCTGGCAAAAATGATAGCCAGTAGACTCCAACCCCTAGTCCCCAAGCTGGTACTCCCGGACCAGTCGGGATTTGTGCCCACTCGCTCCACGATACACAATCTGCGTACTGTGTTCGCAACTTTACATTATTTTGAGTCGGATTTCCAGGCCGTAGCAGTTCTGTTAGACGCGGCTAAGGCGTTCGACTCTCTGCAGTGAGGGTATATGTTTACCGTGCTGCTCCGCATGGGCTTGCCCCCGTTCTTCCTCAAATGGATTCAGATATTGTACTTGGCGCCGGAGGCACGGATACGGGTGAATGGCTGGGTATCTGACGCTTTTTCTATCCACCGAGGCACGCAGCAGGGCTGCCCCCTGTCGCCTATGCTTTTTGCCCTTGCACTGGAGCCCCTTGCTTGTAAGTTGCGCCAGAGGCACGCGCGGGCAGCGTTGCGTTTTCGGCAGCGTCCTCTAGTCGTGTCGCTATACGCGCACGACATGCTGCTATATGTCCGGGAGCCTGCCACTCATCTACCAGCATTATTGCGTGAATATGTAAAGTTTGAAAGATACTCAGGCCTCGGCATTAACTGGGCTAAATCCACTGTGTTCCCGCTTACTGCTGGTACCTGTGCGGTAGAAATGGACTTTCCGCTGACGTGGTCGGCTGACCCGGTGAAGTACCTGGGGATATGGCTTCACAGGGATCCAGAGGTGGTGATTACTGCAAATTATGGCCGTGTTCTTGCTCAGATCACTGACCAGGCGACGCGCTGGGCTAAGTTACCGCTTTCACTGGCGGATCGTATCGCAGTCACGAAGTTGACAATTTTGCCCAAACTTCTCTATTTGTTTGTTAATATCCCCCTCCGTCTGAATCTTGAGCTGTTCAATAAGCTTCAGTCGGCCTTGTTGTCTTTTGTCTGGGGAGGCAGGAAGCCTCGTTGTAGCTGGAGGGCGCTGACCCAACCTTTCGAGCGTGGAGGCTTTGAGGCTCCTGACCTGCGGTTATATTACTTGTGCGCTCAGGCGCAGTTCGCACACTTCTGGTACTTTCCACAGCGGTTCCAGCCGCACACTGCTATTGCGGCGGACTCTGTGCTCCCGGTGCCACTGATGGCGGCTGCATTGTTGGGCGGTGGTGGTGGGCCTCATTCTGAAATCAACCCTGTTCATTGCACGGCGTGGGCATGGAAGACTCTTGCCAAGCGGGCGCAATTGGACTATCTCTACGCCCCGGCGCTGCCGATTGGAGCCCATCCGGCTATCTCCGCCGCTCGAGAGCAAGCTGCCTTGAAGGCTCTGGGGGAGGTAGGGATTACTCAACTGGGAGATCTATATAAGCAGGGCCGGTTTCGATCGCTATCAGACCTACAGGATGGCCATGACAAGGGAATGATGCTGGGGTTTACCTATGTTCGGGTGCGGCAGGCGATCCGGGATATTTACCCTGATTATCCTACTGAGCCTCGAACATTGCTGGCACTGCGGGCGGTGCTGGCAGGGGGGGACCGTAGGGGACTGATAACTAAATTATACACTGCCTCACAGAGGGAAGGGGATTCTATCGCAAGCCCTTCATATATCAAATGGAATACTGTGCTGGGTGCCTCCTTGTCACTGGATGCTTGGAAGTTTTGCTGTTTATTGACTGGCCGCCTCACGGCGAATTGTAATCTTCGTATCATACATTTCAAATACCTACATCAGTTATATTACACACCTTTGCAATTGCGGAGATTTGGATTGCGGGAGAGCGCATGCTGTGTGCGGTGTGGGCAGGCTGATGCGGATTTTATGCATCTCGCCTGGCACTGTGACAGAATATATTCCTTTTGGGTTCAGGTCACGAAGGTGCTCACTGATGTGGTATTGGAAACTGTGGTGTGTGCGCCTGATGTCTGCCTACTGGGCTGGGTACAGAAACTTAACCATGTAACCGGAGACTTGTAGCTGTCTCTACTTTATTTGCTAAGCGGGCGGTGGCGCAATGCTGGGGTGCAAAAACTGTCCCAACAGTTAAAAAATGGGTCAGTGACTTGTTATACTGCAGGGAACAATTGGGAATTTATGCGGAGGAGTTGCCCGAGGCCTCGCGACCCACGGATTTTTGGGCTCCACTCACGGGGTACCTACTAGGGAACCCTGATTTACAGTAACCTGTTGTGATTATGTACTGACTCTTTGAGGCGGTGGGACTGGGTCTGATGTTGAGGTTTGCTATGTGTCGGGAGGTGTACTCTACTCTGGGTTTACGGTCTAATGTTTACAGTGCCGGGAATTGGGGTGGGGGGTGGAGGGTTTATTGCTTGGGGTTTGTTTCGTAATGTCTCCAAAACAAAAACAAAGCTTGTAATGATATCTTGATATTCATGTTTTCTTCGGTCCCTATCACGGGGCGTTGTATGTTTTGAATCTACTTGCTACAAGCTGCTCAATAAAAACATTTTTTTTAAAAAGGATGTGACGTCCTGCATTCCTTCCTGGAAGTTGAGTCTGGTGGTGGTGGGGTCCTTGGTGAAGGAGAGGATGAGCTGGGTGTCGTCGGCGTAGGATACTATGCTGAGGCCGTGCTGTCTGACGATGGCGGCGAGGGAGGCCATGTAGATTTTGAAGAGGGTTGGGCTGAGTGATGATCCCTGGGGTACTCCGCAGTTGATTTCCGTGGGTTCGGAGAGGAAGGGTGGCAGTCTGATTCATTGGCTTCTGCCGGTGAGGAACGAGAAGATCCAGTCGAGGGCGGTTCCTTGTATGCCAGCGTCGTGTAGTCTGGCGGCGAGTGTGGGGGTGGGAGACGGTGTCGAATGCTGCTGACAGGTCGACTAGTATCAGGGCTGCAGTGTGGCCTTGGTCGAGAAGGGTGTGGATGTCATTTGTGGCGGCGAGTAGGGCGGTCTCGGTGCTGTGGTTGCTGCGGAATCCAGATTGGGAGGGGTCGAGGATGGAGTTGTCTTCAATGAATTTTGTTAGCTGTGCGTTGACGTTCTTTTCAGCGACTTTTGCCGTGAAGGGGAGGAGAGAGATGGGCCGGTAGTTCTTGAGGTCCGTGGGATCTGCTGAGGGTTTCTTGAGCAGGGGTCTGACTTCTGTGCATTTCCAGTCGTCGGGGAAGGAGCCGGTCATGAAGGTGGCGTTGATGGTGTGTCGTAATTCTGGTGCAATGGCGGTGCTGGCTCTGTTGTAGATGTGCCGTGGGCAGGGGTCCGTGGGGCCCCCGAGTGGATGCTTTTCATGGTCGAGGCGGTCTCTTTGGTCGTGACCGGTGTCCAGGAGGCGATGGTGGGCTGGCTGGTGTTGCTGGAGGGCGCAATGGTTGCGGAGTCAGGTGTTTGGTCGTTGAAGTTGTCGTAGAGGTTTTTGATTTTCAGGTGGAAATACGTATCGAGCTTGTCGCAGAGGTCCTGGGAGGGGGTGATGTCTGTGGTTTCGCTGGCGGGTTTGGTGAATTCCTGGATGACGCTGAAGAGTTGCTGGTGTTGGCGAGGATTTTGTTGTGGATGAAGGTTCTTTTGGTGGTTCTGATGTGTTGGTGGTATTCCGTCATGGCGTTTTTGTAGGTGGTGTGGTTTTCGGGCGTCTTGTTATTTTGCCAGTTCTTCTCGAGGCGTCTGCAGGTGCGTCTGGCGTCTTGGAGTTTGGCGGTGCACCAGGTGGCTTTCCTGTGGTGCTGTCTGTCGGAGTTGCATAGCGGGGCAAGCTTGTCTGCGCAGCTGGAGATCGAAGTGTGAAGTCCCCTGGCTGCGAGGTTGGCTTCGCTTGTGGCAGTGGGGGTGTCGCGGTTGAGGGTGGAGTTGAGCTGCTCCTCGGTGACTCTGCTCCAGTGTCTTCGCAGTGGGTGCGGAGCAGCTCTGGGCGGCTTGGGTTTGTTGATGATGAAATGTACGCAGTGGTGGTCAGTCCATGGGGGCTGCGTGGTTTGGCTGAAGTGGGTTCTGTTTCCCCCTGCGAAGATGGGGTCGAGGGTGTGTCCTGCCTTTTGGGTGGGTGTGGTGACGAGTTGTTTCAGTCCGATGTTGGTGAGGTTGTCAAGGAGGGTGGTGGAGTTGTGGTCGCTGGGGTTGTCGAGGTGGAAGTTCAGGTCTCCAATGAGTATGTAGTTCATGGAGGTGACGGCGTGGGGTGCGATGAGGTCAGTGATGGTGGAGGCGAAGGGGGCACGGTGGCCAGGGGGTCTGTAGGCGAGGGTGCCACGGAGTGTGGAGGTGCGGCAGGTCTGGACCTGGAAGTGCAGGTGTTCTGCAGCGGAGAAGGCGTCGCTCGAGGTGGAGAGGTGGAGGGAGTTTTTGTGCGCGATGGCGTGTCCTCCTCCCGGGTGGTTGGGGCGGTCCTTCCTCTAGATCTTGTATCCGTCCGGGATGGCAATGGCGATGTCGGGGGAAGGAGGAGGTGTTGGTCCAGATTTCTGTAAAAGAAGGCGACGTCTGGTGAGAGGGTGTCAAGGAGGTTCCAGATCTCAACGGTGTGTCTGTGCAGGGAGCGCACGTTGAGTAGGATGCACTTCAGGGCTTCGGTGGTGTTGGCGTTCGACGTGGGGGTGGCGGCCGTGGTGGTGTGGAGGGTGGTGAAGGTATGGCAGCAGGAGAATTGGCCGTGGGTAGTTTTCGTGGTGGACTGCTGGCAGTTGTTGTTTCTTCCAGGGTTGAGTGCGAGGAGGGCGGCTGCATCGTAGCGGTGGATGGTAGGAGATCCAGGGGTTCTGGCACTGGTCGCAGACGGGCGCAGACGGACTTGCCTTTGGCGCGCCAGCAGCGCGCGCCCACCGTTAAGTAGGGGAGGGACATGCAGCTGGGAGGCGGGAGCGGGAACCGGCAGGGGGGAGGGGCCGCAGGGGCAGCAGCGGTGGGGAGGAAGCGGACAAGGAGCACAGTAACTGGAGGTGGGCACGGAGCAACACGCTAAACAAGGACACAGTAACGGGCACAATCACAGCAAGCAGAGACACAGAGGCACAATAAACTAGCACAAAAGGCAGAAGCAGAAGAATGGGTACAACTGGGAGCGGGCACGGAGCAGTACACTAACAAGGGCACAATACGGGCACAATCGCGGCAAAGCAGAAAAACAAGGCAGACAAGGAGCAAACTGGCTCAAAAGGCGGGCAAATGCCGAGCAGGAGATCGGGCACACTACCGGGCCTGGTGCAGCCTTGAACACCTCCTTCTGGAGGTCCTGGAATTCAGCGGTGGCTGCACAGACGGCGGAGCTGCTGAGGAGAGAGCAGATCTCAAGACCAGAGGTCTTGCTTGCGCTCCCCCGCAGCGGCCGCCATTAAGTAGGGGAGGTGGGGAGGGACGTGCAGCTGAGAGGCGGGATCGGGAACCGGCAGGGGGGAGGGGCCGCAGGGGCATCAGCGGTGGGGAGGAAGCGGGCAAGGAGCACAGTAACTGGAGGTGGGCACGGAGCAACACGCTAAACAAGGGCACAGTAACGTGCACAATAACAGCAAACAGGGACACAGAGGCACAATAAACTGGCACAAAAGGCAGAAGCCGAAGCAGAAGAATGGGTTCAACTCGGAGCGGGCACGGAGCAGTACACTAACAAGGGCACAATGCGGGCACAATCGCTGCAAAGCAGAAAAACAAGGCAGACCAGGTGCAAACTGGCACAAAAGGCGGGCAGAAGCCGAACAGGAGATCGGGCACACTACCGGGCCTGGGTCAGCCTCGAACAACACCTCCTGGAGGTCCTGGAAGTCAGCGGTGGCTGCACAGACAGCGAAGCTGCTGGGGAGAGAGCACATCTCAAGATCTCAAGACCAGAGGTCGGAACGCCACCCCCTGCATACATTATACCTGCGCCAGGTATAATGTATGCAGGGGGGGCATTCCGACACAAGAAAGGGTTGTAGAAGTGACGCAGTGAAATCTTATAGATTTCACTGCGCCACTTCTAGGACGCAAATGCGTCAATATCTTACGCCTGCCTCATGGCAGGCGCAAGACTGACGCAGGCACATTTAGCATGGGACTTGCCCATGTGTAATGACCCATTGCTGGAGTTGCGTCACTTTTGTGACACACTCCAGCAATGCGTCATTTCTGCGCCTACATATACATCAGAAATACTGACGTATCTGTAACTCCTTGCGACATGATGCGTCATACTGTAAATATGACGCATCATTGGTGTCGCACGGAGGGTGCAATGAAAAGTGACGCATCGCTGTTTTCTTGCAGCGATGCATCACTTTTCATAAATGAGGCCCTAAATATTTATATGAAGTATTTTAACTCTAGTAACATCAGCCTTACTTCAGTTTTTTTTGCAAAAAATATTGGTAAACACTTAGATATGTATGTATGTGCCATCAGTTTCTAACTAAGACCACTGTTTGGTTACTTTGCTGAATCTGGCGAGGTAGGATGGATTCTTGAATAGGAAGGATTCAACCTATTTCTAGCTGGCTGTGATCTGGGTACGCTGTATCTGGGTGGCCAATGATAATATGGTCTGTTTTAATCTGACTCTGTCTCTCTTTAAAGTCAATTGAATGAATCCTAGTGGTTGCCAATGGTTCAAGCGCTGTTAGATATGTTCTACCAAGACTTGCTAAAATACTAGTCTCATTGGGCTAATGTGTGATTCTTTTCAGTTCAAGTTGAGTAATGGGGGAGTCATTAAATGTGTATTGTAATGATCCTCTGAGTGTCAATTTGGTGACCAAATGCACCATTCGGGTTATCCTCTGTATTAAGATCTGCTTTGCCGTAGCCAAAAAAATCCCCTGCTGGGTAGTCATGTACATTCCACCACGGCTATAGCTCCTTTTATGGATCTCACTCAAGTCGGTCTGGTAGCTGACATTTACCAGCCGCCTCTTGTTCACCTTTGCATGGTTTTTCTAAGCAGTACTGCCTCACAGCTCAAGCATGCAGCGATGGGTACTTTGCCTGAGTTGTGTTGCATGATTTCCTTGGGTAATTGGCACCAAACAATCCCACCTCCTGGATCGCATTTCTTTGAGACTCATTTATAAGTTGAGGAATATGTATCCAGCAGAAGAAAAGATAGCTTATCTTCAGTAACAAGATCCTCCCCACCCGCTCTCCTCCCCTGTGAGTTAGCGTTGTGAATAAGCCGCAGCTGTGGCCCGTGCAGGTAAGAGTGGTGGAGCAGTGGGGCCGGGTGGGGGGGGGGGGGTGTGGATTTTGACATGCAATGACGAGGGAAAATTAAATAAATACTTCATTTTCCCTCGTCTGTCAAAATCCCCCCCTCACCCTGGCCCACCGCTCTTACCTGCACAGACCGCGGCTGATAAGACCCCAGGTATAGAAAGTTATTAGGTACTGTTTGTTGTTGTTGATGGTATGATACTCTTTTGGTTGCTCTCTGCACACCTCAAGTAGCACAAAAAGTTTAAAAAACTGGCGTCAGCATGCTGTTTGGCACCTAATATACTCTGGTGTCTTCATCTCAGGAAGTGGCATTGCAGCTGAAGCTGTATGGTGGTACTGGAGAGATATTGCTAAGGAAAAGTTTTCCAAACCAGTCTGAACCCTGGAAGAACATTTCATAAGGTGAAGAATGTGAGAGCCGATTATGAATCCATCAGAAATATTGTTAATGATATAAGTAACATTTTCTTCTTGTAAAATACTCCTATAGCTTACAAATAGTAGCACTAGGAAAAAAAATAATGCTAAGGCCACAGATCTATCATCCAAAAAAAAAAAAAAACGCTAAAGTTTGATCCTGAAATCCACTCTACAATTTCTGGATAGCCCCTGTGTTGTTTTTCCCCCTACGGAAAGTTTCTTGACAATTACGTTTTTGACAGAGCTGTGCTTTCCTGCCAGGGGATCATCTAAAGAGTACCCTTTTATGAGTGAGGGTGGCTACTGCCTACTCAACCAGGCTAGTCTGTGATTAGTAGAGGTGGTAATGTGATTATAGTCTAGTAGCATGTGCCCCTTAAGCGGTACTGCTGTGGGCAACCTTGCTACTTCCTTACTCCAGAAAAGGTCTATTCTGTCTCTATAACCGGGTGAGAGAGTGTGAGTGAGTGAGAGTAGCATGTGTGTAATTGAAAGACATTGAGATAATGTTGCAGATCAACTCATTAGTTGTGAGCCCACGTTCCCCTACAGAGGGGCATAAGTACAGCACCCCTTCGTCAGTACTTGTTTAATCTTTGTCATCTTGACACTAATGATGCGTGCACTCCAGTGTGCCACCACACCTCCCAACGGATTGGTCCTAAGTCTGGGAAATCTGCTAAATTGCCTTGTGGCAATTACCTGTAGAGAGACCAAAGACTTGCCTGCCTACCAAGTAGCTGGACTGCTCCTGCCTAGCAGTCACGTCATCAGTGGGTAGACTTGCACAAGATCAGTTCTTAATTTGTGCCGGTGTTTTCTGGTGCTCAGCACCAACACTTATTTGTAAACACTGTTACATATTTATTAGAAACAACCACAGGGTGGCGTTGCGTGTGTATTTTTAAGCAGCGTTCATTAGTGCAGCATTAAACTATATAATATAACTTTTTAAAAAATTATGCAACTTGGACTTAAACCTGCAGTTAAAAGTGAGGTGAGTGGTGCCACCTCCAGTGGACCAATGAGTAATACTTTGAGCCCTGAAACTTAATTTGTGTTACAAATTAAGCACTGCACAAGATCCAGCTGACTTAAGGACATGCCTCCCCAGGAAATGCATGTTCACCACGCCAAAGCTGTCTTGAAGTTAAGACAAAGAGCATCTGTGTTCTTGAGCGGCTGCATGGCCTTGAGTAGATGTGCAGGTGTGTCTGCGCTGTTCCCGACCCATTCTGTGATTTTATGGAACCTGCATCTCCTGCACTTCAACCAGAGCGGGACCAAGATGCAGTGCGCTATCACACTCCTGGCATGGATCAGGTGCCATTGACTGGCGTTGGCCTAACTCAGGGGGTCTGCAACCTTTTTTTGTTTTGTTTTGTAATAAGAGCTTCTTATGTTCAATGAAAATCATCATGAGCAACTATTATTAGAGTTGCAAATGTGACCACATCAGACCAGATTACATCAGAGGCCACATATTCCAGATTCCCAGAAGTGATAACCTCAGTGCATCATGCATGGCTGCCAGACGTAATGTTAAAAAAAAAGAAGGAAAAAAAAACACGTTGTCAATGTGGAGTGACATTGGTAATACATACCAGCCACAGTTGCAATGGCCCTGGCAACTGGTTAATATTAGTGATAATTCTCCCCAACACCACATTGTTAGCGGCTCAAATATCAGCTTTGAATATATTTTCAAAATTCAACCATTTTTCGCCATACATAAACTTATGCTTTCTGAAAAAAAGTCACATTTTTACCTCAAATTCGCACATTTCAAATTTAGTATACATATATGAATTCAACCTGGCAAGACTCCAATTAATAGTCTGGGCTGAACACAGGAGACTACCTACTGGTAGGTAGCTGAGAGCTTCCAGTAGCTCAGGAGCTAGTGAGCTACTCGTTTCAGAAGCCTGGCCTAACTCATTCCGGAAGTGTTTCAGTCATCTTTGCAGCCATTTTAGTTCCAGAGATCTAGCAGGCGGAAGTCCATATCACCACTAGGAACCAGAGTGGTACCTAAGGATCATAGGGGCATATTAGCAAGAACCTCGTTAAAACTGCCGCTAAAACGGCGATAATGGGCTTGCTAATATGCGTTATGGAATTCCAATAGAAGCCCAGGTTAGATGACCTGCACATCTAACCTGGGCTTCTATTGGAATTCCATAACGCATATTACCAAGCCCATTATCGCCGTTTTAGCGGCAGTTTCCTGCCGCTAAAACGGCGATAATTTTAACGAGGTTCTTGCTAATATGCCCCATAGTTTGGTCATTGCATTTTTCATCCTCTGACCCCCTTTAAACTCTTTGGTGAGAGCTAAGGCCACTCTATGAACGAGAGGCCAAAGTGCTGCCAAAGATCACAAAGTCACTCGAACCAGACTCCCTAAAGTAACATGTGCCAAAAGTCCAGAAATCTGGTGTCCAGTGCTAGGAAGCTCTGCTAACATTTCATGTCAGTTTTTTTTGTGTGCATCATAGTTTTAACTATTTCATTTCATTTACATGTCAATAAAGTCCTTTTCATTTTTCCACAGTACATCACTGAGTGATATTGAGTGTTATTTTTGTAAAATACCAAATCGGAGTTTCTAACCCTCTCCAACTCCTGGAGTAAGCCTTGACTGTCGTCCCTGCTACCTTGAAAAAGTCAAGAACCTAGAGGGAGTTTCTTGGCTTTCCAATCAGAGTGCATCAGTAATCTGGCTGTGGGATATGCATCAGTGGTAAATGGTAGCACTACCACATTAATATTGCCCAGTAACCACTGAGTTCCCCTGGACCCAAGAAAAGACCCCGCAGGCTTGCTATTGGTGAATGAATAACCTCAGGCAGGTCCCTCCTGAAGTGGTCTGGTTGGGGGAAATGAATGTTTTATGACAGATCTGGGCTGGCAGGAAATTCATGGCACCATAGAAGATATTGCAATAATGCAGACACTGGTACACCACTCTCAGTAGTCTCAGCCAATGACAAGCCTTCAGAGCATTTAAAAATGAAAACCTCATAACATTAAAAATGTGTCAGTCCTTAATTTACATCCCATCGCTGAGTCACTGAAGGCTGGATCACAGGTGCCACTCCTCCCCTTTTTTTTCTGTCAATGCTCAGTTAGGGAGGGGCAATGAAGGGAGGTGAGTGGGAGGGATGAATTGGGTTTCTGATTAGTACACTGAGATACTAGAGTAAGCATTGGCTTCTTTGTTGAGATTGTGTGCTAGTGCTTTGAAAGAAATTTGAAGCATTGTTTTGTATATTCCCGAAAAACCAAAGTAGATGCAAGTGTTATTGGGGGGAGGAAAGTCTTGATTGATAAATCTACTAGATCTACAGCTATAACTCAATATTTGGTTTTGAAGATCGATTTTGAGTAAGGCATAAATGAAAACCACTATCAAGGCAAGAGTTTTTGAGCCCCTCCAGAGAACTACTAATTATTTACAATACCCATTGGATCAGTAGACACATTTTTCTCTGCTCCACTGCAGAGTATGTTTTTTCTCATAAGTTTCCAACTATTTTTCATTTCACTTAAGTTGGGAACAAGCTGCACAGGAAGCAGGCAAGAGCGGCAGCAAGGCAAGGCTGCCAATGACATCAGGGGGAGATGGCACAGGACCTGCTCAATGGGGTTGCGCTGCGGCCTCCATTAAGTAGGTCCTGGAGTGGGAGGGGCGCTTGGGGGGCAGGCGGCGGCGGTGAAGGCGGGAAGCAAGGAAAGCGGCAGAATGGGACGCGCGGGGTGCCTCACTATCAACAAAAAATAGGAGGGCTGACTAGCGGGAGAAGGGGGGCACAACTACCTATTGCAGAAGAAAAACGGCTGGCTAGAGGGAGGGGAGACACGGGGAAGCAACAAGCTGCACAGGAAGCAAGCAGGAGCGGCAGCAAGGCAAGGCTGCCAACGGCGTCGGGGGGGGGAGCTGGTGCAGGACCCAACATCTTTTTTTTTTTTTCACTGTGGGTGGGCCAGCTGTCCTAAGTAGATAACCAAAGTAAAGATTAAAATCCTCCATACTTTGCCACGGGAATGGGACTAGCCCCCATCCCTCCAAATTTAGTGTGGCCGAAAAGTTTGCCATCTTGAAAATGCACAATGTGGGTAGGGTTGCCCTGGGAACTTTAACCGTAATGGTTAAGGAGTGTCCAATGGTCAGTCATTCCCACCCACTAGCTAGTGCCAGGCAAAAATGTGTCATCTCATGGCAGCCACTGCAGAACACTGCTAGGCCTACAGAAGAGGACATGTCCTGCTGTCAGGGACCTTAGAGGAGCCATGAAGGAATGACCTACCTCCCTCTTGTAGCCAGAGAAAAGAAGTAGACTTCATAAGTCTGATCTCCTGTTCAAGCTACAGGGATTTATATCAAGCCACAGGAGGTTTTTTCCTGCAAATTCCCGGCTGACCAGTGCAACTGGACCTGGATTGGACCATGCTGTTTGCCTCTGCCTACTACCTTGTGGGCTCAGATGACTCTGGGGATATTAGACACTCAGAGAAGTACTCTGCAGATGACAGGAGTGGCAGAATTAAGTATTAAAGAAGAGAAGAGCATCCAAGTCAAAAAGATAAGAGGCAAACTCTGGATACAGAGCAGAGAGTGAAGAAGGGTGTGAATGGCTCTTGTTCAATAGTTCACTTGGAAAATTAAAATGGAAGGTGTGACTGCTAAAAATTAAAAAAAAAACATGCCTCAGGGAATTAGAGTTCTTCTGCAGAATAGGCCGTGGGCAGTAGCTCTTCTGGACAGTGCAGCAAAAATAATAGTTTGTCAGACTCTCAAGGAGCATCTAGTCATGACTCTACTGATAAACGAATTCAGAAAGAAACACAGGAACGTCATATAATTTTCCTCACAGAGTTTATAATGTAGAAATACAAATAGAGGGTGACACGTGCACTATAAGCGTAATTTTCTGGTCGCACTTTTCAGAAACCTATGAAATTATCCCAGCTGAAAATGATTGGCCTTCTTTTGTAAGGGACAAGCCTCATGGGGCGTAAGTAATCCTAGAACTGGTTTCTTCTCTTGTGCCTGAGTATTTCGCAGCCAAATATACATGAAAGTGTGCTTTAAAACAAGCTTCAGCACTATAGAATTCAAACTGGGTGGTTTGGAATAAAGACTGTGCCATATGTTATTCTCATACATGGTACACCCGTAATGCAAAATGTTCATAGTACTAGACTGATGACATATTTGGTATGGAAAAAATCCAAGATGACTCTTGACATCGCTAATGTACTCTTTAATAAGAACTAAGTGCCTGAATCACAAGTTTTGACAGCGTTCACATTGGATAGTATGGCTGTATGATATTACCACAAGTGTATCACAATAGTCCAAATTTATTCCCAGTCAGAATTACGATTCTGATGAATTGTCATACATCGATCATCAATAGTTTTTTCAGGGGATGTCCAGGCATCCCTTATGGAAATGCCATTCGATAGCACTCGACTTTTTGACGTCATGGCGGATTCTTTGCTTGATCGCTTTAAAGACAGTAGGGCCGCCGTTAGGTCACTGGGGCTTACCATAGCCCCACGACAGCTGCATTCTGCCTTCCACGGCTACGGTAGAGGCTATCTGCTGTGTCCTTTTCCCCCCAGCCACCATGGCCAACAGGCATCACAGTCCTTTTGTGGCTGCAAACACGGCTCCCGCAAGCCTTGTAGGAACCAGAGCCAGAGGTCGATCCAATCCGTCCCCCAAGGCAGCCGCAACCTCAAAGCCTCTTTAGTTTCACCTCATACCATCATGGGCCCCCAGTTTGTGACGGTGTTTAGCACCACCTTCCCCTATGGCGGGAGATCACTTCGGACAAATGGATGCTTCAGATTGTCCACCAGGGCTGATCCCTACCTTTCCAACAGACCCCACCACCTTTGCCACCATCCACTGATCAGCTGACAAAGGACCGCCGTTCAGTCTTGCGACAAGAAATGTACTGGCTCTTCTGGCCAAAGGATATTTTGATATTTATTAAAGTGATTTCGGTTAATAGTACAAAACATAGCTGCCTTTTGCACAAACAGCTGGCCAAAGGAACTATCAAGAAGGTACCAACCTTATAAGTAGGTTGTGGTTGCTAGTCCCGCTACTGACTGGTGCAGAGAAAGGATGAGGATCTCCATCCTATCCTCAACCTATGCCCTCGTAACTACTTCCTGAAAATGGTAAAATTCAAGATGCTCACTTTGGCTCAGGTACTAACTGCCCTCGACCCTTGAGACCGACCCTTGAGATTGGATGGTAGCACTAGACTTGCAGGATGCCTGCTTCCATATCCCCGTCCTGTCTGCCCACAGGTGTTACCGGTGGTTCACGTTCAACCAAGAGCATTATCTGTTTGCTGTACTTCCCTTAATTCTTACCAGCGCCCCTCGGGTGTTCACCAAGGTGATGCCGGTGGTTGCAGCACATCTGCAGAGGTCAGGGGTTCCAGTCTTCCCCTATCCGACTGCTGGCTGTTGAAGGCGGGATTGCCCCAGGCAGTTGTTTCCCATCTCCAGACTATGGCAGACCTCCTGCATTCACTGGGGTTCACTATCAACATGCGAAAGTTACACCTGACTCCCTTTAAGACGCTCCCTTTCATTGGAGCTATTCTGGATACAGTGTAGTTTCGACCTTATCATCTGGAACAATGAGTCCAGGATATTCGGTCTATGATTTCAACGTTTCAGCTTCTATCCTGGATTTCAGTGAGACAAACTCTGAGGCTGCTGGGTCTCATGGCCTCTTGCATCATGCTGGTAAAGTATGCCTGTTGGCATATGCAGGCTCTACAGTGGGATTTGAAGTTCCAATGGGCACAGCATCAGGTGAATATCTCTGACCTGGTCCAGATATCGGAGAGAGCTGCGAAAGATCTGCAGTGGTGGTTTACAGACGCCAATTGAGTCAGCGGCAGACCCCTCTCCCTTGCCCACCCAGAACTCACTGCATTCACAGATGTATCCCTCCTGGGTTGGGCGGCCAATTGGGGGAGGTGGAGATCAGAGGATTCTGGTCTCTGAGGGAATCTCAACTTCACATCATCTTGTTGGAACTGAGAGCAATTTGCCTGGTGTTGAAAGCCTTTCTTCCTCCATCGAGGGAAGGCTGGTTCAGGTGTTCACGGACATCACCACCACCATGTGGTATTGCAACAAGCAGGGTGGGGTGGGGTCTTGGACCCTGTGTCAAGAGGTCCTGTGTCTCTGAACATGGCTGAAACGTCAGGACAATTTCCTGGTGGTTCAGCATCTGGCAGGACAAACACTACTGTTGATTCCTTAAGGATCACGAATGGCATCGCCATCCATAGGTAGTGTAAGGACTCTTCAGAGACTAGGGAAAAATTTGGGTAGATCTATTCGCTACCGTGGAGAACGCGCAATGCCAGCACTTCTACGTACTGGAATTTCCAAGGCGGCCCTCGCTCGGAGATTAAATGCATCTCGAGTGGAGTTCAGGACACCTGTAAGCCTTTCCACCAATACCACTCCTGTACAGAGATCTCACGAAGATTGGGAGCAACCGGGCCCAAGTCATCTTAGTGGCTGCGGATTGGGCAAGGAGAGTCTGGTGTCCCAAACTCTTGAGAATGAGCATCTGTTATCCGATCAGGCTGCCCCTTCGGGAGTATCTCCTGTCACAGCAAAAGGGTTTATTTCTGCACCCAAACCTGTGCACTCCATCTACATGCATGGCGATTGAACCGTGACAGTTGAGGGTATTTGATCTCCCTCCTGAGGTGTGTGATGTCCTCGTGGCAGCCAGATGTCCCACCACGAAAACGATTTACACCTGCCGATAGGGCAAATTTCTGGCTTGGTGTGCTGTCAAATCCGTTGATCCTCTGTCCACACCCTTGTCTGAAGTTCTTTTCAATGCCTTATCACTTGCATGGCAAGGCCTCGCTTTGGGCACAAATGAAGGGTACCTTTCCATCATTTCAGCCTTACTGCGGTTGCCAGATCAACCCCCCGTTCAAGTCACCTGTTCTGATTTGTTTTCTGAAAGGTTTACAGTACGTTTCCCCCTACACCTTTCATCGCTCCCCAATTGGACCTGAATTTAGTTCTCACCTTCCTAATGTTTTCCCCTTTTGAACCCTTACAGAGCTGCCCTCTGAGACTGCTTACCATCAGAGCAGTCTTCCTTGTGGCTATAACATCTGAGAGGAAAGTTAGTGAATTGCAGGCACTTTCTTTTCAACCCCTGTACACAACATTTTTTCTAGATAAGCTGGTCCTTAGGACCCGTGCCTCTTTCTTGCCAAAGGTGGTCACACCTTTGCATGTTGGGCAGAACATCACATTGCCTACTCTCTTCGCCCCACCTCAATCTACTAAGTAAGAGGAGAGACTCTAATGCCTGCATCCAAAAAGAGCGTTGTTGATCTACATCGATCGTACAAATGATTTCTGGGTGGACAATTAACTTTTTGTTGGATTTGCGGGTGCAAAGAAAAGAAAGCCAGTCCACAAGAGAAGCATCTCCAGATGGATTGTCCTCTGAATAAAAATCTGCTACGCAATGGCCAAAAAACAACCCCTGAGGGTTTGGGAGCTAATTCCTCCAGAGCTAAAGCTGCGACCACTGCGCTAGCTCGAGGAGTCCCAGTCCTAGACATCTGTCAGGAGGCTAAGTAAGCATCGCTGCACATGTTTGCCAAACACTATTGCTTAGACATAGACAGTCAGGTTTCTGCAAGATGGGCATTTCACCCGTTCAGTACTCCAGGACTCTTTAGTGTAACAGTCCGCAGACCCACCTCCAGGGAGAAATTGCTTTGGTATCTATTCTAAGGTAAGGAATCTGCAGCTAGAAGTCTCTATCAGATGAACAAGTTACTTACCTTCAGTAATGCCTTATGTGGTAGAGACACTATCTAGATGCAGATTCCTTACCGACCCTCTCCCCTCCCCCCAGCCCCCCCATTTACAAACTGTATTTCAGACATCACAGAGATCCTTCAGGACCTCAGGACACATCTCTACTGGTAGGAGCGATGTCACATGGAGCTGACGATGCCACCTACCGGCGCTCAAGGGGACTGCTAAAAAATATGGGTATTACCAAAGGTGAGTTACTTCTTTGTTAATGTACAAAATACAGTGGTCCTTAAACTGGAAGGGAATAATGCTAAATGGAACTCTGAGGCTGGTCTAGCTTCAAACACAACTGCACAAACTTGTAAGGTTGCCCTTTATCACAATCTCAAATGAAGATTGATGGAGATAGCATACCATTAAAAGGTGTCAAACTCCTGAACGATTCACAGTTAAATACTTCTAAAGTTTGACTGAAGATAATCTTCCTATCATATCAGGAATAGGGAATAGGCATCTCCCTAAATAGGCAGGCAGGTTTGATCCCATATAAGCAACAAATGAGGGCACTGCATCTGCCCATGCAGACATTCATCCTACAATGAAAATATTGGTTGTTGTATATATCCAAAACAGACCTTCTGCAGAGACATCATTTGTCCTCATTTCCACAACACGCCTTTCACTGGAAAAAATAGGTGAATTTCAGCAAGCAAATGCTGAATCTTTCCCTAATTTTGGGTAAATATGTCAAGGCTAGGAGAGGCGGCATACATATGTCTTTCGTGGACCTCTCCTGTGCCTTTGACTTAGTGGACAGAAATAAACTGTGGGACATCATGGGACGTGCTGTAATGGATACACCTTTATTGAGCATGTTAAAAGGTCTCCACCAAGATTAAAAAATGAGAGTTTGTTTGTTGCAATCCAAAGGACGTTGAGAGGTAGCCGTAGAGTAAGTTACAGAAGCAGGTTTATTAAGCTTAGTTACAGGTTATTAAGATGGTAAGTAAGTAGCAGATAGCATGTAGATAGCCCCACCATGAGCAGCATCCTTGCTGCTCAGCCCACACGCTCCAACTATCTCTCTGTCAACCACACCAGGTATCCCAGCATTCCACTACATCATCAAGCATTCCAACATTCCACACACATCACATTCATACTAGCTGAGCAGCAGGGAACAGGTAACTGGGGGAAAGGATGCAGAGTAACAATACAAGTCACAACACATCTCCTTCCCTTAGGGAAAACGATTAATAATATTACAACATAGTACGTTGGAAATACGCATCATCTGATATCAGCACAAGAAAAACATATACAATTTAAAACAAACTAATTGAATATTAAAGAGACTCGGGATAGAAGAATAGCAAAATAGTCCTACGACTAACTACAATAAAATTACAACAATGTAATATTATGCAAAACTAGTTCTACGACATTAACTACATTAAAATTACAACAATGTAATATTATGCAGGGCTGGGAGAATTAAGGACACCTAAGTGGTGTACACCCTCACTCACCCACCTTCAGCACACAGCAGGAAAATTGAAGTTCCACATTCGCACCGACTAGGGTGCATGACCCTACAACTTAGCACTAGGGCACCCAACCCTACAATGCACACAACACTGTACACCTGACAAGACCTACCATCTCAGGCAAATCACCCACTCTACTGTACGCCTGACAGGACCTATAGTCTCAGGCAAAGCACACTCTGCTGTATGCCTGACATAACCTACCATCTCAGGAAAACCACACTATTCTGTAAGCTTGACAGGGACTATCGTCTCAGGCAACGCACACACTTTATTGTACGCCTGACAGTACCTACCGTCTAAGGCAACACAGCTAAGGGTACACAACCCAACAACGCAGTACCAGGGTACACGACTCTCAACTCAACAAAATTCCGCAAAATCAATGCCAGACACCTTACAGGACCAGTGTAAATAAAACTGTAGACCCACACCCAAACTTGGTACAATACACATAGACTAGAAATTAATGATTGCCTCATTAAATCAGCAAGCAATAACGAACAACACACTCAGAAAGAACATGCCAAACATGGTAGCAAATTAAGCATGGCATATAATAACATGGCATACATCCGTATATAATTAGGCAATAAATGCATCAAAAAACACAAAAGGACAATATGTCTTGTGAAACTGGACAGTATTCAACAAAGACATTTGAAGTCACCGGTGAGCGATCTCTCACCCGAAGTTTTTATCAAAAACTGGATGCTTGAAGACACACAACACTAGAGGTTTCATTAATCCAACCTTCTGCAGTCCCAAGTAGCATTCATCCTCGTCACCATTGTTACAATCCAAACAAAGTCCAAAGGTAGCCGCAGAGTAAGTTACAGGAGTAGGTTTACTAAGCTTGGTTACAGGATATTAAGATGGTAGGTAAGTAGCAGATAGCATGTAGATAGCCCCTCCAGGAGCAGCATCCTTGCTCAGCCCACACGCTCCAACTATCTCTCTGTCAACCACACCAGGCACCCCAGCATTCCACTACATCATCAAGCATTCCAACATACAACACATCACATTCATACTGGCTGAGCAGCAGGGAACAGGTAACTAAGGGAAAGAATGCAAAGTAACAATACAAGTCACAACATTGTTACTCCCAGACGGGCGAACAAACTTACTCTATTCAAGCCAAGAGCGGGGTGAAAGAAGGCTGTAGTTTAGCGCCTTTTTTATTTCTTTTTTATATTAATGTCCTCGATTCCTTTGTACCTAATTGCACGCCTGACATTTCGAAAATTGTGTTTAGTTTGTTTTTAGTCCCAGTTGTTCTATAAGTGGACGATGCTGTCCTTTTGCCTCGCACCGCAAATGGCTACAAGCACATTTAGATGGGTTTTATAGTTTTATGCAGGGGCTGAATCTTAAGGTTAATAATGATAAATCTTACATCTTAACATATGGACCAAAAACTACCCACTCAAATAACTTTTTAGTGGAAATACACCCATTTCGAAAACAACGAATTTTAGCAACTGGGTATTTTATTTAGCGCAAACCTGAGATGGGACAGTCTAATCACCCAAAAATCCCACTGGAGATGGTATGTGAATTCCTATTTAGATTTACGAAACATTTGGGACATAAACCTCCAAAAGAATTGACCATGCTATATAAAAGCATACGGTGCTGGAGTGTGGGACCACATGCCGACAAAGTTCCTTCAGGCAGTAGAAAATAAGTTTTTAACCAGGCTTTTAGGACTCTCCAGATCTACATCGAGCTTTATAACTCATAATGAAATGGGTCTAGATTTCATAGAAGACAGGGTAGGCTTGGCACCCATCTTGCTATGGGTTAAAATTTGGTCCACACCAGAGCTAGGTTTTACTCTGGAAATTATGGAGGATTGTTTGAAACAGTCTAACATGCTAGCTAGCCCATGGATTAAGTACGTAAAAAATACTCTTCAAGACCTAGGATTATCCAGTCTCTTTGAGAATACCAATGAAATAACCACACTCAGGAAGACCTTGGTAAAGGACACATATTACATCCACAGAGATAAGATGAGACTTGAGAAAGTTTTAGATATGGTCACTGTTTACTCATACACCCCATTGTCAATCTGCCAAGGCATGGAACCTGTCTATCTTGGATAAACGCTCCAGCTCACAGATTCTATCTAACTCGTCTACGAGTAAACACAATCCACTTCTTAGTAGCTTTTCTCCTTACTGGGACTGGTTTGATTTTTGTTACCCTGTTGTCCATGCGATGGTAGGTCCACACATCTTACTAAGCACTTTATGTTATTTTGCACTTTATACTCTGGTTTAGGAACCCAGTTTTTATGTCCTATTTTATCAAGATAAGGCCTCACAAAACACCAAGAAGGTTTACTGATTCTACAACATCTTGAGAGTCCAACAACCTGCTATGCAGTGCTAAATTGTATTACTCAGGCAATAAGTCTATAAAAATATGCAGCATGGTTTTAGCATTACCAGTACTGGAGGCCAATAATGATGTGCATTTGTATTTTAAACTGTGATTGATTTCTGTAACATTTGTATTTGTTTTTAATATGTGCTTCTATGGTCATATTGCTGATCGAATAAAGATTATTTGATCTTGAACTAGGTGAATTTCAGATATCTACATTTGTCAACTTTATTCAAATACTGAACTCTTTCAATGGCAGACTTTTGAGCTTAAAGATTAGGCATGTAGGGATCCAAAAATGCACCTTATAATATGTTGTCTGCTTTTACATTCTGTACTTTTGCATTCGCTACATTGGTATTAACTTCTGCAATTATAGTCTTGCATTTATTCTGCACTAAACTGGCTTTAAATAAAGCCTTTAAAATTAACAGTGTGGACTTCTTGCGAATGTGCACTTTATTGGTAAAATGTTGCCAGAACCCACAATAAAGCAAAATCCTCTAACAGATTGGTTATGTGCCCAGTATGCATTGCCTCCAGCCCGTTGTGGAGAGGGATGGGTCATAACTTGTAAGTTACTTCTGCTCAAGCTGGTCAGTACCTCCACTTGCCTGAGGGCAAAGGATGATCAACCCTGTCGCGTTTACTGGACGTTGTGAAAATCTAACAACTCCTTTCCACCACAGGACAGGGTATTAAACTTCGCCACCAGGCTTCACTATAACACACCTCTACCTCATACTACCATCATCATCTGTAAATAGAAGCCTATACAAATTGCTAATCCTGGTCTTCAAAACCTCGAACAGACTAACCCCCAACTACTCAACAAATATCCTTGTGAGGTCCATATCTCCAAATCTTTGATTTACAATTCTGAATCTTCTGACCACAGCTAAACCTCCTTGCAAAGCCTCAAAGTTCAGGTCATTTAACTTGAATGAGGCACTACACAGGAACTCACTTCCCACTTAATTGTGTTCCAACTCATCTCTCCACATCTTCATGAATGCATTAAAACACACCTTCTTGAACAAGAAGGTGATCCAGCGGTGTACTAACAACAGATGGTCTACTACCATATGCACACCTGGGCCCATATAACTACTTCCACCTAAAACAGCAAGTAGACCGCTGGAAAAACTTAGTTTATGATTTCCATACTTCAAGATCTAGTTATTTCTTTTCCCTAACTAAACCTTTCACTGATCAATTAGTTCTTTCCTCTGGCCAATGGACCATTAGTTGGAACTAGTTGATGGTGATAATTAACATAACTTAATTAAACATTTCTTGATTAAATGAAATAATCACAGACTCAGGAAGTTTTAAAATCTTTATCTAAATTAGTTGTTTGTGAACCATCTCAGACGTTTCAGTACAAACACCCTCATTCGCAAGAGTGTCAATTCAATCAAGTTTCAAATAGGCATTTAGCAATTCAGATTCACACAATAACTATGCTCAGAAAGAAGAGGACAGAGAGAGAAGAGCATCTATCAATACGATGAATTTTATATTTACCAAGTATGGTGTGAAGACCAACCCCCTGGCCAAAGGGCTGGTAAGGGTCCCCCGGAATAGATCAGGAGACAAAGACTTCAGGACAGGAAATCAGGGCAGGATACTTCACCTCTCTATATACCGATGACTGCGTCGCACCCCTCTCTGACACACTCTTCCTCCTCGTGGTTCTTCCGCGATCTTCTTTCTAACCCAATTAAATTAAGTAGATGGTTCTGCATTCGATTTTCTTCATTAGCGTCTCACTGCATCAGCAAGACCCCCAGCACCCACAGCATCCCGAGCTCTGCAATGCTTCCGCCAAAGTCGCTCCCAGCTTCGTGCCCAAAAAGCCAAGCCTCCACTAACTAACTAAACTACCTCAATTATACCTTTTCATTACCCAGTACCACCCATTAATGTTTCAATATTGTAAAACGCTAACTTCTGATTGGTCAGGCGAGGGGGGGTTGATCGTCACACCATGCTTACATTTCACTTATTTCTTTAAACCATTGTTTCAAAACCCCTCCCCTCAAACTTTATTAAATCATTTCCTTTCCCATACATCTCCAAACTTTATTAATACAAATGTTGCGATTTTATGAATAAAGCTCCTTCATATGAACTCTTCACCCTCATGTTCCCAGGGCACATCTTCGCTGGC
Organism: Calotriton arnoldi; assembly: GCA_963921515.1. Classification (NCBI taxonomy): domain Eukaryota; kingdom Metazoa; phylum Chordata; class Amphibia; order Caudata; family Salamandridae; genus Calotriton; species Calotriton arnoldi. The sequence continues at coordinate 1,087,454 of CAWUFW010004431.1, read as the reverse complement.
CTTGGACGCGTGACAAGTCCTTAGTCATCTTTCGTATTTTCTCACCAGTACGCATGCGTAGGGTCAAGACAGCCAGCTCGATTCAGACAAGTATAGTGGGCCCAAATGCGCACTAATAATAAAGTCAAAAGAAGAAATGTTATTTTCAAAAATAAATGGTTTCACTGTACATCACCAACCTCTACTCTAACCCACTTCATTTATTATTACCCTTTCTGCATTTGCGTTAATATAAAACTTATATTCGATTTCAGATAAGCAGGTGCCATGCATGTGAGCTTTCAAGCGGCCATTTTATTGTCTATTGCGCAGGCGCAAGATTTTCCCTCCAAGCATTAGTACATCATACTACGTAGATGTAGTAGACGCATGTGCAGTAAAGATCCCTTGTTAAAGTGCGTTTTTAGTCCTTCGTTCATGTTATTGCCGTTAGTAAACACATAGGCAAGCTTCCTTGTCCCGCGTGTCTTGTTCTGAATGCAATTATTAATTACAAACACGTCGTTAGTAATTCGTTAGTGAGTTAAACGAAAGGATTGCTTCCGAGCAAGTCTCATTTACGAGTCCTTGCTCCATCAATCCCTTCTCTGATGGCATCTTAAGCCATCACAAAATTACCCATCCCATCCCAGATACCAACTTTAACATTTCTCAGTTTTCTCTATTTCTCCTCTCAATTTTTCATCAATCAACTCGTTTCCTTCTAAATCTCCCATCTTCTTATATAATCTGCCTTTCATTTCTTCCAGCTGTATTTCATCATATTTTCTCTTTCGTTTCTGTCCCTTTCCTTTTCTTTCAAAATGTACTTTCTCTTTCGTACCTCTTCTACAACACTTATATGTAATCATTATTATTAGCACTACTGTTATTATCATAACTAATGGTATTATTATTTGACCTAGAAAACCCTTCCCAAAAACAATAAACCATTTCCCTATTGATGTTATACTTTTTGTTAGTCTTCCCCACACACTGCCAACCTCCAGTTGGTTCAAGTCTTTATGCATTCTTGTAATGTTTTCAATATATCCTTTAATTTCTCTACTCTTGTCCGGAATATAAGTGCAGCAGTGTTGAACTTTCAACATGCCACAGACTCCACCTTCTTTTGCTAACAATATATCAAGAGCAAGACGGTTCTGTAAAACCATAGACCTGATTGCAACCATTTCTGTGTTAATCATTAAGAATCCTCCTGCAGTGTCTGTAGAAAGACGATCAACTATGGTTGATAACTTACACATTTTCTGTGAATTCAGAATGACTCCAACTGAGGGTATTAGTGCACTAAAAATGTCTCCTACAATTTCAGAAAAACTAGCTCTTCTTCTACGTGTTAGTCCATTAGAATTTCCATTGGTTCCACTGATTTTATCTACATGATAGATCTTTGGAAAAACTATTCCAAAATAACAGCTCCCGTACCATCTTGCAGGTAACCTATAATAGGCATTGCTCCCACAAACATAATACACTCCTGGAAACACAGGACCAGTTCCCCCTTTTAGTCCCCACCCTCCTAAAATTAGGAAGTTGTGTTCGCATTCGCTGGAACCAATGTAAATATTGTTATAATCTGTCTTTAATCTATGGAGGCAGAATTTTCCCTTCTTCACAAAATCCAGGGACATTGCAGCATGAGCCTTGCCACTTGCATAGATTCCCTCCTTCCCAACCCATGGAGGTACATGGGTTTTCTGTGCAGTTGCCTTCCTCATTAAAACCTGTCTCCTTTCTTCTACTAAATCCCAAAAATCTTTTTCTTCTTTTCTTAATGTACATGTTAGATTATCTCTACGTGCCTGAACTAAATCTATTAAACTCATCGTTATGAAAAATTCACCCATGAACTGTGCGTTTTTACTACTAGCTACTGGATTCATATTCTTTCTAATAGGTAATTCAGAAAATACTACATCTATATCTGAATAAAAATATTGAAGTTTCCCTGTAGCATAAAATAAACTTGACAAAATACTACATGACACACCATAAGTTAAAGGTATATGGTGATACGTCATTCCTTCCGATACTGATGAGGGTAACTTCATACACACGAAACAGTTATTAATCTCCATAGTACTAACATATTGAAATAACAATTTAATAAACACATTAGAAGACGTATTATAGTCTGATTCATTATGATAGTTTGCTTCATCTTCTACCCCTATTTCTATTTCAGTTTCTCTTATTCTATCTACCTTAACATTAGTATCTGTACTATTCTTGTCACTCGTTTTCATTAACAAAGGTACTCCTACTGTTAGGAATAGCCATCCTAATGCTGCTAATAAAATACTACAAAAACAAAATCTAAAACACTTTCCTTTTAATCCACACTTTGGTTTTCCGGTCACTTCAATTTCTGCCATTTTTGCTCCTGAGAAAATTTCTTTTCTCATCTTTTCTTTGCCAGTTTTTTTTAATTTTAATTTTCGTTTTTAAGGAGGCCTCAATTTGCTTTCATCAATTTGGACAATATGAATTTCTTCTGTATCATCAGATCTAGGGATTCAAATTCCTCGAGTATAACGTACGTCCATTCAGGAGCCTTGTATCTCCTGTTTATATTTCTCAATCTTGGACTTCTTCGAGTTATTTTTGCCAAAGTTTGTTTAGATTGCGTTTGACTTGTGACTTCGTTTACTTGTTCTGGTCTCTTTTCAGATTTTCTCAAGTGATATTTTAGTTTCTTTACTCCAGTTGGCCAATTGTCTCCCTTTCTGACTCTTTTGATTTGTACTGCGTTTTCACCTTCTTTATCTCCTTGTAAAGTTCTTTTTATTTCATTTATTTTAGGCACAATCTGTTCTGTTTCTCTGTTCTCTGTGCTTGTACCTTCTTTTACTTCCACCTGCTCAGGTTCTACCGTATTTTGTTCTTCTTCTTCCTGAGCTTGTTCTTCTAACTCTATCTGGTCCTGTTCAGGTCTTAATTCAAATTTTTCTTCTTCCGCCTGAACGTGTTCTTCTATTTTTCCCTCCTCAGGTTCGTATGTGTCTTTTTTCAATTTCCACCTGAGTGTGTTCTTCTTCCCCTGTCTCTTCCTGACTGCTTTCCTGACTTTTCAGTTCTGTTCTACTTCTGGTTTCAATGACATCATCAATTATTTCAATCACTGGTATCCCGTCTTCCTGACTTGTACTTGGCTGTTCGTCATATGGTTGTCTTTCAGAATCTATTACTCTAGATTCTTCAATTTCACAGTTTACAACTCCTGACGCTTCAGCCTGTTCAGTCAGTGGTGGCTCTTGTTGATCTGATGGGCTCGGAACTCTTCTGGTATGGCTGGCATGAATCCAATTGGGCAGACCTGCACACTTCACTGCTGTGGTAGTGACTAGTATGACTTGCCGTGGTCCGTCCCACCTTGGTGCTAGGCACGACTTTCTTGCGTGTTTCTTCACTAGCACCCAATCTCCAGGATTCAAATCATGTGCTTGGTCTGGCTGTCTTTCAACTGCGTCTTCTCCAACCTGGTGAGAGATAGAACGCATCATTTCAGCCAATCCTTTGCAATAGTCCAATACCAGATGATCAGTTATACTCATTAGTTTATTTCCAGGAATAAATGATTGTCTCATGGCTCTTCCCATGAGAATCTCATGCGGGCTCATTCCTGTTTTTCTGTCTGGAATACTTCTGAGACCCATCAATACAAGAGGTAGTGCATCTGGCCATTTCAGCTTTGTGGATGCACACACCTTTCCCAATCTTGACTTGATTGTGCCATTCATTTGCTCAACAATTCCAGAAGCCTCTGGACGATAAGCACAGTGCAGTTTTTGTTCAATGTTAAATGCAGCACAGATTAATCGAATTATTTCATTATTAAAATGAGGGCCTCTATCTGATTCCAAAGTGACTGGAAAACCAAATCGCGGAACTAACTCCCTCAACAACAATTTTGCAACTGTAAGACTGTCATTTCTTCGAGTGGGATAGGCTTCCACCCATCTTGAGAAAAGGCATACTATGACAAGTATGTATTTCAGTCCATTGCATGGGGGCAATTCAATAAAATCTAACTGTAATCTAGTGAAGGGTCCTTCTGCCTTTCCAATCTTTCCCCAGCTTACCACTGTCTTTCTACCTGGATTTTGCTGTTGACAGGTTAAGCATCTTTGGCAAAGGCTCTCTGCGACTACCTTGAATCTCGGATTGTACCAACTCTGTCTAAATAGCCTGATCATTGAATCTCTCCCTATGTGTGTTGCTCCATGATACACTTTGAAAGTAAACAATCTGGCATGACTGGTCTTCCATCTAGATACACCCATACCTCATCATGTGGTCTTTTTGTACAAGCTCCTTTATCCGAATTTCTTTTTCCTCAACTTCTTCCTGCAATTGCCTAATCTCATCCCATGTTTCTGGTACCGAGAAATACATAAGTTGGCATCTGGTTTCACCTGTTTCAATTTTTCAGTTTATGGCCACTGTATTTTTGGCACAGTATTTGGCCACTTGGTCAGCATAATTATTGCCAGCAGTCACATAGTCATTTCCTGACTATGTGCAGCACATTTTACAACTGCTATCTCTTTTGGCAATTGTAATGCTTCCAACAAATCCTTCACATTTTTGCTGTTTCTGATAGGAGATCCTGAAGAAGTCAGAAATCCCCTCTGCATCCAGAGCTGGCCGAAGTCATGCACAACCCCGAACCCATACAGACTGTCCGTGAATATGGTTATTCTCCAATTTTTCCCTTTTTTACATGCCATTGTTAAGGCAATTAATTCAGCTACTTGTGCAGACTTGACCCCAGGTAAACAGGATGCTTCAATTACCCCAGATATTTTACAAACCGCATATGCAACACTTAGTCCTCCTTCTTGCGTCCTAAGGCAGGAACCATCTACAAATAACTCATGGTCGGCCTCTTTCAAAGGTGACTCTTTTATGTCCGGCCGGGGCTTCGTGCATAACTCAGTCACGTCCAAACAATCATGATCACTGTCATCTCTCACTTCTTCATCGCAGGGGTCTGGCAATAGGGTAGCTAGGTTCATGATCGTACACCTTATCACAGTCACGTTCTCAGCTCCCAGAATTACTCTTTCATACTTTGTCAAACGACTAGGGGTGAGATGCTGTGTTCTTGTTCTTGTCAAAAGAATCTCAACCGAGTGTGGAACAAAAACCTTTACCGGATGTCCCATCACTATTGACTCACTTTGCTCCAGACTCATATAGGTAGCAGCTACTGCCTTTAAGCAGCCAGGTAATGCTGAAGCCACTGGGTCCAATGTGGCTGAAAAATATGCCACTGGACGTCGACTCAATCCATGTCTCTGTGTTAAGACTGAAAGTGCACAATTTTCTCTCTCACAGCAAAACAAAGCAAAGTCTTTCGAATAATCAGGCATGCCCAAAGCAGGAGCCTCACACAAACAGTTTCTTAGTTTCACAAATGCCTCTATGCAGTCATCATTCCAATCAATCCGATCTTTTGCTCTTTTTTCCGGATCATCTGTATTAATGGTTTTGCTAACATCGAAAAACCATTAATCCATTGCCTGCAGTATCCAACCACTCCTAGAAACATTCTCATTTCTCTTTGAGTCTGTGGCAATTGCATTTCTTTGATTATTTTTATTCTTTCCTGTGTCACTTTTCTAACTCCTCTTTCTATTTTATGCCCTAAGTATCTAACTTCTCGTTGACAGAATTGTAACTTCTCTGGAGACACCTTGTGTCCTCCTTCGGCCAAATGGTTCAGTAATGCAATTGTGTCTGTGACACAATCTTCTCGTGTTTTTGATGCCACCAGTAGGTCATCAATGTACTGGACCAAAACAGATTTTCCAGGCATAACCAATGATTCCAACCACTTTTTCAAAATCTGATTAAAAAATGAAGGACTCTCTGTGTACCCTTGAGGAACTCGACACCATGTGTAGATATGATCCTCAAACTTAAACATAAAAAGATACTGGCTGTCTGGGTGCAAAGGAATAAAAAAGAACACTTGGCACAAATCAATCACTGTAAACCAACCTGCATTCCAGGGTATCTGATAAAGGATCACTGCTGGAGTTGGCACTATTGGGCAACATGGCACTACAATTTTATTTATTTTCCGTAAATCTTGCACTATTCTGTATTTTCCGCTAGGCTTTTTCAGTCCCATTATTGGCGAATTGCAGAGACTACCCATCACTTCTTTTAAAATACCTTGTTTAACCATTCGTTCAATTTCTGGAATAATTCCTGCTTATACTTCTGGACTCATTTTGTACTGTCGGGTGTTTGGATACACTGCACCTTCTTTCACTGTCACTTTAACTGGGTCTATATTTGTCATCAGCCCAATGTCTTTTCCTGTAAAATCCCACACTTCTGGATTAACTGTGGTTCTTAACTCTTCTGGTAATTCATTCTCAGTTATTAGTGAAAACATTTCATCTACTTCTGTTCCCTGTTTGGCCAACATCATCTTGTATACCACGTCTTCATCAGGGGTTTGGAAAGCGACACCATCCGGTGTACAATAGATCGTGCAATTCATCTTGCACAAAAGATCTCTTCCCAACAGATTTACTGGACTGGAATCGCATACTACAAACCAATGCATTTCTTTGAAGTTTCCAATGTGCACCTCCATTGCTTTTGTGATTGGGGTTCTAATCTGTTGGTTAGACATGCCTACAACTTGGATTGATTCTCCCGAGAGGGCTAGGTTTGGGATGTCTGCTGTTCTCACAGTAGACCTGGTAGCACCAGTATCCAATAGGAAAGTAATGTCTTTACCTTCTACTCTCCCATCAACAAATGGACCTGACTGATCTACCGGCAAGGATGCGCCAAGCACGCACTCCTCTTCCTCCCCCCTCAGGCACCGTCATGGTGCGGCATCTGAATGTTCTTCATCAGTCTGTAAAAAAATATTGTGCAATTGTTCTATTATTCTTACCACTTTCTCCTTGAAATCCGGTGTACGCACTGAAACTTTGATGGTTCACAAAATTTGGCATAGCAGCTGGTGGCACCTGATATTGTGGAGTAACTACCTGCTGCTGCTGATTCATAAGTACTTCATTCTGCATCTGTGGGATTAAATTTTGATTTGCCCATTATTACTCTTATTATTCTGAGTACTCTTACACTCGTTCTTCCAATGTCCAAGCTTTCCACACGCATGACAAGGAAACTTCTTTTTCACTTCTTCTCTGTCCATTCGTCCCTTATATTTATTACCATTCGCTCCTTGATTATTCTGACTCTGTTCTTTCACTTGATTATTATTTTGCTCATTTGTTTTCTCTTCTTGCTGTTCTGCCAATTTAACTTGTGCCCACATCATTTTCTCCTTTAGCTTCCTACGCCTGGCCTCAATGTCATCTCCGCAATATTTCGCGTACTTTAAAATCTCATCCACTGTCTTGCTTTGCCAACACAACATGTGCTGCTGTATCATCTGACTGATTTCTGGTTTCAAACCATATACAAGTCGATACACAAAATGTCCCATATCCTTGTCACCAATATTCTCAAAACCACTATACTGTTTAAACACCTGCAATAACCTCTCATAGTATGCATGTACAGATTCATTTGGTTCTTGTGTTGTTCTATCTATTTTTACCCAATCTGTTTCTTTAGGAGGAATTTTCCCTTTCAAATACGTAATCACTTGGTGATACTTTTTCATCACCTCCTCCGAGGGTGCTCCTGTCTTTGCATCTCTAGGGTACTCCTCATTAGGCCAATCAATTGTGATCATACATTCTGTCCATAAATCAGCAGGTACCACTATATCAAATAGACCATCCAAGTCTTTCAATAAAACCTTTGAAACCTTCACAAATCTCTCTACCTGCTTGTACCATTCAACTGGTTTTTCTCTCAGTTTTGGAAAATCATTTGTGAATGACAAAATATCTTGTCTACTCCAAGGAACATGAACATATCCACCCCCAGGAACCTCTCTCATCGGACACAATTTTTCCACTTTGCCTGATTCTCTTACTGGAAATGCAGCTGCTGCTTCTCTCGCTTGTACTTCCTCTTTCTTTCTTATCCATCTAATTCTCCATTTATCAATGTCTCCCCATTTTCGCAAAATGTTCATTAATTTATCTGTAGTCTCTTTCCAGAAGCATTTACACTTTCTAAATCTTTATCAGTAAAGTCCACTCGATATGGTTTCTGCAACAACTTTGATTTCCCTATGTCTATTCCAATCTCTGAAGCAACTTCAGTCAATCTCTCATGAAATACTCTTGCTCTCCTGGTTATACTCTTACATAAAAAAAATAACTCTTCATCATTGTAAGCATTCAATCTTTCTGTACCCACGCATCCTCTCATCATTTCTTCCAATTCCACTTTCAATCTGCTGATATCTAAAATCCTTGATGTTGGGTTCTGATTATCTCTTTCCTGAGCCCACCTTTTATTTCATCAGAGGTGACTACTGTTGCGCCTCCAGTTCCAGCAGGAACCAAAGGTCTTCTTTCTCTCAAATTCATAGGCGTAACTCTCTTTGGAGTTTTCGTCAGAGATTGCACAATAGGGAGGTCCATTAATGAAATAATTGACTCACTTTCGCTAACCTGATCATCTGTAATTATTATTTCTTTTCTAGGACTATTTAATGGAACTGTCACAAGTTGTGGTTTCTGGCAGATCTTATTATCTCCATACAATGGGATTACCGGACCAATGGTCACTGGTACTGTCAAGGCTTCAGTATTCAAATTTAATCGACTTATCTTTTGAACTAATTCTTCTCTAGTTTTATTCAAAGCTTCTCTTTCATTATCCTGCAATACTCTGTTATATGACGTTTCATGTAAAATCTGTGGGGTTAATGGCATTCCCATTACTGGTGCACTTGGGGTAACCTTACTAGCTGCTTCTTGATACGGTGGTTGATTTTTAATTAAAATATCCTTTAACAACTCGTCATCTGATTCACCATATCCTGCCGAATTCATATGTTTTGTTTTCTCCTTACACTTTCCTCCAGACTGTTCCTCAGCCATTAACACTGGATATAATCCTTCTGATACCATAGCTCTCCTCCACTGCTTCATCTGCCCTTCGCGTGACTCATGCAAATGTCTCGGGAAAAATCCTCTATATCTTCCACCTCTGCATTTCTCTCGTTCATATGACTCGGTCTCCCATTCTTCCAAAGCCTCCTATTGAGTTAACCTAGGTCTAGGTTCCAAATCATTCATTTTCAATCTCAAATTCTGAAGAATCCTCCCATTAAACGTACCATCCTTAGGAAATGCTAACACACCATCAACCTTCGTATATTCTATCCAGTTTTCCAACCACACGCAAGTATGATATCCTCTTTCCATCATCGTAAAAGATGTTGGTGTCTTCGGTGGCGGAATAGGAATTCCCTCTCTAGTCAACACAGGCCTATCTTTTACAAAGAAATTCTTAATTTTCTTAAAAAATGACATCTTTCTTTTCTTTCCATACATCCTTGAAGAACTGTGTAGGAAATTGTATTCCGCAAACCCTTGAAATCTTCTACCTGTACGTCTTGCACTTAGTCAAATCAAAATCCTGCATACAATCTTTCTTTCCACCAATCCTAGCGCGGCTTCTAACCAGCTATCCAATCAAATCAGGCTCACGCTCGTGCTCTGACCAATGCCAGCGCGGCCTTTTCCTGACGTCAGTTCTGCTCCTTACTACTGACCCCTCCTTTACAAAGCTGCTCCTGTCACACGCCGCTGTTTCTACCAATCCCAGCGCGGCTCACAGTGACGTCAGTACCACTCCGGCAACTGACCCTCCCTTCACAAGGTAATGCAAAAACTTTATTTCTCAATATTTTCTTAAAAAATTCTTTGTTATTAACGACATAAAAACATTCGCTACTCTGTCTGTTCCGCTAAATCAAAGGATAGTTTATTTCATTCTACTGCGAATAAAACCTTCCGCTTACTCTTCACATAAGCTCCAGAGAACCTGCTACTCTTCTGATGTCACCCGTTTGGGAAATTTGAGACCAAAGTTTCACCAGCGAACTCCTTTTGCTGTCAATCTAGCTTAGAAGAACCTGCTACTCCTTCAGGGTTACCCTTTCTAGGTGATATAACACCTAAAGTTTCACTAGCGAACTCTTTGCTATCAATCACTCTCACTTTTACACAGAAAATAGTCCCTACTTTAACACTGCCAGCCCTACCTAGCTCTCAGTGTTATTCCAACAGACGAGTAACCTCACTGCAGTGTGGTTTCTATCGCCACCTGCTATTCATTCCCCGGGAATTTTCCAGACGACATAAAACAAAACGCTAACTCTTTTTGTTAAACATAAACCAAATAATTAATAATCTATACTTATCACCAAACTAGTCAATAATAACCATAGCTCTGCTACCAGAAAACTGATCCAGCGGTGTACTAACAACAGATAGTCTACTACCATATACACACCTGGGCCCATATAACTACTTCCACCTAAAACAGCAAGTAGACCGCTGGAAAAACTTAGGGGGATATTAGCAACAACTTGCGATAATTATCGCAAACCGCGCTTAGCGCGTTCTTTTTTATCGCCGCCTATCGCTGGATATTATCGCGGAGATAACACGCTATTAGCAACGTTTATCTCCAATGCGATAAAATATCCAGCGATAGCGGCGAAATGCGTGAATATCGCTGGAAATCCAGCGATATTCACGCATTAACGCCATGGTGGACTTAACTTGACAATCCACCTCCCATTCAACAAACAGGTAAGTCGTGTTTTTAGCAGATGTTAAATTCTAGCGATATTCGCGCTTAGCGCAAATTTTTTTATCGCTTTGCCTGTGTTGCTAATAGGGGGAAGTTGTGTTAGCGACTGTTTTCAGTCGCTTTTAGTTGGGAACGCCTACCTTGCATGTCATTAGCAATAATTATCGCTGGCATGCAAGGCGATGGGAAAACGGGCCGCTATCGCCAGAAAGCTGTCGCTAACGCCTGTTAGCGACAGCTTGCTGATAGGTCGATAAAAAAATTGCCCCTTTAGCGGCAAAAAGTGCCGCTAAAGCGGCGATAAAGCCCTTGCTAATATGCCCCTCAGTTTATGATTTCCATACTTCAAGATCTAGTTATTTCTTTTCCCTAACTAAACCTTTCACTGATCAATTAGTTCTTTCCTCTGGTCAATGGACCATTAGTTGGAACTAGTTGATGGTGATAATTAACATAACTTAATTAAACATTTCTTGATTAAATGAAATAATCACAGACTCGGGAAGTTTTAAAATCTTTATCTAAATTAGTTGTTTGTGAACCATCTCAGACGTTTCAGTACAAACACCCTCATTCGCAAGAGTGTCAATTCAATCAAGTTTCAAATAGGCATTTAGCAATTCAGATTCACACAATAACTATGCTCAGAAAGAAGAGGACAGAGAGAGAAGAGCATCTATCAATACGATGAATTTTATATTTACCAAGTATGGTGTGAAGACCAACCCCCTGGCCAAAGGGCTGGTAAGGGTCCCCCGGGATAGATCGGGAGACAAAGACTTCAGGACAGGAAATCAGGACAGGATACTTCACCTCTCTATATACTGACGACTGCGTCGCACCCCTCTCTGACACTCTCTTCCTCCTCGTGGTTCTTCTGCGATCTTCTTTCTAACCCAATTAAATTAAGTAGATGGTTCTGCATTCGATTTTCTTCATCAGCGTCTCACTGCATCAGCACCACCCCCAGCACCCACAGCATCCCGAGCTCTGCAATGCTTCCGCCAAAGTCGCTCCCAGCGTCGCGCCCAAAAAGCCAAGCCTCCACTAACTAACTAAACTACCTCAATTATACCTTTTCATTGCCGAGTACCACCCATTAATGTTTCAATATTGTAAAACGCTAACTTCTGATTGGTCAGGCGAGGGGGGGATGATAGTCACACCATGCTTACATTTCACTTATTTCTTTAAACCATTGTTTCAAAACCCCTCCCCTCAAACTTTATTAAATCATTTCCTTTCCCATACATCTTCAAACTTTATTAATACAAATGTTGCGATTTTATGAATAAAGCTCCTTCATATGAACTCTTCACCCTCATGTTCCCAGGGCACATCTTCGCTGGCCTTGGACGCGTGACAAGTCCTTAGTCATCTTTCGTATTTTCTCGCCAGTACGCATGCGTAGGGTCAAGACAGTCAGCTCGATTCAGACCAGTATAGTGGGCCCAAATGCGCACTATTAATAAAGTCAAAAGAAGAAATGTTATTTTCAAAAATAAATGGTTTCACTGTACACCACCAACCTCTACTCTAACCCACTTCATTTATTATTACCCTTTCTGCATTTGCGTTAATATAAAACTTATATTCTATTTCAGCTAAGCAGGTGCCATGCATGTGAGCTTTCAAGCGGCCATTTTATTGTTTATTGCGCAGGCGCAAGATTTTCCCTCCAAGCATTAGTACGTCATACTACGTAGATGTAGTAGACGCATGCGCAGTAAAGATCCCTTGTTAAAGTGCGTTTTTAGTCCTTCGTTCGTGTTATTGCCGTTAGTAAACACATAGGCAAGCTTCCTTGTCCCGCGTGTCTTGTTCTGAATGCAATTATTAATTACAAACACGTCGTTAGTAATTCGTTAGTGAGTTAAACGAAAGGATTGCTTCCGAGTAAGTCTCATTTACGAGTCCTTGCTCCATCAAAGGAAGGACCGACTAATCTTCCACCACTACCCCCAGCCTGTATTTATCACCCATCTCTTCTTCCTTGTCCCCATGTAAATAAATGTATGTGAAGTTTTGTAGTGTTAGTCACTTCCAATTACCAGTCGCAAAATGCTGTTATCTGCTTAAACTGTACACTAAGCTATGTACCATGAATCTTGTTGCAGTGTAAAACTTTTCTTGTTGAAATACTCTACTTATTTAAAAAAAAAAAAAAAATCATATGTGATAGCCTTTACAATTCCACTACTATTTATTGGATATAACAGCACATTTTAAGCAACTCCGCCACTTCTCCAGGTACCAAATTGCCCACCCACATCAAGAAAGAAATTTCAGGGCTAGGGCAGCAAGTTGTACAGGTGTGTTGTTGAGAGAGGCATGCTGCAAGTTAGATGGCATTTAGCCCAGTAGTAGATATATACATCCAACGGATGTGTTTTGGGCGGCAATCTAGGATAGGGCTGGGGAACGTAGAGAGCAAGGGAGAGCAGATGGTAAGGTGACTCTTATTCTGAGAAGAATAAGTTAGCAGCAGGATGAACATTATCGCTGGGTTGATGTGGGAAAAATGAAAAAGAATGTGGGAAAGGTGAGGTTCCAGAAGTGGCATGCACATTTTGTTCTGTTCTATTGTGCAGCTCCTGGTCTATTGTTCCTTGACTCACTCCAAACCTCATTTTACTACTATGATCTCTAAATAACTCGTCCTAGAGCCTTCCCTCCTATATCCCTCCTTTGACTGATCTCAAACCTCATTTTACTACTATGATCTCCCAAATAACACTTTGTAGACTCTTCCCTCCTTAATTCTAGTCAATCAACAGACGCACATGTCCACCGATCAAATTAGCAACTTATATTTCCCTATACTAATCCACCACTAATTCTTTGGGTTTCGAAGTAGTGTGCTACTCGCCAAAAAGCACTTCAATGCCTCGTATGGGGTAGTAAGCGCTATATAAATACAATTACAATTCTATTTCTGCCAACACTCTTGCCCCTGTTGTTGCCAGAAAAATCAGTATGAAGTTGGTCCCCTGCAAGCCGTCACTCCAAAAGCTGTAAATGCCAATGGGCGAGTAATTAAGCCAAAACTTGGAGCTCATCTATGAAACTGAAATTGGTGTTAATGGCACAATGTTGGATAAAGTAAAATGCAGTGTGGAGGTGGGAAACTCATTATTCCTAGGTATTCATATGTAGTTGTATGTTGTGTATACCACTCATCTCCATCCCATGCATACCAACCCTGCAAGCTTATTCAATGAATAAGTTGTGCAGGAGTAGAGGAGCCATGGGAGAGCAATACGCAAAGTACCCTGATTCACCCCACTCCTACTTACCATGGACTCTTCTCCCTCAGTGCTTCATTTGTAAAATTATGAGTGCCGGTACCCAAAGCACTGCTCAAAAGCCCACGGCTGGCACTATTAAATGTCAGCGCGCCGACTATCAAGGCTGCATAGTCCTATATTCACCTCCTGCCTCCTTATTCAGTGCTTGGAATGGAAAAATAGAAGTGCAGGTACTCTGTGCCAGAGTGCCTGCTTGTTTCTGAGAAGTGCCGGTACTCTCCAATTAAAAATATTACGTTTCTCTTGAGAAGTGCCAGTACTCTCCCTCTCAAAATAAAAAAGTGCCGCTACTCCGTACCGCGTAATACCGGCCCATTTAAAGCACTATCCTTATTCCATTGACAAACACTCCCTGCCCTTTATATAACTCTTGCAGGTTCCTGCTTTCTCCCTTAGTGACGGTTTTACCGTCTTTCTCTTCTTCCTCCTTTCAAGAGTGTGTGTTCTTCTCTCTGTTGCTCTCAAGAAAAGTCTGATTGACAAAAATAAGTTTATTATTATCAATGAGAGAGAGAGGAATAGTGTGGACTAGTTCACTTCCCCTGTTATACTTGGTAAGTATCAATGAGAACTAGCTAGTGGGTGGAAGCTAGATGTCCGTGCCTGGGAGAAAAACTTTTTGTTTTTTATGAAGACCCTCACCCACCAACTTAGTTGGTGGCATGCTTCATCATCGGGTCCCACCCAAGGTGCTGAGTGCACCTCGGGTGTGCTTCGACGCCTGATTACAGCGGAGCTGGTTTTGTGTTTGTGAGAGTGCAGTGATGTGAATGAGTGTGAGTTTAAAAACTGTCCAATGGGTCCCGTTTGACTAAAGAATTTAATGTTGGGCCCTTGGCAGTATTAAAAACAGCTAGGGGGATATACGGGGAGATGTACTTAAGTCTCCAATATCCTGTAAAAATGATGAGGTGTACATGTTTCAGCCAGACTACTATGTATGCTGGCTTTCGTCAGGACCTAGGTGTGGGGTGATTTAGTGATGGCCAGGTGTAGTTTGTATGACTAACAATGTGTTGCACTCACTAAGGTGCGTTTAATGAGGGAGGTTTTATTCCTCCATTCGCTCAGAACCTGTTGGGACAAAAATTGGACAAACAAGACAGACATACATGGACATTTAATAGCTTCACATCTTTGCGCACTGGAAATGTGACTTGCTGAGCGCCGTGTCCGTACACTATGCGGAAAATATCGGTAGTGAGACGGGTGGCGCTTGTGAAAAGAGCCGATTTTTATGCGCTATTGTGCCTTTAAAATTAGCGTCGAGTGTTCGTGAGGATCAATGTATCAAACGTTGAAGACAATTTAAGAGAAAGGAAAAATGCTTACAATGAAAGTTTCATAATGAGCTCCATGAATCCCGTGAGAGGGCCGGACCTGTAGTCACACACTATGAGTGGTGTGAGAGAGAAGAAAGAGACACGACAGTGGTTTAAGGCGGAGTCCCTTCTTAGCGTGGGGAGCTCCGACCTCAATCAGAAAAGCAAGACCCCCTTCCCCTACTTACCAATCAATCAATAATTGCTTTATTCGACAATACATGTCATAAAAGCATTGCAAATAAAAAAGTTAAAAACAGTATACAGATAAAACATGAATAAAAAGATTTTTGTACAAAGGTAGACAGCCGTCTTCAGATAACTAAGTACAGTCAGACATTTAGTTCATTATTAAAAATACATAAAACAGTATATACAGAAGGGTCCTGAGGAATCACATTTGCAGCACAATTAGGCATATTGGAACCCACAATTCACAGTTGGCCTAATATGCGTACAAGGTCATAGATCGGTACCAATTATCAATTTTCAAACACAGTTTGCTGCGCACGGATTAGCCACATCCACTTTAAGAACTTTGCTACCGGGATGGCATACCTGAGTGATGGATCTGTAGAAAGAATACGAAGGGCTATGCTACACGATCTTATGCCCATGTTCCTACAGGTTTGCGCTAGCCATGTTTTGCGCGGGGCTGCGTATGCAGGACACACAAACAATACATGTGATGGAGTTTCTACCTGATCTCTACATGTATTACTTTTATTGTTCTTTGATATGGACCATTTGGATGTGAAACACTTTAAAGGAAGGGACCCCAATCTAAATTGGGAGTATAGTTTCCGATCCAGTGGCTTTGTAATAGCAACCCAGAACGGCTCAAGACTTGGGCGAGATTTAATCTGTAGGAAGAATCCTGTGAGTGAAGTGGAGTCGTGGCACCTACTCTCTTTAGATGCAACCATCTCCCAGTATATTTCTTTGAGCTTGTCTTTCGTCGGAAACAAAGAGTTGTTGGGGCTATCCCACAGATGTGCAAGGCCCATTCCATAAAACAGACCCTTAAGATTTCTCAGCCAGCTGATCTTATGGAATTGATCTTTCTCTATAACGTCCCTTAATCCTTCAGCATATACTTTTAATTCCGGCGTACTCCACAGCTTACGCCAGTACAAAATCGGCCGGAGTCTAGCGAGGTCTGCTATAGCACTTATACCTAAATCACTCCTTAAAGGAACAATTGGTGTACTTTGCGGTAGACTAGTTATCGCTCGGAAGAATGTGTTTTCCGCAACAGTCAGCTGCGGAAGGTTTCCTAAACCCCACAGCTCGGCACCATATAGTGCCGAGCTCACCACCTTGATATTATAGATTTGAAGTACTGGACTGAGCGGTTTTGTCAGGGAAGTTCTAAATTCCTTTCTTAATATACCCGCTAGCTGTCTTATGTTTTAGTGCCATAGCATCTACATGCGACTTCCAACTCATGTCCTTGTGTAATCTAATGCCCAAGTAGGTGAATGAGTCAACCTGCTCAAGTGGGAACCCTTCCATAAATATACTGCCCTTAAAAGAACGATGCTGGTTAAAAGCCATGAACTTTGTCTTATCAGCATTGATTTATAGGCCACGTAGGTGACAAAATTCCCCATATCTTCGCACAGCAAGTTGTAGGCCACTTGGTGTTTTGGAAATAATCAAAGAATCGTCTGCAAACATTAAAATCTGAATCTTTCTGCCAGCTAAAGTTGGAGCATCAGTATTGGTGGCAGCCAGAAAATTTGCCACACCATTAATAAAAAGAGAAAAAAGCGTGGGGGCTAGCACACAACCCTGTCAGATGCCCTTACACACAGGGAAGGGATCTGTCTTGTCACCCTGTGCACCCCAACGTATCTGGGCAAAGTTGCCCTCATAAAGGCGGTTTATAAGAGAGAGTAGGTCCTGAGGTATCCCCATTACTTTCAGAACCTCCCATAGTTTGAGCTGTGGGACCAGGTCAAAAGCTGTTTTCAAATCGACAAATGCAGCATACATGCTGCCATTGCCGAGAACTACTGTTCGCCAATGAAGAGTGACAAAGCGAAAGACTTGATCAGTTGTGCTTATGTGAGCCCGAAAGCCTGCCTGAATGTGGCTGATGATGGAATTATCTTCCATCCATACATGGATCTTGGCCAGCACCAGCCGAGATACCACCTTTTGTATGGAATCTGTGAGGCTTATGGGCCTGTAGTTGGAGGGCATCGATTTGTCACCTTTTTTGTAGATTGGGATTATTTCTGCCCCCCGCCAGGTATCCGGGATGGGAGCACCGTGGGCAATAGCATTCGCTAATAGAAGTATATATTGAGACCATTTAGGCCTGTTCTGGAGAAAAATATCAGCAGGAACACAGTCTAAGCCTGGGGCTCGACCACCTGTTAGTGAATTTAGGGCGGCATCTACATCTGCCTCATCAAATACGTTATCATTAGCACAAAAATATGTCAGATCAGGGCCACAGGCCTCTGTCTCATCGCTTGCGTATTGGGCGGAAAAATAACTAATCCACACTTCCAGGCCAACATGATTTTCTGGGGGTGGGGCCACTCCGCCACTCCCCCATTTGACCAAGTGCCAGAACCGTTGTGAGTTTTTAGTCCCGCAGGCACGTTTTAATTCCATCCACCTATCCTCGTCCCAGGCTTTCTTGGCAGAGAGAGTGGCCTTCCTATACATAGCCCTAGCAGCTCGCACTCTGGCCGCATCTCCTGACTTGATAGCCTCGCTGAGGACCCCACTGGCATATCTACATTCAGTATTATACCAGCGATCTTTTGCTTTAGTTACCCTTGTCCTGGTTTAGATTGGTCTTTGAAAGTGCGACCTAATTTTTGCAAATAAGATATTATGCAGTTGAATAAAATCATTTGTTAGATGGTGGTTAAAACTGGATGACACCATCACATTTACTGTTTTTCCCAACTCATTAGCAATGGAGGACAGAATTTCAGGGCGCTCTAAGATCATAGTCCATTTAACTTGCCGCATGTTATTTGTTGGCTGAAGGTCACAAGTCGTGTGTGCTGCATCATACCGTGCTTGTAGCCTTGTGTCCCTTATTACAAACCTAGAGCACAGTGGATCATGATCACTCTCCACGCGATCTTTCACCACCATGTCCTCAAGAGTATGCCATAAGTTCAAACTAACAAGAACATAGTCAATGCGGCTAGCGTGGTGTCCACTGTTGAAAGTGTTTGCTCCAAGTCTATCGGACACTGTTCTACCATTTGCTGCCCTTAAACCATGTTCTAAGCAGAAAGCTTTCATTTGAATGGCAGACTCAGTCCGTTTGATAGGTGCAAGTTCCAGTAGTGGTATACCCCATTGTTCATCCTCCTCCCTTGCCACATCATTATCCTCGTTATCAAAGGGTTCGAATGTTGTGTTTAGGTCCCCAACTATAACTACATGAGAAGCCCCTAAGGGGTTTTCTAAGAGATCGCCTAGTGCCAGAATAGTGTCAGATTTCCGCCCTCCACTGTGGCCTCTTGCATACACATTGTATAGATCTATGGGGCCATATTGATCAGACACAAGCCTAATAGCGAGAATGTCATTACTGGCTGTCGAGAGGGCCGACATTTTGGAACCAATATCCTGTCTGACCCACAGTGTAAGTCCCCCCGATGGCCGACCTCTTACTCCCTTGGTTGCCGGAACATTAAAATTGAGGTATCCAGGATGGTATATAGGCTCTATGAACCATGTTTCCTGGAAGGCACAGATGTCAAATTCCTCTATAAAACTATTCCAATCAGGGTCATCGCCCCTGTGCCTCAGGCCGGCAATATTCCAAGATATTAGACTAAGAATACAGGGTGTTACATCGGTATCCAGCCTCCGGCCAGCCATAGCAATTGATGGACCTGGGGCCTGGTCCGATGTATGCCTGGTACTATTAGGGAAGCTTGTTGGCATTTGGAATATACCATTGGGGCAGAGTATAGTATGCTCATTATCTTCAGTAATTTTAGCGGCTTGTGAACTAGCAGCAGAGGGCGAAAGACACCTGCAATCAATCTCACTTAGTGGGGACCCAGAGGATTGGGGATTGTTTGGGAGTTTGCAGGATGGGCCACTGGTCTTATCTGGGCGATTGTATTTGAACCGGATTGCCGTGTTAAAAAGATGTTGGGTCCGGAGATCGAAAGCTACCAAGTTTTCTACTAGGTCATGGTGTGTTAGTGTGAGGGTAATGGTATCTGTTTCGGATTCAGGCGTTGAATACCTTTTCGCCCTTACGATGTCCTCCCTTATTATGGATCAACACCCTCTCACTTGTCGGATCCAGTGGATGGCTTTATTGACTAGGATTGCCTCAACCTCTCTATTTGCCTCAGGCGGAAGCCTAGGAACATTGGTCAAGTGTATTATCTGCTTCCACCCAGGGAAATTATCTTTGTTTATCACCCGTGGGAAATGAAAACTTTCTTTAGGGTCCTGCTTACGATTTAAAATTGGGAGGGGATAGAGAGAGCCTCCATTGTGAGATTCCCCACCTTGGAGCTCAAGTACTTGTTCGCCCCCTTGGCTCTCCCGTTATATGGGGATCTTTCTCCAGTGTCAGTTTTAGCACCCTGCGGTTTACCTAATGTAGGACGCATTGCTGATGGCCCCACCTTACCCTCCACTGAGTTATTGAAATTAGGGCTTAAGACTTTTCTGAGCGATTGGACTTCATTAAGTATTCTACTGAAAGATTCTGAGAGGCTACCTACGGCTGTCTTAAGTACTCTAATTTCTTCCACTAAGTTAGCTATCTGCCCTGCAAACGGATTTTTCAGGGAGCTAGTGTGCGTGGTTAGACTTCCTTTGGCATGGGCTGCTTCCATACTAGCATACTCAGCGTGACCAGACAGTGTAGATCCCCCCCTCTGTGTAAGGTCTATCATGGCACCTCCTAATATCGCCGCATTACCCTCTTTAACCGGGTCATTACGTCTATCTAAGGCATCATTGTTGTCCATGAGGGGGGCAAAACTATTACTACAGGGAAAAACTGAGAGTTCATCAATATGCTCTTGCGCCTCTGTTACCTCATTGTTAGACACTACGTGGCTACGTTTTGGGACAGACGCAGATGGCTTCCTTGCTTTTGCTTTATTAAATAGTGATGGAATAGCGCTATTGTGCCTTTAAAAATAGCGTGGAGTCTTCGTGAGGATCAATGTATCAAACGTTGAAGACAATTTAAGAGAAAGGAAAAATGCTTACAATAAAAGTTTCATAATGAGCTCCATGAATCCCGTGAGGGGGCCGGACCTGTAGTCACACACTATGAGTGGTGTGATAGAGAAAAAAGAGACACGACAGTGGTTTAAGGCAGAGTCCCTTAGCGTGGGGAGCTCCGACCTCAATCAGAAAAGCAAGACCCCCTTCCCCTACTTACTTCATCAAGATCTCTGGCCTGCTCCTCATACCTACTGCGGCCTGCTACCAGGATTCCGTCGGTGCAGTCAGGTATCTGGGGCCGGTTTAAATAGTTCATTTTGCCGCCAGGTGCTGTCAATGATCGGGGCTGTGCGCGTCAGCGTCCTGATGTAGTTAGGACTGAAGACAGACTACTGTGTTTCGGGCGATGTCATGAAAACACGGTGTTTCAATAAAGTTCTATTGTATAAACTTATATTACACTAGGACTAAATTCTGTGTTTAGTGAGCCAGTGTGCCCTTGGCTATTATAATATAACTGCCAGGGATTTAATTATAGCTTCCTCCGCACGGACATATTAGTGGCATGTTACCAGATGGTGTCTTGGGGGCACGATGTTACAATAAAGTTGTGTTGCATAGATTTATGTATTACAAAGTTTAAATTATATGTCAAATGAGCCTGACTGCCCTATGTCATGACACAATTACCGCCAGGAGAATAATTGAAGTTTCCCTACACGGACATGTTAAATGGCGTTTATTATGTAAAGTTATGTACAGAGATGAGCCCGTATGTTCCAGGTTAGAAAACTGCCATGGGATTCATGAAAGTATCTCCGCACACACATGATGGTGGCGGAGTGTGTCTAATTGGTAGTGGGGCAAGCCTACATCCCCAAATGTCAGATTATATTCAATGGTGTGTAGGGGTGTACATTGGTGCACCAACTTGTGTGCATTGCGGGTGCTGTTGCGCATCCATGTGGGTGACGGCCATATGTATCCTACCCTGGTGTACAGTGCATTTTATTCAGCACCCTGTCTCGTGTACTGGATGAGCTGAGTAACCCAATGCTGTTTACTTCAGCGATTGCTAAGGGCATTCCAGGGAATGTTGTTGTTCAGCCCTGTAATGTGGGTAGACAGACGGTAAATCCAGCGTTGTTCTTTCTGGATTAGGAGATTGTCGTTTGTCATGTTGTTGGTCTCGATTTGCTCGATCACAGTCCATCTGAGGTCGTTGGGTGTGTGTCCTATCTCGATATAGTGGTCTGTCATCCTTGTGGTGTTTCTTTTGCAGCGTATATTGCTGCGATGTTCTCCAATTCTGGTTTTGATTTTTCTACTTGTCATCCCAATGTAGCGGAGGTTGCATGGGCATTCAATGAGGTACACCACATGTGACGAGTTGCAATTTGTGTGTTTCCTAAGGTGCCATTTTTTACCCTCTAGATCAAGTGTTTTAGTGGCCCTGGTTAGATGACAGACGCAACAATTCCCACATGGGTAATGGCCCACTACATTAGGTAAGCCCCAAGAGTTAAGGACAGTGTTGTCCTCAGGGGTGTGTGGTTTTCTAGGGCCGGTGGACACTAAACGGTCCTTCAAACTGCCTGCTCTTCTATATGAGAAAAGTGGTTGTTCCCATTTTAGTGCGCCCGTGTTCAGAATGCGCCAATTCTTGCGGATTATTTTGGCTACGCTGTTTGAGGCTGAATTATATGTGGTCACACATGTAAGAGGAATGCTCTTGTCTTCTTTTCTGTTGTCCTCCAGTAGTGCTTTGCGGTTTTGGTTCCGCGCTCTCTTTTTCGTTGTTCGGATGATTTTCTCTGGGTACCCCCTCTGGCTAAGCTTGATGGCCAAATCAGTAGACTGTTTCTGGTAGTCCTCAGTTCTGCTGCAATTTCTCCTGATTCAAAGGAACTGGCCATAAGGGAGATTTTCCCTCAATGGTCGAGGATGGAAACTCTCAAAATTTAGTAGGGAGTTTCTAGCCGTAGGTTTGTAAAAAGTGGTGGTCTGAAGTGATCCCTCTTTGGCTTCAATCGTAAGGTCCAGGAAAGGCAGCCCGGTGGGACTCGCTGAGCTTGTGAATCTGAGATAGGGATCCCGGTTATTCAACCAAGTCATGAAGGTGGCTAGTGAGTCCTCCTTCCTGGTCCAGATCACTAGGATGTCGTCGATGTAGTGGCGCCAGACCTTGATGTGGGAACTGAATGGGTTGCTGGGGGGCAGGATGTGTGTCGTCTTGAAATGGTACCCGTACAGGCCGGCCACACTTGGGGCGAAAGTGCTGCCCATCCATGTCCCATTCGTCTGGAGAAAGTTGTCCCCCTCAAATTCGAAGTAGTTTTCTTTGAGGGCAAGTGTGGCGCACTGTAGGATAAATTCCGTGGGAGTAATGTATTCCCATGTGCTACCTTCCAGCGTTTGTGAGATGACTCGTAGAGTCTCCTCCTGTGGCAGGCTGGTGTAGAGACTCTCTATGTCTAAACCTACTAGGAGCTGAGTGTCAGGGTCATATGGTATATCCTTAATCAGGTTCAGTGGGTGTTTAGTGTCTTTTATGTATGTTGATTATTTCTGCACCAGAGGGTTGAGAAAAAAGTCACAGAAACGTGACGGGGTTCCAGAAGGGAATTGATGCCCGACACGATGGGACGTCCTGGGGGTGGTCTAGTCTCCTTGTGGATTTTCAGTACTGTGTAGAAGTATGGTGTCCTTGCCTTTTTGGTACACAAACAGTCTGCCTCTTGTTTCGAGATATGGTTCCTTGCTTCCGCTGTTTCCACTATGTAGATGATGGTCTTCCTGAGTCTCTCATTGGGGTCCTCCCTGAGCTGTCTGTAATTCCGTTCATCACTCAGGAGTCGTCGGCATTCACTAGTGTAGTCCGCTTTGTCCTGTATGACTATGCCGCCCCCCTTGTCGGCCGGTTTGATGACGATGTTCTGGTTGTTTTGGAGATTGCGCAGGGCCTCCCGGTCTTTGGCAGTAAAGTTGTTGAAGGTTTTCGGTTCTTGGATTTCATCTACCTGGTTGTAGACTGCTTGCTCAAATGTAGCGATCTCCCTGGGCAGGCATGATGAGGGCGGGCAAAATGTGGACTTCAATTTTAGGCCAGTTTCATTGGTCTGTTGGATTTGCTCTCTGGGTTTTTGATGTTCGAAAAAAACCTTGAGCTTGAGTTTCCGGAAAAATTCCAGCAATTCGATGTGTAGTTGGAATTTGTCAAGGCATGTCATGGGTACAAATGAGAGGCCCTTGTTGAGTACTTGTTCCTCCGTAGGTGTCAGGGGTGTCGTCGATAGGTTGAATACCAGGTTGGATGCTGTTATCTTGGTCCGCTCTGTCCTGGTTGGGGGTCATTGGGCTTGCTTCCATGTGTTCGCACCCACCGGGCCTGTTTCCTCTGCCCAGTGCACTCGTTGTTGGTCTCTTCTCCTTCCTCTTGTTCTCCGTCCTCTCCCTAAAAAAGGAGGTGGTCTCTGATTTTGTGGGAAGAAATTCTGGGGTCCTGGGTGGTATAGAGGATGCCATCCTAGGAAGGGATTTTGGGGTGGGTGGTTACATGGCGGGGGGATAGTTTTGACCCTGTTGGGGATATGTTTCCCATGGTTGTTGCCATCTGTTGGGTTTTCCTCTGCCTCTTGTACTCGGGTGCTACCCGAGCTGGAACCACTGGAGATGGAAGTATCATCTCCTGAGCCATCTGACGATGTGTCCTGTTTATTCGGGACGGTGTTATTATCATCAGCGTATGGGTACACCCTGGTGTATGCAAATCTCTTGAGATCCTTCTGGAACTTTGTGATCTTTGACTGGGTCAAATATTCTATATATTCCGTCATTTCCTTGTTGGTCTCGTCCAGTTTTTTCTTAAAAGACGTGATGGTTGTCTAAAAATGATTTTCTGTAGTTTGGATCTCTATGAGCGTCGCGTCAGACAATCTTTTGGCAGTTTTTATAATCAAGACTAGCCAGCCTCTCATGCAATGCCATGCTATCTACGTCCAGTCCTTCCTGAAGTAGGGATCCTACAGGAAGATCCTGGGGGCATTGGTCACGAGTAGGCCTTTTGGTGCGGTGTTACTGCGCAAATATTCAGTCAGGATCACGCCATGGAGTATGGTGCAGATCCTGTTCCTTTTCTGCTCAGTGAGCCTGTCCCAGTCGGTGGTCTCAGCGATCGTTTGGGATATGTTAGTCAGCCAGTAGGTGGGGTCCGCTAGGATCTCATTGATGTCATCCTCTGAGAAGGTGAGCCCGGGATTCTCCGCCATGGTGTGAGGCGGGTGTATCGGGTTATTATGAGTACTCTCACAGCTGTTCGCTGCCTACAATATTATTATCAATGAGAGAGAGAGGAATAGTGTGGACTAGTTCACTTCCCCTGTTATACTTGGTAAGTATCAATGAGAACTAGCTAGTGGGTGGAAGCTAGATGTCCGTGCCTGGGAGAAAAACGTTTTGTTTTTTATGTTTTTATTTTTTTTATGAAGACCCTCTTCAGGGTCTTCATAAAAAACAAAAGGTTTTTCTCCCAGGCACGGACATCTAGCTTCCACCCACTAGCTAGTTCTCATTGATACTTACCAAGTATAACAGGGGAAGTGAACTAGTCCACACTATTCCTCTCTCTCTCTCATTGATAATAATATTGTAGGCAGCGAACAGCTGTGAGAGTACTCATAATAACCCAATACACCCGCCTAACACCATGGCAGAGAATCCCGGGCTCACCTTCTCAGAGGATGACATCAATGAGATCCTAGCGGGCCCCACCTACTGCTGACTTTAACATATCCCAAACGATTGCTCAGACCACCGACTGGGACAGGCTCACTGAGCAGAAAAGGAACAGGATCCGCACCATACTCCATGGCGTGATCCTGACTTAATATTTGCGCAGGAACACCGCACCAAAAGGCCTACTCGTGACCAATGCCCCCAGGATCTTCCTGGAGGATCCCTCCTTCAGGAAGGACTGGGCGCAGATAGCATGGCATTGCACAAGAGACTGGCTAGTCTTGATTATAAAAACTGCCAAAAGATTGTCTGACGCGATGCTCATAGAGATCCAAACTACAGAAAATCATTTTAAGACAACACTCACATCTTTTAAGAAAAAACTGGACGAGACCAACAAGGAAATGACGGAATATAAAGAATACTTGACCCAGTCAAAGATCACGAAGTTCCAGAAGGATCTCAAGAGATTTGCATGCACCAGGGTCTACCCATACGCTGACGATAATTACACCGTCCCGAATAAACAGGACACATCGTCAGATGCCTCAGGAGATGATACTTCCATCTCCAGTGGTTCCAGCTCGGGTAGCACCCAGAGAACAAGAGGCAGAGGAAAACCCAACAGATGGCAACAACCATGGGAAACATATCCCCAACAGGGTCAAAAGTATCCCCCCGCCATGTACAACCACCCACCCCAAAACCCCTTCCTAGGATGGCATCCTCTATACCACCCAGGACCCCAGAATTTCTTCCCACAAAATCAGAGACCACCTCCTTTTTTAGGGAGAGGACAGAGAACAAGAGGAAGGAGAAGAGACCAACAACGAGTGCATTGGGCAGAGGAAACAGGCCCGGTGGGTGCGAACACAAGAAGCAAGTCCAAGTACCCCCAACCAGGGCAGAGCGGACCAAGATAACAGCATCCAACCTGGTATTCAACCTATCGAAGACACCCCTGACACCTACGGAGGAACAAGTACTCAACAAGGGCCTCTCATTTGTACACACGGCACGCCTTGACAAATTCCAACTACACATCGAATTGGGGGAATTTTTCCGGAAACTCAAGCTCAAGGCTTTTTTCGAACATCAAAAACCCAGAGAGCAAATCCAACAGACCAATGAAACTGGCCTAAAATTGAAGTCCACATTTTGCCCGCCCTCATCATGCCTGCCCGGGGAGATCGCCACATTTGAGCAAGCAGTCTACAACCAGGTAGAAGAAATCCAAGAACCGAAAACCTTCAACAACTTTACCGCCAAAGACCGGGAGGCCCTGCGCAATCTCCAAAACAACCAGAACATCGTCATCAAACCGGCCGACAAGGGGGGGCGGCATAGTCATACAGGACAAAGTGGACTACACTAGTGAATGCCGACGACTCCTGAGTGATGAACGGAATTACAGACAGCTCAGGGAGGACCCCAATGAGAGACTCAGGAAGACCATCATCTCCATAGTGGAAATAGCGGAAGCAAGGAACCATATCTCGAAACAAGAGCAGACTATTTGTGTACCAAAAAGGCAAGTGTAGGAGAGTAGGATCTGCTTCACATGGGTACCCCCACTTTTTGCTGATGCTTCACTGTTTTTCGACATTAGTCTGGCTGGGGCCCTGCTAATCAGAACCCCAGCCTAGCTGCTTCCTCTCTAAAATGGTTTCCATGTGCCTTAGGCACATCTCTGATTGGAATCTGGAGTGCCCTTATAAGTCCCTAGTACATGGTATACTATGTACCCAGGGCATAGGTACCTCAGAGGCCTGCCAGGGGCTGCAGCATGTATTGTGCCACCCCTGGAAGGCCATCCAAACTGACACCACAGGTCTGCTACTGCAGCCTGGGTAAGGTGGTGCATGCACCCCTTACTGTGATATAGGTTACCTATATCACTATATACATACACACATATAAACCTATAAGTCACTCCTATGGCAGGCCTTATCAATCCTGAAGGCAGAGTGCGTGGTTCCTATGTGAGAGGGTGCCCCTGCATGAGCAGGGCCCCTCTGCAGCGTTCGGAGACCCTTCTCTGATGCCGTTTGTAGTGCAGCCTGACCATATACTCTTAAGCGCATTATAACCACGCGTTAAATGCTAACTTTGGAATGGCTGCACCGAAACATGTCGTGTTTGGTGTCAAACATCTTGGAATACTACCCCCCCGCCAATTCTGGCGGCGGGGGTAGCATTCCACCCTTCTAGAGGAGAGACATGTTAACCCCGGCCTGGCCGGTAACTTCTTTCTAAAGCCCTGGCATCACAAAATGGATGCTGCTGCCACAGACACAAGTCTGGCCTCCTGCTGCTGGACGAAACTCCGGCAGGGGAGGCCTGGACAATAGGTTTCCTGTCCCAGGGAGGTGTGACCACCTCCCCAGACAGGATAGTGTGTATTGGGGCTGGGCGGGAGCACTTTCGGGTGCTTTGAAGTCCTGCACTTGGGGCACGTTTGGTGTCACTGTGCATACCCCAGTTCAAACCGGATCAGGGGCTTGCAGCCCCTGCTTTGGTGCGAACTGGACAAAGGGAAAGGGGTGTAGCCACCCCTCTGCCCTGACCCACCCATAGGTGGGGCCACAGAGTAGTCCAACCCTAAACTTAGTATAAGTATAGGAACCCAGTCCTTAGGACTTTAGATTATCCCTGGACGAAACTCTGACACAGAATCCTGGACCTTCGACGCTCTACTAAAGACTAGAGGACAGAAGAATCTCCCTTGGGGTCAAGGAGTGACTCCCCTGCTTGGCAGGCACCAAAGAAGCAATTGTCCGGTCTGCATCGCCTAAGCTCCCGTCAGACGCCGAAGTCTTTGCATCACCAGAGGTGGATTTCCAGACTTCCCGAGGCTGCCCTGAGTTCCCAGCAAAGCTGAGGCCCGTAGCTGTCGTGGGTAACGTGGAACCGTGACCCCTGGACACCGCACGCATGTGCTAGTGCATCCTCTTCTGGGTCTCCCACGAAGTCGTGCTTTGGGCTTCAAATAGCCCTAGCCTCCAGCATCAACTGCACCGAAGATCACTGGCCTCCACTCCACGAGTGTCCTGTGAGCCAGCTCCACGTGCACCGTCTCGAGGCTCCTTCGCGGTCGCTAGCCCATTGGCTAGTAGCCCTTCACGAAGGCCAATCCTTTTCTTCTTGGGCTCCCTGGTTTCTCCAGGCTTGCCCTCACTTACCCTTGCTGGGTGAGTTCCTCAGACCTTGCTGGTCTGCATCATCGTCAATCTTCATCGACATCGAGACTTGCCGTTGCCAAGGCTTGTTGGGTCCAATCCGGTCGCCGACACCTCAGCACTCGACAGACATCGTGTACCAGCCCGAATCCTGCTCCTGGTCACCGACAACGCCTCCTGGACCTCGTGGCTGAAGAGTCAAGACGACCGTCAACCTACCTGAAGCACTCGACATCGGTGGGCATCTGCTCATCGCCTTCCTGGTCACTGGCTAGTGACCCAGACTCTGTCCCCTCTGCTTTCAGGTTCTTCAGATCTCCGATCCACTCTTGGATCCACCCGGACACTTTCCACTTGGTCGCCAGCAGCACTTTGCAGTAGATCGCCATTCAAATCGACGACGAAACCCGACCCCGAAAGGCACCTATGCACCCGGCTTCCCTGGGTGAGGTAACAAGAGTACTCCGGTGCTCCCGTGGGTAGAGACTCTAGAACGACCTAGTTCTCAAAGGGTTTGCTCCAAGTCCTCCTTAAAGTGTCCCTTTTCTTTAATTTCCCAACCGCGACTTTCTCCATAGAAGTTAACGGCGTTTTGCGGCTGTGTATTTACACTGCACGCGTCCCCCGTGGGTCCCCTGTGTCACTACCTTGGGTGGTTCCTTGTGGTCCAAGCACTTCTAGAGGCTATAGGCCTAGTGTCTAGCTCAGTCGTGGTTCTTATACCACTTTATTGGTATATGGTTTGGTACGCCCCTAGGGCCCAAACGTGTATTTGTGCTATTACTGTGTTTAAATAACTTATAACTTATGTACTTCGAACTCTAGCCTCATAAAGAGACTAGAGGGGTGTGTTTAGCAATAAATACATATATTTTGAATATATACCTGGTGTGGTGCTCTTTCATTTGGTCACTCAAGAGATTATAGACTGGTAAAACAAGCTGCTTTACATTCCTTCAAGACTTAGCCTGAAGGCTGCTCTCCATAGCTACCACTAGGATAGCTTTCAATAAGGTTGTCTTTAACCTATCTCCAATAAGGGGTTGTTTGGACTGGTGCAAGGTGCCCACTATAATTAGTGGACAGCATATGCCAGGCCAACTTCTCACATTGGTGTGCAGCGTGTGGGATTCCAGCTTGCTATTGTTTTACCAGATAATCTCAATTGAATTGATCAACTGAAAACCACTAAAGGTACCTAAGGTACATATAAATTAAGCTTAGTATACAGTAAGTTCTACTGAACTTAGAGTTGTGTGTCAAGGGATAGCACACCCTTTCTACAACTCAAGAGAGTTTAGAAGGCCACACTAGAGTAGGTAGTGCATACACCACACCTCACTAGTGATGTCTTCAAAGCCAGGACCCAGTGAGTCCTTGCCAGAAGCCCATGGGCTTCTTCCCTCCAAGTATGATACACTCCCATTCTTGGAATTGAGAGCATTATGCAATTTGAGGAAACTGAAGACAGGCCAAAGCCCCACCACCCAACATCTGAGAGAGATGTTAGAGGCTTATGATCTCAGCAGGCCCTTAGGGACTGAAGGGGTAGGAGCAGAGGGTGGGGCAGAAGATGAGGATGGGGCCAGGGGTAGCAACACCCCCAGCCCCCCCTCTGGAACTGACCAGGAGGGTGACAATGACCCTGACCTGGAAAACCCAATTCCTCCTGTAGATGAGGAGGAGGCTCAGAATGACCTCCACTTTGTCCCCCCAGGAAGGATTGTGAGTGTGCCCAGAAGGTCTAGGTCTCCTTCTCAGGAGTCTAACCACTCTGGCACCTCAATAGGGACCTCTGTCTCCTCTCATAGGAGGGAATCCTCTCATGAGAGGACAAAGAGGCTGATTTAATATGAGGAAGCTCAGCTTGAACTCAGAAAACAGCAACTGGCTATAGACAGGGAGTCCCGAGATCTCTACAAAGAGAGAAAAAAGTTGGGACTAGAGTCCCATGGTGGCAGCCATGTCCCTAGAGATAGGGAAAGGTCTTATGACCATAGAAACCTGAGCAAGATTGTCCCTCCCTACCAGAGTGGGGATGACATCCACAAATGGATAACTGCTCTAGAGAGGGCCTGTAAAGTACAGAAGGTCCCTCAGGAGCAGTGGGCAGCAATCTTGTGGCTCTCCTTTGCAGACAAACGTAGAGACAAGCTCCTCACTGTAAGAGAAGAGGATGCTGATAATTACAAGGTCTTGAAGAGTGCTCTTATTGATGGGTTTGGCCTAACAACTGAACAATACAGGTTGAAGTTCAGAGATGCCCAAAAAGCACAGACTCAAGACTGGGTAGATTATGTGGATTGTTCTGCTAAGGCTCTGGAAGGCTGGTTGATGGGCAGTAAGGTGTGTGACTTCACAGGATTGTACAATCTGATAATGAGGGAGCAGATTCTTAATAACTGTCAAAATCAGCTGTTGCATCAGTACCTGGTGGACTCTGATCTGACCTCTCCCCGAGAATTGGGAAAGAAGGCAGACAAATGGGTCAGAACCAGGGTGAGGCAGAAGGTACAGAACCAAGGTGGTGACCCTAAGAAGCAAGATTCTAAGAACTCTGATAAGGGTGGGGAGAAGGGTAAAGATCAAAAGTCTTCACAAGGCCCCCAAAAATCTTCTTCAGGTGGGGATTCACAGTCTACCAAAGGGAAAGGCCAAAGAAAACCATGGTGCAAGGTCTGTAAGCAAAAGACCCACTGGACCAGTGATTGCACCAAGTCCAAAGACTCAAGTCCAGCCCCCACCAATGCCCCTAAGGCACCTGTTACCCCTAGTACAGTTACAGTTGGTGGTGGGAGTACTACAGCCAAGGGTTTAGTAGGGTTGACCCTGGGTACTGAGGTGGGCTCTGACCTAGTCAGAGAACTCACTCAGGCTGTGTTAGTCTGTGATGGAGGCATGGATGTGACCTCCTCTGTGAGTCCCAGTAATCTGGGCAAGTACAGACAACAGCCTTTAATCAATGGACGAGAGGCTTTGGCATTTAGGGACACAGGGGCAAGTGTCACCATGGTAACACAAGACCTTGTGAATCCTGGGCAAGTTATACTTGGTGAGATGTACCAAGTGACCAATGCTAGCAATGTCAGAACAGACCATACCCTGGCAGTTGATAACTTCTCCTGGGGAGGGGTAACTGGCCTTAAGAAGGTTGTGGTAAGTGCAGACCTACCAGTCGAATGCTTGCTTGGCAATGACTTAGAAACTTCAGCTTGGGCAGAAGTGGAGCTCAGGACCCATGCAGAAATGCTGGGGATCCCTGCAGATGTGTTTGCTGTGACCAGGTCACAAGCCAAAATGTCTAGCACTGAACAGGCCTTGGATTCTGGAATAATGGACCAAGTGCCTTCCAAGAGGAGGAGTAGTAGGGTAAAGGCAGTGCCTTCCCCTTGGCTCAGAAGGAAGATCAGTCCCTTGAGGGGGATGATTTCAGTCCTGAGGAAGGAACTGTCCCAGAGGAGCTTGAACCTGACCAGGTTGAGTTCTTGGGGACAGGGGACCTTCCAGGGCAGATCTGAGCCAGGAGCAGCAGAGCTGCCCCTCTCTTGAACCCCTCAGACAGCAAGCTGCTGCTGAGGCTGCTGGAAAGCTAGTTGTCCCCATACAGTGTATTGGGATGATGGACTCCTGTACTCCGAGTGTAGAGACCCCAAGCCTGGTGCCACCAGGAGGTTGGTTATACCTCTAAAGTTCAGGGGCTTCCTATTGACCCTAGCCCATGATATTCCCTTAGCAGGTCACCTGGGTCAGAACAAGACTTGGGACAGAATTGTCCCTCACTTTCACTGGCCCCACATGTCTGAAGACACCAAGGAGTTTTGTCGCTCCTGTGTAACCTGCCAGGCCAGTGGCAAGGCAGGTGGCACTACAAAGGCCCCCCTGATACCACTACCTGTGGTGGGGGTTCCCTTTGAAAGGGTGGGGATTGACATTGTTGGTCCCATGGATCCCCAAACAGCCTCTGGGCACAGGTTTATCCTGGTGGTAGTGGATCATGCCACCAGGTACCCAGAGGCTATTCCCCTTAGGACCACTACAGCACCTGTGGTGGCAAGGGCCCTCCTGGGAATTTTCTCAAGAGTGGGTTTTCCTAAGGAGGTAATATCAGACAGGGGTGCTAACTTTATGTCTGGATACTTAAAAGCAATGTTGAAGGAGTGTGGAGTGACTTACAAGTTCACCACACCCTATCACCCACAATGCAATGGTTTAGTTGAGAGATTCAACAAAACCTTGAAGGGCATGATTAAAGGGCTCCCAGAAAAGCTTAGGCGAAGATGGGACATACTCTTGCCCTGCCTTTTATTTGCATATAGGGAGGTGCCTCAGAAGGGGGTTGGTTACAGCCCTTTTGAACTTTTGTTTGGCCACCCTGTCAGGGGTCCACTGTGCTTGGTGAAGGAAGGATGGGAGTTACCTCTCAAGCCCCCAAAGCAAGACATAGTGGACTATGTACTTGGTCTCCGCTCACGGATGGCTGAGTATATGAAAAAGGCAACTAAAAACCTTGAGGCTAGCCAGGAACTTCAAAAGGCCTGGCATGACCAAAAGGCTGTACTGACTGTTTACCAGCCAGGACAGAAGGTGTGGGTGTTGGAGCCAGTGGCCCCAGCAGCTCTCCAAGACAAATGGAGTGGACCCCACACTATTGATGAGCAGAAGGGTGAGGTTACCTACTTAGTAGACCTAGGAACACCCAGGAGTCCCCATAGGGTTCTCCATGTCAACAGGTTAAAACCATATGTGGACAGGGCAGACATGGGCTTGCTCATGGCTACTGATGAGGGACAGGAGGAAGAGAGTGACCCACTCCCTGACCTGCTCTCACAGAACCCTGACGATGGGTCAGTAGATGGTGCAGCCTTGGCAGGCAGCCTCACTACCCAGCAGCAAACTGATTGTAGACAGGTGCTCAATCAGTTTAGACACATGTTTTCACTGACACCCAGTCAGACCACCTGGTGCACTCATGAAGTGGACACTGGGGACAGTCTGCCTATTAAAAATAAGATTTATAGGCAACCTGACCATGTCAGGGACTGTATCAGGACTGAAGTCCAGAAGATGTTGGATTTGGGAGTTATTGAACCCTCAGATAGCCCTTGGGCTAGTCCAGTGGTCCTTGTGCCAAAACCTCACACCAGTGGTAAAAGAGAGATGAGGTTTTGTGTGGACTACAGGGGTCTCAATGCAGTCACTAGGATTGATGCCCATCCAATACCCAGGGCAGATGAGCTAATAGATACTTTGGCCTCAGCCAAATATCTCAGCACATTTGACCTGACAGCTGGCTACTGGCAGATCAGACTAGCTGATGCTGCAAAGCCAAAAACAGCATTCTCAACCCCTAGTGGGCATTATCAATTTGTGGTGATGCCCTTTGGTCTGAAGAATGCACCTGCCACTTTCCAGAGGTTGGTGAATACAGTTCTCACAGGTCTGGAAGCCTATAGTGCAGCATATCTAGATGATATTGCTGTCTTTAGCTCCACCTGGGAGGATCACCTGGTCCACCTCAGGAATGTTTTACAGGCCCTGCAAAAGGCAGGCCTGACTATCAAGGCCACCAATTGCCAGATAGGGCAGAGTCAGGTTGTGTACCTGGGCCACCTTGTGGGTGGAGGCCAGGTTCAACCTTTGCAGAGCAAGATCCAGACCATCATGGACTGGACTGCTCCAACTACCCAGACTCAGGTGAGAGCCTTCTTAGGCCTGACTGGGTACTATAGGAGATTTGTCAAGGGGTATGGATCAATAGTGACACCCCTGAATGACTTAACTTCCAAGAAAATGCCCAAAAAGGTTCCGTGGACAGTTAGCTGTCAAAAGGCATTTGATGACCTGAAGCAGGCCATGTGCACTGCTCCCATTCTACAGAGTCCTGATTACTCCAAGAAGTTCATTGTTCAAACTGATGCATCTGAATTGGGGGTAGGGGCTGTACTGTCACAATTGAATGAAGAAGGTCAGGATCAGCCAGTAGCTTTCATTAGCAGAAGGCTGACCCCTAGAGAGAAACGTTGGTCAGCCATTGAGAGGGAGGCCTTTGCTGTGGTCTGGGCTCTGAAGAAGTTGAGGCCATACTTGTTTGGTACTCACTTCCTTGTTCAAACAGACCATAAGCCCCTCTTATGGCTAAAACAAATGAAGGGTGAAAACCCCAAACTGCTTAGGTGGTCCATTTCCCTACAGGGGATGGACTTCACAGTGGAACATAGACCTGGGAGTAACCATGCCAATGCAGATGGACTCTCTAGGTACTTCCACTTAGAACATGAAGACTTAACTGGGCAAGGTTAGTTTAATGTCCCTACGTTTGGGGGGGTTGTGTAGGAGAGTAGGATCTGCTTCACATGGGTACCCCCACTTTTTGCTGATGCTTCACTGTTTTTCGACATTAGTCTGGCTGGGGCCCTGCTAATCAGAACCCCAGCCTAGCTGCTTCCTCTCTAAAATGGTTTCCATGTGCCTTAGGCACATCTCTGATTGGAATCTGGAGTGCCCTTATAAGTCCCTAGTACATGGTATACTATTTACCCAGGGCATAGGTACCTCAGAGGCCTGCCAGGGGCTGCAGCATGTATTGTGCCACCCCTGGAAAGCCATCCAAACTGACACCACAGGTCTGCTACTGTAGCCTGGGTAAGGTGGTGCATGCACCTTACTGTGATATAGGTTACCTATATCACTATATACATACACACATATAAACCTATAAGTCACTCCTATGGCAGGCCTTATCAATCCTGAAGGCAGAGTGCGTGGTTCCTATGTGAGAGGGTGCCCCTGCATGAGCAGGGCCCCTCTGCAGCGTTTGGAGACCCTTCTCTGATGCTGTTTGTAGTGCAGCCTGACCATATACTCTTAAGCGCATTATAACCTCGCGTTAAATGCTAACTTTGGAATGGCTGCACCGAAACATGTCGTGTTTGGTGTCAAACATCTTGGAATACTACCCCCCCCCCCGCCAATTCTGGCGGCGGGGGTAGCATTCCACCCTTCTGGAGGGAGAGACATGTTAACCCCGGCCTGGCCGGTAACTTCTTTCTAAAGCCCTGGCATCACAAAATAGATGCTGCTGCCACAGACACAAGTCTGGCCTCCTGTTGCTGGACGAAACTCCGGCAGGGGAGGCCTGGACAATAGGTTTCCTGTCCCAGGGAGGTGTGACCACCTCCCCAGACAGGATAGTGTGTATTGGGGCTGGGCGGGAGCACTTTCGGGTGCTTTGAAGTCCTGCACTGGGGGCACGTTTGGTGTCCCTGTGCATACCCCAGTTCAAACCGGATCAGGGGCTTGCAGCCCCTGCTTTGGCGCGAACTGGACAAAGAGAAAGGGGTGTAGCCACCCCTCTGCCCTGACCCACCCATAGGTGGGGCCACAGAGTAGTCCAACCCCTAAACTTAGTATAAGTATAGGAACCCAGTCCTTAGGACTTTAGATTATCCCTGGACGAAACTCTGACACAGAATCCTGGACCTTCGACGCTCTACTAAAGACTAGAGGACAGAAGAATCTCCCTTGGGGTCAAGGAGTGACTCCCTGCTTGGCAGGCACCAAAGAAGCAATTGTCCGGTCTGCATCGCCTAAGCTCCCGTCGGACGCCGAAGTCTTTGCATCACCAGAGGTGGATTTCCAGACTTCGCCGAGGCTGCCCTGAGTCCCCAGCAAAGCTGAGGCCCGTAGCTTTCGTGGGTAACGTGGAACCGTGACCCCTAGACACCGCACGCATTTGCTAGTGCATCCTCTTCTGGGTCTCCCACGAAGTCGTGCTTTGGGCTCCGAGTAGCCCTATCCTCCAGCATCAACTGCACCAAAGATCACTGGCCTCCACTCCACGAGTGTCCTGTGAGCTAGCTCCACGTGCACCGTCTCGAGGCTCCTTCGCGGTCGCTAGCCCGTTGGCTAGTAGCCCTTCACGAAGGCCAATCCTTTTTTTCTTGGGCTCCCTGCTTGCTCCAGGCTTGCCCTCACTTACCCTTGCTGGGTGAGTTCCTCAGACCTTGCTGGTCTGCATCATCGTCAATCTTCATCGACATCGAGACTTGCCGTTGCCAAGGCTTGTTGGGTCCAATCCGGTCGCCAACACCTCAGCACTCGACAGACATCGTGTACCAGCCCGAATCCTGCTCCTGGTCACCGACAACGCCTCCTGGACCTCGTGGTTGAAGAGTCAAGATGACCGTCAACCTACCTGAAGCACTCGACATCGGTGGGCATCTGCTCATCGCCTTCCTGGTCACTGGCTAGTGACCCAGACTCTGTCCCCTCTGCTTTCAGGTTCTTCAGATCTCCGATCCACTCTTGGATCCACCCGGACACTTTCCACTTGGTCGCCAGCAGCACTTTGCAGTAGATCGCCATTCAAATCGACGACGAAACCCGACCCCGAAAGGCACCTATGCACCCGGCTTCCCTGGGTGAGGTAACAAGAGTACTCCGGTGCTCCCGTGGGTAGAGACTCTAGAACGACCTAGTTCTCAAAGGGTTTGCTCCAAGTCCTCCTTAAAGTGTCCCTTTTCTTTAATTTCCCAACCGCGACTTTCTCCATAGAAGTTAACGGTGTTTCGCGGCTGTGTATTTACACTGCACGCGTCCCCGTGGGTCCCCTGTGTCACTACCTTGGGTGGTTCCTTGTGGTCCAAGCACTTCTAGAGGCTCTAGGCCTAGTGTCTAGCTCAGTCGTGGTTCTTATACCACTTTATTGGTATATGGTTTGGTACGCCCTAGGGCCCAAACGTGTATTTGTGCTATTACTGTGTTTAAATAACTTATAACTTATGTACTTCGAACTCTAGCCTCATAAAGAGACTAGAGGGGTGTGTTTAGCAATAAATACATATATTTTGAATATATACCTGGTGTGGTGCTCTTTCATTTGGTCACTCAAGAGATTATAGACTGGTAAAACAAGCTGCTTTACATTCCTTCAAGACTTAGCCTGAAGGCTGCTCTCCATAGCTACCACTAGGATAGCTTTCAATAAGGTTGTGTTTAACCTATCTCCAATAAGGGGTTGTTTGGACTGGTGCAAGGTGCCCACTATAATTAGTGGACAGCATATGCCAGGCCAACTTCTCATAGCAAGGACACCATACTTCTATACAGTACCGAAAATCCACAAGGAGACTAGACCATCCTCAGGACGTCCCATCGTGTCGGGCATCAATTCCCTACTGGAACCCCTGTCACGTTTTTGTGACTTGTTTCTCAACCCTCTGGTGCAGAAATCATCAACATACATAAAAGACACTAAACACCTAGTGAACCTGATTAAGGATATACCATATGACCCTGACACT
Organism: Calotriton arnoldi; assembly: GCA_963921515.1. Taxonomy (NCBI): domain Eukaryota; kingdom Metazoa; phylum Chordata; class Amphibia; order Caudata; family Salamandridae; genus Calotriton; species Calotriton arnoldi. The sequence continues at coordinate 1,049,706 of CAWUFW010004431.1, read as the reverse complement.
CAGCTCCTAGTAGGTTTAGACATAGAGAGTCTATACACCAGCCTGCCACAGGATGAGACTCTACGAGTCATCGCACAAACGCTGGAAGGTAGCACATGGGAATGCATTACTCCCAGGGAATTTATCCTACAGTGGGCCACACTTGCCCACAAAAAACACTACTTCGAATTTGAGGGGGACTACTTTCTCCAGACGAATGGGACATCGATGGGCAGCACTTTCGCCCCAAGTGTGGCCGGCCTGTATGTGTACCATTTCGAGATGACACACATCCTGCCCCCCAGCAACCCATTCAGTTCCCACATCAAGTTCTGGCGTCTCATCGACGACATCCTAATGATCTGGACCGGGAAGGAGGACTCACTAGCCACCTTCATGACTTGGTTGAATAACCGGGATCCCTATCTCAGATTCACAAGCTCAGCGAGTACCACCGGGCTGCCTTTCCTGGACCTTACGATTGAAGCCAAAGAGGGATCACTTCAGACCACCACTTTTTACAAACCTACGGCTAGAATCTCCCTACTAAATTTTGAGAGTTTCCATCCTCGACCATTGAGGGAAAATCTCCCATATGGCCAGTTCCTCCGAATCAGGAGAAATTGCAGCAGAACTGAGGACTACCAAAAACAGTCTACTGATTTGGCCATCAAGCTTAGCCAGAGGGGGTATCCAGAGAAAATCATCCGAAGAACGAAAAAGAGAGCGCGGAACCAAAACCGCGAAGCACTACTGGAGGACAACAGAAAAGAAGACGAGAGCATTCCTCTTACATGTGTGACCACATATAATTCAGCCTCAAACAGCATAGCCAAAATAATGCGCAAGAATTCGCGCATTCTGAACACGGGCGCACTAAAATGGGAACAACCACTTTTCTCATATAGAAGAGCAGGCAGTCTGAAGTACCATTTAGTGTCCACCCGGCCCAGAAAACCACACGCCCCTGAGGACAACACTGTCCTTAACTCTTGGGGCTTACCTAACGTAGTGGGCCATTACCCATGTGGGAATTGTTGCGTCTGTCATCTAACCAGGGCCACTAAAACACTTGATCTAGAGGAGGGTAAAACATGGCACCTTAGGAAACACACAAATTGCAACTCGTCAAATGTGTACCTCATTGAATGCCCATGCAACCTCCGCTACATCGGGATGACCAGTAGAAAAATCAAAAACAGAATTGGAGAACATCGCAGCAATATACGCTGCAAAAGAAACACCACAAGGATGACAGAACACTACATCGAGATAGGACACACACCCAATGAACTCAGATGGACTGTGATCGAGCAAATCGAGACCAACAACATGACAAACGACAATCTCCTACTCCAGAAAGAACAACGCTGGATTTACCGTCTGTCTACCCACATTACAGGGCTTAATGACAACATTCCCTGGAATGCCCTTAGCAATCGCTGAAGTAAACAGCATTGGGTTACTCAGCTCATCCAGTACACGAGACAGAGTGCTGAATAAAACGCACTGTACACCAGGGTAGGATACATATGGCCGTCACCCACATGGATGCGCAACAGCACCCTCAATGCACACAAGTTGGTGCACCAATGTACACCCCTACACACCATCACATATAATCTGGCATTTGGGGATGTAGGCTTGCCCCACTACCAATTAGACACACTCCGCCACCATCATGTGTGTGCGGAGATACTTTCAAGAATCCCATGGCAGTTTTCTAACCTGAAACATATGGGCTCATCTCTGTACATAACTTTACATAATAAACGCCATTTAACATGTCCATGCAGGGAAACTTCAATTATTCTCCTGGCGGTAATTGTGTCATGACATAGGGCAGTCGGGCTCATTTGACATATAATTTAAACTTTGTAATACATAAATCTATGCAACACAACTTTATTGTAACATCGTGCCCCCAAGACACCGTCTGGTAACATGCTATTAATATGTCGGTGCGGAGGAACCTATAATTAAATCCCTGGCAGTTATATTATAATAGCCAAGGGCACACGGGCTCACTAAACACATAATTTGGTCCTGGTGTAATATAAGTTTATACAATAGAAATTTATTGAAACACCGCGTTTTCATGACATCGCCCGAAACACAGTAGTCTGTCTTCAGTCCTAACTACATCAGGATGCTGACGTGCACGGCCCCGATCATTGACAGCACCTGGCGGCAAAATGAACTATTTAAACCGGCCCCGGGTACCTGACTGCATCAACGGAATCCAGGTATCAGGCCGCAGTAGGTATGAGGAGCAGGCCAGAGATCTTGACGAAGTAAGTAGGAGAAGGGGGGTCTTGCTTTTCTTATTGAGGTCGGAGCTCCCCACGCTAAGAAGGGACTCCACCTTAAACCACTGTTGTGTCTCTTTTTTCTCTCTCACACCACTCATAGTGTGTGACTACAGGTCCGGCCCCCTCACGGGCTTCATGGAGCTCATTATGAAACTTTCATTGTAAGCATTTTTCCTTTCTCTTAAATTGTCTTCAACGTTTGATACATTGATCCTCACGAAGACTCGACGCTATTTTTAAAGGCACAATAGCGAATAAAAATCGGCTCTTTTCACAGGCGCCACCCGTCTCACTACCGATATTTTCCGCATAGTGTACGGACACGGCGGTCAGCAAGTCACATTTCCAGTGCGGAAAGATGTGAAGCTATTAAATGTCCATGTATGTCTGTCTTGTTTGTCCAATTTTTGTCCCAACAGGTTCTGAGCGAATGGAGGAATAAAACCTCCCTCACTAAACGCACCTTAGTGAGTGCGACACATTGTTGGTCATACAAACTACACCTGGTCATCACTAAATCACCCCACACATGGGTCCTGACGAAAGCCATCATACATAGTAGTCTGGCTGAAACATGTAGACCTCATCATTTTTACAGGATATTGGAGACTTAATCACATCTCCCCGTATAGCCCCCTAGCTGTTTTTAATACTGCCAAGGGCCCAACATTAAATTCTATAGTCAAACGGGACCCATTGGACAGTTTTTAAACTCACACTCATTCACATCACTGCACTCTCACAAACACAAAACCAGCTCCGCTGTAATCAGGCGTCGAAGCACACCCGAGGTGCACTCGGCACCTTGGGTGGGACCCGATGATGAAGCATGCCACCAACTAGGTTGGTGGGTGAGGGTCTTCATAAAAAACAAAAAGTTTTTCTCCCAGGCACGAACATCTAGCTTCCACCCACTAGCTAGTTCTCATTGATACTTGACAAAAATAAGTGCCCGTCCCCCAAAATAAGTGCCAGTGGCCCCCACCGGCAACCACCAGCTCAAATTAAGCACTGCTTTCCCTGAACAAATTCAATAGCGCAAGCATATCTCGCCAAGACCCCTGGCTTTGGCCAATGCATTTTCTCAATGTTGCTGCAGTTCCAACAAGAAAGTCAGGCTTCACAGACAAACAATGACAGACCTCCATAGTGTTTAGAAGGAATACATCTCACTAACAGAGCACCTGGCGTTTACAGTGGTGGCCCCTGCAGGTAAGCGGGTAAATAAATATTAATGTCAAAGGGTGTGTGATGCCAAGAAGAAATCGACGTCCATGCGTTTGACTTGCCATCTAGTGCAGGAAATGCATTTTTTTTTGTTCTAGTCATCTGGTGCAATGTCAGTGCAAAATTGCACCGTGCCTGCACAACGTTTATTCAAACATAACCTGCTCAGGGAGCGTGGCCTTTTGCTTTTAAAGTGCTTTTCTGAAAGCTTCAGCTATCTTGATACAGGAACACATTATCAGTAACCTCGTGCAAGTCTTGGTTCTGCAAATGACATTACGATCCACTTTCAGGAAAGAGCTGCCAAAGCTGTAAAGTAATCGGCCAAAAGTGCGCACCCAACATAACGGTCTTAGGGGCTTATTTACAAGCCCCTTGCGCCACCCGTACGTCACTTTTTCCATGTTAAAAATTACGCAAAAGTGGCGCAAGGGACTTGTAAATAAGCCCCTTATTTTTTAAAGAGCAGCAAATAAAAACAGGGGGGCAGATTTACAAGGAAGTGCCGCAGCGCGGCAACGCAAACCCTTTGGCTGCGCCACGCTGCAGCACTTCCAAAGCACAGGAATGCAATATATTTACAATAATATGTCGCAATCCTTTGCTCTCCCCTGCGCTGGCGCACAAACTGCTGCCAGGCGCAGGCACCCTTGCACCATGGTGCAAGGAAGCCTGCGTCATGGGGAGATTGTTTTTGTGCAGGATCCTGCACAAAAACAATCACTACAGGCATTTTCCTCATTCAATGCGTGCTGTAGAATGCAGCACGCATTGAAAGAGAAAAAAACGAGGAGAAATGAAAACATTTCTCCTCGTTGCGCCTCGCTACCCCACTCCTAGGGTGACGTAGCATTCAGATGCATTTCCAGATTTACAATTCCTTGTAAATCTGGAAATGTGTCTCCTTCCATGGGTGCTGCGTGGGAACACCCACAGCAACACCCATGGAACGCCCCTTTCACGCAGAGTGCTGTGTGTAAAGGGGCCATATTTACAAGGACGGGAAAAGCCACGAAGGGTGGCTTTTCCTGTCCTTGTAAATATGGAGCAGTAACATGCGCCACCAGTGCATCACAAAAAGTGACGTACTGGTGGCGCAGCGGGCTTGTAAATCTGCCCCAAGGAGTGCTGGCGGCCGAAATAGGCACTTGCAGCATGAGTCATAATGACTTTCAAAGAAAGCGAAAAGAACAAAACGTAAAGAAAGTTCTTTTAGACACAATAAGTGTCACTTTGTCAAAGCAATAGGATTTAGAATTGGAAGAAAGACAGGTTCCCCTATCGACAGAGCCATTAATTCCCACTTTCCTGCTCTTTGCTACAGCAATTTCACTGTTGATCGCGTGACAAACTCAGCTGCACTGTACTGAGAAGATGTGTTGGCATCACTGTGATTAGAGCAATTTTTGCTGTATTTATAATCCCCCAGCACGTTTTTGGAAGAAAATAAACCCATAGCTCATGGATCTTGGCTACGCACTGGCTATCGCCTCTTTGATTTGGGAATGTCGCAGAATGAAAGGAGCTAGTTGTGAAAAAGCCAGCCTGTCTTACTTTTTTACTTAAATGTAAATTTTATCGTTTATTTGAGGTATTTTATTGTTTTCATTTTGGTTATACAAAATGTATGTTTATATGGCAAAATGGCGCTATATAGTCCTTGCGATGTAAGAGAAATTATACCAGACAATAATGTTCCCACCATGTCCAATATTATTTACCACAGTCCAGTGGCGGCTCGCCGAGGGAGTGGTGCGGTGCGGCAGGGCGGGGTGGGGTGGGGAAGGGGCAGGGTTGGGGGGCTCGGACTTACGACTCGCTCTGAGTTCTGTCCGTCGTATGTCTGAGTTCACCACCCCCTCCACCCTGCCCCTGCCCCTCCCCCGCCCTGCACCACCGCCCTCGCACATCTCCCTCGGCGAGCCGCCACTGCCACAGTCCCTGACAGAATATCATCTTTCAAGAAGAACTCATGAGATTTATCCTCTCCAACAATCTGGATGATTCCATTAATCTTTTGCTTGGAGACTTTAATACCTGTTGGACGACAACTCTACACAGTAGCAATCTCCTTGGCAAGATTCTTTCAGGGCAACAACCTGGTGAAATACTCTACCTTTCCTACACACGAAAGGTGCCACCTTAGAACTCTTAATGTAGACTGGTTTGACTTTTGAGGTACCAGTCACAAAAGAGTACTTGCAGAAGAATCCAAGCGCCCACCAATCACATGAGGAAATATGAAGGCCTTGATTAAATATTCCTGGTATAAAACATCAGATATGTTAAACTACATACCAATAAATGTCTCCAATATTGATGTCAATCAACAGATGCTAATTCAAAATTCAAATATCACAGCAGCTTCTCCCTTAGATGAAGTTGCTCCAACACTGTTGAAAAGGGAGCAATCAAGAACATGCACCTCGGTTCTCCAAAGACTTAAATGATTAAAGGAAATCTGTTCGACTACAAAACAGGAAGTGGAAATACTATCGTTTGGTGGTTGGCAAGGGTGAGAGATGGGATTGCAGGCTTTGCTGTGAAAGGTGCTTAAGCCTTTAGGTGAGGCCTGCCCTTTTGTCTTTCCCTGATTACTCTTTCAGTTCAGCTAATGACAGCAAGGTGCAGAAACCTCACACCTCATTGTGCCTCTTTTGTGGGTGCTCCAGGATGGAATCTACCCTGCTGTGAGAACCATCACTCTACACAAAAGATGTCTGGAGAACAACCTGGAAAGGACACTTGAAAAACAAACCACCCTAAACAGATTCTTCAGTCTTAGAATGTGATTCCACATCTCCTGTCTTCTAGTTATGTATAGTAGTGGGACCCCAATACCCCACTTGTTCCAATTCCAAGACCTCTATATCCAAGGAAGGGAGTGTGCCTCTGAGGCTGACAGCCAATCTCCCAAATGGGATGGGACATCACCTCATGCCTGGATCTCTTTCGGGAGAAGCTGTGTACCTGTCCTGAAACATCTAGAAGTCTGAAGAGACTGCTCATGAAGGAGTGAGGTACAACAAACCACTGGTGGCTGTGGGACACATAGAAAAGCAAACTACTGGAGACTGATCTGAGAAGACCTGGGCATCAGAGGCCACCCCTTGCTCTTCCCCTATGGTTCCTGCTGGAAACCATGACTCAGCAACAGCATGATTGCTGTGGTCAGGTGGGGGGTGTTTGCAGGTCCTGATCAGCCAGTGTGAGGCTGCAACTGCAGATGCGGCAGTTAGCCTCTGTTAATTTGTGAATGCTGAAGCTGCGGTCATTGTGTGTAAGGTTGCGACTGCCGAAGCTGTGATCAGTCTGTGTGAGGCTGCCGCTGTCGAAAGTTTGACTGGTTGTGTGAGGCTGAAACTACCGAAGATTTGTTCGGCTTTGTGCAGGGCTACATTCATCGAATTTACGATCAGCTCATGTGTGGACTGTTCCCAGGCCCTGCTGGGGGCTTCATTGTGGACACTCTGGCCTCAGAGTGGGCTCACCGCTAGTTTTGGAGCCTCAGTCACTTAGCATCTTTCCAGGCAGGATTTAGTAGTATCAGGACTGTCACTGCCTGCTCCTGCACACAAGAAGATCAGGAACGGGCACACCATTGAACACAGTCCCAGTGCCCAAGGCAGGAGACTCTCAAAGCTTGCCTGCTAATACACCACTGCTCATTGGAGAAGTGTGCAAGCCAGTCTCCTAAATACTGAGCCAGCCAGGTGGAACCGGAATGGACTGTAACCATCAGTGAGAGGTTTGGAGACACCAAAGAATGAGCACATATTAAATTTGTGGGTGATCAGGCTACATCTGAGCAGAATCATGATACTTCTGTGGGACCTCCTAGAACTGGGGAAAGAGTCTGGGGACAATGTAGACAGTGAGGAACTGAGGTAGCTCAGTACGTGCCAAGATAGCACCCAGAGATACTAAATTGTGTCAGCTACTAGTAGTGTACTATTGTCAAATAAAGTAGATTCGTTCTTGAATAGACGAGCACTGGGCTGGTTCACTTTATTGGATTGTTGATTGATTGTTGCTGTCTGAGCTTGAGCATCACCATACTACCTGCCTGAGAAGCCTGAGACTCCTAACCTTCACTACCACTGAGAGACAAGCATCGAAAGGGTTGTATTTAGCCCAGTTTGCAGAGCCATAGGAGGTCGGGCCTCAAGACATCAGAAGCAAATGTCCTCAACGCCCACGGTTGAGGCCCAGAAGCCCCTGCTTGTGCCGTCGCACCCAAATGGGATCTGACACATCTCAAATGAGTAATGTGAACTTTTTCTAAGTGTTTCTATGACAAAACACAAAAAATTATGGACGACATACACCTAAACAGGCCAACACTACCACCAAAGAAGCAGATGGTAAATTCTAAAACTAAATGAGAAATGAAGAGTTGAGATAGAGGTCTGAATGCCTAAAGGTACACTGATGACCCTCAATTATATCTAAAAATAAGTTCCAAATACAAAACAGAAGCATTGAAAAAGTAGATGACTAGAGAAGACTTGGAGGCATATTTAAAGGGCTTAGTCACTTTTTATGGCATTCCGGTGGCGATAAGCCTTTCGCCTTATTTACAAGGTGGCGTTAAGCCACTTAACATAGCTTGACACCGCCTTGTAAATAAGGCCCCTTTTCATGCAGCACTTAGTTTGAAAGGGGCGGGCAATGGGATTTTGTGGTGCGCGTTCCGCCGCAACACCCATTGCTTTTGATGCTGCTCTCATTTACAAGGGTGGCTTAAATATGGGGCAGCGCCAAAAATAAGACCAGGGAAAAGATGGTCTTAACCTGGCGAAATGAGGAGAAATTATTAATTTCTCCTCGTTTTTGTTATTTCTATGTGTGCTGCATTATCATTATCAGTCTGCTTGTACCATCATGTGATATTTGCCTGAGAATGATTCTTTGCACACACACACACACACACACACACACACACACACACACACACACACACACACACACACACACACACACACACACACACACACACACACACACACACACACACACACACACACACACACACACACACACACACACACACACACACACACACACACACACACACACACACACACACACACACACACACACACACACACACACACACACACACACACACACACACTTTGAAATTAACATGTAGGCTGTGCTATATAAAACTTCAGACAAATAACAATAACTTTCTTGGCTGACACTAAAGGCTTCGTGGCTGTGCTGACCGACCCACGGGCAACAAATGTTTACCGTTCTGCAAGCCCAAGAAATGGTGTGTAACAAAAGCATGCAGATGTGACCTTTTTGTCTTCACAGGAGATTAATTACATGCTTACGGGAACACTGGCGGCCATTTCAGCGGCTCTCTTGGTGTCCTCTCTTTTGTTAATTGGTACATTGGTTCTTTCATTATGTTCTGACAGCTTTGGCAGCACTTGCCTGTAAGTGGCTTCCTAATGTCTGTTGCAGCGCCAAGGCTTTTACGAGGTTATCAATGCTCTCACGTTCGCTGAAATTGCTGACAAAAATGGCTCCAATATGAGATGTTTGGCGTGGGCAATTTTGCACCTGCTTGTTCAGCACATTCGCCAAATTTAGGACCAATTAAACTGGATATAAAACCTACTGCACATTTGCCACTTTGCAGAACTGGACTTTTCTCTCTGTCCTGATTGACTGTCAGCTCTGTGTTATGATTCTTCCTACAGCCTACTCACCTGGGCAGATCTGCCAACTTTGAAATTGATTCCACAGTGTGAAAAGGGGGTTGGGCCTAAGGCGGTGGTCTGGTGTTGGGGGAAAGCTTTGAACAAACCACCCCCAGAACAATCATGGAAGAGGAGAGGTTAGAGCCAGCCACTGTCTGTGCAAACTCTTCTTACCCGCAAGGGGGTAGTGTTAGAAATTGGGCTACTCATTGACTGGGGTCTGTGCCCTGGTTAAACAGCAACCACTATCCTAGTCAGGGTAAGGCATAAGCAAACCCCAAATAGCCTGTGCTCAACCTCCTGGTAGCTTGGCACAGAGCATTGAGGCTTAACACAGAGGCAATGTGTAAAGTATTTGTGCAACACTTCAAACACTAAAACAGTGAAAACACCACACCTGATTAGAAAAATAGATCAGAATGTAATACATAAAACTAGACCAAAATGACAAAATTCCAATGAGTAGAACCGGAATTATGAATTTTTAAAGAATAAAGTGTAAAATAGCAGCTCAAGCAGAAAGCGCCAATTGCGGGTATCTGGCCACACTGGTCCGGGTCAAAGCCAAAAGTTCAGGCCAACCAGGATGGAGTGCGGGTCGGACACAGCCCCAGGTTAGTCCAGCTGAAGGTTTACCTTCTCAAGTTTTGTGCCAAGAGTCCTGTTCACGTTGGAGAGGGTCACGGAGAGCAAGTAGAGCATTGGGGGCGATGGTCGGCGTGGCGCAAAGAGGATGTCAGGTGTAGCAGGTGGGCTGGAGCTTCAGAGTGGTGGTCCTACGCGGGCGATCAATGCATGCTGTGTGAAGAGACGGGCTGGCAATGGCTTGCGCTGAATTTCAGTGCGAGCAGCCCGATTCCAGTGTGAACGGGCCCGTTCGCGGTTCACACCCCTTGGGGGTCAGGAACTCGCTGTAGCAGGGTCCAAGAGCTAGTTGGGGAGCCTTTTATGTCCCAGATGCTCAGATGAGGAGGCCAGTAGACTAGCCTTGCAAGTTACTCTGGGGTCCAGGGTTCAAGATAAATTTGCAGGTCCAGTTCTTTTTCCGCAGACAAGAGGGCAGTAGGCAGTAGGTCAGCACAGCAAGGCAGAAGTTCCTTTAGAGTAGCAGTCCAGCAGAGTGGCAGTCCTTGTAGCAGCACAGCAGTCCTTTTTCCTGGCAGAGTATCCACAGGTCCAGAAGTGTACTGAAAAGTTGGTGTCTGAGGCCCTTCTTTTATATGCAGTTGTGCCTTTGAAGTGGGGAGAAGCTTCTAGAGGCATGCCTTTGAAGTGCACAGATGCTCTGTCTTCCTAGCCCTGGCTCCAGGCTAACCACAGGGGGTATGCAGCCCTTTGCATGGAGACCTGTCACAGCCTATTCAAGTGTAAGTGGGGCTGTGCCCAGCTCATCCCTCCCATCCTGCCAGTGATGTCCCATCCAGTCACACCTAAGCTCCCATTCTGTGTGGTGTCTAGGAGGAATACACAAAGCCCAAATGTCACCCACGCCTAGTCATGTGACCTAGAGACAAGCTGCAGGCACCAAATGGCTAAGGCAAGAAAATCCCAACTTTCTAAAAGGGGAACTTTCAGATTTGTAATTATTAATCAGACTTCACTATAAGTGAGGATTTTAAATTAGGATTCCGTGAACTGGGTATCTCTTCCTATTTGGAAATTTTACTTGCAAAATGTAATAAGGCAACTCCAATGTTCTCCTATGGGAGAGATAGGCCTTGCATTAGTGAAAAACGAATTTAGGAGTTTTTCACTGCCAGGACATGTAAAACTTAAAAGTACATGTCCTACTTTTTAAATACATTGCACACTGCCATCCAGGCTGTCCAGGCCTACCCTAAGGGTGACTTATATGTATTAAAAAGGAAGGCTTGGGCCTGGCAAAAGGTTTGTTTTGCCAGGTGGAAATTGTAGGAAGGTAGGATCTGACTGCATGGTTACCCTCACTTTTTGCCTGGTGTTTAGCTGGTTTTTGACTAGTCTGACTGGGATCCTGCTAATCAGGACCCCAGTCTATCTGCTTTCTCCCTTAAATTGACATACATGTACTTTGGTAAACCCCAGATTGGATACTGGGGTACCCTTATAAGTCCCTAGTTTATGGTACCCATGTACCCAGGGCATAGGTACCCCAGAGGCCTCCCATGGGCTGAAGCATGTATTATGCCACCCATGAGAGGCCATGCAAAATGGAACTCTAGGTCTGCTACAGCAGCCTGTGTAAGATGGTGCTTGCATCACTTACTTTAGATATAGGTTCACTATATCTATAGGTCACTACACTTAAAACTTATAAGTCCCCCCTATAGCAGGCCTTATCAATCCTGAAGGCAGGGTGCTGGGTTTTTAGTGAGAGGGTGCCCCTGCATGAGCAGAGCCCCTTTGCAGCCTTCGGAGACCATTCTCCCGGGTTGTCTGTGGCTCAGCCGGACATATAGGTAGAGGTGCATTATAACCTTGTGGTAAATGCTATCTCAAAAACGACTGCATAGAAACATATCGTGTTTGGTATCAAACACCTTGGAATCATACCTCCACACCAGTAACTGGTGTGGGAGGTATGATTCCACCCTTCTGAACCAAGCTTCGTGGGGTCACCTGTCTACCCGTTACCAGCCTGCTCGACCCGGACAGCACAAAATGGATGCTGCCAGCCAGAGACACATTTCTGCCCTCCTGCTGCTGAGCCAAGCTTGAGCAGAGGAAGGCAGCACAATAGGCATCCTGTCACAGGGAGGTGTGACCACCTCCCAGACAGGGTTTAGTGTATTGGAGCTGGGTGGGTGCACTCTGAGAGTGCCTGAAAGTCTTCACTGGGGCACATTTGGTGTCCCTATGCATAGTCCAGCTCAAACCAGTTCTGGGAGCCGTTGGCTCCTGCTCTGGCACGAAACTGGACAAAGGACATGGGTGTAGCCACCCCTCTGTCCTGCCCCTCCCCTAGGACGGTCCCCTGAATCTGTCCAACCCTCTCCCGTGGGTATAAAATTGGTTACCTGGCTACAGATGATTAACAAAAAGGGGGACGCGGGCGGGCTAGTTTAACGAGGTCCAACGTACAAGCCCGGGAAGACTGTATGCAAAAAAGGGGTATGAAGTTCCTCAAAAGCAAGCAACAAAAAGAGGAGATACTGTGAGGTGTGGGTGGTGTGAAGGTAGCTACATGCCTAGTCAAGGATAAAGGCAAGCTAAGGGGGAAACCCCTTGGTGGAACTAGGGCTCTCACACACCCAGCAAGCTAGGTGTCATGCTTCATCATATGAGCCTGCCCCTCGTCCAGTCGGCGCTGCAATACCGGACGGGCTCCCGAACCGGGGCTCTTTAGCGGGGATCTTCTGTTCCTGCCGGTGGGTGCAGTGGGGGTGAGAGGCCTAGTGTGTGTAGACGTGAAAGGAAGTGGATTAAAACAGGTCAGTTAATCCTAGCCATAATTTAATTCATAAGGTAAACTGCCTGATTAAAAATATATAGAGAGGGGCAGTACACTAGATGTAATGTGTCTAGTCATATAGTCCTACTCTCAGATGATCGACATGTTTCGTGCCTCTAATGTCAGGGGGATCTGGGCACTTCCTCAGGATCAGAGTGAAAAACTATCTACACTACGTGGTCAAGTGACATCTACCTACCACGTGTTCAGGTCAGTGACCTATCCTGCTGACTAGAGTTGCTAGCAACAGTGCCGGCGGTCATAAAATGGACACCGTGGTGGGTCCCGCGTGTGGCCACGCCAAGCCTGCGACCTACCCTGCCGCCGGAACCGGGATGGTCAATGATGAAGCATGACACCTAGCTTGCTTTTGAGGAACTTCATACCCCTTTTTTGCATACAGTCTTACCTGGCTACAGGACATTGGATTTTACATGGACAAGATTCTACAAAGAAGAAACCACTAACCTTCGACCGTCTGGACACCTGGACTTCGCTGGACCTCGACTGGGCTTGACTTCGTCCCCCTTTCCGTCCGAAGCTTGGTTTGTGCTGTGAATCCATACAGGCTCCGTGCAGGACCTGTGGGGCACTTAAGACAACAGAAGAATCTCCCTTGGAGTGAAGGAGTCACTCCCCTGCTTCGCAGGCACCTAAAGTGCAACTGACCAGTAGCTGCTCCTGAGCTCTTGCGGACTCTGAAGACTTTAGCAACACAAGAGGTGGGTTCCTGAAGGTCCCTGAGATTGATCTACCCTCTCACTGAGTTTGAGGCCAGTATCCCTCGTGGGGGCTGCGTAACCCGAACCCCTGTGCACCGCGTCCATTTGCAAGTGCATATGCTTGTTGGCGATTCCCTAGCTTGTGCATTGAACTCCGCATAGTCCTGACCCTAAGCAGTATTTGCACCAAAGAACTCAGGCCTCTTTGCACCGTGTGCTCCGTGGGCTGGTGCCTTGCAATCTTGCTTGAGGTCCCCTTGTGACTCCTGGTCCTTCAGCCTGTGGGTCTCCCTGAGGGTCATTGTGATTGTTCTTGGGCTTTCCTGGTTGCTCTAGACGTGCCCTGACTCTTCATTGCTTGGAGAGTCCCCTGGACCTTGCTGGTCCACATCGTAACCTGTTTGTCCTTCCTGTGTGGGTTGCTGTTGCCAAGGCTTGTTGGTGCTCTCGCCAGACACCGACCTCTCAGCACTTGACATCCTTTGTGGGACAGCACACCTCCGGCTCCTGGTCATCCTCGACGTCTCCTGGTCCTCGTGGCTGCAGAGCCAAGCAACCCTTCTTCGCATCTGAAGCACCCAACATCGGTGGGCATTCGCCTACCGAGCCCCTGGTCACTCTGAAGTGACCCAGACTCTGTCCCCTCTGCTTTCAGGTTCCTTCCATCCAGAATCCAGGCTTGGATTCCACCGGACCCTCTTCACCTTCACGGCAGCAGCACTTCTTCCTTTCCTTCCATAGAGAACGACTGGAGTTTCCGATGCCACTTCAGACCTATGCACCCGGTTCCCCTGGGATAGGTAACTCTGATACTAAGGTATCCACGGGTGGGGTGGCTCTTTAAACTCTTAAGTTCCGAAGGGTTGGCTCGAAGTCCTCCTAGAAGGGTCCTTAAACTTCAACTTTGCAACCACGACTTCCCCATAGAGTTGTACGGAGCACGCGGTCGTGTTTCCTCACTACACCCGTCCTCCGTGGTTCTCCTGTGTCATCACCTTGGGTGGTTCCTTGGGGTCCCAGTGATTCTACGTGCACTAGGCACTGTGTCTAGTCAAGTTGTGATTGTTATAGCACTATTTTTGTATATGGTTCGGTCTCCCCCTAGAGCCCGCTGTGTATTGTGCTACTTACAACTTTTCTATTGATCCAGTATTGTGTGCTTTGTGTTCTATCCTCGTGTAGAGGATAGTAGAGAGTGTTATATTAATAAATACATATTTTTATATAACTACTGTGTGGTTCTCCTTCATTTAGTCATTCAGGAGGAGATGTTCTGGTAAAACAAGCTGCTTTACATTCCTTCAAGATTAAGCCTGAAGGCTGCTCTCCATAGCTACCACTAGGATGGCTTTCATAAAGGTTATCTTTGACCTCATACATCATAAGGGTCATGTGGATTGGTACAGGGTGCCCACTTTAACTAGTGGACAGCATATACCAAGCCACCTTCTCACAGAAATGACAGTTTAAATCTGCACACACAGGCTCTGTGCTGACATGCCTGAGACATGTTTAAAGGGCTGCTTAAGTGGGTGGCACAATGCCAGTCAGTGCTGCTGACCCACTGGTAGCTTTTAACTTACAGGCCCTGGGCACATGCTGGGCCAATTTACTAAGGACTTATAAGTAAATTAAATATGCCAATTGGTTATAAGCCAATTCCACTGTGTTTTGAGTAGAGAGCACAAGCACTTTAGCACTGATAAAGTGCAGAGTCCTAAAGCAAACAAAACGAGTTCAGCAAAACGTAGGGGGATCAAGGCAAAAGATTTGGGGTTGGCCCTGCAAAAGGGGCCAAGAACAGGTAGCCAAAAAAATATTATACCCCCCCCCACACTTTGAACCGTATGTGCGAGTGAGGTGAGCTAATCTGGCACTCATTTGGTTGGTTTCCCATAGGAATTTGGAAACCAATGTAGACAATTGGGATCTTTTACCCCTCAATACTCAATAAATCAGTCCTTTCCTTTCATTCTCCCTCATTTCACTTACTCCCCCCACCCCACAGTTCATTCTCTTGCATTGCTACTTATAATTTCTTTGAAGATCAGTTGAATCCAATCAAAGTCAAGGGAGCCAAAAACATGTTGTTGAAGGTTTTTTGTTACTGCTCAAAGGCATATCCTTTGCCCCCGTTCAAACTGCTAAAATGGGGGGGGGAGAGGGGTGGGGGGGGGGGTTAATGAGCCCCTGCTTACCTCTCTGAAAACCAAATAGCAAAGGTTTCTGAGGCTACCATCGACATCGTGGGTAGGTTGTAAAACATGTATATAAGTATGTTACATAATCTTATGTGGGTATTATGTGGCCGAGTTGCAAATCCAAGATTTTTTAAGAGGCGAACCCTCACCCTCATCTGTTGCATGCTTCATCATAAAGTTCTCCCCCACCCCAAAATTCAGCAAGTTAGTAACAGTCCAATACCACCCCTTTTAATTTTCTTAAGTTTCTTAATTTTCTTAATTCCTTCAGTTGTAACATTTATAGATGCATAAATACATCTACAGTCAAACACTTCACCTTGCTGATATAAAGTCCCGAACAGGAGCAAAATAAATCGTACACATGAGAAATTATAATCAGTGAGGCTTTATTTATGATGCCTTATGCCGCCGTTGCATCACTTTTTTGTTACGCTGCAGCAGCATAAACAATGCGCCAAACTGCGCCATATTTACAAAGTGATGCATCTAGGCCCACAGGGAGGACCTGGCTTGGCAGTCTGCTTGGACTGTTCCCATGAGGAGCAGGGTTAAGACTGATTTGCATATAGCTGGGTCCAAACTGGGGTGGCGTGGTAAGCAAAAGAACAATGAATTAAACCCAGATCTTTTTGTCTGGGGTGAATATTTGCATTGTTCAGCATTCCGCCCATCATTTGTTTCTTTTGCTTTTGTCGCCCTAAGTGGGAAAGGTATGCCCAGACGTGGGTCCCGTGCTCTCTGCACCACTGGATTCCAGCTAGCCTGGCTGATGAGGGGTGTTACCCTAAAACCGGTCCCAGGATGCTGGTTTCCGGTCCAGGGTGGGCCTGGTTTGGCAGTTGGGGCTGGACCGTTCCCTTGAGGAACAGGGTGAAGACTGATTTACATATGGCTGGGTCCAAACTGGTGTTGCGTGGTGAGCAAAAGAGCAATGGATTAAACGCAGAACATTGTGACTTTGGGGGTGAATGTTTGCATTGTTCAGCATTCCGACCATCATTTGTTTCTTTTGCTTATATGGGGGGAGAAGCATATGCTGATTTATACCATGAAAGTGGATGAGTGTTCTCTTCCCAAAACACTTTGGATATTCAGCTTAGTCTTATAATACACATATAAGGATAAATCAACTCCTCCCTATTCTTTGTTGAAACAAGGTTGTAAAACCCCTTCTAGATATTGGCTGTGCAGAACTTCTACAAAATGAACAGAAAATCTGCTCACTGTAGCGGTTTCCAGCTCACTGTGTGCATTTCCCCTTTGACACCCTCCCTTCACCAGGTGACCATATAAAGGCGCACAATGTCATATGACACAGGGTGGTGCCTTGTGGGTTGGCTGGGAAGCCTCAAGCTCCCACATGGGAAACAATGGGTGGCCCTGCGGGGACCAGTTGTCCATCAGACAGCGCTGCACTCGGTGACCATGACAGATGATTAGGTGCTTGTGAGGGCCCAGCATTTATTTAAATAGTAAATGAGAGGGATGTAATGTAGCACAGAATGTGTCCTGTGAAACACAGCTTTAGAAACAGGCATTTATCTTTTAAGATCCTTGTGGGAACGTGAAGTCCTACAGTGAAACTGCACTTAGCCAGTAGGGGATTTTCCCCAAAACCTTTAATGCAGTCATGCACATATGACTTTCACCTGATTGATTTAATGAACTGTCTTCCCGCCAGCAGAGATACTCCACACAGCTTCCATTTTAAGTGCACTTTCCCTAAATATTGATCCGGCATGGACAGTTTTATGTCTATCCTCCAGAGAGCTTTAGCTGTATTGCCAGTGTCGTATTATCAAAAACAATCACATTCACACACACATAAAAGGGCTTTTGATCACATGTGTATATTATGAAAAGAGAAAGCAGCCAGTAGGCAAAATTGAGCAATACAAGTTGGATATCTCTACAGGTTGTCAATCTAGGCATTGTACATTCAACTGTATTTTCACAGAACAGGCTGCTGTCTTATTTGGCTTGTCCTAAACCAAAAACCCCAAATCTTTTTATGCTAATTCAAGAAGTCCCTTCCCATGTATATTCCCTTCTCTATGTTTGCAATTCTAGCCATCCCAAAGCCATTCATTAAATGGTGGTGGATTATTACAGAATAAGGGTAAATGGCCAACAATGGAATCATTTGGAAGTGGGTTTTCTTAAATCTCAAATTAATTGCCTGTTCAAATAGTGACAGATAGAATTAAACCAATGATTTAAACATACTTCAAATTGTCATATAAATAAATCTAAAAAAAACCCTAAAGAAAACAGGCATACACAATCTTCAAATTATGAAAGAATATTTATATTTCATACATGTAATAAAGGGGTGCACAACAGAAAAAATCCAAACATAAATTAACTTTGTCCATCTGAATCAAATTGAAGATCAAAATTATTAAACCATAGGTCAAAGTATGTAGAGTCCACTCTCTTTTAAATTAGTGTCTGTCCACCATGTAGTCTAAACTATTTACGGATGAAGATCTAGTAATTCTATCCAAAGAAGGGTACTAGGTGTCAAAGTTTCAGTCCCGATTGTCCGTAGTATGCAAGACCATCCTCAGGACTGATGCAATTAAATGTAAAGGCAAAGATGACCCCACATAGACTAATAAAATGATAAAAACATGAAAAAGTTATTTAAAAGTTATTATATATATAAATAGGTGCCCATGACATGACAAATGAGCAGCTCACGTGTGTTTAACTGCAAACAAACCAAGTGTGATAGAGCTTAGGGGTAAAATACTGGAGTAAATCAGTTATAAGTAATACTGGATGCTGGAGCAAGCGTTCTAAAGGGAAAAGAGATATCTAAACTTAGGCTAAAAATAGCAAGCATATAGTTACTTCCATTGAAATGTAAACAATAGCCTTCTATCCTTATAGTATAATGTATGTAATCTAGAAGCAGAGATCAATGTAATAATTAGTCTCCAAATTGTCATTTTATAGAAAGGAACTCAGGATTGGGATGATCAACTAGCCTAGTGTATTAATTAACCAAGGACACCTTGTAGAACCTCCCATCAGGAATAAAATTGCCAAAAACATTCAACAAAGGAAGCTCCACTTTAGAGTGGCACCTCGCCTCAAAATCCCATCAGGCAAGAAGAAAACCATGGGTGGAACATCCCTCTCTGTTCAAGTAGCCAAACAATGTAACCATTTACCCCCAAACATAAGATCCACGGATAACCACCTTATCTTCAGAAGACTCCTCAGGAATTGGCTCTTCCCCACATAACCACCATACTCAAACATAAATATACAGCATACCCCTTTGTATATAAACATTTATTTGGACTATAGATGTGTACCTACATATGTGCATTGCTTTGTATAAATATTTATAATAATTATGTTTTTAAAGATATAGATATTCGTTAGCTCTGCTTAACAAATGTACATATTACTTAAAGTTACATTATTCTATGTTTAACGTGTATATGAGTGACTGCATGAATAAGTACAACTTTTATCATATCTATTTATCTACAGTTGCTTCACTATTGAATTGCAAAAATAAAAACAAATAAACTAATTTAAAGTACAGCAACTCTTGAAGGTCTGAGCTTATTAAACGCAACTTTAATCTACATATATTGCCCTCCTCATACATATATACCCTACATGTACTTATGTATCTTTATATTTATAACTTTGCTTCTAATTTAGAATATCCAATGCACTACCCTATATCTTTCGCAATATATCCTCTACCTCCACTCTGACTCATCTCAAACCTCATTCTACTACTCTTCCCAATGCACTACCCTATTTCTCACCCTATACCTCTCTCAATATATCCTCTACCTCCACTGTCTCATTCATCCCAAAACCCATACCTCTGCTATGATCCCAAAATAACCCTTTCTAGACTCTTCTCTCCTCTACCTCTCCTTGCATCATCTCATACCTCTTTAACTATTCAGATCTCCCAAACAAGCCTTTCTAAACCCTTCCTTCTGACTCTTCCCCTTCCACCTGCCCTTTACTTATCCCAAACGCGCTCCTACTACTGTGAACTCCAAAAAAAAGTACAGTTCTAGACCCTTTCCTCTTCTATCCCTCCATTATTCCTTTTCAATCCAAATAACAGACTAACATGCCCTCCGCTCAAATTAATTTCATATTTCTTTATACTAATTCCCCACTAATCCTGTTTGGGTCCCGGAGTTGCGTGCTACCTGCCAAAAAGCGCTTCTACACCTCATCAGTGGTAGCAAGCGCTATATAAATGCAAGCCCTTCCCTCTTCCATCCCTCCACTATCCTTTTCAATCCATATAACAGAATAACATATCCACCTCTCAAATCAAATTAATTTCATATTTCCCAACACTAGTTTAATGCTAATCCTTCTTGGGTTCCGGAGTAGCGTGCTACTCACTGAAAAGCGCTTCAATACCTCAGGGGTAGCAAGCACTATATAAAAATGCAAACTCTTCCCTCTACTATACTTCTCGATCCAAATAACAGACTAACATATCCACCGCTCAAATTAATTTCATATTTCATGATACTAATTCACCACTAATTCTTTTGGGTTCCGGAGTGGCGTGCTACTCGCGGAAAAAGTGCTTCAACGCCTGGTACCAAGCACTATATAAATGCATTTACAATACAATACGTATTTGTAAAAACGATTATTCACCCAGAATGGTATCATGGTGCTAAATAATATATGTATATTGTTACCCAATTTAATGGTACTCATTTTATCGACCTCAGAAGGATGAAAGGCTAAGTGAACCATCTGCGATTTGAACCTGTGACCATGAGGTCAAACACAGGTCCCTGCAGTGGACGCATTAGCCCATTAAGCCACCAGACCCAGGTCCTATATAGAGATTCTTTCATAATTTGAATATTGTGGGTACCAGGTTTCTTTAGCTGTTCTTTAGATGTATTAATATGACAATTTGATGTATGTTTAAATCATTGCTTTAATTCTGTCTGTCTGTCACTATTTGGACAGATAATTCATTTGAGATTTACAAAAACACACTTCCAAATGATTCCCTTGTTGGCCATTTAACCATATTCTGGTTGATACCCAAGCTGGCACGGGGTTAATGGGTTGCCGTTTCCTTTATTTTGGACTATCACAGAGCCAATGAAGCGCAATATCCATTTTGGGCAATAGACACCCCATCCCAATCATCTTGCGTGCGTAGTGTGTACCCGCCCAGCTGTCCAATGGGTTGTTTCACAAGGTCTACCGGCCTCTGTTGTTATGGAGTGGGAGTCCAAGGAGTCTGCAGTTGTGATGTACATCCACTCGCTTAGTTTTTCCTCTGCTCTTGCTGACCATCTTATGTGCTTTGCTTTGTTGTCTATAACGTCATTTCTCCTCGCTTTGCCTCGAGAAACTGTGGGGCATAGTTACAAGCCCCTTGCGCCACTTTTGCGCCGCCGTTGCGTCACGCATGTGACGCAGCGGCGACGCAAACCATGCGCCGCGTTGCGCTATATTTACAACGTGACGCATCTAGGGAGATGCGTCACGTATTAAACCCCTGCGCCACATGAAACCTGCGTCAGGTTTCATGTGGGCGTACTGGCGCTGGGGGGCGTTCCGGCGCAGGAACGCCTCGGAAAAGTGACGTAGTGAAATCTACAAGATTTCACGCAGTCACTTTTCCGAGCGCTGATGCGTCAAATCCTTACGCCTGCTTCAAGCAGGCGTAAGGATTGACGCACCATGTTAGGGATAGGGAAGGTTGGAACAGTGCTGGAGTTGCGTCGTGCTTGCGACACAACTTCAGGACTGCGCCAACCTTCCGCCGGCAGATGCGTCACGCATCTGCTTATCCTTGCGCCACGATGCGCCGCATTGTAAATGCGGCGCATCGGACGTGGCGCAAGGGTAAACTTGCGTGACGCATTTTCCTGGCGCATCCCTGCTGATATGCAGGGATGCGCCAGGGAACGTAAATATGCCCCTGTGTATTTATTGGTTTCTGGGTCGAATTGTCGCTTTCGAATCGGTTGTCAATAGTAAACTCAATTAATCGATTGGCAAGTTGTACCAACACTACTGTATAGTTTAGGACTGCCTCCCGCTTTGTTCTGATGTGTGTATACACTGCAGGTTTGTCTGATGCCAACTGGCCGTTTAGTGCTCATAGAATGCATTGCTTGTATCCGGGGTATGCAGAGCATGTCATTTCCTTCCATTTGGTATGGGATATTGGTATATCCCATATACTATCTTATTCTTTGTTATTTTTGTCATATACTTCCTGGAATTAAAATAAAACAAATTAAGATTGAAGTACCCTGTGATTATGAAATGAGAGTTTGGGTTTGAGATGAGCAAATCTGGTACATAAGATATGAGCGTGGCCACTATAGCTCTAACTTTCTTTGCTTTAGGGTTGAAATGTAAAATGAACAGTAGCAGTTTCTGAAATCCTTTTAATGGTAATGTTATTTTAAATCCTTGGATCCATGTGTGGCCACTGCCAACATTTTCAGTTTTGGTGTTTAAACTTTTACTCACGACGATTGCTAGGCACCCCAACAGCTCGCCCATTTGGGATGATTTAGGAGCATCACATCTGTCCTATCCTAATAGTTATGGCACTTCAGTTTGCCGTGCCTCTTGGAAACATATAATGTAAAAATGTGTTAAACAAAGCAGTACGTAATCTTGTAAATGGAGCATTTCCTATCCTTGATGTTCCAAGAGCAGATTCGGAGAGTTCTGATTGAACAAAGCATATGTTGCTTGTGACTCTTCTGTGGATCCACTTTAGGAATGATGCTTTATATACCTACTGCTGGTTGGGAATGAATTATTATTTAGAAAGGTGTCTGGAAGCTAGGGCCAATATTTGTCGATGTGCTTTACGTTCTTTATCTTGCAAAATGTGTTGCCTCTTCTGGTGACATTTTATCTCTTTATTCTCGTGGTCTAGCGTCAGAGATCTGGGAGTTATTGTTAGTGAGTCTAAGTCTGAAAGGCAGCTAGCTCATTTGAAGTTGTTGAATCACAACTAACGATTGGTTTGATTGTGGCTGGATTTGCAATATTGTGTTTAGAGAGGAAAAAAGAGCATATAGTTTTGGCTCAGGGTTGAATGTTCAGATCCGAAGCCACCGAAGTCATCTGCGGCGTTCCACAAGGATCCTCACTCAGCCCGACCCTCTTCAACGTCTACATGAGCCCCCTCGCAGCCATCGCACGCCGACACAACCTCAACATCATCTCCTACGCCGACGACACCCAGCTGATCCTCTCCCTCACCAACGACCCCACTACCGCCAGAGCCAACCTGCACGACGGGATGAGAGACGTCGCCGACTGGATGAGGAACAGCCGCCTTAAACTGAACTCAGACAAGACGGAAGTCCTCATCCTGGGCTCATCACCCTCCGCCTGGGACGACTCCTGGTGGCCCCCGGCCCTGGGCACCGCACCCAAGCCAACGGACCACGCACGCAACCTGGGCTTCATCCTGGACTCCTCCCTATCAATGACCAAACAAGTCAACGCCGTCTCATCTTCATGCTTCAACACCCTGCGCATGCTCCGCAAGATCTTCAGATGGATCCCCACTGAAACCAGGAAGACCGTCACCCAGGCACTCGTCACCAGCCGACTGGACTATGGGAACACCCTCTACGCCGGAACCACAGCCAAACTTCAAAAGAGACTCCAGCGCATCCAGAACGCCTCCGCACGACTCATCCTGGACATCCCCCGACACAGCCACATCACCGTACACCTGAAAGACCTGCACTGGCTCCCCGTCAGCAAGAGAATCACGTTCAGACTCCTCACCCACGCACACAAGGCCCTCCACGACCTGGGCCCAAAGTACCTCAACGACCGCATGTCCTTCTACACGCCCACACGCCAGCTACGATCAACCAGCCACGCCCTCGCCACCGTACCACGCATCCGCAGAACCACCGCCGGAGGAAGATCCTTCTCCTACCTGGCAGCCAAGACCTGGAACTCCTCCCCACTCACCTTCGGCGAACCCAGGACCATCTCGCCTTCAGGAAGCAGCTCAAGACCTGGCTGTTCGAGCAGTAACTTACCCCCTCCCCCAGCGCCTTGAGACCCTCCCGGGTGAGTAGCGCGCTCTATAAATGCCGTGATTGATTGATTGATTGATTGAATGCTATTCTAGGTTTTGAGATTGTATTTTTTTGCTTGTTGATTCTACTGAGCCTTTTAAGATTTTTTTAATATAAGGAATACAATTCTCTTTTCTTTTGTCAGTGAGCGATTAATTTCTTTGCTTACCTGTTACATTAGAATCCCCTGTTTTAATAGACTTATGTATGCTTGTTGTGCACACAGTTGTTGGAAGGTCTGTATCTGATTTTGAGATGTCTTTTTGGTCTTTTTTCTCTAGCTATAGCTATTTTTTGCTGTAAACGGTTCATTTTTGTGTCCTTGTCAGCTGAGGGCCACGATGGTCATTGGTTCACCAGGATTATTCTAGGAGGACTGTGGATGGGCCCTTCCCCCCCATTTCCTGTTAGTGTAATTTGTTCAATGACGCTGTCTGCCAGATCTGGGCCCTGATCACATTGGTGGTGGATTTCAGCCAAAACCATGATCTCTTTCGTCTGCGTTGATTTCTCTTCTGCTGTGTTGGATGGTCTGGATGAATTCGTCAGTTTATTGTAGGTGGCCGGATTCCATGTGGGCTGGTTTTTCTGGGAATTTGTCTTGAATCTTGAGTATCGGAAAGCAGGGGCGCAATTGTAGCCAGTGGTCTGACTGCTCCTGCACATGGATTATTAAGGAATTCAGGCTTTGTAGCTTCATGCCCATTGTTGCTAGGGATTGTTCTGCCCTTATTGCTGCATTTAGGTGTTTTTAAAGAATATCTGTTTGGCTTGAGAGTGCTTTGATTATCACGTTCAGTGCTACTGGCAATTCGTGCCAATTTGTGGAGTCAATTCTCGTTCCGTCCTCCTCTATTGTGAGGATTTCATCCTGTGCGGTTTGTAGAAAGTCTAGAACAGTGGATTCTAAAAGATCTTCATTCGTTATTTGGTGGATGGTTGGTTCAGTATCCCGGTTGGATAGTGAGAGCTGTTTGTTTTCGCCAAGGCCTGGTAGGTCTGTGTGATCCATGTAGTTTGGAAGTTTAAGAGGTACCGACTCAGTTAGACTGGAGTTGGGGAAGAGGTTTGAGCTGGTGTAAAGAAACCTTGATTTTTTTTTTTACGCCAGAGTGCATTGGGGATATAGCGGTGTTCTTCTAAGACCAGGTCCGGGGAGCCATAGCTGACAGCCACTGGGTTTAATAAATTAAATTGTTAAATTGTTGTGTTGCTTAGTCGGTGGATGGCCCGCATGCAAGAACTGTAGCTCACAGAAAAAAGTTATCAGATGGAATCTTGGTGGCATTTAGTTAGGCTGGCGGTGAGTCTAGTGGGGTCCTAATGCAATGTGGCATTGAGGAGTACAAGCTTACTCCCCTTTGTGTCATCGGTGCAGGGGGATTTGCTGCTAACGCCCTTGTTGGCTCTGCCCACTGGCTCGACTGACCTGCTGCTGCCAGCCGCACTGGTATTGCCTTCTCACCTGCACACACACAACACCGCACAGGCAGTGCCTAATTTGTAAAAAAAAAAAATAAGTGCCAGGGCCCTCGTCAGGAGGCTTGCAGCTTCCACCACCCATTGCCACTGCCAGCGCTGCCAATGACAATACTAGCACAAGTACTCACTACCACACTCCTACAAATGTGATAGCTCAGACTATTCCAGGGCCCCAAAACTATAAGAATGACTTGGGCAGCAGGAATTAGTTGTTTTTAATGTATATTGAATTAATAAACGACTGTTGTTCTTCTCATCTCTAAATTACACAATCAGTGCCACCATGTGGCAGCTCTCATAAGTGCCAGTGCCGAGCACGGGAAACAACCAGCTCGAATTAAGCACTGCGCGCAGGTCTCTCCTTACCTTAGTGGCACTACCTCCCTTTGGCTCTTTCAGCAGGCCGGGAGCTTGTCACATCCAACAATGGCAGGAGCGGCTCTTGGTGGTGGATGAATGGCAGTGAGGGCAGAAGCGCAGACAGCTACTTCTGCTGCAGGGGCTTAAAGTTGGCCCTGGAATTGGTTCTCGGTGAGACGAGTGCCAGGCTGCATGGAGCTGGGGCCTGTGCGAGACTCCGGGCACCTGTTCAACTCGGCAGACCCCCCTGTGGGTCTGGGAGCTCTGATTGCAGGGCTGGCAAGCCGCATGTCATAGTTTCTTCAGGGTATAGTTATGCCAGTGCTTAATTTGAGCCAGTGATTTCCGGTGCTCAGCATCGGCACTTAATTGGCAGCACCGGCACCTATGGCAGTCTGCCACATGGTGGACTGTATGTCTCATTTAGAGTGAGCAAAACAACAGTTGTTTACTAATTTAATATATGTTAAAAATGACTAATACCTGCCGCCCATGCTAATCTTATGGCTTTGGGGGCCTTAAATAGTCTGAATTGTCACACTCATAGGAGTTTGATGGTTAGTAGCTGGTTTGGCATTGTCATTGGTAGCACTAGCAGGGGCAATGGGGGGTGTAGGTTGAAGTGGCCTCCTGATGACGGCCCTGGCACTTAATGTTTTACAAATTAAGCACTGAGTTGTGCTGATGTGGCCCCAGTGCTCAGCTTGGCCCCTGACCTGCCTCTGCCCGGCTGTTGAATCTTGGCTCCCCCGGCGCTCCGGCGGTGCGGCCGCGGGTCGGGTGGCGTGGAGGATGGTGATTGGCCCAGCAGCCTGCCAGCGCCTGGAACGTGAGTCTCAGCAGGCACATTCAGATGAAAGGTCTGATCGATAGGTGTCAGTTTGAATATCATCCGTAAATGTAAATCCGTATTTGTAAATCCGTACAGCCAGTAAGTTTCAAAGCTTTATTCTCACTGAGGGAGAGCGGCAGACACAAGGCTCTTCCGGCCGAAGGACAAACTGTAATTCACAACGGTAACCCACAGAACGTTGAAGTCTTGGCATTCTCTCCACGCGCTCGGTAACAACCTCGCGCGACGGGGAGAATGCCAACACGACAATAACTATGGACTATGTTTTTCCTAATGACACCGATTGATGTCTTTTTAATTCTAAAGAAAGTACTGTTGAAAACTAATGAGGGGTTTCTTTAGGATACACATAACGCTAGAGAAAGTAAACAGTTCATTATTAAGAGCTGACGGTACGATTTCCGCCTCGCTCCAGCATCCTGCGACAACTATACTCCCTCAATAGGTCTGTGGCAGGACACGGCTAGTCTGTTATGAACTGCCGCTCAGCAGCTGGTAACTGCTGACTTCATTGAAACGCGTGGGCTGGGCTGCCTTTTCTTGTCAGAAGCCTATGTTTGTTTTTCCTCCAAGCTAGTTTCATCTGAGCTCGCTGTGCCCTCAAGCAAGAAGAGCTTCACAAACACGCTTTATGGGGCAGTTAAGAACTACATGGACTATTGAGCATTTTTCAAAATGGCAGTTTCTCCACAGCCGCAGGCTTGCACCGAGGTAGACCATGGCTTAAATAAAAATGTTAGCACAGTCACATTTGTGTTGAGTACGGATGATGGAGCAAGAACTCACAATGAGACTTGCTCGGAAGCAATCCTCTCACAGTATTAATCTATCAATATTTGTAATGTTCGTACTAACAATTGCACACACGAATACAAGTAGAAGTGAAGCTTGCCTATGTGTTTAAACTAAAAAAATAACGCTTGTCCGTTCTAAAATGGCCGCTAAAGCGCGGGAAACTTTATTGCGCATGTGTCAACCATATCACGTGGTGTGACGTCTTTCTTTGCTTGGTGGGAAATTCTTGCTTCTGCGCAGTGTGTATTAAAATGGCTGCTTAATGTTTTCACGTGCTACAGCTTGCTCACATGTTGCAATTAAACTGTGGTATTATAACGCTATTAATGCGGGATATAATTTATATTTAAATGGGAATAGAGTAGAAAGAGTGGGTATACAGTGAAACCATTTATTTGTGATTTTAATATTTTCTTCTCTGACTTTTATCAGTTCGTAAACGAGCCTGGGGGTAGTTGAACTGAAGCTCGAGTGACAATGGTTCTGCGCATGCGTCCTGCACAGCTGCCCAGAGAAAAGGATGAAGTCAACCTGGACGTCGTCCAAGGCCGTGACCTGATTGCCAACACTGTTGTACCCATGATGTCCCTACTGAAAAGAAACAATTTATATAAACAATGTATAAACTTTGTCGTGAGACGGGTGGGAAATAAAGCAAATGTATTAATTGTGATGGGCGGTATTTTAAAACAATGGGCTTAAAGAAATTGAACTAAATTGATATGGTGTGAGGATCAACCCCCTGTCCCCGTCCAATCAGAAGTAGTGGGCCCATATTTTTGCAACATTAATGGGAGGTACATGGGCGTAGAAGGGTATAATAGCTATAGAATTAGTTAATTAGTTAGACCAGGCTTTGGTGCTCGACGAGCTGATCGATTGCAGACTGAACCGCTGTCCAGAGAGGTCCTGAGGAGGGGGCGGCGGATTCCACTAGAAGGAAGAGACGGGAGAATCGAGGAGAAGCGAAGTATCAGAGAGGGGAACGACGCAGGCGTCGTTGATAGAGAGGTCACCTGTCCTGTCCTGAACCTGGAGGAGGTCTTTGCTCTTCATCCTTCCTGGGTCCTATTTTTCCAACTCCTTGGCCAAGGGGTTTGGTTTCTCGCACTTTTAGGTAAATATAAATGCAACCTTTAGTTGCGCTGCTGTCTCTATCTTCTTCTTTCTGAGGGACCGTCATTTGATCGATAATTGATTATTAATATGCTTCATCCTTGATATGCGATCAAGTATCATGCAATTCTGTACTTTACTCTACTAAAATCTTTAGATAAACATTTTAAAACTTCCTGACTCAGTGATTATTTCAGGATTATGAATTGTAATGAAAGTCACTCATTTTAAACTTCCCAATTAATAAGGGGTCCATCGGTAAGTCATTACTCTTCAATCAGAAAGGTAATTGGTAGCAGGGATTTGATAAAGAGTACAACTGACCCACCAGCGGAAATTGCTAGCGTAGTGTGAATGTATGGGCCCAAGTGAGTATTTGGTGTATGAATGCTCGTTGCTAGTAACCCGCTGGATCAGTTTTCTGGCTATCGGAGGATGGTTAAGGTTATACTTTGTTAATTGGGTAATGAGAATTGTACTTTTATGAACTAACATCGTTATTGTTTAAAAGTTTGTTTTATGTTGTCCAGAATTCCCGGGGAAATTGAATAGCGGGTGGTAAGTGGAAGCCATACTGCAGTGAGGTTATCTGTCAGGCAGAATAGTACTGTAAAGTTAAGTAGGGCTATCAGTACTTGTTAGGGAATCTATGCGTGTGAGTAATAGCAAAAGGAATATGCTGGTGAAAATTTGATGTTATATCACCTAGAAAGGGTAACATTGAAGAAGTAACCGGTATTTCTGAAGCTTACGTGAAGAGTAAACAAAAGGGTTTTACTCGTAGTGTATGTTTAGTAAACGGAAAGGTTTTACTAAGGCTGAGAGAAACTATCTTTTCCAATTTAGAGAAACTGGCACGATAGCGAATGTTTTATGTTGTTACTGAATTTTAATAAGAAGCATAGAGAAAATAAAAGTTTTGCGTACGATTTTGTAAAGGGAGGGTCAGCTGCCGGAGAGGGAGCTGACGTCACAATACGCCGCGCTGGGATAGGTTGAAACAGCGGGCGTGGAACGACTCTTGTAAAGGAGGGGGTCAGTAGTCGGGAGTAGTACTGACGTCAGAGGTACCGCGCTGGGATTGGTCAAAACAGCGAGGGACAGAAAAGCGCAGATTGTAAAGGAGGGGTTGACAGACAAACGTCACAAAAAGGCCGCGCTAGGATTGATTCAGAGACAAAAGTTAGCTGGAATTTGATTGGTTGTTGCCATAGAAGTTGAAATCCTAGTGGATAGTGGAGATTGCATGTTAAAACGTGATCCAACTTTAATAGGAATTCGTCCAGATAGGAGATTCCTAGGCTTTGCAGAATATAATTTTATACACCGAGATTTGCCAAAAATGTACGGAGAAAAGAGGAAAATGTCATTTCTACAAAAGATTAAGAATTATTTTAAAAAGGATAAACCAATCAAAACTAGAGAAGGAATTATTATTCCACCAGCTAAAACGCCCGCTTCATTCATGATGATGGAGAGAAGTTATCATACTTGCGTATGGTTAGAAAATTGGATAGAATATACCAAAAATGGGAGAATTCTTCAAAATTTGAGATTGAGGATGAATGACTTAGAACCAAGACCCAGACTAACTCAATACGAAGCCTTAGAAGAGTGGGAAACCGAGGCATTCGAACGCGACCGATCCAGGAGCAATAGGGGTTATCGGGGATTTTTCCCTAGATACCAAAATGAGTCAAGGGACGGTCAGATGAAACAGTGGAGAAGAGCGATGCTTACAGAGGGTCTGTATCCAATATTAATGGCAGAAGAATCGTTAGGGAGCAAATGCACAGAAAAGACCAAACACTTGACTAGATTTGGAGATTCCGAAGATGAATTTATGGAAGAAATATTAAAGAACCCGCCACCATATCAGGAAGGGACAAGTGGATGTACCCCAAGTGCACCACTGTTAAGAACACCATTGGTACCGCAAGTATTGCATAATCCCCCAGTTAGTAGGGTACTTCACGATAAGGAAAAGGAAGCCATAGATAAAAACAGAGCAGAATTAATACAGAAAGTAACACAATTGAGTGTTCATCCTGATTCACTAACCATACCTGTAACAATTGGTCCAGTGGTTCCCTTATATGGTGACAAAGTAAGTTATCCGAAACCATTAGCGATGCCCACACCTGTAGAAATCCCAAAACCAGACCCTGTAATAATTGATGATCAATTTAGTGATTGTGAATCTATGATATCCTTAATGGATTTGCCTATTCGAGGGTCTATAAATAGTACTCGTAGAAGAATAACACCTGGTTGCTCCAAAGATGTAAACATAGTAACTTCATCAGGAACCAAAAGTGCCACAGTGGTCACACCAGAAGGCTTAGAAAGGAGGGCACAAGGATCAGACAAACAGAGTTCACCTCCAAAAATCATGGACATCTACAAATTAAAAGTCGAATTAGAAGAAATGATAGCAGGAAATGTAGGGGTAGATCGTCTAAATACTTACGATGAAGAAGAGCTATTATTTGTATGCAGAAGGATCACTAGAAATGTAAAAATATTTCATGAAAAATTATCAGATTTAGCTTTGCAGATGGGAATTGAAATAGGGAAGTCAAAGTGTTACAGAAACCCTATAGAGCAGATTTTTCTGACAAAGATTTAGAAAACATGAATGCCTCTGGTCGAAAATTACAAGTAAAGGAATTAATGACAGTCTTACAGAAATGGGGAGACCTAGAAAAATGGAAAATTAGATGGACAAAGAAAAAGGAAGAGGCACGATACAGTAGAACCACTTCTGAATATTTAATGAAGGAAACCGGGAAAGCAGATCAAATGTACCCGATGCGAGAAGTTCCAGGAGGGGGATATGTACATGTCCCATGGAGCAGACAGGATATTTTGTCATTTACGAATGATTTTCCAAAGTTGAGAGAAAAGCCAAATGAATGGTACAAGCAGGTTGAGAGGTTTGTAAAAGTGTCAAAGGTATTATTGAAAGACTTGGATGGTCTGTTTGACATAGTGGTACCTGCCGATTTATGGACCGATTGTAAAATCACAGTCGATTGGCCAAGTGAAGAGTATCCTAGAGATCCAAAGACAGGTGCCCCATCGAGTGATGTAATGAAAAAGTATCAGCAGGTAATAACTTACCTGAAAGGGAAAATACCACCAAAGGAAACAGATTGGGTGAAAATAGACAGAACTACCCAAGAAGCCAGTGAATCGGTACATGCCTACTACGAACGTTTATTGCAGGTATTCAAACAGTATAGTGGATTTGAGGATATTGGAGATAAAAACATGAGTCAGTTTGTCTATCGATTTGTTTATGGTTTAAAGCCAGAGATTTGTCAGATGATTAAGCAGCATATGTTGTGCTGGCAAGGGAAGCCAATTGATGAGATCTTGAAATATGCCAAATATTGTGCAGACGACATTAAGGATAGGCACAAGAAACTGCAAGAGAAGGTGATGTGGGCACAAGTGAAAATGGCTGAGCGACAGGGAATTAATTTGGATAATCCAAATGAAATTCAAGGAAAAGATTCTGGAACGAATGGTGACACTGGGAATGGTGGGAAAATGAGAGGACGAATGAGTAGAGAAGAGGCTAAAAAGAAATTTCCTTGTCATGGATGCGGAAAATTGGGGCATTGGAAGGATGAATGTAAAAAGATACGGAATAATAATGGCCCAAATCAAAATTTAAATCCACAGATGCAGAATGACTCACAGCAGGGTGTAAATCCTCAGAGTCAGTTGCCACCTGCACCTATACAGGGTAATGTAAGCAGAGCAAAGCACGGTACAGATGTCGGATATCAAGGAGGAAGTGGTAAGAATGATTATGTAACCTCACAATTTCTTTTACAGGACGACTTTTGTCCATATAGTCAATGACGGTGCCTAGGAGAGGGGGAGAAGGAGTGCGTACTTGGCGCATCCTTACCGGTAGATCAGTCAGGTCCATATGTCGAAGGGAATGTGAAAGGTAATGATATTACTTTCCTTTTGGACACTGGTGCTACCAGGTCTACTGTGAGAACAGCAGACATCCCAGACCTTCCTCTCTCTGGAGAAGCTATCCAAGTTGTGGGTGTAGCTAATCAAAAGATTAGAACACCTCTTACTGAACCAATGGAAGTAAAAATGGGAAATTTTAGAGAAATGCATCAATTCGTAGTGTGTGATTCCAGTCCAGTAAATGTATTGGGCCGAGATTTGTTGTGTAAAATGAATTGCACAATTTTCTGCACACCGGATGGTGTGGCAGTTCAGACCCCGGATGAGGACCATGTATATAAATTTATGATTGCAAAGCAAGGTACAGAAGTAGATGAGATGTTCTCTTTGATAACAAAAGACGAGTTGCCAGAAGAATTAAAAACTACAGTAAATTCCATGGTATGGGATTTCACGGGAAAGGAAGTAGGACTTATGGCCAAAATAGACCCAGTTAAAATTACTGTAAAGGAAGGTGCAATTTTCCTAAATACCAGACAGTACAAAATGAGTGCAGAAGTAAAGGCAGGAGTCATTGAAGAAATCAACCGAATGGTAAAACAAGACATACTAAAAGAAGTAATGAGTAGCCCTTGTAACTCACCAATAATGGGTTTGAAGAAACCTAGTGGAAAGTATAGGATTGTTCAAGACCTGCGAAAAATAAATAAGATCGTGGAACCTTGTTGTCCTATAGTGCCAAATCCTGCAGTAATTCTATACCAGATTCCTTGGAGTGCAGGATGGTTTACTGTGATTGATTTATGCCAAGCATTCTTTTCAATACCATTGCACCCAGATAGTCAGTATCTTTTTTCATTTAAATTTGAGAACAAAGTCTATGTATGGAATCATGTTCCTCAGGGGTACACGGAAAGTCTTTCTATCTTTAATCAAATATTGAAAAAGTGCCTAGAGAAACTAGTGATGCCAGGAAGTTCAGTCTTAGTACAGTATATAGATGATTTACTGGTGGCATCTAACACCAGAGAGGACTGTGTTGTTGACTCCATTGCATTATTAAATCATTTAGCTGAAGAAGGGCATAAAGTTTCACCTGAAAAGTTGCAGTTTTGTACAACAGCAGTTAAATATCTAGGACACCAGATTGAGAGGGGAAAAAGAAGAATAACCTCTGAAAGAGTAAAATTAATTAAGAAAATCCAAATGCATGTCTCCCAACGAGAAGTGAGAATGTTCCTTGGAATAGTAGGTTATTGTCGACAATGGATACTAGGGTTTTCTCTGCTAGCAAAGCCATTAATTCAATTGACGAAAAAGAAGGCAAAGGACCCAGTTGAATGGGATGATGAGAGTGTAGGAGCTTTTGTAAAATTGAGAAATGCTTTATGTGCAGCACCTGCCCTAGGCATGCCTGATTATAAAAGAAAATTCGCATTATTCTGTCATGAGAGAGAGAATTGTGCACTTTCAGTTCTAACCCAGAGACATGGTTTGGACAGAAGTCCTATTGCATATTTTTCTGCTACATTGGACCCAGTGGCAGCCGCATTGCCAGGCTGCTTAAAAGCAGTAGCGGCTACATGTCTGAGCATTGAACAAAGTGAATCAATTGTAATGGGACATCCTGTTAAAGTGTTCGTTCCACATTCGGTTGTGATTCTGTTGACAAGAACCCGAACTCAGCATCTTACTCCTAGTCGGCTGACTAAATATGAGAGAATAATCTTAGGTGCTGAAAATGTGACTATTGTAAGGTGCACAATAGTAAATCCTGCTACCTTACTACCAGACCCATATCATGAGGAAGTCAAAGATGATGACGAGGAACATGATTGTTTGCAAGTCACAGAATTGTGCACAAAACTACGTCCTGACATACAGGTACTACCCCTCAGGGAGCCAGACATGGAGCTGTTTGTTGATGGTTCATGCCAAAGGCATGAAGACGGTAAACTAATTGCAGCATATGCAGTATGTGAATTAACTGGAATAGTCGAAGCATCCTATTTACCAGGAGTAAAATCTGCACAAGTAGCTGAAATAATTTCTTTAATAAAAGCCTGCAAAATTGGGACGAACCAGAAAGTAACTATATTTACAGATAGCCAATATGGTTACGGGGTTGTGCATGATTTTGGCCAATTATGAATGCAGAGGGATTTCATGACTTCTTCAGGATCCCCCATTAAGAAATGGCCAGTTCGTAAAAGAACTACTGGAAGCAATACAATCACCAAAAGAATTGGCTGTGGTGAAATGTGCCGCACACCAGTCAGGAGATGACTGGGTGGTAGTCGGTAACAGATATGCAGATTTGGTGGCTAAACACTGTGCAAAAACAGGTTGTCAGTCAATAAAAGGGTTGAAAGAATGGGAATCAGCTGCCAACTTATGCTGTATGCACCTCCTGAAACATGGAATGATGTGAAACGACTACAAGATGATGCTGATGAGAATGAAAGAAATGCATGGATTAAAATGGGATGCTCTCAAAGGGCAGACGACGATGTATGGATTTATGCCGATGGCAGACCAGTCATGCCCGACGGTGTCTGATTTCAGAAATGGCCAGAATGTATCATGGAGACACACATGTAGGGAGAGATGCAATGATTAGGCTCTTCAGACACAATTGGTACAATCAAAGGTTTAGGGCAGTAGCAGAGAGCCTTTGTCAGAGATGTTTAACTTGCCAAATGCATAATCCAGGAAGAAAACAATAATTGGTTTTGGGAAAATAGGAAAGGCAGAGGGTCCATTTGTGAGATTGCAGCTTGATTTTATTCAGTTACCACCATGTAGAGGACTGAAATATGTACTTGTCATAGTGTGTCTGTTTTCAAAG
Source organism: Calotriton arnoldi (assembly GCA_963921515.1). Lineage (NCBI taxonomy): Eukaryota > Metazoa > Chordata > Amphibia > Caudata > Salamandridae > Calotriton > Calotriton arnoldi. The sequence continues at coordinate 1,014,629 of CAWUFW010004431.1, read as the reverse complement.
TGGGTGAAGGCTTACCCTACCAGGAGGAATGACAGTATTACAGTCGCAAAGTTGTTGCTACGAGAACTCATTCCTAGATTTGGTTTCCCAGTAACTTTGGAATCAGATAGAGGAGGGCACTTCAACAATGATGTGATTAGAATAATCTGTGAAGCATTCCAAATAGAGCAAAAATTGCACTGTGCATATCGTCCAGAGGCTTCTGGAGTGGTTGAACAAATAAATGGTACAATAAAATCCAGACTGGCAAAGATGTGTGCATCAACATCGTTAGATTGGCCGGATGCATTGCCACTTGTTTTGATGGGACTCAGAAGCATTCCTGACAGAAATACTGGATTGAGTCCGCACGAAATAATCATGGGAAGAGCAATGAGACAAGCACATGTACCTACAAATAAACTGCTGAATATAACTGATGATATGGTTCTGGATTATTGCAAAGGATTGGCTGACCTAGTGCGTTCTGTCTCTCACCAGGTTGGGGAAGACGCAGTTTCCAGGCAGCCTGAGCAAGAGCATGATCTGAATCCCGGAGACTGGGTGGTTGTGAAGAATCACATGAGAGAAACGTGTCTATCACACAGGTGGGGCGAATCTTGTCAGGTTATACTAGTTACGAACAGCAGTGAAATGTGCAGGATTGCCTAATTGGATTCATGTAAGCCACACCAAAAGAGTACCAGACCCTGAAGAAGAAAATCCTCAGTCAGCATCAATCACTGAGGAAGCTGAAGGTTGCCCAGCTGAAGAATCCCAGGTCAGAGATTCGAGGGAAGCTGAAGAAGAACAACCGAGCACAAGTCAGGACTGGATACCGGTGGTGGAAATACCTAAAGTCTACAACAGAACAAGGAGTCAAGCAAATTTAGAAGAAATTGAAGAAGATCAGATAGGTGAAGAAGAAGCAGCTCAGGAAGAGGAAGAAGAAACAATAAGAGAACCTGAGCAGGATCAAATAGGGAGAGGAAATTGGGCTCAAATCAACAACGAACCAACAAATTTTGAGCAGGGACAGACCGGTCTAGAAGAACGCGGTCAGGCTGCAGAAGTACAAAGTGCAATAAGCCCTGATCAGAATCAGTTAGATCTAGGAAAATACATTCAAAAAGAAGATCCAGAGAATCTCGAGCATGAAGACGTAGATCCTGAACAAGGTCAGTTATTGGAAACTCACAGTGGAGTAGCTGAAAAGAAACCAATAAGACCTGAAAAAGAACAAATAGAAGAAACTGAAATTGAAGAAAACCAAACTGTGCCACAACCTGAAATTAAACAAACTACTGAAGAAGAAATAAAGAGTAAAGAGACAGTGTAAACAAAGAAAACCAGGAAAGGTGATCATTGGCCTAGTGTCATTAAAAGAGTAAAATACCACATAACAACCAGAAGTGAAGATCCAGAACAAGTAAACGAAGTGACAAGCCAAACAAGACAAGAAAGTGGAACTGAAAAACGAAGAAGCAAAAGACTGAAACTTGTAAACAATAAATTTAAAGTTCCTGATTGGACTTATATTATCCTTGAAGACTACGATAGCTCAGAATCAAGTGAAAGTGGTGACGAAGGAACCAGTGCGGAACTGACTTATGAAAAAGAAATAAAACCACCTTGATAACGCAAAAAGACTTGAAATATAGATAAGAAGAGAAATCTTCCTTGTCAAAATGCCTGATGACAGAGTTTCTGGGAGACCAAAGCGGAAATGTTGTAAAGGATGCTGTGCTATATACATATGCAGTCTAGTAGTGGTGCTTGTAGTATGGTTAGTTCTGATCGTAGCAATTCCCTACCTTCTGATTATGGATAAAAAGATTAACAACGAAACGAAGGGAAGGATAGATAACTTGAAAAGTGATAGAATAAAATTAGAGGCAGAAGATGAACCAGAATTTCATCATGAAGTAACAGATAACGACACTAGTTTGAATGTTTTCACAAAATTATTGTTTCAATATGTAGATACCATGGAAGTTAGTTATGAACCCAGTGCTTAGTAGTCAAGATGCACAGTTTATGGGAGAATTTTTCTTAACAATGAAATCTATAGACATAACACATGCACATAGAAGCAATCTAACATGTTTGGTACATGAAGAAGAAAAGATATTTTTGAATTTGGTAGAAAGTAGAAGACAAGATTTTCAAAAGAAAGCTTCTGAGCATAAGGCTCATCTGCCACCTTGGGCTGAGAAGGAGGGTAGTTACACACCTGGCAAGGCTCAAGCTGCTATGGCTCTAGATTTTGTAAAGACAGGGAAAATTTGTCTACATAGGTTGAAGACTGATTATAACAATGTTTTCATCGGTACCAGTGAATGTGAACATAATTTCTTAATTTTTGGAGGTTGGGGACTCAAAGGAGGAACAGATTCAGTTTTTCCTGGAATCTATTATGTGTGTGGGAATAAGGCTTACTTTAGGCTTCCTGCATGGTGGTATGGAAGTTGTTACTTTGGAATAGTATTTCCAAAAATATACCACGTAAAAAGAAACACTGGGAGCAATGAAAATAATGGTGAATTAACACGTAGTAAAAGAGCTAGTTTTTCTGAAATTGTAGGTGATATATTTGGTGCATTGATACCTTCAGTGGAAGTAATTCTGAACTCAAGAAGAATATGTAAATTATCTACAGTAGTTGATCGTTTATCAACGGATACTGCTGGAGGCTTTCTAATGATTAATGCGGAAATGGTTGCGATTAGATCTATGGTTATGCAAAATCGACTTGCTCTTGACATTATTCTAGCAAAAGAGGGCGGAGTCTGTAAATTATTGAAGACGAAACATTGTTGCACTTACATACCTGACAAAAGTGCAGAAATTGGAACGTATATACAGAATATAACCAAACTTGAGAAGGAACTAAAACCACTGGAAGTTGATAGTGTATGGGAAAGATTGACAAATAGTATTACGTCAATTGGTACCTGGTTTGCTAATGTAGGGAAAGGACTTATAGGTCAAATATTAGTACCCTCAGCAGGGATAGCAATAATAGTATTGTCAATAATAATATGGTGCAAATGTGGTAGAAAGAATGAATCATACAGTGTGACAGGAAAAGGAAAGAAACAAAAGTTTGACGAAATTGAACTAGAAAATCTGAAAAGTGAATTATATAAGAAACTGAAAGGAGATGTGAAAAATAGAAAGTGTAAAAATGAAACTGAGACAAATTTATGCTAAAAGTTGGCATCTGGTTGTGGGTAATATTTGATGGCTCAGAAACGCCATCAGAGAGGGGATTGATGGAGCAAGAACTCACAATGAGACTTGCTCGGAAGCAATCCTCTCACAGTATTAATCTATTAATATTTGTAATGTCCGTACTAACAATTGCACACATGAATACAAGTAGAAGTGAAGCTTGCCTATGTGTTTAAACTAAAAAAATAACGCTTGTCCGTTCTTAAATGGCCGCCAAAGCGCGGGAAACTTTATTGCGCATGTGTCAACCATATCACGTGGTGTGACGTCTTTCTTTGCTTGGTGGGAAATTCTTGCTTCTGCGCAGTGTGTATTAAAATGGCTGCTTAATGTTTTCACGTGCTACAGCTTGCTCACATGTTGCAATTAAACTGTGGTATTATAACGCTATTAATGCGGGATAGAATTTATATTTAAATGGGAATAGAGTAGAAAGAGTGGGTATACAGTGAAACCATTTATTTGTGATTTTAATATTTTCTTCTTTGACTTTTATTAGTTCGTAAACGAGCCTGGGGGTAGTTGAACTGAAGCTCGAGTGACAATGGTTCTGCGCATGCGTCCTGCACGGCTGCCCAGAGAAAAGGATGAAGTCAACCTGGACGTCGTCCAAGGCCATGACCTGATGGCCAACACTGTTGTACCCATGATGTCCCTACTGAAAAGAAACAATTTATATAAACAATGTATAAACTTTGTCGTGAGACGGGTGGGAAATAAAGCAAATGTATTAATTGTGATGGGCGGTATTTTAAAACAATGGGCTTAAAGAAATTGACCTAAATCGATATGGTGTGAGGATCAACCCCCTGTCCCCGTCCAATCAGAAGTAGTGGGCCCATATTTTTGCAACATTAATGGGAGGTACATGGGCGTAGAAGGGTATAATAGCTATAAAATTAGTTAATTAGTTAGACCAGGCTTTGGTGCTCGACGAGCTGATCGATTGCAGACTGAACCGCTGTCCAGAGAGGTCCCGAGGAGGGGGCGGCGGTTTCCACTAGAAGGAAGAGACGGGAGAATCGAGGAGAAGCAAAGTATCAGAGAGGGGAACGACGCAGGCGTCGTTGATAGAGAGGTCACCTGTCCTGTCCTGAACCTGGAGGAGGTATTTGCTCTTCATCCTTCCTGGGTCCTATTTTTCCAACTCCTTGGCCAAGGGGTTTGGTTTCTCGCACTTTTAGGTAAATATAAATGCAACCCTTAGTTGCGCTGCTGTCTCTATCTTCTTCTTTCTGAGGGACCGTCATTTGATCGATAATTGATTATTAATATGCTTCATCCTTGATATGTGATCAAGTATCATGCAATTCTGTACTTTACTCTGCTAAAATCTTTAGATAAACATTTTAAAACTTCCTGACTCAGTGATTATTTCAGGATTATGAATTGTAATGAATGTCACTCATTTTAAACTTCCCAATTAATAAGGGGTCCATCGGTAAGTCATTACTCTTCAATCAGAAAGGTAATTGGTAGCAGGGATTTGATAAAGAGTACAACTGACCCACCAGCAGGAATTGCTAGCGTAGTGTGAATGTATGGGCCCAAGTGAGTATTTGGTGTATGAATGCTCGTTGCTAGTAACCCGCTGGATCACGGACCTATCATCATCGAGGCAGCTTTACTTTATTGAATGTTGCTTTCCTATACTTTTTAGAAAAATTCAAAAAACTACTATTTATAGGCACGCTTTTACCGTTCAAAATGGAGTTAATAAATCAATGTACAATACTACTTTCAAAAACATTATACCTATTTGGCCTACACAAAATCATGTACCCGATTCTGGCTTATCTCAGGTAAGTGGTAGTGGCATCGTTGTTAGCTTAGACTACTAAATCGACTTCTATCTGGGTATCACTATAAAAAATCTAAAAAATGTTGGCGGCCCAAAATGCAGGTGTTTAACTAAATAGGTGTTTAAAGAGGTTAGTCCATATGTTCAGTTCCAGACGTAACTTGCCCAGTCCCAGAGCCACGACACAATAAAATTGCGTTTAAGACTAATCCGCAAAAATATCACTAATGATGCCAAAAACTCTATCAAAACAAACTCACAGTGCACAAAACCACCAGACCTGCTTAGACCTCATAAAAACAACTTCTCAGCCTTGCAACTGTCCTACCCGGGAACACCCGTGTCAAGGTGGGCTTTGTTTGCAACTGGAAAATAAGAGTCAAACTGATATTTATTATTGATTTATTTTGCAGTTTTAGATAGTGCGAACTCGACCCGAAGGTATCAGAGTGCTTTACATGAACACCCGTTGCATTACAGACGGACACATTAATTTCTAGGCAGGGGGAGATTAAGTGATTTGCCCCGAATCAGAGGATGTTTGCGCCTCCCGCCAGACTCCAACCTGGTTCCCCAGTTTCAAAGTCGGCCGCTCTAGCTGTTAAGCCACATCCTGTTATTGATTGCACACAGGAACCTCCTCCTGCCACCATGATGTAAAGCAGATCTTATCAGGGCTGCTGCAGCAGTTCTGCGGGCCCACTATCCAGACTGACACAAGAGCTACTGTCCTACCTGCAAGCTATGGCGCATGTTGAGCAAATTGGAAGTGGAGAACAAGGATCTGTTCTTTTCATTCCCGGGGGTTATTTTATCATTTTACAAGAGGGGAAGGGCCCGATCTGTTTTCTGCCTCTAATGCCAGTGATTATCAGTGAGTGGCTATGCCTAATGAGCAAACTGTACAGAACTAAGGGCCAGATGCACAAATACCTAGCCATAAAATATTGGTCTCAAAATGCAACCAGTAGTTTTGCTACATGTGAAGATTTTTGAGAACCAGTCTACTTACTTATTGGTCAATTCTTAAAAATCTATATCGTGGTGGTTTGCAATCCGATCAACTTCATGAATAATAATGAGGTAGGTCACAAATTGCGACTCACTAAAATTGGAGCCCATCACAGCGACAGTTGCCTTCCTGGACCAGCAGACAACCAGGCAGGTGATTGCTTTTAAATAAAGCATTTTTTAATTCAGCCTGTTTTCCTTAAAGGAAAGTGGGGCTGTGTTTAAAAACATAAAAGTTGTCTGTTTTTTAAAGTTTATTGAAGAGTTGGCAGTGGTACTGTGGACCACTTCCTACTATTGAACAAACTTTGTTTTAATATTCACCAAAGGGAAAAGCCCCAAGGGGACCACTTGTGGCGCTTATGACAGTCTGCCACATGGTGGCGCTGTCTGTCTAATTTAGGTATGAGCGCAACAAAAGCTGTTTATTAATTCAATATAAACTAACAATGACTGATAGCTTTGTGGGCCTGGGATAATATGATTTGTCACAATTGTAAGAGTGTAACAGTTAGTAGTTGTGTTGGTACTGTCACTGGCAGAGCTGGCTGGGGCAATGGTTAATGCAAGCTGCAGTGTCCTCCTGATTAGGGCCTGGCACTTATTCTTTTTCAAATTAAGCACTGACTTCCCTTTTGCAAATGCATTACCACCTCCTTAGAGATCTTATTAAATTTTCAATGTTTTGCAACTAGATTTGGGCTGCAAAACATAGATACAAAAAATATTGATTCAGTGTTTGTAAGGGATGCCTATAACATGCCCCTTTCAAATACTGAATCGGTATCTATCCGGAATCCCCTTTTGAATTTGGAAAAATGTTTTCGACTAGTAAAATGGTATTAGTACATAGGAAAACACTTTTTAACAGTCGCAAATGCATAAGTGTACCATTTGTCCCTGTTAAAATGCTTAGTACATCTGATCCTAACTTCTTCAGCCACTTACCTGTTGAAACTTTCAGAGAAAGGGGATTTTATACTTAAAAAGCAAAATCATAAGCTGCTTCCTGATGAATGGTATTTTTCTTTCAAATTTGTATTTGGAGGAGGATGTTGTAAGAAACCTTGTCAACAGAATGACCACCAAATTTGAAGGAAAGTTAGGCAGAACAGTCAAAAGACCTGCTTTGCAGGGAAGTGAGATTTGCTAGGGGTGAAGGCTCAATCTTCTTCTTGAAAAACAGGAGTCTGATTCCATTGTTCATTTTAAATCTAAAAGAGGAATGATCAGTGCATTGTATTTATTTTAGGGACGCCTGATGTAGGGAGTTTTGAACACTAACCATGTGAACTCATATAGTTTAAAACACGATAAAAAATCAGCAATCTCTGTAGTATTGTTTAAATGGAAGCAAATAACCATGTTACAAAAGTCAAATGTTGGAGACCAATAGGCACAATTAATCCGAACTGCATCCTTTGGTAAAGGTAAACTTAGGGGAATATTTATGGGGATTTGGGGCAGGGCAGCGCAGCAAGTCACCTTGCTGTGCTGCTCTGCGTCAAAGTGAAAGGCATGGAATGCACCGCATCTATTGCATACAGCGCATTCCTGTCTTTTTCCCCTGCGCTGGGTCCATTTCAGCAGCCTAGTGCCAATGCAGACACCCTTGCATCATGGTGCAAGGGTGTCTGCCTTGCATGCATGATTGTTTTTGTGCAGGAAGGGGCACCTTCCTGCCCAAAAACAGGCTTGGGAGGCGTTTTCCTCTTTCTATGTGTGCTGCAGAATGCAGCACACACAGAAAGAGGAAAGAACAAGGAGAAATAAAGTTGTTTCTTCTCGTTGTGCCTCCCCTGGGGAAGCGTAAGGTTTTGGTGCATCCCCAAGTTTACATGGTCTAGTAAATCTGGAGATGTGTCAAATTCCATGGGTGTTGCATGGGAATACCCACTGCAACGCCCATGGAACGCCTCCCTAGCGGAGAGTAAGGCAACGCAGCGATTTGCGCTGACTTGCCTTACTCCATATCTATGAGGCCATTCAACGCCACGCAAAGTGGCTTTGCGTGGCCTCATAAATATATTTTGGTGGATCGCGTCACTGTTGCGTCACAGAATGTGATGCAATGGCAGCGGAAGTGGCTCGTAAATATGCCCTTTAATGCTTTAATCAAGTCCTGTGTCTAAATGCGTGAAAGTCAATGGTGTTTTGACCCAGAGCGATTTGGCAGGTTATTATCAGAACGTGGTGAAGTTGAAGTGCACAACAAGATGTTGTGCTGGTGGGCTGGAAGGTCTCTTCGTGTCCACAATCCTGAAGTAATAACAGAAAGATCAATGCAAGGCTTCCCATGTGAAATTGTAGTTTTGGAGTCAACCTTCGAAGAGTTAGTAGCTGCAGGGAATGAATCAATCAGGCCGGCTCTGCACCCCTACCCTTACAGCACTAATTATAATTTAGTAACCTCAGAAAAAGGTTTGCTAAGTGGATGTTGTAATGATGTGATGTAATTAAATGTGAAGGGAGTTCTGTTGCAATGTAAAGGGAAGTTAGAACTTACACTTTGCAGTTAGATACAGTCTGTCAAGAAGAAAGCAGCAGTGCCCTGTACTCTGAATAAATATATACGAAGGCCATCCTGAGTGCCAGGCTTACTTGAAAGCTGTTACAGATGTGATTAGCCACTGTAACCAACATGAATCACACACTGACCACCTGGAACATCCTCCCCACCCAGAACACTACCTCCACCATGAAATCCATCCACTCGGGAAGTCCCACAGACCCATGCCCGCACCACATCTTTAAACTCAGAAATCAAAGGATTGGCCAGAAACTCATCACCCAACTCAAAAGCTCTATCACCACCACAACATTTCCCGATGCCTGGAAACACGCTGAAGTTAGACCACTACTCAAACAACCCTCCGCCGACCCCGGCAAACTCAAAAACTACTAGTCAATCTCCCTGCTCCCATTCCCAGCGAAGGTACTGTAAAAGATCATCAACAATCAACTCATGACACACCTGGAGCAGAACCTGCTACTCACCACCTCCCAATCCGGCTTCCGCAGCAATCACAGCACCGAAACCACCTTGATCGCACCCACCAATGACATTCGAACCCTCCTCGACTGAGGAGAAACAGCAGCTTTGATCCTCCTCGAACTCTTGGCAGCCATCAACACCGTATCCCACCACACACTGATCGAAAGATTCCACCACATCGGCATCCAAGGGGGTGCGCTCAGATGGATCACCTCCTCCCTCACTGGAAGAACCCAGAGGATCCAGCTGCCACCTTTCGCCTCTGAACCCAAGGAGATCACCTGAAATGTCTCCAGGGCTCATCCCTAAACCCCACACTCTTCAACGCATATATGACCCCGCTGGCCAACATTGTCAGATCCCATGTTTCAACATAAATTCGTCTGCAGACGACACCCAACTCATCCTCTCACTCACCGACGACCCTTCCACCACCAGAACCAACTTCTACAGATGCATGACAAATGTTGCAGACTGGATGAAGAACAACTGCCTGCAGCTGAACACAGATAAGATGGAAGTACTGATCTTTCGCAACAGCAGCTACACATGGAATGACTCCTAGTGGCCATCAGACCTAGAACCCCACCCACTCCCTCCAATCGTCCCAGAAACCTCAGAATAATCATTGACAACAAGCTCACCATGAAATCACAGATCAGCACCATCTCATCCGCCTGCTTCCTCCCTCCGCATGCTACGTAAGATCTTCAAGTTGCCACCACTAGTCAAGAGACATACTATGACACAAGCCCTCATCACCAGCCGACTGGACTACCGCAATTCCCTCTACGTAGGAATCACCGCACACCTTCTACAGAGACTTCAGACAATACAGAACGACACACCCAGACTCATCCTCTGCCTTCCCCGACAAACCAACATCACACCCCACCTCAGAAAACTCCACTGGCTCCCCATACAGAAGAGATGCCCATTCAAGCTGCTGACCCATGCACACAAGGCTCTACACAACCAAGGACCCGCCTACATTAACCACTGCCTGAACTTCCACCAACCGAGAAGACTACGATCCACCTCCCTTTCACCTACCCATACTCCCCGCATCTACCGAAGCAGAAGTGGAGGATGCTACTTATCCCACATCGCACCAAAGACCTGGAACAGCTTCCCCACACACCTCCAGACCATCACCTTACTTCTGTAATTCCGAATGGCCCTCAAGACCTGGCTGTCTGAATAAGCCTCCGGGGCCTGCAAGCACCTGGATACCCTATCAGGTGATTAGCTGCGCTTTATAAATCCTGATTGATTGATTGATTGATTGATTAGTGAACTTACTTGCTTATGCTGCAATATTATGACTAGTTGTTCAAGTTCACAGACAGCACATCATAATTTTCACTTATCTGTGTGAAAAAATTTATTTTACCCCAGTGGGTGATGATCTCACATCCTTAAGGTAGAACTATTCTCCCCTTGCCTTACTTTTATCTAGCAGGCTGTGGGCACTCTGCTTGGCTTTCAGTGTCTTGGCTGAGGTTAATAGTAATGTGATATGTGATGTCACCAACACCATCATTGATTATGCCATTTGTGATGTTAGATGTGGAATTTTGTGTGAGATTATAATATCTTGAGTAAGATTTATGGCTGGCAGTGCACTATAATTTCAGTGTCTTTTTCACTTTTAGATAGCTACACCAACATAACTCCCTGATGTACTCCTCATGATGTCACAGATGACATCGCAGATCACATCATTGACTACATCAGTGGTGACCACACATGTCTCATGTTTAATTTCATTATTTTGTTGGTGTAATTCTACCCTTTGTCCCCTGCTCAAAGTATCTAGGAAACATGGCATATGGCCATACCCCATACCTACTTTCTCTGCCAACAGATCCTTCTGCACATTTGTCTTTACCTAGGAGCAAACAGAACTAGGTGTAGGAATTGACATTTGAACATGCCCTGTGGCCACCTCTTTGACTCCGCTGCAGTGAACCCTCTGATCCAATAATCTTTCGATGGCCTTACCCCATCCACATCTGGCAGTGGGCACTGGCCAAGTGCTGTACCCAAAGCGATGACCATGCACAGCCCCACCCTGAGGGCACCCACATATTTTGTAATCATCTGAGCACTGATTTGTTTTTGTTTTTTTTTTGCTTACTTTTTTAAAAGAAGTTCACAAACCTCCATCAATTTTAGATGATTACCATTTACTGATTCGAATAATTTTCAAATGTGTCAAAGCAGTCCAAAACGGTGGCAGATCACACAGAGACCTCATTTTAAGAACCATAGTTTAAAGGACTATTACACCCTCCTGGGTGTTCAGTGATTCCATTAGGTAGAAGTTAGTTTCTCATTGCCTTCACATAATGCTAAGTAATTATTCCTGCAATAGTCTGTGGACCCGTTTGCAGACCTCCACAGATCACATTATTTATTTTTTAACATATAATGATTGTGATCAGATTTTTTCTGACTTGCAAGCGAACTCATTCATCGGTTTTTACCACACTGCATCTTCCGATTTTCATGGAACACATTTTCGATCTGTGAACTGTGCGTCTTACATGTTTTTATTTATTTATTTTAGGGCCTCCGAATAATTTCCTTCAGTGACACTAGGCTCTTGGAAAGATGGATGATCCACTCTCATTTCATAATGGTAACTATGATAACATTTTCAACCTGCATCAGCAAATCGGTTTTTAGAGATCTGTCAACCCACTTGATGATTTGCAGTCACACTGGTTAATTTAAAATTCTAAATTGGGTTCATGAACCCGCAGTTCAGGAGTGATTTCCAAACGTAATATTCTGGCACACATAACATTATCCTCTGCCTGACAAAGCGTTAAAATGTCTTAAAAATTACTGTGTAGTTCTGCACCATGTTTGAATAAGCACACATATAAAGTAAATGTGGCATGCATAAATACATGGGTGCTAGCCAAATTTAGGGGGAATTTATGTTTATAAAAACATGCTTGACTGCCATGCAATGCAACCTGTATAGCTATCTGTGTTCATTGATGCCCATGGACTTTGACAGTGACCACAAGGATCTGGACACAGGGTCAAGCCCTTGAAGTGGACCAGCACACAATAACACCATCCTAACAGCTCACTGTGAAGGTTTGTCAGACCCTGCACTCAGCACACCCTCCAAAGCCCATTGGGCATAAACATGTGCTGTGTCCAGCAGATTCTGGCACACCCTCGCCCTGAGGAGACATTGGGCCCGAGAGTCTATTATAAATGGCTGAATACCATACACAATGGATTCGGGCCTAATGGACAGAGAAATCACCCACCTGAAGGTTGTGGCATAAACCCACAGCTCATAGTCAATGGCTTTGCACAGTGGTCTCTGGGAGGACGGGGACCGTGCTGAGACAGACGTCCTAAGAATAGGAATGTCTAAATGCACTGCCCTGCACTTGGTATCTGATGAGTACCGAGGTGAGGGTGAGAAAATGGATAGTTTGGCCAGAAACAAAATATTCACTTAAAATCTTAACGCTGTGGATCCTTAGGTGACAGAAGTGGATAATAAAAGAACATACAGATTTTCATAAAAGAGTTGAGTCTGTAGTGTAGCTCCTATTTCCCTAATAGGCTCTGCGCATTGGAATAATATATCCTATAGTTTTGACATAGGACTAAGGTCGGTATGTCCCTATCGAGTATATTAAACTTAATTACTTGTGCCAGCTAGCTCAGAGGCCACTAGAAACTTCTTGACGACAAGAAGGGAGTAGTTTCTGGCAGCCATAAGACATGACCACTGTGTTTCCCTTCCAGAATCAGGACGTGTCCCAGGGTAAACAGACATAATATCGAATTTTTATATCGAATTGCCAAAATATCGAGTTGTAAATATAGAATGGACAGAATATCAAATTGCCAAAATATAGTGGTTAAGAATATCGAAATTCAGGTAAGAAATATCGATTGTCAAAATATCGACAGTCATAATATAGTTGTTAAAAATATCGAATTTTTTTATAGTGTTTTAAGTGTTAGTATATGTGTTAAAAGTATGTATTATTTTTGTAATGTATGTTTTAATTTTTTTAAAGTAATGAATTTTATGTTATTTAATTTTTGCGTAATTTAATTCTGTAGCGGGTTGTGGGTTTATAGGGGAATAGGGTGGGAAGTAATTTAATTATAGTAAATTAAATATTAATTTTTAGGAATTATTAATTATATTTAATTTAATTTTGCGTTTTAGTTCTGTAGCGGGTTGTGGGTTTATAGGGGATTAGGGTGGGAAGTAATTTAAATTTAATTAAGTAATTATTAAATTTTATTTATTGGTATTGATAAATAATTCATTGTTAATTAATTATTAATTGGTCATTAATTGGTAATTAATTTTTATTAATTGGTAATTAATTTTTAATAATTATTTAATTGATAATTATATTAATTGTATTAATTTATTATTCAGAGTGGGTTGTGGGTTTATAGGGGAATAGGGTGGGAAGTAATTTAATTGTAATTCAGTAATTATTTATTTTTATTTATTGGTATTGATTATTAATTTATAGTTAATTAATTCTTATTTGGTAATTAATTTTTATCAATTGGTAATTAATTTTTATTAATTGGTAATTAATTTTTATTAATTTTTTAATTGATAATTATATTAATTGTATTAATTTATTATTCAGAGCGGGTTGTGGGTTTATAGGGGAATAGGGTGGGAAGTAATTTAATTGTAATTCAGTAATTATTTATTTTTATTTATTGGTATTAATTATTAATTTATTGTTAATTCATTCTTATTTGGTAATTAATTTTTATTAATTGGTAATTAATTTTTATTAATAGGTAATTAATTTTTAAGGAATAATATTTATTGGTATTTAGAATTAATTATTAAATATTTTGTAATTGGTAAGTCATTTTAATTAATTTTTTATTGGTATTGATAATTATTTTATTTTTATTAAAATATTAAATCATTATTTTCCCTACTGTTGCACTCTTTGGAGTGGGAATAGTAATTTTACCCCTACGCTATCCTACGCTTTCCCTACTGTTCCACTCTCTGGAGTGGGAATAGTAATTTTTACCCCTACGCTATCCAACGCTTTCCCTACTATTGCACTCTCTGGAGTGGGAATAGTAATTTTTACCCTCCCGCTATCCAACGCTTTCCCTACTGTTGCACTCACTGGAGTGGGAATAGTAATTTTTACCCTCCCGCTATCCAACGCTTTCCCTACTGTTGCACTCTCTGGAGTGGGAATAGTAATTTTACCCCTACGCTATCCAACGCTTTCCCTACTGTTGCACTCTCTGGAGTGGGAATAGTAATTTTTACCCTCCCGCTATCCAACGCTTTCCCTACTGTTGCACTCTCTGGAGTGGGAATAGTAATTTTTACCCTCCCGCTATCCAACGTTTTCCCTACTGTTGCACTCTCTGGAGTGGGAATAGTAATTTTACCCCTACGCTATCCAACGTTTTCCCTACTGTTGCACTCTCTGGAGTGGGAATAGTAATTTTTACCCTCCCGCTATCCAACGCTTTCCCTACTGTTGCACTCTCTGGAGTGGGAATAGTAAATTTTACCCTCCCGCTATCCTACGCTAAAAATATTGAATATTTTTATAAATATTACGTTAATATATATATGTATTGAAAAATAAAAATGTATGTTTATTTTTTTACTTACATTAATTATTTATAAATTTTAAAGTTATTTAAGTATTTTTAAGTATGTTTTAGTTAATTATATATATTATTTCATTAATTTTACATTACTTTTAAGATATTTAAAAAATTCGATATTTTGACTAACTATATTTTTACAACTATATTTTGGATTCGATATTTTTGTACTAACCTGTTTGTAGATAGGGATTCGATATTTTGGCATTCTATATTTTTACTTCGATATTGTTGTAGGTCGATATTCTTGTAATCGATATTCTGTCAGTGATCCGTGTCCCAGAGTCGTAGAAACAATAGATAACTATTTCACTCAGCTCAGTCGTGCAAGTTTTAGTTACTCTCAAAGTTACACAGAAATAACAGACGGGCGTTTCAATAAAAGGTTTATTGAACAGTCTTGTTTCTGGTGTAAGTTAAATGTGCTGTTACGATCACAAGACAGTATGCGAGATAAATAATGTACAGAGTGAGCAGTAGAAATAAATAATACTGCGTTAGCATTATCTTTTCAGCATATATGCATTTACATAAAATGACACAGCCTAAAAATGCGAGTACTCATACGATGCGTTTCTAGCCTAGTTCTACCCCAGTGTACCTAACCTGTCCTAGGTGTAGGGAGAAGTAGAAGTAGGTGATATAGTCCTGACTAGAGTATACTAAGAGTATGTTACGCCTAGTATGCCAAGAGTCTAGTATGCCAAGAGTCTAGTATGCCAAGAGTCTAGTATGCCTAGAGTCTCTCTAGGTTCTAGTCTGCTCCATACCTGAAGAATGAGAGAGGTAGGAATCTCTTTCCGGACTCGAACTCCAACACCCCGCAAGGGAAGTTAGATCACTGGAAGCTGGACTCTCTGCGTGCAGGAATGACAGCGTCTTCTCAGTGCGTCCGGCCGGGAATCGGGCTCCTCTGAAGTCGAGGTCTCCTCTGATTTACAGGGGTTTGGGAAGGTATATTTATACCTGAAAATGTTAGCATTGACGTGAGTTGGGCAGTGAAAGACGTCATGAATGAACCCCTAAGGAATAATGGTTCATGCATAATATATGAGTCCTTGAAGAAATCAATAGTCCTGGGCAAGGGAAACTCCCGCAGCCCAAGGGTCTGTTTTTTCATGAACTCGTTGTGAGGCTAGGGTGGACGGATGTCGGAATCCATGCCTGTATTTGGAGTGCATGGTTTATGCCTAAATAAGGTCTGGGATTTTATGCCTATATAAGGGCAAGGCGAATTGTGCCTATATAAGGACATGAGTCTGGAAAGCCCGTTTATGGACACCCTAGGAAATATACAACACCCACTCCTCTTTCGTGTGTACGATAATACTAAAATGCTAAACATTTAAACGGAGTACTGCATAGTAAAACAAATCCTAAAAGCATTAAAAGACATATTAAAAAATGCAAAGGTTTCTGTACATCATTAAGCAATGCTTTTCATTTCCAGCATAAAGTATGAAATAAATGCAATTGGAATGAAATATAAAAGCAATATTTACATATGACGAAAATGATCGATAAGTTTGTTCAAAATCAAAGTCATTTCCTGTCATGAAAATTAAATGAACTGATTTAGACACACAAGATGATTAAGTGTCCCTGGAAGTACTGCCAAGTCTGTATTATAAGGCTAGTTTTACTTTAAGCAGATTGAAGTGCCATTTTCGTTCGAAAAATGGGACAAAAGTTCAAATTTGGTAGAGTTCCAAGTTTTTGAAAAATGAAGGCCAAATTGTTACTGCATCTCTGGAACACAGTATGCTGAATCAGAGTCAGTTTACGGGTCTGGTGTAAACATGAGATCATCTATTTCAATAGACAAAACATCATCCACAGTCGTTGGTGTAAGTTGGAACACCTCGTGTAAGAGATTGACCGCACAAAGATGTGAAGCATCGCTCTCAGCAAAGGTCGCCGCAGCAATGTTCGCGTCCGTTGTTACCTGTGTGCCTGGAGTTGTTTCTCGTACCTCAGCAGCAGCCGGAAGCGTCTGTGAGATCTCAATGAATGCTGACATCAGGATTGGTAGCCTCTGGGGACAACACAGAGCACGGGCCGTTATCGGGACCAGCAAAGTATCGACATCCTTTGGCGCAGCTGATGGATATGTTAGACAAGCGTCCAACACGCATTCTTCACCGCATAGCAGGCATCGTAGAACAGGTAAGATGCAATCCTGCCAGATTGGTCTGAATGACAGGAACCAAGTTGTATTAAGGTCCCGTAGACGAGTCATGCCCAATAGCTGTACCATTCGCTCACAGCACTTTCTTTCAAGGAGAGCTTTCTCCATTTCGCTCGGAGTGATGTCTGCGAATAGGCTGGCCATAGCGCAATAGCAGAAAGATGAATAAAATCCCGGCAACAAGTGCGAGAATTAATGGTATGCCACCAAACACCGAATGTGCAAAGTTGGGGATAATTCCAAGTATTGCCTGGAAGGGTGCTAACAGACCGGAGCAAATGCTCTTAAATACATGTACAAACCCGGTCGTATCTGACATGTTAAAGATACGTGATATCATTTCTACGAAATGTATAGGGCAGTTTGTACGTATTAAAGTCTGTATCTCAGCTGAAGTCCTTGCAACTTGTAGATCATAGGTTTCTTTGGCCGAGGTCAAAGGCACTGTTTGCTGTAAAAGCATGGCTTTCATTCTGCTCAAAGTATCAAATCTTATAAAAGAGACGTTCAGCGAAGGCCATAGAGGCGACTCCCTGACTGTGTCTATTGGGGAAACAATACTTGCATACAGCAAGTGACCCTGGAGTTGACCGTTACTAGATATGGGATGCCTGGCAACATTCCGCAGCAACTCTGATCATTCAACATGAGGTAACTCCCGTTAGAAAGTTGTCCAAACGTTGGATTAATCACAGCAGCTGGTGTAACCCGCTGATGGCAAGACAAATTTGCCACAGAACCATTACAAGCCCCGTGTAAAGAAATGTCCTGACATATGAGTGAACCGGTCAGTGCATGTTTACAGGTAGTACCGCTCAAAAACACTTCACGATCCCCACTCCAACATCTATGTGTATACGGTAAATCCCAAGATGTCTTAATGTATCCCTTACCCAACCTTTCATATTTGCCTGCTTGCATTTGTCTGAGGCAATACTGAAACTGAAAAGTAGTCACAGGCAATGTTATTTTGCCATGAATAACCCATTCTGTAGCTGGTTTTTCTGCCACTGTGAATGGTAACTTCTCCAGTTTTTCAATGCTTAGCACTGTATACCTTGCTCCTCTTTGTGCCAATTCGATCTGTTTATCAGTGAGATTGTATTCTGCAAACAGAGACGACGTGTTGATGAAACGCCAAGGCACATAGCCCGCTCGCAAAGATTGCAGCGTCCAGCTCAATGACACTATAGAACGTAATTGGGATTGACCTTGTTGTAACATAGCCAAATCTTGTTCTAGAATGTCGATAGCAGAGGATACAATGCCATCCAATGAATATATTCTGGAGGACAAAGTTGTTAACCCATTGTCGACCACAGAGAGTGTTTTCTCTAAATTAATACGATCAAGTTCACGTATTCGTTCTGCGGCCTCTATCTGTGACACTTTCCATGCTTCATTATAAGCAGCATAAATGCCGGCATATATGAAACGTTTTTGACGCGGTTTTCTTGGTCCAAGCAAGAATTCCCTAAGATCTGCGTCATCTGCAAGTAAGGTTAAGTGTTGTTTCACATCCTGTAGTGTAGATTTATGCAGCCAATCGAGGCATCATTTTCCTACACTGTATGTTGTTACTACCCCCGGATATTGTCTTTGGACATATCTTGGGTCTGGCCTATGTATAGTAAAGCCCTGAGTTTTGTTCAAGAACCTTTTCTGACAGTTGTTTGTGTCTATGGGCCAGATCAACCATTTCTTCCAATGTGGATTAGATCTGTTGAGTTGTAGTATATTGTCAACTGTCACCACTGCCTTTGTATTATTATCACTGGCAGGTGTTGGCACAGAAGGTGTTTTCATCTCTTTGATCTTGGCTAATCCAAGACAAGATGTTTGTTGGACGGTTTCATTCAAAAACAGTATTTGTTCAGGGATGATACAGGCTCTAAATAAAGCTTCTATACCCTGTACTTGCCAATCTTTACTACCCCAGACAGTTTTTGTCTCTATTGTGTCTTTCCATAAGTCAAAACCCTGTGTAGACAGTTGGGCAATAAATGCTTCAGAGTAAATCTGTTTCGTATTTGTTAACATCATTTTCAGTCCTGTTTTGTTTATATTTCTATAGTAAAACGTTTCTGGGTCAGATGTATTAGAACCTGAAAAATATGGAAATTTACTAGCAAACGTTTTTGAGCTACCTTGTGGTGGTGTAGGACAATGTTCCCATTGGTTAAACATAAACACATTTCTTGGATATGCAGTTTTGTGCAAATAATGATGACCATAGTGGTTATAACAATACAGTTGCTCATAGTCTGATGAACCCTCTAAATATTCATTTTTAGAAAATGCAGCAGATTTTTCTAGATCAAACATTATATCTTGAACAGTCTCTAAGTCCCAATCATCTGAATAGGTACTGGACGTAATTAAATCACTTAGTGAAATCTTAAACAAATGTGGAATGTTCAATTGTTCCGTTGGTTCGAAAATTTCATAATCTGTTTTGTCCCACACTATACCATCCTGTATAGGAACAGCTGTGATGTTCACTGATGACAAGTCTCTTGCTTCACGATGGGAAGATTTATGAGGTTTCAAAAGTACGTTTACGTCTTTTCCTTCACTGTTCACATGGATGTATCTGCCACTTATAAGCACGCTTACAGTTGTTACCAAAGCTAGCCAGAGCAGGAAAACAAATAGTCCAGATGTAATCCAGAGTTCAATCCATGGAGAAACCAGATAAGTCTGTTTCAGAAAGTGAATAAAGTCTTGTACTTGTTGCTTGAGTTTGAATGATGCTGGCGTCGTTTCAAGTTCACTTGGATCTTCTGAAAACGTATCAAAGTCAATGAAATAGGCAGAAGCAGTTCTGTCAATTGTTGGAATTGCATCAGGATTTGTTGAAATCACAGGAACCAGTTCTTCACGTGTCACGTTGGTGTAGACAGGTGTATTTGGACGGACTGTTATTTGGTTGTCAAGAGGGATGAGTTCCATAGCTTGGTTGCTTAGTCCTTCATTTGTTACAGCTGAATTCTCGATAGTTATCAGTCTTTCAGTCTGAACCTCTTGAATAGTAGCGAGAGGAGTGCGTCTGCTACTAGGTCGGAGTCCACGAGGCCTACTGCTTAGTATTGGCCACATACTGTGGTTTGATCAGGTCGATGGACACAAATCTTTTCTCCTTTCTTCCAGCAAGGGGCGGCAGAAGTACTGTCCTTGTTCCTTGAACAGCTAGAACAGGTACCGGTTGTCTGTAAGAAGGTCCAAATTCCTTCTTGTCCGCGATTTTTTCTCTGACTAGATCCCCAACTTTTGGAATCCAGACAGGCCTTGCTGGGACCGCCGATGTTTCCCCAGTGGTGGTTGGCTGTAGGGATACGTTGCTTTGTTTCGTTCTTAATTTGTTAAGATCCTGTAAAACAGCCAAACGATCTTTGATGTCAAATGACTTATTTTCCACCACTGTGCCTACGTGTTGTAAGTCTGGAACCCACATTCTTGTCCCAAATAGGACCTCATATGGAGTGACCCCCCCTAGAGAACTTCTTGGCAGATTGTTGAGAGCGCGCTGTACGCTATTGAGGTGTTTGACCCACCCATCACCCGAACCTAATACCCTAGCTGTTATAGACTGCTTTATGTCCCGGTTTTTCCTTTCCACAACAGAATTTCCCTCAGGATGGAATGGAGAGGAGTACCGCAATGCAACGCCCAGACTGGCCATGGCCTCCTTGTAAGCCCTAGAGCTAAACGCAGGACCCTGGTCAGAATGTGGCGTGCCTATTGCGTATGTGCCGATAAAGACTCGCAAATCTTTTATAACAGTTCGAGCGTCAGCCGGCGCTGAGGCCATAACCATAGGAACCTAGATTCAGTATTTGCGGGAATGCCTTTGTGCAGTGGGACGCAGGCGAGTAGATAGCCTAATACTGTCTAACAGTGGTGTCTGTACTGGGCTGCCGCATTCGCAGCATGGTATCTGGTGGCTCGCTCGCTGTAATTTACAGTCTAAGCAGTTGTTGATGAATATGTGAATGTGTGTATTCATTCCAGGCCACCAGTACATCTCTTTTAATTTCAAAATTGTGTTTGAGATCCCTTGATGTGACAGACCCTCCCCCACATGAGTTTCATAAATCAAGGCTGCTCTTCGTTCCATGTTTGGAATTACCCTATCCCCCACTCCAGGGATTCGAGCAAAAGGAACGTTATTCGCATCAATTACATAAGAGTACTTGAGTGGAAACTTTTTTGGTAACGCTGCACTGCTGCCTTTGCTTGAAGCATTGACAGCTAACATTATCTCAACGTCTATTTTTGTTTTTGAACGAGTGATCGCAGCTACGGAAGCCGTCTGAACAGCCCCCTTTGCGGCTTCGTCAGCCAATGAATTCCCTGCAACGTGAACGCCATCACGCTGATGACTCAGTGTGTGAATCACATGAGCCTTTGGTAGTTCGTTTTTCAACTGAACTACTTGTTCCCAAAGCAGTTTGTGCTTTATTGTGCCACCTTTCGCATCTTTGAAACCATTTTCAAGCCAGGTACGTATATAGTCATTATACGACTGAACACAGTAAAAGGAATCGCACACGATTAGTGTGAGGAATTCTCGATCCGTACTCTCAAGTGCCAGTTTGAATGCCTGTAGTTCAGCTCGCTGAGCTGTACAATCACCTAGTGATTGAGTTTTTGTGACCATAGGTCTGAAGATGCCATTTTGCATGCGACCTTTAACGATAGCACACGCTGCACTGTAAGCTTGCTTACTCCCTGTTGCGGGCTGTGCGGATCCGTCAGTGTAAATTCTGAATTCATACTGATCGAGAGGCAGAATCTCAGTGGGCAGAGGACATTCTTGTTCATATTGGAGAAATGCTTGTGTTTTCAAATCTGGATCAAAAACGTATTCAACATCAGTTGCAGCAAGAGAATTAACCCATTGTATCCATCTCGGATGTAATGCTTTAGCATTTGGAATGCTTGCTTTTGTGACCGCTTCTAAAGCTGGTACTGGGGTTACGACAATAATGCGTTTCCCTTGGGCTAAGGCTCTTTCTTTTGCTACAGCTGTTTGAACTGCTGTTAGAATTTTTCAGTAGAACTGAAGCGCATTTCCGCTTGTGTGTACAAATGTGATTTGTATGCGATTGGTACTTTCTCACCCTCATTGAAGGTTAAGTATGTGAATCCACATTGACCCGAAATTATTCGGATCACCAAATTTCTTTGACTTACGCGTGTTTGTAAGTGTTTTGTTGCTAACATGTTAGCCTGGAGTGAACGCAAAATTTCTGTGTGTTCCTGGGTCCAGTTTTTGATTGAAAAATCAGGTTTGATTAATGCGTAGAGAGGTTTAACCCTTTCTGCGTAGTTTATTATGTATGTTCTTCCAAAATTTAGGAAACCCAGGATGGATTGTAAGTTTTTAGCGTCTTTGGAGGTTGGAGCAGCGCACATTTCTCTAGAAAGTTAGCTGCCAAGCTCTTGCCTTCACTTGATAGCTCATATCCCAAAAATAGGACATTGAGATGGGCAATTCTGGACTTTTTAAAGTTGAACTTGTAGCCCTCAGAGGCGAATCCCAGTATAATGGTGCTCACCCTGTTCAAGTGTTTTTCCAAGTCATCGTCTGTCAGATAGATGTCATCGACATAGGACAATGCCTCGTTGTCATAAATTTGTAGTAACTCCGTTACTCTCGCTGAGAATAAACCTGGGCTGTTCTTGAACCCTTGTGGGAGTCGACAAAAGTGACGCTGGGTACCCATTATGGAGAATGCTGTTAAGTACCTGCTTTCAGGTGCTATATTTTGACAAAAGAAACCATTTGAGATGTCTAATGATGTTTTGTATTTTTACGCACAATGTTATTCATTAATGCTGTGCTATGTGCATTTTGCACTGCAAAAGTTTTAGAACAAGTGTTTAGGTGTCTGTAGTCCAAAACTAGACGATATGTATTGTCTGGTTTGGAGACAGGAAACAAAGGATTGTTCATGGAGGAGGTGCATGTTTCAATCACCCCTTGATATTCAAGTTGATCTAAGATCTCCCTGACCTGTTTTTTAGCTTCTTGCTTAATAGGATACTGCCTCTGTGCAGTTGGTTCATGTTTCAGATTTATTTTATGGTGAGGTGAGTCCTCATCCCATCCTACATGAATTTTATATAATGCTGGGGCTTGGGCCACTGCCCATTTCCTGGCATATGTATATTTTAGGTGAATTGGAATATGGTTGGAGAAGGCAGGCATAATTATGTCCTCGCCGTGTGGGCACTCCCTGACAAATTGTGGTGGCCAGTCTTTTTCTGCTAGAAGTATGTCATAGCCCTTTGATAGTCTTTCCCAAAAGAGTGCTTTAACCTGTCTAGGTTTGTCTCCCTCCATCCGGAGTGTTATATCAAATAACTTTTGTGGAGTACTAACCCTGGTGTCTACAGTCTCTACTGTAATGTACTCATTCAAGTCCACTATCTCCAGAAGTTCCTTCAGGTTCTGGTGAGCTATTGTGACTTCTGCTGCACTGTCCAGCATTGTCTGAGCCCATTCTCCGTTCTTGAGCTGTGTTCTCAGTATTCTCGGCATGTCTTACTTTCAGACCTGCTACTTTCTTTTTGGAGAATTGAGGTTTTGCTTTAGTTTTTGGAGCGTGTTTGTCATCTTTCGATTTCACGCGTTCTTCTCTATGTTCTGTTCGTCCTCTTCTTTCTGAAGTCTGTGATGAGACCTGAAAGGGACGAGAGGAACGTGTATCATTATCTTGATACCTATCAGGTTTTCTCAAATTATCCCTATTCCTGAGGTTATACCTCCTTTCTGAGGGCTCCTTTTGAGGAGACCTACCTCGGGATTGAGAACGTTTCTCGTTTGAATTTTGTTTATTAGTCTCCCACTTCTTTTTAGAAGATGTAGGAGTTGGTTTAATTGAGTCCTTCTCAGGACTTTCAGATAGTTTCGGTTTAACTGGTCTCCCACCCAAACTATCTCTGCCTAATTCTGCATAAGATTGTTCTATAATTCTGGGTAGCTCTGTTTGATGTTCTGTGACATCAAATTCCCTTAATTTTTGTCGGATCGCCACTGCTGCTGCCTCCCCTTTAATATTAGATAATATTATTGTTGAGACCTGGTCGAAATTTTTCAGTAATTTCATACCTAAATTTAAAGCAGGCTCTGCCCCGTATTCGTTTTGAATTTGTTTTAGGACATCAGGTATTACCGCAATTGACGGAATGCCGTGTGTTTTAGTATAGATGGCAGCAAAGACTGAGCCCCAAGTGGTGCAGTCTTCCAGTTGTGGTGTGATCCCCATTGGTAAACTGATTGTCAGTATTCTGTGTTTCTCATGCGGGCTAGTATTTGGAAATACTGCTTCGATTTGAGTAATTTTTTGAGCTATCCAAAACGGAATTTGCTCACGTTTAGTGGGCATTTTACCCATGACTGCATATAGAGTCTGTGGTGTAATTTTTAGTGTATTCCCCTGGTGAGGGGTTTGATTTGGAATTGTTAATGGTGGTTGGACTGTGAAAGTCCGCATGACATATTGAACCAATTGTCTGTAGATTTTTATTAACTCTGTGAGTTGAGTAAGTAGTTCCTCGTCTGACATTATTTCTATGTCGGGATGAGGTGTGTAGCCGGCTAGAATCGGCCATGTTGCTCCTGGTCTACCTAGTGGACCGAGCCTGGTTATGTTTTTGTGATGTTTTAGGGCGCCTTTAAACCAGAGCTGATGCTCCTGGTATGTTAATGGAATCTCAATATCCTCGAAAGGAATGTATTCCTCTGGTGGTTCATCTTCTTTGTAGAAGTGAAACATGTGTGTTACTGGATTGGATTCAGGAAGTATTACCCATGAATAGAATACCTCTGTCTGAAAGGATTCATGTGCCTCTATCACGAAAACTGCTCTACCTCCTCTCGGTGATAGGCCATGTTTTATAAGTTTTAGAGTAATGGCTCTTCTTAAGTTTGGAGCGATGTCAATGACACCCTCCTCGGTTTCATTTAAACCGGTAAAGTTAAAAAGTGCTGGTTGGGCTGGATCAGCCTCAGCTCCACCGTTTTCGGTGTTATTGTCTCCGTCAGGCATTTTGTTTTTTGAAAAATGTAGAACAAGTTTCAAGGAAACAAAGATAAGGTGCACAATATTGTGGAACACTGTATCCTTCAACGTTGAGCAAACCAAACAGCTAATATATAGGGTACTGCCCTATGTAGCCGTGGCGGATACTGCCCACTCCAGACGTCTTTTGGAGTATATGGGTAGGGGTCTCTGAGAGAGAAAAAAGAAGCACGGCTGAGTTACTCAGTATCTAACGTTGAATTACTGCCTTACCAAACCGTTGGGCGCCATGTAGTGTAGCTCCTATTTCCCTAATAGGCTCTGCGCATTGGAATAATATATCCTATAGTTTTGACATAGGACTAAGGTCGGTATGTCCCTTGTGAGAAGTTGGCCTGGCATATGCTGTCCACTAATTATAGTGGGCACCTTGCACCAGTCCAAACAACCCCTTATTGGAAATAGGTTAAAGACAACCTTTATTGAAAGCTATCCTAGTGGTAGCTATGGAGAGCAGCCTTCGGGCTAAGTCTTGAAGGAATGTAAAGCAGCTTGTTTTACCAGTCTATAATCTCTTGAGTGACCAAATGAAAGAGCACCACACCAGGTATATATTCAAAATATATGTATTTATTACTAAACACACCCCTCTAGTCTCTTTATGAGGCTAGAGTTTGAAATACATAAGTTATAAGTTATTTAAACACAGTAATAGCACAAATACACGTTTGGGCCCTAGGGGCGTACCAAACCATATACCAATAAAGTGGTATAAGAACCACGACTGAGCTAGACACTAGGCCTAGAGCCTGTAGAAGTGCTTGGACCACAAGGAACCACCCAAGGTAGTGACACAGGGGACCCACGGGGGACGCGTGCAGTGTAGTAACACAGCCGCGAACCGCCGTTAACTTCTATGGAGAAAGTCGCGGTTGGGAATTTAAAGAAAAGGGACACTTAAAGAAGGACTTGGAGCAAACCCTTTGAGAACTAGGTCGTTCTAGAGTCTCTACCCACGGGAGCACCGGAGTACTCTTGTTACCTCACCCAGGGAAGCCGGGTGCATAGGTGCCTTTCGGGGTCGGGTTTCGTCGTCGATTTGAATGGCGATCTGCTGCAAAGTGCTGCTGGCGACCAAGTGAAAAGTGTCCGGGTGGATCCAAGGGTGGATCGGAGATCTGAAGAACCTGAAAGCAGAGGGGACAGAGTCTGGGTCACTAGCCAGTGACCAGCAAGGCGATGAGCAGATGCCCACCGATGTCGAGTGCTTCAGGTAGGTTGACGGTCGTCTTGACTCTTCAGCCACGAGGTCCAGGAGGCGTTGTCGGCAACCAGGAGCAGGATTCGGGCTGGTACACAATGTCTGTCGAGTGCTGAGGTGTCGGCGACCGGATTGGACCCAACAAGCCCTGGCAACGGCAAGTCTTGATGAAGATGAAGATTGACGATGGTGCAGACCAGCAAGATCTGAGGAACTCACCCAGCAAGGGTAAGTGAGGGCAAGCCTGGAGCAACCAGGGAGTCCAAGTAGAAAAAGATTGGCCTTCGTGAAGGGCTACTAGCCAACGGGCTAGCGACCGCGAAGGAGCCTCGAGACGGTGCACGTGGAGCTGGCTCACAGGACACTCGTGGAGTGGAGGCCAGTGATCTTCAGTGCAGTTGGTGCTGGAGGCTGGGGCTACTCGGAGCCCAAAGCACGACTTCGTGGGAGACCCAGAAGAGGATGCACTTGCAAATGTGTGCGGTGTCCAGGGGTCACGGTTCCACGTTACCCACGACAGCTACGGGCCTCAGCTTTGCTGGGGACTCAGGGCAGCCTCGGGAAGTCTGGAAATCTACCTCTGGTGATGCAAAGACTTCGGCGTCCGACAGGAGCTTCAGCGATGCAGACCGGACAATTGCTTCTTTGGTGCCTGCCAAGCAGGGAGTCACTCCTTGACCCCAAGGGAGATTCTTCTGTCCTCTAATCTTTAAGTAGAGCGTCGAAGGTCCAGGATTCTGTGTCAGAGTTTCGTCCAGGGATAATCTAAAGTCCTAAGGACTGGGGTCCCATACTTATACTAAGTTTAGGGGTTGGACTTACTCTGTGGTCCCACCTATGGGTGGGTCAGGGCAGAGGGTGGCTACACCCCTTTCCCTTTGTCCAGTTCACGCCAAAGCAGGGGCTGGAAGCCCCTGATCTGGTTTGAACTGGGGTATGCACAGGGACACCAAATGTGCCCCCAGTGCAGGACTTCAAAGCACCCGAGAGTGCTCCCGCCCAGCCCCAATACACACTATCCTGTCTGGGGAGGTGGTCACACCTCCCTGGGACAGGAAACCTATTGTCCAGGCCTCCCCTGCTGGAGTTTCGGTCAGCAGCAGGAGGCCAGACTTGTGTCTGTGGCAGCAGCATCCATTTTGTGATGCCAGGGCTTTAGAAAGAAGTTACCGGGCAAGCCAGTGTGTACATGTCTCTCCCTCTAGAAGGGTGGAATGCTACCCCCGCCGCCAGAATTGGCGGGGGGTAGTATTCCAAGATGTTTGACACCAAACACGACATGTTTCCGTGCAGCCATCCCAAAGTTAGCATTTAACGCGAGGTTATAATGCGCTTAAGAGTATATGGTCAGGCTGCACTACAAACAGCATCAGAGAAGGGTCTCCGAACGCTGCAGAGGGGCCCTGCTCATGCAGGGGCACCCTCTCACATAGGAACCACGCACTCTGCCTTCAGGATTGATAAGGCCTGCCATAGGAGTGACTTATAGGTTTATATGTGTGTATGTATATAGTGATATAGGTAGCCTATATCACAGTAAGGAGTGCATGCACCACCTTACCCAGGCTGCAGTAGCAGACCTGTGGTGTCAGTTTGGATGGCCTTCCAGGGGTGGCACAATACATGCTGCAGCCCCTGGTAGGCCTCTGAGGTACCTATGCCCTGGGTACATAGTATACCATATACTAGGGACTTATAAGGGCACTCCAGATTCCAATCAGAGATGTGCCTAAGGCACATGGAAACCATTTTAGAGAGGAAGCAGCTAGGCTGGGGTTCTGATTAGCAGGGCCCCAGCCAGACTAAGGTCGAAAAACAGTGAAGCATCAGCAAAAAGTGGGGGTACCCATGTGAAGCAGATCCTACTCTCCTACACAACCCCCCAAACGTAGGGACATTAAACTAACCTTGCCCAGTTAAGTCTTCATGTTCTAAGTGGAAGTACCTAGAGAGTCCATCTGCATTGGCATGGTTACTCCCAGGTCTATGTTCCACTGTGAAGTCCATCCCCTGTAGGGAAATGGACCACCTAAGCAGTTTGGGGTTTTCACCCTTCATTTGTTTTAGCCATAAGAGGGGCTTATGGTCTGTTTGAACAAGGAAGTGAGTACCAAACAAGTATGGCCTCAACTTCTTCAGAGCCCAGACCACAGCAAAGGCCTCCCTCTCAATGGCTGACCAACGTTTCTCTCTAGGGGTCAGCCTTCTGCTAATGAAAGCTACTGGCTGATCCTGACCTTCTTCATTCAATTGTGACAGTACAGCCCCTACCCCCAATTCAGATGCATCAGTTTGAACAATGAACTTCTTGGAGTAATCAGGACTCTGTAGAATGGGAGCAGTGCACATGGCCTGCTTCAGGTCATCAAATGCCTTTTGACAGCTAACTGTCCACTGAACCTTTTTGGGCATTTTCTTGGAAGTTAAGTCATTCAGGGGTGTCACTATTGATCCATACCCCTTGACAAATCTCCTATAGTACCCAGTCAGGCCTAAGAAGGCTCTCACCTGAGTCTGGGTAGTTGGAGCAGTCCAGTCCATGATGGTCTGGATCTTGCTCTGCAAGGGTTGAACCTGGCCTCCACCCACAAGGTGGCCCAGGTACACAACCTGACTCTGCCCTATCTGGCACTTGGTGGCCTTGATAGTCAGGCCTGCCTTTTGCAGGGCCTGTAAAACATTTCTGAGGTGGACCAGGTGATCCTCCCAGGTGGAGCTAAAGACAGCAATATCATCTAGATATGCTGCACTATAGGCTTCAGACCTGTAAGGACTGTATTCACCAACCTCTGAAAAGTGGCAGGTGCATTCTTCAGACCAAAGGGCATCACCACAAATTGATAATGCCCACTAGGGGTTGAGAATGCTGTTTTTGGCTTTGCATCATAAGCTAGTCTGATCTGCCAGTAGCCAGCTGTCAGGTCAAATGTGCTTAGATACTTGGCTGATGCCAAAGTGTCTATTAGCTCATCTGCCCTTGGTATTGGATGGGCATCAGTCCTAGTGACTGCATTGAGACCCCTGTAGTCCACACAAAACCTCATCTCTCTTTTCCCACCACTGGTGTGAGGTTTTGGCACAAGGACCACTGGACTAGCCCAAGGGCTATCTGAGGGTTCAATAACTCCCAAATCCAACATTTTCTGGACTTCTGTCCGGATACAGTCCCTGACATGGCCAGGTTGCCTATAAATCTTATTTTTAATAGGCAGACTGTCCCCAGTGTCCACTTCATGAGTGCACCAGGTGGTCTGACTTGGAGTCAGTGAGAACATGTGTCTGAACTGATTGAGCACCTGTCTACAATCAGTTTGCTGCTGGGTAGTGAGGCTGCCTGCCAAGGCTACACCATCCACTGACCCATCATCAGGGTTCTGTGAGAGCAGGTCAGGGAGTGGGTCACTCTCTTCCTCCTGTCCCTCATCAGTAGCCATGAGCAAGCCCATGTCTGCCCTGTCCACATATGGTTTTAACCTGTTGACATGGAGAACCCTGTGGGGACTCCTGGGTGTTCCTAGGTCTACTAAGTAGGTAACCTCACCCTTCTGTTCAACAATGGTATGGGGTCCACTCCATTTGTCTTGGAGAGCTGCTGGGGCCACTGGCTCCAACACCCACACCTTCTGTCCTGGCTGATAAACAGTCAGTACAGCCTTTGGTCATGCCAGGCCTTTTGAAGTTCCTGGCTAGCCTCAAGGTTTTTAGTTGCCTTTTTCATATACTCAGCCATCCGGGAGCGGAGACCAAGTACGTAGTCCACTATGTCTTGCTTTGGGGGCTTGAGAGGTAACTCCCATCCTTCCTTCACCAAGCACAGTGGACCCCTGACAGGGTGACCAAACAAAAGTTCAAAAGGGCTGTAACCAACCCCTTTTGAGGCACCTCCCTGTATGCAAATAAAAGGCAGGGCAAGAGTATGTCCCATCTTCGCCTAAGCTTTTCTGGGAGCCCTTTAATCATGCCCTTCAAGGTTTTGTTGAATCTCTCAACTAAACCATTGCATTGTGGGTGATAGGGTGTGGTGAACTTGTAAGTCACTCCACACTCCTTCCACATTGCTTTTAAGTATCCAGACATAAAGTTAGCACCCCTGTCTGATACAACCTCCTTAGGAAAGCCCACTCTTGAGAAAATTCCCAGGAGGGCCCTTGCCACCACAGGTGCTGTAGTGGTCCTAAGGGGAATAGCCTCTGGGTACCTGGTGGCATGATCCACTACCACCAGGATAAACCTGTGCCCAGATGCTGTTTGGGGATCCATGGGACCAACAATGTCAATCCCCACCCTTTCAAAGGGAACCCCACCACAGGTAGTGGTATCAGGGGGCCTTTGTAGTGCCACCTGCCTTGCCACTGGCCTGGCAGGTTACACAGGAGCGACAAAACTCCTTGGTGTCTTCAGACATGTGGGGCCAGTGAAAGTGAGGGACAATTCTGTCCCAAGTCTTGTTCTGGCCCAGGTGACCTGCTAAGGGAATATCATGGGCTAGGGTCAATAGGAAGCCCCTGAACTTCAGAGGTATAACCAACCTCCTGGTAGCACCAGGCTTGGGGTCTCTACACTCTGAGTACAAGAGTCCATCATCCCAATACACAGTTTGGTGACCACTAGCTTTCCCAGCAGCCTCAGCATCAGCTTGCTGTCTGAGGGGTTCAAGAGAGGGGCAGCTCTGCTGCTCCTGGCTCAGATCTGCCCTGGAAGGTCCCTCTGTCCCCAAGAACTCAACCTGTTCAGGTTCAAGCTCCTCTGGGACAGTTCCTTCCTCAGGACTGAGATAATCCCCCTCAAGGGACTGATCTTGGTTCTGAGCCAAGGGGGAAGGCACTGCCTTTACCCTACTACTCCTCCTCTTGGAAGGCACTTGGTCCATTATTCCAGAATCCAAGGCCTGTTCAGTGCTAGACATTTTGGCTTGTGACCTGGTCACAGCAAACACATCTGCAGGGATCCCCAGCATTTCTGCATGGGTCCTGAGCTCCACTTCTGCCCAAGCTGAAGTTTCTAAGTCATTGCCAAGCAAGCATTCAACTGGTAGGTCTGCACTTACCACAACCTTCTTAAGGCCAGTTACCCCTCCCCAGGAGAAGTTAACAACTGCCAGAGTATGGTCTGTTCTGACATTGCTAGCATTGGTCACTTGGTACATTTCACCAAGTATAACTTGCCCAGGATTCACAAGGTCTTGTGTCACCATGGTGACACTTGCCCCTGTGTCCCTAAATGCCAAAGCCTCTCGTCCATTGATTAAAGGCTGTTGTCTGTACTTGCCCAGATTACTGGGACTCATAGAGGAGGTCATATCCATGCCTCCATCACAGACTAGGACAGCCTGAGTGAGCTCTCTGACTAGGTCAGAGCCCATCTCAGTACCCAGGGTCAACCCTACTAAACCCTTGGCTGTAGTACTCCCACCACCAACTGTAACTGCACTAGGGGAGCAGGTGCCTTAGGGGCATTGGTGGGGGCTGGAGTCGAGTCTTTGGACTTGGTGCAATCACTGGTCCAGTGGGTCTTTTGCTTACAGACCTTGCACCATGGTTTTCTTTGGCCTTTCCCTTTGGTAGACTGTGAATCCCCACCTGAAGAAGATTTTTGGGGGCCTTGTGAAGACTTTTGATCTTTACCCTTCTCCCCACCCTTATCAGAGTTCTTAGAATCTTGCTTCTTAGGGTCACCACCTTGGTTCTGTACCTTCTGCCTCACCCTGGTTCTGACCCATTTGTCTGCCTTCTTTCCCAATTCTTGGGGAGAGGTCAGATCAGAGTCCACCAGGTACTGATGCAACAGCTGATTTTGACAGTTATTAAGAATCTGCTCCCTCATTATCAGATTGTACAATCCTGTGAAGTCACACACCTTACTGCCCATCAACCAGCCTTCCAGAGCCTTAGCAGAACAATCCACATAGTCTACCCAGTCTTGAGTCTGTGATTTTTGGGCATCTCTGAACTTTAACCTGTATTGTTCAGTTGTTAGGCCAAACCCATCAATAAGAGCACTCTTCAAGACCTTGTAATTATCAGCATCCTCTTCTCTTACAGTGAGGAGCTTGTCTCTACCTTTGTCTGCAAAGGAGAGCCACAAGATTGCTGCCCACTGCTCCTGAGGGACCTTCTGTACTTTACAGGCCCTCTCTAGAGCAGTTATCCATTTGTGGATGTCATCCCCACTCTGGTAGGGAGGGACAATCTTGCTCAGGTTTCTATGGTCATAAGACCTTTCCCTATCTTTAGGGATATTGCTGCCACCATGGGACTCTAGTCCCAACTTTCTCTCTCTGTAGAGATCTAGGGACTCCCTGTCTAGGGCCAATTGCTGCTTTCTGAGTTCAAGCTGGGCTTGCTCATACTGAATCAGCCTCTTTCTCCTCTCATGAGAGGATTCCCTCCTATGAGAGGAGACAGAGGTCCCTATTGAGGTGTCAGAGTGGTTAGACTCCTGAGAAGGAGATCTAGACCTTCTAGGCACACTCATAATCCTTCCTGGGGGACAAAGTGGAGGTCATTCTGATCCTCCTCTTCCTCTTCCACAGGAGGGATTGGGTTTTCCAGGTCAGGGTCATTGTCACCCTCCTGGTCAGTTCCAGAGGGGGTTGGGGGTGTTGCTACCCTGGCCCCATCCTCATTTTCTGCCCCACCCTCTGCACCTACCCCTTCAGTCCCTAAGGGCCTGTTGAGATCATCAGCCATTAACATCTCTCTCAGATGTTGGGTGGTGGGACTTTGGCCTGTCTTCAGTTTCCTCACATTGCATATTGCTCTCAATTCCAAGAATGGGGGTGTATCATACTTGGAGGGAAGAAGCCCAGTGGCTTCTGGCAAGGACTCTCTGGGTCCTGGCTTTGAAGACATCACTAGTGAGGTGTGGTGTATGCACTACCTTCTCTAGTGTGGCCTACTAAACTCTCTTGAGTTGTAGAAAGGGTGTGCTATCCCTTAACACACAACTCTAAGTTCAGTATAACTTACTGTATACTAAGCTTAATTTATATGTACCTTAGGTACCTTTAGTGGTTTTCAGTTGATCAATTCAATTGAGATTATCTGGTAAAACAATAGCAAGCTGGAATCCCACACGCGGCACACCAATGTGAGAAGTTGGCCTATAATATGCTGTCCACTAATTATAGTGGGCACCTTGCACCAGTCCAAACAACCCCTTATTGGAGATAGGTTAAAGACAACCTTTATTGAAAGCTATCCTAGTGGTAGCTATGGAGAGCAGCCTTCAGGCTAAGTCTTGAAGGAATGTAAAGCAGCTTGTTTTACCAGTCTATAATCTCTTGAGTGACCAAATGAAAGAGCACCACACCAGGTATATATTCAAAATATATGTATTTATTACTAAACACACCCCTCTAGTCTCTTTATGAGGCTAGAGTTCGAAATACATAAGTTATAAGTTATTTAAACACAGTAATAGCACAAATACACGTTTGGGCCCTAGGGCGTACCAAACCATATACCAATAAAGTGGTATAAGAACCACGACTGAGCTAGACACTAGGCCTAGAGCCTGTAGAAGTGCTTGGACCACAAGGAACCACCCAAGGTAGTGACACAGTGGACCCACGGGGGACGCGTGCAGTGTAGTAACACAGCCGCGAATCGCCGTTAACTTCTATGGAGAAAGTCGCGGTTGGGAATTTAAAGAAAGGGACACTTAAAGAAGGACTTGGAGCAAACCCTTTGAGAACTAGGTCGTTCTAGAGTCTCTACCCACGGAAGCACCGGAGTACTCTTGTTACCTCACCCAGGGAAGCCGGGTGCCTAGGTGCCTTTCGGGGTCGGGTTTCGTCGTCGATTTGAATGGCGATCTGCTGCAAAGTGCTGCTGGCGACCAAGTGAAAAGTGTCCGGGTGGATCCAAGGGTGGATCGGAGATCTGAAGAACCTGAAAGCAGAGGGGACAGAGTCTGGGTCACTAGCCAGTGACCAGGAAGGCGATGAGCAGATGCCCACCGATGTCGAGTGCTTCAGGTAGGTTGATGGTCGTCTTGACTCTTCAGCCACGAGGTCCAGGAGGCGTTGTCGGCAACCAGGAGCAGGATTCGGGCTGGTACACGATGTCTGTCGAGTGCTGAGGTGTCGGCGACCGGATTGGACCCAACAAGCCTTGGCAGCGGCAAGTCTCGATGAAGATGAAGATTGACGATGGTGCAGACCAGCAAGGTCTGAGGAACTCACCCAGCAAGGGTAAGTGAGGGCAAGCCTGGAGCAACCAGGGAGCCCAAGTAGAAAAAGATTGGCCTTCGTGAAGGGCTACTAGCCAACGGGCTAACAACCGCGAAGGAGCCTCAAGACGGTGCACGTGGAGCTGGCTCACAGGACACTCGTGGAGTGGAGGCCAGTGATCTTCGGTGCAGTTGGTGCTGGAGGCTGGGGCTACTCGGAGCCCAAAGCACAACTTCGTGGGAGACCCAAAAGAGGATGCACTTGCAAATGCATGCGGTGTCCAGGGGTCATGGTTCCACGTTACCCACGACAGCTACGGGCTTCAGCTTTGCTGGGGACTCAGGGCAGCCTCGGGGAAGTCTGGAAATTCACCTCTGGTGATGCAAAGACTTCAGCGTCCGACGGGAGCTTCAGCGATGCAGACCGGACAATTGCTTCTTTGGTGCCTGCCAAGCAGGGGAGTCACTCCTTGACCCCAAGGGAGCTTCTTCTGTCCTCTAATCTTTAAGTAGAGCGTCGAAGGTCCAGGATTCTGTGTCAGAGTTTCGTCCAGGGATAATCTAAAGTCCTAAGGACTGGGGTCCCATACTTATACTAAGTTTAGGGGTTGGACTTACTCTGTGGTCCCACCTAAGGGTGGGTCAGGGCAGAGGGGTGGCTACACCCCTTTCCCTTTGTCCAGTTCGCGCCAAAGCAGGGGCTGGAAGCCCCTGATCCGGTTTGAACTGGGGTATGCACAGGGACACCAAATGTGCCCCCAGTGCAGGACTTCAAAGCACCCGAGAGTGCTCCCGCCCAGCCCCAATACACACTATCCTGTCTGGGGAGGTGGTCACACCTCCCTGGGACAGGAAACCTATTGTCCAGGCCTCCCCTGCTGGAGTTTCGGTCAGCAGCAGGAGGCCAGACTTGTGCCTGTGGCAGCAGCATCCATTTTGTGATGCCAGGGCTTTAGAAAGAAGTTACCGGGCAAGCCAGTGTGTACATGTCTCTCCCTCTAGAAGGGTGGAATGCTACCCCCGCCACCAGAACTGGCGGGGGGTAGTATTCCAAGATGTTTGACACCAAACACGACATGTTTCCGTGCAGCCATCCCAAAGTTAGCATTTAACGCGAGGTTATAATGCGCTTAAGAGTATATGGTCAGGCTGCACTACAAACAGCATCAGAGAAGGGTCTCCAAACGCTGCAGAGGGGCCCTGCTCATGCAGCGCACCCTCTCACATAGGAACCACGCACTCTGCCTTCAGGATTGATAAGGCCTGCCATAGGAGTGACTTATAGGTTTATATGTGTGTATGTATATAGTGATATAGGTAGCCTATATCACAGTAAGGAGTGCATGCACCACCTTACCCAGGCTGCAGTAGCAGACCTGTGGTGTCAGTTTGGATGGCCTTCCAGGGGTGGCACAATACATGCTGCAGCCCCTGGCAGGCCTCTGAGGTACCTATGCCCTGGGTACATAGTATACCATATACTAGGGACTTATAAGGGCACTCCAGATCCCAATCAGAGATGTGCCTAAGGCACATGGAAACCATTTTAGAGAGGAACAGCTAGGCTGGGGTTCTGATTAGCAGGGCCCCAGCCAGACTAAGGTCGAAAAACAGTGAAGCGTCAGCAAAAAGTGGGGGTACCCATGTGAAGCAGATCCTACTCTCCTACATCCCTATCGAGTATATTAAACTTAATTACTTGTGCCAGCTTTCTCAGAGGCCACTAGAAACTTCTTGACGACAAGAAGGGAGTAGTTTCTGGCAGCCGCAAAACATGACCACTGTGTTTCCCTTTCAGAATCAGGACGTGTCCCAGAGTCGTAGAAACAATAGATAACTATTTCACTCAGCTCAGTCGTGCAAGTTTTAGTTACTCTCAAAGTTACACAGAAATAACAGACGGGCGTTTCAATAAAAGGTTTATTGAACAGTCTTGTTTCTGGTGTAAGGTAAATGTGCTGTTACGATCACAAGACAGTATGCGAGATAAATAATGTACAGAGTGAGCAGTAGAAATAAATAATACTGCGTTAGCATTATCTTTTCAGCATATATGCATTTACATAAAATGACACAGCCTAAAAATGCGAGTACTCATACGATGCGTTTCTAGCCTAGTTCTACCCCAGTGTACCTAACCTGGCCTAGGTGTAGGGAGAAGAAGAAGTAGGTGATGTAGTCCTGACTAGAGTATACTAAGAGTATGTTACGCCTAGTATGCCAAGAGTCTAGTATGCCAAGAGTCTAGTATGCCAAGAGTCTAGTATGCCAAGAGTCTCTCTAGGTTCTAGTCTGCTCCATACCTGAAGAATGAGAGAGGTAGGAATCTCTTTCCGGACTCGAACTCCAACACCCCGCAAGGGAAGTTAGATCACTGGAAGCTGGACTCTCTGCGTGCAGGAATGACAGCGTCTTCTCATGCGTCCGGCCGGGAATCGGGCTCCTCTGAAGTCGAGGTCTCCTCTGATTTACAGGGGTTTGGGAAGGTATATTTATACCTGAAAATGTTAGCATTGACTTGAGTTGGGCAGCGAAAGACGTCATGAATGAACACCTAAGGAATAATGGTTCATGCATAATATATGAGTCCTTGAAGAAATCAATAGTCCTGGGCAAGGGAAACTCCCGCAGCCCAAGGGTCTGTTTTTTCATGAACTCGTTGTGAGGCTAGGGTGGACGGATGTCGGAATCCATGCCTATATTTGGAGTGCATGGTTTATGCCTAAATAAGGTCTGGGATTTTATGCCTATATAAGGGCAAGGCGAATTGTGCCATTATAAGGACATGAGTCTGGAAAGCCCGTTTATGGACACCCTAGGAAATATACAACAAGTCAAAAGAATAAATTGGAAATGTCCAAAACCTAAAAAGCACTGAAATGTATATGTTATAGTAAGCTATGCATCCATAAGTCCATCAAAGCACGTCTTACGACCTCACACCCAATGCCACGGATGTAGCCCAATTTTCATTATCTATAACATCTCTTGTAGAATTAAGTAGTACATTATTATTGAAATCTTCGATATTTTACTGAAGCTGCTCATAATTGCTCTTGCACCTATATTTATTGGCAGTGTTGAAAGGTTTCAGCAGTTCCTGCATCTAGAGTCTGCTTGGCATAGCCAAACCTTGAGCCAGTGGGCTCTGATGGAAGAGGTGGAGAACACAGTGCCAGACCAAAAATCAGACTCTGCACACAGTGCATGCCAGGCATGGACAACATCCATGTAAAAGAGGGTTATGGGTTAGGACACAGATCAAAGCCTGCTGTAAGTCAGGCAATGCACCCAGTATCTGCTTGGCAAAGACATGTTTCGAGGCCAGTAGTCCAGACCCTACCCATTTTACAGTCACTAAACTAGGCAGAAGGCGGGTCCTCACCGGCACCCGTGCGCATTGATTGGGTACTTGAACTGAAGGTCCCACCTGGCTTGCTTTTCTGCTGTGACCTGTGGCTAAATTGACACCACTGTGAATACATAGCTAGCCAACAACAGCGTTTGTTTCCTGCCGCTGGATGGAGCTAGTAAATACAGCCCTTGACAGGTATAAAGACAGCTGGGCCCCATTCCCTTAGCGTTCGAAGGTGGTTCTACGACTGTGCACTCAGCTCCCGTCTAGTTAGACTATTTTCCTGCCCGACCCCTGGCAGCCCTCGCTCCCCGGAGATTCGGAATTCCACCCGGGACTGTCTCCCCGCTGTACATGCTGCCATGGACCTCAAGGCGTACTAGGTGCCCCAGGAGGTCTTCTGGTCCATGAAGCTGAAGAGCCGCCCCAAGGTGTCAGCATCAGCACACAGCATGGCCCAAGTCGGGCCAACTTTTACAGCAGCGTCAAGCACCAGGAATACAGTGTCAGCGTCTGGCTGAGCCGCAAGGACAAACTCGAGCATGTAAGTGCTACTGATTTATCATACTGTTTTTGTACTTCAGCATTTCAGTGAGTGAGATTAATCTTAGCAACTTGACAAGTTGGTGGGTTTTAGGGGGGTGAAGCCATGTGCCAACAGCACCATTAATGCATCAATGTGTAAGGTAATAAAAGCGTATGTTTTTATAGCGCTTGATGGGGGCAGAACGGGAGTACCAAGTGCTATTTGCAAAATAAGGTTATTACTATTTTTGTGGCAACTGGCACCTGTTTACTCACCTAATTATTTGACATACTACCAAAACAGTTTAAATATTGTTACTGTAGACCGAGCCTAGCCGTCACAGAGTCATAATCGTACTGTCATTAAATCTAATTAGGGGTGGGCGGAACTCCGCAGAATTAGGCAGAGTTTTTATGTAACTCCGCTGAATTCTGCAGAGCCCATTTCATTTTCAATGGGTAAACGAAAGGCAACCAACAACTCTTTGGGAGTTGGGAAGGAGCCATGTGGCCAAGAACTGTGCACTGCAAGTTATAGATGATTTAATTGTGTAGGTGGAAAACTTCCTCAATAGCAGAAGAAACATACCCACAACATCAGTTCCTAGAGCCTCCAAATCTAAGATCACTCAATTCTATAAGGGGAAGGGCAAGCCAAATGGTGCTTGTACAAATGCTAAAAACCTCCCTGCTACTAATTCACATTCTGAGAAGGAGGCGAGGCCCCTGGAACTATCCCCTTGTCTACTACCCAGATACCCTCTGACAATAACATAAAATAATATGTGTATTTGTAAAGTGCACATTCACCCTTGGGCATCTTGGCACTGAAAAACAGTTGTTTATTGTTACCCAACTCAATAGTACTCATTTTATCGTCCTCAGGAGGATGAAAGGCTGAGTCAACCCGCCGGGATTTGAACCTGTGATCATGAGGTCAAACACAGGCCCCTACAGTGGATGCATTAGTCCAATAAGCCCCCACACAATAGTGGCCCACCCTTAGAAGCAGTGTTAATTGATCATGTATCCTGTTCTTCTGTGCCATGCAGAGCTATTTGCGATACCCCACTAACTGACATGTATTGCCCTGAGGATCAGCCAGCAATTGGTTTGGACATTAACACTGCCAATGTTGTTTGTTTGGATGATATCAAGGCTATTGTAGTGAACTTAAGGTCTGAAATTAATATTGTTATAGACACTGTTCTTTCTTTAAACATGAGGGTGAAGGATTTTATTGCTTCTAACAATAGACTAATGGCGAACCTTTCAGCAAACAAGACTTGCAATCACAGGAAGTGCACAAATATCCAGCCAAATCACTAGCCTATCTAGTTCTGGGGTCTTATCACAGGGAGGTCACACTAATGGGTACTCATACGGCTTCCATATCAGATGGTGTAACTTACAACTCTACAAGACATGAGGGTGTACCAGTGGCAAAGAGTACCTGTACAGACAACCCTAAGTCTGGTAATCACGACAGAGCCCCTTCAATAGAGCTCATCTTGAGACTTTGTCTGGGACAGGTTCTGGTAGACTCTCACATAAGGTTTACCAATTAGATCTTCCGCCTGATTGTACACCTTATGTGGTGGTTCTAGTGTATGTGCCATCATTTAAGTCAAACGCCAGTGAAGGGTTCTCACAATTAAAGAACAAAGTAACACATTGGCTCTTAGGAGAGCTGTGGCTGATGATAACATCTACACCCAAATTAATGTGGTACGAAGGGTAGGCTGGGTTGTCCCTGAATTCTGTTATGGCCGAGGTAGAGACAAATTGGCCATATCTAGGGGCGGTACGACTTACTTATCTGGACAAATCCATTTTATTAATTGTAAATATTTATAATTCTCATGGACACAACCCTCACTCTGAAGTCATCTCTTCATTGGGTATAGTCATAGAGAAACATAAGATCTTTTTTTTCGGTTCCGGGCCCAAGTTCCACCTCGTTCATCCTGATTGTGGTTCTGGGTGATCTTAACATCCATCCTTGTTTAGAAACCTGTCAATTTTCTCAGGATGTTCCCTCTGGAGATGATCTTAATTTGGCTAATTTTGAACACATCACCCAAGGGGGCCAGACAAATGTATTAATACAATCCCTGAATCTGGTTATACCAAGCATTCAGGTAGCCCCTGCCTATGTTGGAAGAGGGTCGGAATCAATTGTGGGCTATGTTTTGATCTCCTTGCCCCTTTTTAGCTCTCTAGTTGATTATCAGACCACGATGCTACAGGCACGTATCTCTGATTGATATACTGTTAAGGTTCTGGGTCAGGTGGTTCTGGACAAGCTGTCTATGTGGGCCGAGGAGAAAACTATCATTTCCTACTCACAATATGGATTCAGTCATGTCCTGCACACTATTGATCAGTTTGAATCTGTATTTACTAATACAGAAGTACATGGTAGAAAAAAAGGGTACTCTTTTCTTGGATTTTATGGACCTTACATCAGCAGTTGACCGGGTGGACCATTATAAACTTTGGTCAATGTTGTTGGCTCTTGGCGTTGATTCAGGTCTGGTATCCTTTTTGGTGGACATTCACATGGATGTGTCTGCATCTTTAAGATTCGGGGAGAACGGCTAATGCACCAAGCGCTTCCCTATTACTCGAGGCATCAAGCATGGATGCATCCTGGCCCCTTTATTTACCATACCTACGGTCTAGAGGGGGTGCTTCTGGGAAAACAATGTGACGCCCCTCGTGCAGACACCCTGTCTATTACCAGTCCTCTACTATGCAGACAATGCCGTCCTTATTTCATTTAGGGCTTCAACTGCTACTTGACTATTTCACTGATTTTATGGCCAGCTTAGACCTTTTGATAGATAACACAAAATCTTTTGTTCTGGTCACTGGCATTAAACCTGCTAAAGTGAAAGACCATTTTTGCAATAAAACAAAGATTAGTCAAGTACACACAATTAACTAATTGGGCATCCTTCTCGATGATAGGAATATTTGGGGCCCCTTACTTTCTCAAAAAGACTTACGCTAGTTTGCTCTTGTGGGTTGGCCATGGATTTTAGCGCCATGGTGGGTAGGAAACCAATAAAGGCTCTTCTTCATACCTATAAAGCCAAATGTGTTTACAGTACATGCTATGGTAGTGATATTTGGGGGGTACTGGGATTGCAGTGCCATCCAGGCTGAAGAGAACAAGTTTTCTAGGCACTTACTTTCCGTTCCACAAAGTACCTCAACAAATGCTGTTCTTGAGGAATTGGGCTTTAAATATATTTTGGATACTATCAAACTCAGGCCATTGTTACGCTGCATCTCTATTTCTCATAAAAGCGAGCCAACCCTGAATAGATTGATCATCAGGGACTGCCTCTCCTTAGTTAATATGAGAGCTATTCATTGGCTGAATTATAGCAGGATCGAATTGATAGCTTTGGGCCGCCCCATCTGGTTTCCTGTCCTGAAAGATTTGTTAAAGCAGATTATACATGGGTCAAACATAACTTTTTAACCTGTAGTACTGCTGACAGGGAAGGAATTGATCTACAGAAATCCGCCGTTCATGCCCATTGTCTGACCACGAAGCAAAAGACACACAATTGATGGACGGAATGCAGAACAAATCAAAACATTCACCCCCAGTCAAGAGATCTGGGTTAAAACCATCATTCTTTTGCTCACCATGCCACCCCAGTTTAGACCTGGCCATATGCAAATCAGTCTTGACCCTGTGCCTCATGGGAACAGTCCAGCCCGAACTGCCAAGCCTGGGCCTCCCTGGTCGGAAACAAGCATCCTAGGACCGGTTTCGGGGTTTCACCCCTCTTCAGCCAGGATAGCTTGATTCCAGTGGCACAGTGAGCCCAGGACCCACGTCTGGGCATACCTGGCGCACTTAGGGCGAGAAAGCAAAAGACACACAATTGATGGACGGAATGCAGAAAAAATCAAAACATTCACCCCCAGTCAAGAGATCTGGGTTAAAACCATCATTCTTTTGCTCACCATGCCACCCCAGTTTAGACCTGGCCATATGCAAATCAGTCTTGACCCTGTGCCTCATGGGAACAGTCCAGCCCGAACTGCCAAGCCAGGTCCTCCCTGGACCGGAAACAAGCATCCTAGGACCGGTTTCGGGGTTTCACCCCTCTTCAGCCAGGATAGCTTGATTCCAGTGGCACAGTGAGCCCAGGACCCACGTCTGGGCATACCTGGCGCACTTAGGGCGAGAAAGCAAAAGACACACAATTGATGGACGGAATGCAGAACAAATCAAAACATTCACCCCCAGTCAAGAGATCTGGGTTAAAACCATCATTCTTTTGCTCACCATGCCACCCCAGTTTAGACCTGGCCATATGCAAATCAGTCTTGACCCTGTGCCTCATGGGAACAATCCAGCCCGAACTGCCAAGCCAGGTCCTCCCTGGACCGGAAACAAGCATCCTAGGACCGGTTTCGGGGTTTCACCCGTCTTCAGCCAGGATAGCTTGATTCCAGTGGCACAGTGAGCCCAGGACCCACGTCTGGGCATACCTGGCGCACTTAGGGCGAGAAAGCAAAAGACACACAATTGATGGACGGAATGCAGAACAAATCAAAACATTCACCCCCAGTCAAGAGATCTGGGTTAAAACCATAATTCTTTTGCTCACCATGCCACCCCAGTTTAGACCTGGCCATATGCAAATCAGTCTTGACCCTGTGCCTCATGGGAACAGTCCAGCCCGAACTGCCAAGCCAGGTCCTCCCTGGACCGGAAACAAGCATCCTAGGACCAGTTTCGGGGTTTCACCCCTCTTCAGCCAGGATAGCTTGATTCCAGTGGCACAGTGAGCCCAGGACCCACGTCTGGGCATACCTGGCGCACTTAGGGCGAGAAAGCAAAGACACACAATTGATGGACGGAATGCAGAACAAATCAAAACATTCACCCCCAGTCAAGAGATCTGGGTTAAAACCATCATTCTTTTGCTCACCATGCCACCCCAGTTTAGACCTGGCCATATGCAAATCAGTCTTGACCCTGTGCCTCATGGGAACAGCCCAGCCCGAACTGCCAAGCCAGGTCCTCCCTGGACCGGAAACAAGCATCCTAGGACCGGTTTCGGCGATGGATTTAGGCCCAGATCTCTGTACTGGGGTGAATGTATGACATTGTTCTGCATTCTGTCCATCAACTGTTGTTTTTGCATTTGTCACCCCGAGTGGGACGGGTATGCCCAGACGTGGGTCCCGTGCTCTCCATGCCACTGGAATCAAGCTATCCTGGCTGAAGAGGGTGAAACCCGAAACCGGTCCTAGGATGCTTGTTTCCAGTCCAGGGAGGACCTGGCTTGGCAGTTCGGGCTGGACTGTTCCCATGAGGCACAGGGTCAAGACTGATTTGCATATGGCTGGGTTCAAACTGGAATGGCATGGTGAGCAAAAACGATGGATTTAGGCCCAGATCTCTGTACTGGGGTGGATGTATGACATTGTTCTGCATTCTGTCCATCAACTGTTGTTTTTGCATTTATCACCCCGAGTGGGACGGGTATGCCCAGACGTGGGTCCCGTGCTCTCCATGCCACTGGAATCAAGCTATCCTGGCTGAAGAGGGTGAAACCCCGAAACCGGTCCTAGGATGCTTGTTTCCAGTCCAGGGAGGACCTGGCTTGGCAGTTCGGGCTGGACTGTTCCCATGAGGCACAGGGTCAAGACTGATTTGCATATGGCTGGGTTCAAACTGGAATGGCATGGTGAGCAAAAAACGATGGTTTAGGCCCAGATCTCTGTACTGTGGTGAATGTATGACATTGTTCTGCATTCTGTCCATCAACTGTTGTTTTTGCATTTGTCACCCCGAGTGGGACGGGTATGCCCAGACGTGGGTCCCGTGCTCTCCATGCCACTGGAATCAAGCTATCCTGGCTGAAGAGGGGTGAAACCCCGAAACCGGTCCTAGGATGC
Source organism: Calotriton arnoldi (assembly GCA_963921515.1). Taxonomy (NCBI): domain Eukaryota; kingdom Metazoa; phylum Chordata; class Amphibia; order Caudata; family Salamandridae; genus Calotriton; species Calotriton arnoldi. The sequence continues at coordinate 970,480 of CAWUFW010004431.1, read as the reverse complement.
TTGTTTCCAGTCCAGGAAGGACCTGGCTTGGCAGTTCGGGCTGGACTGTTCCCATGAGGCACAGGGTCAAGACTGATTTGCATATGGCTGGGTTCAAACTGGAATGGCATGGTGAGCAAAAAAACGATGGATTTAGGCCCAGATCTCTGTACTGGGGTGAATGTATGACATTGTTCTGCATTCTGTCCATCAACTGTTGTTTTTGCATTTGTCACCCCGAGTGGGACGGGTATGCCCAGGCGTGGGTCCCGTGCTCTCCATGCCACTGGAATCAAGATATCCTGGCTGAAGAGGGTGAAACCCCGAAACCGGTCCTAGGATGCTTGTTTACAGTCCAGGGAGGACCTGGCTTGGCAGTTCGGGCTGGACTGTTCCCATGAGGCACAGGGTCAAGACTGATTTGCATATGGCTGGGTTCAAACTGGAATGGCATGGTGAGCAAAAAAACGATGGATTTAGGCCCAGATCTCTGTACTGGGGTGAATGTATGACATTGTTCTGCATTCTGTCCATCAACTGTTGTTTTTGCATTTGTCACCCCGAGTGGGACGGGTATGCCCAGGCGTGGGTCCCGTGCTCTCCATGCCACTGGAATCAAGCTATCCTGGCTGAAGAGGGTGAAACCCTGAAACCGGTCCTAGGATGCTTGTTTCCAGTCCAGGGAGGACCTGGCTTGGCAGTTCGGGCTGGACTGTTCCCATGAGGCACAGGGTCAAGACTGATTTGCATATGGCTGGGTTCAAACTGGAATGGCATGGTGAGCAAAAAAACGATGGATTTAGGCCCAGATCTCTGTACTGGGGTGAATGTATGACCCTGTTCTGCATTCTGTCCATCAACTGTTGTTTTTGCATTGTCTGACCACAACTGTTCCATCTATTGAGCCATACTTAACATGGGTAAGTAATGTGTACAACCACCAGCTTTTAACCATGTTCAGAATAAATCGTTTCCTACCATTAATTAGTTTGTCTAAGGGCTGGGCTGCTCCGGGTACCCTCAGTCCCAGTGAGTGTGACAAAAATCTCGGACCAGACCATTGCCCATTTTGTTAGTTCTGCACTTTTTATACCCTTCCTAGCAGAAAATGTTTAATACCAATGTTAAAGGCTCTAAAATGTAATCAAGCAAAGTCTTCCATGCTGTTTCTTTTTATGCGGAGGGATGTTTAAACTTGTGTGAATGTAGGTTTTTTTTAAGCAACATTGTTAAATTACGGGAGGCCTGTCCTTACTTTGGGCCAGATGTACGACCCGTTTTTGCATGCGCAAACGGGTTTGCGAACCCGTTTGCACATGCAAAAACATCATGGGCCATGTACAAAGCCTATTCAGTGAGTCGCAATTTATTTGCGACTCGCTAAATATGTTTTGCGACTCGCTATTTGGAAGGGGCGTTCCCTTCCAAATAGCGAGTCTCAAAACCATGTACTAATGTTTTGCGACCGCAATTGCGGTCGCAAAACACTCGTAATCGCCACCTACTTCAAGTAGGTGGTAATGCAGTCGCAAATGGGAAAGGGTCCCCAGGGGACCCCTTCCCCTTTGCAAATGCATGCGAAAATATTTTTTAAGGGCAGGCAGTGGTCCTAGGGACCACTGCCTGCCTAAAAATTAAGCGAAACGTTACATTTTTTTTTAAATGCAGCCCGTTTTCCTTTAAGGAAAACGGGCTGCATTTAAAAAATTGCTTTGTTTAAAAGCAGTCCCAGACATGGTGGTCTGCTGAGCACAGCAGGCCACCATCCCTGGGAGGGCCTGTCATTCCCAATGGGCTCGCAAATTGCGAGAGGCTCATTAATATTAATGAGCCTCGCAATTTGCGACCCCAGTGAAATCGTAAACAGTGTTAAACACACTGTTGTACATTTTATTTTGCGCCTCGCAATTTGGGACTCTCAATTATTTGCAAATTGCGAGGTGCAAAATAAAATGGTCATACATCTGGCCCTTTAGCCCTTAACTGGGTGGGATATTCGACGCTTTTATCTGCTGTTGTTATTTCTTTGTAATTTCAACTGGAAAGATAGATAGATGATAGATAGATTTTATTGCATAATTACTTAATATCATTGCAATTGTTACAAAAAGGTATTAAAATCAATTTCCATTTTCTATTTAAAAGAGTTCGTGTTTGGCGTGGCTAAAATTCTGGGTGATCATCAATAGAAAGTGTAGATTTTATTGCGGACCCCTGGTAAACTGGAAAGATGCATCTGTTACCTAGGTCGATGGGCCGTGTGCCAATGTTTATTGCACTGTAGTTTTGCACTTTGTCCCTTTTTTTTCTGTAGAGGTATTTTTCAGCTGCTGAAAATTGTTTGTGATTCAGATTGGAAAGACCTGTTTGTCCCCTAGGCAGAATAGCTGTTTGCCAATGTTTATTGCGCCATGGACATACACTTTACCCTTTTTCTCTTTCTCTTGCTGGACATTTTAATAATGATGTGATATTGATTGTGCTATTTAATTATATGTATCTTTTATGGTTATATCCATTTTAACCATGTATAGAATGTTATTACTACTACGTTGGTCAACGTATATATATGTCCCTAATTTAGATACTCCTGCTACCATGGATGAACTACATAATGCATGCGTGTGTCCAAAAACTACGTAATAATATATTGGAGAGGGACTTTAATATAGTATTGGAGCCCAAATAGATAGACTAAACTCGATCACATCCTACACTCCCATGCCATTACAGTCACTGATGATTTGTATGGATGATGTAACATTGATAGATGCTTGGAGAGTTATACATGTGGTCAAAGAGGGTTTCTCACATTGTTCAGCGGTCGATCACTCCTTCTCTCAAATAGATTTATTCCTATGCTCTGCACACTTGCTAGGCTGGGTCTGTTGAGCGAGTGTCTACAAAGAAGGGGAGCTTAGGGCTTTTTTAACAGGTCCAGCATACATGCCCAACGATTGATCAATACAAAAGGGTATGCAGTTCCTGACTGAATCAAACAGGTTGCATAAGAGAGCAGCCGCTCACTTACTATCTAGATAGAGGAGGGGAATTCCTCTTGTTGGAATTAGGGCCCTCACACACCCAGCCAGCTAGGTGTCATGCTTCATCATTGGGTCTGCTCCTCGTCTGGTCGGCGCTGCAATACCCGATGGGCACCCATGAAGGGGCTCTTTGGCGGAGATCTTTAATTCCTTGCCATAAGGTGCAGTGTGTGTGAGGGGCCTAGTGAGTGTAGATGTAAAGGAAAATGAGGCTAAAACTGGAAAAAGGGGTCCAATCAGAACTACTTTAATGTGTAAGGCCCCTCCCCTCTCCTGATTAAAACTAAGTGTGGCGCACCCCTGCAGTAGTGTTACAGGGTACCGCGCTCTAGGGTCAACATGTTTCTTGCCAAACTGTCATGTAGACGGCAATTCTTCAGGACCAGTAGCAAATTCTATCTACACTATCAATGGTGGTCAATTATAATACAAGTGAAAGACCACATATAGCACCCTAAATGTGGTACCTGTCAATCTAGAAGGTCAACCTGTAATAAAAGGGAAATTCACAGCATAAATATTGGATGTACTTGACATACGTCATACAGCTTTAAAACATGCCCATGCAGCACTCAAACTGTGAGGAAGACATGCTTCACGCTGAAGTGCTGTGACAAAACATGCAGCGACGGTGTTAAAATCAGATCAGTGGCAGCAATTTGGTGGTAACTCACCCCCTTGGGGTCAGTGGTTCGTGTCAGCGTATTCTAGCAGGTGTTGACACTGAAAGAACTAGTGCCCTGTAGATTGGGAATGAGGAATTACATTGTGAAAAAAGGTATAATTTAAATGGTGGCCCCACCTGTCGCAGTGGCCAGGGATTCAACGGACACCACACTTAGTTTTAATCAGGAGAGGGGAGGGGCCTTACACATTAAAGTAGTTCTGATTGGACCCCTTTTTCCAGTTTTAGCCTCATTTTACTTTACATCTACACTCACTAGGCCCCTCACAATCAGACACCATCAGGTGTCCGTTGAATCCCTGGCCACTGCGACAGGTGGGGCCACCATTTAAATTATACCTTTTTTCACAATGTAATTCCTCATTCCCAATCTACAGGGCACTAGTTCTTTCAGTGTCAACACCTGCTAGAATACGCTGACATGAACCACTGACCCCAAGGGGGTCCAAAGAAGTTTGGTTTTGTGTCCCATGATGTGGGGTACAGAGGGGGGGCTGTGTCAAAGAGCTCAAGCATATCGGTACGGCGCAAGAGAGCGCGCAGTGTAGCCCAGCACCCATGCCGAGTGCACCGGGATGGGCCGGTAACGTGCCCAACCAGCGTGCTCTCTGGGGCCAGGGCGACTAAGCCACTCCTCTGCGTAGCACCGCGGTGTCCGGAGAATCAAGAACAACCAGCCAGCGGTCCGTGGTATCACAAACTCGAAGGGCTCATCTCGGGCGAAAGCACCAGGGAATCCAAGGACAATGCCAAATATGTAGCAGGAAGTCAATTACTTACGCGTCTTCTCCGTACAGTGGCGGAGGACCTACCCCTCACTCTGCTGGAACCGGAAGGTAACTGCCAGCAGGGTCATGGCGTTGTTAAACTCCCAGCCGACAGCAGAAGGGGCGGGGCCCTCAGTTCCACTGGGAAATGCGCTAGAGCGCTGACCTCAACCTGAAGATGGTGGGCGCCATGATGGAATCCCATGAAGGAAAAGGGAAACCTGAAAAAGCCGCATGATGTGTTGGCCATTTTGTAGTGTATAAAACGGTCAAGGATGTGTAGGTATCTCTAGCGTCTCTCGGGATACCAATGATTACAATGACACTAATGTAGTCAATTGGATGTTTTTCCGAGTCAATGAGTAGTAGGTTAAAAACGGGAAAGCTTTGCACGACAAGGGGCGAGAGAAGTTATGAAACAATGTTCGCCAGCTAGATTACTGTATAGGCCAGTCAGAATAATGTTGGTGGGTGATGTTCAGAGAATATTCATTATCTAGTCAGAAAGCTCCACGGGATATCCTCATTCAATCCCTCTTTGTCGGAAGCAAGCCTCAGTACCCATCTCTGCTCAGTACGGAACAGTGTGCCCTTGTTCATCTTAGCATGTGTTTCTAAAATTACCCAGCGTAGTGAATCTGGTGAGTGTTTCATGAATTCAAAGTGTGCAGTCATCTTTGTGTTGGTTTTATGACACCTGATATTACTTCTATGCTTTGTAATGCGTGTCTTAATAGGTCTGGTGGTCATGCCTATATACTGGAGTCCACATGTACACGTGAGCATATTAACGCAATTGGCTGTGTTGCAGTTAGTGTGCCTCTTGAGCTGCCACCTAAATCCATTGGTGAATGTTATCTCTTTAGTGGGTTTAGTAAGAGGACAAGCAACGCAGGCACCACACGGATAGTGTCCCACTACAGGTGGGAGGTCCCACAAGGATCTTTGTGTGTTGGTGTTATGGATCTTGGGCCTAGTGTGTATCAGCATATCCTTGAGGTTGCTGGTGCGCTTAAATGCAAACCTCGGAACTGGCAGGTTAAGTGTGCCGGTATTGAGAATGCCCCAAATTTTCCTGATTATACTCCTGATCCTATTAGAATCCAGGGTGAAAGTAGTGACACATGTGAGCACCTCACTAGGGTCTTTTTGCTTTGTCTCCAATAGTGCCTCACGATTATTATTCCTAGCCCTTTTGAGTGACAGTGCAACATTGCGTTTAGGATATTCTCTTCTGCGCAGGTTTTTTGCTAGAATAGCTTCCTCGGTTTTAAAGTCGGTCACAGAGCTACAGTTCCTCCTGATACGGAGGAACTGGCCGAAAGGCAGGTTTTCTTTCAAGGCTCTCGGGTGGTGGCTGCTAAATAATAGCAGACTGTTTCTGTCGGTAGGCTTCCTGTATAGTGTAGTACTGATTTGACCTTCGTCCAACCTAATTAGAAGGTCAAGGAAGGGGATATTTTTGTCAGAGATGGTGCTGGTGAATCTCAGATAAGGGTTTAAGGTATTGATCCAGTGACAAAAATCATCACATCTAGACCTTTCCCCCTTCCAAAAAATGAGGATGTCATCAATAAACCTCTTCCATAAGATCACATTCGTGAGGTAGGGATTAGATGGACTATGGATCTCCCTTACCTCAAAAGCAGACATATACAGACACACCAGGCTCGGCGCGAATGTGCTGCCCATGGATGTGCCCTGGGTCTGATGTTAAATTTGTTTTTGTATTCAAAAAAGCCTGCCCTTAAAAAATTAAACAAAAACGTTTCATTTTTTTTTTTTTAAATGCATCCCGTTTTCCTTTAAGGAAAACGGGCTGCATTTAAAAAAAAAAATTGCTTTATTTAAAAGCAGTCCCAGACATGGTGGTCTGCTGAGCACAGCAGGCCACCATCCCTGGGAGGGCCTGTCATTCCCAATGGGCTCGCAAATTGCGAGAGGCTCATTAATATTAATGAGCCTCGCAATTTGCGACCCCATTGGAAATCGTAATCAGTGTTGAACACACTGTTGTACATTTTATTTTGCGCCTCGCAATTTGGGACTCGCAATTATTCGCAAATTGCGAGCCGCAAAATAAAATGGTCGTACATCTGGCCCTTTAGCCCTTAACTGGGTGGGATATTCGAGGCTTTTATCTGCTGTTGTTATTTCTTTGTAATTTCAACTGGAAAGATAGATAGATAGATAGATAGATAGATAGATAGATAGATTTTATTGCATAATTACTTAATATCATTGCAATTGTTACAAAAGGTATTAAAATCAATTTCCATTTTCTATTTAAAAGAGTTCGTGTTTGGCGTGGCTAAAATTCTGGGTGATCATCAATAGAAAGTGTAGATTTTATTGCGGACCCCTGGTAAACTGGAAAGATGCATCTGTTACCTAGGTCGATGGGCCGTGTGCTAATGTTTATTGCACTGTGGTTTTGCACTTTGTCCCTTTTTTTTCTGTCGAGGTATTTTTCAGCTGCTGAAAATTGTTTGTGATTCAGATTGGAAAGACCTGTTTGTCCCCTAGGCAGAATAGCTGTTTGCCAATGTTTATTGCGCCATGGACATACACTTTACCCTTTTCTCTTTCTCTTGCTGGACATTTTAATAATGATGTGATATTGATTGTGTTATTTTATTATATGTATCTTTTATGGTTATATCTATTTTAACCATGTATAGAATGTTATTACTACTACGTTGGTCAACGTATATATATGTCCCTAATTTAGATACTCCTGCTACCATGGATGAACTACATAATGCATGCGTGTGTCCAAAAACTCGCAATAATATATTGGAGAGGGACTTTAATATAGTATTGGAGCCCAAATAGATAGACTAAACTCGATCACATCCTACACTCCCATGCCATTACAGTCACTGATGATTTGTATGGATGACGTAACATTGATAGATGCTTGGAGAGTTATACATGCGGTCAAAAAGGGTTTCTCACATTGTTCGATCACTCCTTCTCTCAAATAGATTTATTCCTATGCTCTGCGCACTTGCTAGGCTGGGTCTGTTGAGCGAGTACCCACCATGTACACTGTCAGATCATGCCCCTGGGATTCTAGGGTCAGGCATCCCATCTAAGAAACCCCTACCCAAGCAGTGGTGATTCCCATCTGATGCATTGCGAGATACATTTTATAGGCAGGTGGTGGTTACTTCTGTAACAATGGGGTCGGATTTCGAGTCTAGAGGATGCCCTACAAGATGTCCCAATAGGCGTGAAGGTACTGGAAGACCTGAAGGTTTCCATAGAGGCGTTTCATGAACTACCAGAAAAATAGCATTTATTGGGAAACATGCGCAAGCTAGGAAGTATGGGGAGAGAGAATGCCCAGGTCAAACACAGGCATGGTTACTAAGAAGATACCAACCACGCAGCTGTGATAAATGAGCAGGGACAAGAAGTAGCAGAACCCCAAGACATTTTGGAGGCGGTATATGGCGGAGGCAACACTGGCGTGGCTAGAGAGGGACGGCAGGGAACTACTGGATGCTTCTAGAGACCTAGAGGAGATAAAGACCCCATAGATGGTCTGGCGACATGCTGAGCACCTGGGACAGATAGTTTGCCAGCAAAGTTCTACAAAGCTTACAAAGACTTGGCGGAACCTCACATGCTGACTATGTACAACGAATCATTAGAGAGAGCAATTTTCCCCCGATCACACTGTGAGGCTACAATAATAACTTCGCCTTACCCTGGAAGGGACTTCTTAAGACAGCACCCTTCAGACCATTATTCATGCTTAGTATCAATATTAAGGTGCTGGCACTGATTGTGGCATATAGACTGATGCCTGTGGTGAGAGAATTAGTCTTTCCGGATCAGACAAGCTTTGCACCTGGCAGGAAGACCGCCTGTGACATATGCATACTATATGCTTTTATGGACCAGGTGGACCACGACCTTCTGGCCATTTCTGTTTTTTAGGTGCCAAAAAGGCGTTTGATTCTTTAGGGTGGAACTACATGTTGTATGTTTTAGGCAGAGTGGGCATGTTGCAACCTCTTCCTGAGAATGGTCAAATAATAATACATGGACCTCGTTGCCAACATCAGAATCATCAGATATGCCTCACGCTCTTTTCACATCTGACGATGCACAAGGCAGGGGTGTCTTTTGACACCCCTGATATACGCACTAGCGGCAGAACTCATGGCCTGCGCAATTAGGCAACAGCATTGTAAACAAGGGCTTAATTTAGAAAGGGACTGTTCACCATATCCTTATATGCAGATGATATGCTTTTGTTTGTTAAGAGACTAGAGGAAAACCTCCTGCCGCGATTTCAGGAAGTGGTGCGCTTTGATACACTGAAAGCGCTATGGGCCTCATTACGATGTCGGGCACAGATTCCTCTGTCCAACATCGTCACGTTCAAGGGCCCGACCGACACCCGGTCGGCGGTCCCGACCGACTAATTAGGATGCGACCGAATACTGTTCGGTCGCACTCCTATACTTTACAGTGGGAGCATGCATTCCGGCCGGAATACATGCTCCCATTGTAAAATGCGAGGTGCAGTTCATCCCTGCACCCTGTGGCAGGCACCTCAAGGTGCCTGCCACAAGGTGCAGGGATTAACAGGTGGGTACCATAGTTGCCACCTCGGCCTCCAACCAGAGGCCCCGCACCAAAGTCGAGTTCCAACAGCCTTTCTGTGTCGGAAAGGCCGGCACAGAAAGGCTGTGCCATTGTAATCCCTCGGGCGGAAAGAGCCGCCCTTGGGATTACTGGCCGTATTCCAACTGGCGGACAGGATCTCCGAGCCCGTCGGAAGCCAGTCGGAATGACCGTTCGCATTCCTTTACCACCGACTCCATCGTAATGGGTTGGTCGGAAAGGAATACGACCGGCATATTACGATGCAATCGGAACGGCTAAGACTGACGGTCGGAGTAGTTTCCGACTGCATCGTAATTAGGCCCTTAATATTAATTGGGATGAATCAGATGTTTTTCATTTGACAAATGTTAGTGTTACCACGCTTTTTATATTTGGTCTCCAGTATTGCAATTGCATTGCCAAAAATCCTTTTTCTCATCGCTTCCAGCTTTTTCGCTTTTAGTGCTGTGCTGCCTTTTGGCTAGGTTTGCGCTATAGAAATACACTATACATACATACATACATCGGTCATGGTGAGTCATCTGTTCAGACTAATGTGGGCAGGCAAGAACCTGCCTATTAAATAGACAATGTTGATATTTCCGTATCATAGAGGAGGGTTTGCTGTGCCAGAATTTGAGCTACATCACCTGGTCCCACAGGCACAGAGATATTATTAAAGCGTTATACCCATATTTACCTGAGGCTCCTCGAGCCTTGGATTCTGTAACGAGCACCATAAGGTTGGAAGGTTCAGGGAAGTGAGTCATAAAATGATATAGGTAGTTTGTCTCAAATAGTACAGATATAATGGTACCCGCAATGGAAAAATATCCGATGGATGTGGGAGAACAATGTATAGTGGATAAATGGTCCTAGTGTTGTGCACAAACTGAACTCATCTCAAAAGATTACAGACACAGGTTAATACAATATAAATTTCCGCACAGAACAGACATCAGTGGCGTAACACAGGCCCACGCAGCCCCCACGGTGCGGGGGGCGGAGCTGCAGAGGGCCCCCTCAGCACAGTACTCTGGCCTTAGAGCTCCTGATTAAATCCAGAGTGGGGGCCCCTCCATGTACCTTGCAGGGGGGCCCCTCAAGTTTCGTTACGCCACTGAAATACATGACACCTGAGAAATTATTTAGGAGAAATCCTGGGGTCAAACACGTGTGCCCTAGATGTAAAACACCACATGCAGTATTTATGCACCTGGCATGGGAACGGTAACACATTTCAGGATTCTGGAAGACTATTGGTACAGAACTTCTCAAGATGTTGTCCTTGTCCTCTGCCGGTCACGCCTTTGGCCATGTTATTAGGATATGTGATGAATGTCCCTAATCCAATTAGACGGCTCATTGCACTGTTGTTATTGCTTGCAAAAAGACAGGTGGTGCTGGGATGGTTGAAAGGGCTGTCCCCACAGGTGGCAAATTGGATGCAAGATACCATCTGGAGCAGACATAATACAGAAGTATATGCTTCATTGACGCCGAGCACGAACAGACCAAAAGACATATGCGGTCCATTTAGGGATTATTGCAGAAAGCACTGGACGAAATTGGTCCCAGGTGCCGAATACGGTAGTGCATGTGTTTGAATAATGTTCTACCTTGTATAGATTATTATCACCACTGGATATATTTGGACTTCCTATGTATGTTACATACCGTCAACAATGGGAAGATCAATGTCAAAGTGGACCAAAGACTTTATATGTGCCATGAGCTAGACAACTATAGGCATATTTATTAATATGTGACGCAGTGTAGCAAGCCATCTTGCTGCGCTGCATGACAGGGAAAGAGCACGAATGTACGGTATTTAACATAATAAGGTGCATTCCATGGCTGTTGCATGGGAACACTCACACTCCACCCATGGAATGCTTCCCTGGTGCAGAGCAATGCAACACAGCGATTTGCGCTGCGTTGCGTTACTCTAGATCTATCAAGCCACTCAAGGCCACGCAAGGTGGCCTTGCATGGCTAGATAAATTGCACTTAAGGATTGCGTTGCGCCTGCACCCCGTTGCATGGTACTTAAGCGACGCAACCTTTTGATAAAATTGACCCCTAGTTTATTGATGTGTGGGTGTAGACATTTTATTTTGTCAACACGTATCAGAATTGTGATAAAACTAGCCATACGTTGGTGCGTTCTTGTTTTTTTTATGATGGTTTATAATAACTGAATAGAATCTTGAAAAAAAAACATTCACCACCTGGCATACATCACTGAAATGGTGCTGAGGAGGACCATTGCTGTGCCCCAGCTGCTCTGCCCTCATGCAGGTGGCCCAAAAAGGGCAGGTGTAAGTTATTCTTGCACGTGAGGGTAACACTGTGATGCATCTACAAGCAACTGCAGATGCAGCTACCCTATTCACTTTGCCAGCAGTGGCCGGCACAGGTAAGTGCGGTGGGACGGGGGGGGGGGAAAGTCGACGGGCGACGGAATAGGTATAATTAAATAAATAAATAATACCTATTCAGTCGTCTGTCGACTTCCCCCCCTGCCGTGCGCCGCCCCACCGTGCTTACCTGTGCCGGCCTCGGCTGCACTTTGCCCTCCCTCTGAGAAGCAGACGGGCAACCTGCGGCCAGTAACTGGCTGAAGGAACCGGAAGGAGCCCCCCAATAAATTTTGCTCCCGTGGCCTTGGGTAAAGGTTCGGAAAATCATTCTGAAAGAGCGAGGCCCTAGTGAAGTTGTCTTTAAAATTGTTTAGAAATGCGCTACATTTTTTATTTATCAATATTGGCTTATTTTGGTTTCATAGAAATACATAAGCTATATAAATTCATTGTTATTCATTTTACACGCAGAGACAAAACCAAATACATAAAACGCCGTCGACTAGAAAAATGAGTCTATTAAATTATCATTGTCATTTATAAAAAAAATCGATGAAAGATTAAAATTTAGGAAAACCATCAATCCGTTCAAATTATTATCACTTTCTTCTTCCATAGTCATAGTAAGACTCTGATCCAATCTCGTCAGTAGGACTTCTCAAGAAATGCCATACTTGTATCTTCTTTGGGCAAATGCTCCCTTGCAAGTCATGCTTGTTACTTGTATTGAAAGATGCGTCAATCTAATCTACATGTGATGTTACCCCCTCTGATAAAGGGGATGTATATGCTTTTTAGATTGCAGGTTCTCCCCTTTTTTTAATATGAGACGTGCCTGGAAATATCGCTAGGAAGCTCGGGCATATCTACAAGGAAATCGGGCTGCGTGGCGCTGTAGAAAATTTTGCTGCGCTGCTTCATTTAAAAAACGAAGGGATGCGCCGTATTTGCAACAATACGGTGCGCCCCTGTGTTTTCCCTTGCACTGGTGCTAAAAATAGCCGCCTAGCGCCAACACAGACACCTTTTCGCCATAGTGCAAGGGTGCCTGCGGTGCAGGGAATGATTGTTTATGTGCAGGAAGGTGTCCCTTCCTGCACATAAACAATAATTAAAGGCATTTTGCTCTTTCTATGTGTGCTGCAGAATGCAGCACACATAGAAAAAGCAAAAATGAGGAGAAATAAAAGTATTTATTTTTGTTGCGCCAATCTAACGCCTTCTTTTGCATGGCGTTAGTTTTTGGCGCTGCCTCAGATTTACAGGTCCTTGTAAATCTGAGGCAGTGCCAAAAAGCAATGGGTGTTGCGGTGGAACGCCCACAGCAACCCCCATTGCACGCCCCTTTCACGCAGATATCTGTGTGAAAGGGTACCATATTTACAATGTGGCATTAAGACAAGGAAAGTGGCTTAACACCACTTTGAAAATATGGTGCAGGGCATTGCACCACCAGAATCGCGTAAAAAGTGATGTTCTGGTGGCGCAATCCCCTTGTAAATATGCCCCCTCGAGTTTTGTAACTAATGTAGCGTTGAGTAGAGTCTCCCTCCTCGCACATACTGAATGCTCTGTGTGCTTGTGATAAGAAGGGCTACTTCAGTTCCTTTAACCCCTTAACCGCGATCGGAATTCCGCTCGTGTGCTGGACATTCCGATCGCGAGTGTGGTCGTGACGAGCTCAGCTCGTCACGCGCATCGAAGGGGTTAATGGGTCACTTGTGTGTCATCTCTGCTTTTGAATCATGCTGTTCTAGAGATATTAACACATGGGTAATGCTGGGTACTGCTCCGGGTCTGTAGGTTCCTTACCTGTTCTGTTGTGTCATGTGAGGGAAGTAGAGAATTACATTTCAATCGGAGCTGGCATCCCTAACAGACTTTTAGTTGTGGTACCTTTCAGCGTAAGCTGTTGTTTTGATGCTATACTTGCGCTGTTTTATTTAGAAGTTAAAGGCCAGCATGGCTTTACGAGGGCTTTAAATCGCGGCTCAAAGGTACTGATCCAGTATCACAAATTGACTGGAAGTCATTTATGGAGCTATATCATATTTAATGTACTTTGTCAGACGGGGTACTCTATCAAAAACGTGGTAGATATCCCATCTACCAAATGTGTGGACCCCAGCCCCATTTAGGTTTGGGGGAAAGCAACAGGCATCTAGTTGCAAAGCTTATGCTGATTCCAACAGCAGAAACCATCGACTGATGGCCTGTTGGACATTGGGCTATCAGTTAAAGTACCTCAGACTATCTGCTCTAGGAAGGATGATCAGACATACTTTTTTCCTTCTTCGGGACAACCATGGAAAGCCTGGAAGCCCCTAACTGATAATACAAGAAATGACCACCAGAAGCTGAGAGGAAACTCCCACATTGTCAGCAACATTTCTCTTTACTTTGGGAGCTTGTTTTTGAAAAACAAAACTTTGCTGAGAATGTCTGTAAAACATGGTGCCTGCTCAGCAAAGTCCCAGAGCCTTCAGCAGATTTGCCATGACCGAGCCTCTGTTGAAGGCACAGATATCTCTGCCTGCCTTGTGGTGATCTCTAAATATGATGTTTGGTCTTCTGCCAGGCCAGCAGTGAACATCTCTCTGCTGCAAGGCGGTCCGATGGACGGGCTCTCATACTTAATGAGGGTTAAAGTGTTTACATGGTTCTTTTCGACTATTGATAAAAAAACTAGCATACACAAGCACGAGCCTCCTCTATCCCCAGGTGAGACCCAGTCAAAGGGAAGATTAAGTAAATCAATAGGAACACTATATGTGCAGTTTTGATATCCAAACTCTTCTTCAGCTCAAAAAGAGCATTATTCCTCAACCTGGTCTTTCCAACTCTTTTTAGAGGGAAGCAGCGTTTACATCACATGCGGTACAACGCATGCGATTACAACGTGGTGGTTACAACAACCGCGTTGTTACAACGCTAACCATTATAACGCAAGTGGCTTCTACGACTTGCTGTAGGGGGCGCTCTAAACTCAGGAATAGTATAATTTACTATTCCAACACCTTCTCTACTGTTGCGCACGTTGGAGTTGGAATAGTAAATTATACTATTCCTAAGTCCAGCGCGCCCCCTACAGCAAGTCGTAGAAACGACTTGCGATGTAATGGTATGCGTTGCAACAACGCGGTCGTTGTAACAACCGCATTGTAATCGCATGCATTGTACCGCATGTGATGTAACATCGCATATTCCTTTTTTGATACTATATCCTACTTAGGACAAAATTCTCCTGGTCAGTATTGTTCTCTCTGATCCACCTCACACCAAAACTGTCCAAGCTTTTTTCATTCTCCTTCTCTTGCTGCAAAACGTTTCCTTCAGAATAATAAAAAAAAGTACTACTGCAAAGCCGAAAAGGCCTTGGATTAAATTGGTTGACGTATTGGCTTTGCCAGTGCCTGTTGGCACCACCATGCGAACCCATATATGAAGTACCTATTCAGGGGAATCCTTTCCAAAACGGCCATTAACATGCAGGCATCGTGAAGCATGTGTGCGTCATGACTCGTGCGTGTGCATGCGATGAGTTATGATGCATGGCAGCCATTTTTAATTTAGCATTTTAACATGGTTGACTGTCATTAAAAAACAGAACATTATTATTTGTTTTAAAAAAAATAGAAAAGGAAAGTGTGCACTGAACATGAAAAAGTACTTGAGTGGTGGCACAGCAGTACCTGACAGTCACTGGGCCCTCGTAAAAAAAAAAAAAAAGAAGAAAATGTGAAACCACAGCCAGCAGTTTGGCCAGCGGGATGGGAAGAAGAGCAGTTTTGAAAAGAGAGTGCACCAGCAGGTAGGGGAGGTATAATGAGAAAAAGGAAGCAATAACATGGAAACACATGCACTCATATGGAGAACCAAAAAACAAAAGAGTAAAGAGTCCCTCAAGTATTCTGTGAAAGAATTCAACGAGTCGAATATGAGCACTGTGAGATTGAAGTGCTCTTGGGTGGGACAAACACAATAATAGGGGGAAAGCCATCCGATCAAGAGCAGGAGACTGAGTCAGTTAGCAAAGCCATCCAATCATGCGCAAGGGCTTGACTCAAAGCCTGCTCTAAGTATATTTTATGTTATGTTTTGGAAACAATAGGTCTACCTACAGACGGCTAAAGCTGTCTGTCAGTCGCGGCTGCTCCTGCAAAGCAGTAGTTGGGCGGGGAGGGGGGAAGGGGAGAAGGAAAAAAAATAAAAAAATATCACTTACATGCCGGCCAGCCAGCTGGCCGGCCGCCGCTTCTCTTCTGTCCTCTCCGTTCACTTTCTGGCATCTGTTCGAACAGGAAGCACCCAGGCTCCCCCTAAGCCAATCACAATGCTGCAATGCAGCGTTGTGATTGGTCTGAGCGCCGTGGTTTGGCGCTCAGATGGGTAATAGGAGCCTGGACATGTTCTCCACCCAGTCTATAATGCAGCCTGGGTGGAGAACATGCAAAGTGCGCATGAATGTTTGGCGGGCCCCAAAGGGCTGACCAAACATTCCTGCGCACTTAGGAGGGTGCCACCACTCCTCCCCCCTGCGCTGCCCAGCCTAGCCCCACCTGACAAAACTGCCTCAGCACAGAAAAAGAAAATAATAACATATTGTTATTATCATTTTATTTTTCCTTTTTTACTGTGTTGAAAGGCAGTGGGGCGATGCTCCTCTGCCTTAGCGGAGGAGGCGCCCCGGCTGTCTGTAGCCCTGACCTAAAAAGGCAATCTTAGGAAAAATATCGAGTAAAAGCAACCAGCCAATCAGCCGTCATTATCCAAAAATCCTTATCAAATGTTAAAAATGGATGTTTTAATTACATTATCGACTGGTGGTGCAGACTTCATGTTCTGCTCATAGAACGGAGCATACTGCAGTAGTAAATAGCTGCGCGAAGCACTGTTTGATTGTACTCTAAGCTCAAACCGAAATGCGCTTAGAATAGAGCTATACAATGCTTTGTTGAACTATACACTAGAGTAGTTTCTACATTTTGTGTGCACAACCAGACATTTACGTTGTCATAAATATGACCTCAAAGTACCAAACAAAAGAGGAAGAGCTATTATTGTAATTTTGACAATTTTCCAGTTACAATTCTCAGTTTCCAGAACAGAAACTCCTCTACAGCAGTCATTCTGAGAATCACTTTGACTAGCCTTGTGGGTCAAAATGGAGCAGCGCCTAATTCGAGCTGGTGTTTGCCGGTGCTCAGCATTATCATTTAAGTCTCAACACCAGCACTTAGGACAGTCTACCACATGGTGGAGCTGCTTGTCTATTTTTGAGGTGAGCTGCCCATGTATTTAATAATTCAATATACATAAAAACGAATAATCCCAGCCCATTCTTAAAGCTTTGGATTAGTCTGAATTTTCACACTTGTAGTAATGTGATAGTAGCTGTGTCGATACATGCATTGGTAGCGTTGGCAGGGGCAATGGGAGGCTCACACTGCAATATTTTCCTGAGAAGGATCCTTGCACGGGTGAGAATGTAAAGTCTCAAAGGTAACTTTAGAAATATTTTCAAAGACCGGACAGAGAATGCATAGAACAGCCGCATGTAGGACCTGGCTGAGAGCTGTAGTAAATGAATGTCTGAAGACTTGAGAACCAAAGAGGTGGTGATAATTAAATTGAGAAACCCAAAACGGGATTCTGTGTATGCAGAATCGGGCAGATTTACTAGATTCTCACGAAGCGCAGTGCAGCAGCCGCCACTGCTGCCCTGTGTGAGAAGGAGAGAGCAAGAGATCACCATATTTACAGAAATATGACACTCTCCTCTGCCCTCCCTAGCGCCGTCGCAGAAATATGCTTCTGTGCGCTACAGCCACACCTTTGCATCAAAGTGCAAGGGTATCTTTGTGAGTCTAGCATTGGTTTTGTACTGGAAGGGAAACCTTCCAGTGCAAACTACCATGCTTAGACTAATTTGAAATCTTTTCCCACTTTGCATGTGTGCTGTACAGTGCAGCACGCAGACAAAGTCAGAATAGAAATGGGGCTATTTTCTGATGTTAAACCCTGTCTACTTTTTTAAGTAAACAGTTAAGTAAATAGGGCTTAGCGTCAGAAACCTCGGATGGTTGCATGTGAATGCCCATGCACCACCCATGCTATGCCCCTTTGGCGCTAAATAACGCAAAGCAGTACTATGCGCTGCTTTGCGTTAATTTAAAGTTATTTTCCAGCATAAAACAGGTTTTACGCTGGAAAGTAAATAGGTGAAAAAAGATTTAGCGTTGTTTTGCGTCACTTTTGTGACACAAACACGCTGTTAAATCTTAGTAAACATATCCCTGTGTCTAGAGGCTAGTGGACTAACTTGATAAGTCTCTAAATCCTCAACTTCTGTGAAATTCAAGTTGTAAAGTGGCAATACGTTTTTCTATACAAAGAAAGTCGCAGCAATTCAGAAAACAAATTCACAAGAAAGTTTCTTCTTCCAAATGGATAATTCTGGCATTAACGCATACAGGGGGATATTCTCAAGAACAGGCGATAATCATCGCCAACCTAGGTTAACGCAATTTTACATAACGCCGTCTATCACGGGAAACTAACGCCGTGTTAACGGCGTATTCTCAACAGGTCAGCAACAGGCAATAGTTTCCCGATAACGCGTCAAATGTCCGCGTTAAAATTACCGGGACGCCGATAAAAAAGGAAACCCGTACGTGGAAAAAGTGGCGATGGGCCCAACAGCGATGAAAATATCAGCGATAAGCAGCGCCGGGCTTGCCAATCTACGTCAGGCGGGAAAAATCCCCATAAAAGCTGCAAAAAATAAATAGAATAAAAACAAAACCCAAACAACTGAGAAGCACCATGGAGGAAGCTGGAGCAACTGCAGAGGCCAACCAGAACCCCACGAACCCCCCGGAGGACCAGCTGTCTTGTTCTGCGCTACCTCAGTGGTAGTCCGGGTGGGGGTGGTCCTGGGAGTGGTGGCGGTGGGTGTTGTGGCCCTCTTGGGTCTCCAAGCTGCATGATTAGTAGCTCCATGGTATCTGTTGGTCTTCAGATGCGTTATACTGCAGGTTTTCGTCCTACTTAAGACCAGAAAAAGCAGGTCTTAAGTCCCTACTTCTAACGTGCCTTATCGCCTGTTTTTGGACCGCATCGCCGATCTGGCTGGTCGTTGAAAATATCGCGAAGTGGTGTTATCGTGAGTTTTTGCACGGGAACGCCTACTCTGCATATGATTAGCGTTAGTTGTCACTGTCAGCCTTGGCGATGTTTTTAGCGGCAGCTATCGCAGGTAAACTGATGATGTCGGCTGTTAGCGCAGGCTTGTGAATAGGGCGATAACTCTATCGCCACTTTCGTGGCGGAAAAGTGCCGCTAAATCGGCAATGAGTCCTTGAGAATATGCCCCACAGGGTCTTATTTACAAGCCTCTTGCGCCACTTTTGCGTAATTTTTAACATGGGAAAAGTGACGTACGGGTGGCGCAAGGGGCTTGTAAATAAGCCCCACTGTATTTTAGGAACTGTGAATACTTGCCTAACAGTGAAGCACTGCTATTGAAAACACATCTATCCCAAGAGCAGATTTGTGTGTTTTTTAAAGCATGGGTTCCAAATGTGTAAACTGCAATTACCTTAGAGCTTGTACTTTATTACTCGCATCTACCAGGCAGCTTTTAACTGTCTATAGGTGAAAGCCTATAGAGCTCGCACACTGCTTACAATTGCTTGGCTTGATTGTCATTCTCATTTGCTTGCTTTTATTGGATGGCAAGCCTTCCTAAGCCATCCTCCTCTTGTGTTTGTCTTTCTCTTGTACAATAGATTCTCTACCACTCTTTTCATTGGCTAATCCACTGCTCATGCTTTGAGAACTACTTTTTTCTTTGTCATTAAGCACTTCACGAGAGTGCATTTGTTGCCTTGATGCCTTTGTTAGCTGATCCCCCCCCCCCCACCCCCCCCGCCAAATATCCAGCCGCTCACACACTCTTCGATTGCTATACTACCCTTTGGAGGAAAACAAATAGCTTTTTGCTTTTCCTGTTTTTTCCAGTGCCTGTCAGCTGCCATTTGCTGCCAGGAAACTCCTCAGTCCAACCTACACTTTAGTACGCCTCCGTAGCTCCTTCTTCCTCTGCTCAAATCATGTTGCATGTCCCCTGCTCTGTTGCTTCCCCGAGCACTCCAATACTTTTTTTTGTGCTTTTTATTGATTTTTTGGGGGGAGGGGGGTGGTGCTGACAGATGCCATTTCCTGCCTGGCCACTCTGCATACTTTAGAGCACATTCGCGCTAGCAAAATAATTTTTCAATTACCAATCCAAGTGGTGTCCCCATCTTTGATCTGTAAATAAAAGAAAATGGCGGCCGTCTGATTCCACTGGAGCACATGCATGGTGGTGCATGCTCTCTCCTGTGTCATCACCCATGCACCTGCCAGTGGAAAGACCAAGCTGCCAGCTTTCCACTGTGCTTTTTTTAAGCACGCCCTGATGCTGCATAGCATTGGCAACTGCTTTTTACCAATTCTGTAAAGTATCGATAAAAAGCATTGGCAAAGCCAATAGGTCAACAAGACGAGAAATATTGGTTTTATGTTATTTTAAAGCAAGCATGCATCAGCTTCAATTGCACACTACTAACATTTGTCAATGATAATTGATTGCTAAAGGCCCATTTCATAAAACTTTGTTGCATCAGTAGCTGGGATGTAAGCCTACAAATTCTTACTGACAGGAAAAGCTTTGTAAATCACCAGATGGTGACAGTTTCATAACTTTCACTTCGACTTCAAGCACCGAATAAAAGCTGACAAAACAATTAAGGATCAGTCTGACTAACAAAGATGGACCCTTCCAAGTGGGACTTTACAATAGTCACAGCCAGGGCTTTAAGTGGGCCGGGTCTCACCGGTGCTGAGCATCGGCAGTTTTTTAAAGGGGGCCTCGAAACGGGTCTCTATCGGGCTCTGTTTTGTGCCCTGGCACAGGCGGTCCGTTTTTTTCTGGACTGCAGTGACAGCAGGCACATCATGTGCGCCTGCTCACACTGCTCACTTTTCACTAGTGGAGAAGTGACGTCATGCCAGGTGAGCCTTGTAGGGGAAGGGAAATCCTTTAAAGAGAGTCATTTTCTTTCTGGATTTCCCTTCTCTTTTTGAAACTCAAACATTGTCGTGGTGTCACCAGGGCTTTAAGTGGAAGCTTTTTCCATATTATATACAAGCCTGAGTTGCTGCTTATTTATCTTATGCAACTAACAACCATTGACAAAGCAGATAGTCTTGACGTGTTGTAGGTGTCATGTTACTTGTTGTATGTAATATATATGGATACAATGACAGAAACAGGAAAATACAAGTCGGTGGCACACTATGCTAAACACAGATTATTAGCTTACATGTTTTAAGCCACGCCCTTAATTACATTAGCCACGCCCCTTTGAGAGACCCCCCCAGTTTTTTCATCCCACTTAAAGCCCTGATCACAGCAAACTGAATCTAATTCAGTTCCAGCCAGCTGAGGTAACTGTTTTGTTCCTAATGCAGCAATTTACTCGCATTGGAATCTGCAACCTCGTCAAAATGTCTTCCAGTGCCAAGAACAGGGTTTTTTTTGACTGAGAAGAATTAATTGTATGAAGGACTGCATTGGAAGGACTGCACTGGACGGACCACTGGGCGGACGTGCGCATGGACGGATAGTTTTTTCTTGTCTGGCTAGTTTCAGAGAGTTATTTCTGGTCTCATTGTGGATCAAGGAAGAGGTGGAGAAGAATGTCTGAAACTAGTAGGATACAAGCAAAAATAAAGGTTTTTTTGCATGTGGATTTCCTGGAATGCTTACCCCAAGTTAATCAGGCATAAGATGCTAGTAAAGGTCAGAGGTCATTGCATCAGTTATTTTTTATTGTTTTGAAGGTTAGCATCACCAATTTTATTAGGGGTTTGCATATTTGCATAGATACATTGATGGGAACGAACGGAATCCCTTAATATGGTATGCTGGGATAATGGTCTGCATCGGATCGTGATCTCAGTGAAAACTTCCATGTTTTTAACACCATATCTTTTGTGCACATATCTCCTGTCACTTGATCAGTGTACCACAAGAGCATCCAGGAATCGGGCTGACCCACTCAGGACTGATGGGGAATGTAGCACGGATGTAGGAGACACTAAACTTCTGCCGGCTGGGAGTCTAGGGACAGCCTTGAGACAATAGTGCTAACATATCCCACATTGCTAGTGGCCTTTCTACTGATACCAGTAAGTCCCTATAGATGTGAATACAAATTTAAAATCACATGATTTCTAAATAAAATAGTTGAAAAAAAGAAATTGTGTAAAATGTTAATAGTTTGTAAAATAATCATAGTTAACAAATACATCTTCTGGCACAGAGAAAGTTCTGTTGAGGTACGCTGTTACTCTAGGTGATTCTAGAGGTGGCGGCTGACAGGGAACAGGGGTGGCGGCACGAGGGGACAATTATTTTTTTAAAACACTTACGCTTTGCCCACCGCCATCTCTCCTCAGCTTCGGTCCCTTCTCACGCTGCCTTCTCAGCTTCGGCGGAAGCAGGAAGCACCCAGGCTCCCTCCCATAAGCCATTCACAATGCTGCAATGCTACGTTGTGATTGGTCTGAGCGCCATGGCTCGGTGCTCAGATGGGGAATGGGAGTCTGGGCATGTTCCTCACCAGGCTATGTAATGCAGCCTGATGGGGAACATGCAAAGTGCGCATGACTGTTTGGCTGACCCAAGACGGCCGGCCAAACAGTCATGCGCACTTAGAGAGTGCCACCACTCCTCCCCCTGTGCCTCCAGCCCCCCGCCCTAACCTAGCCCGTAGTGAAAAATAAAATGATATCACGGGGTTATTATCATTTTATTTTTCCTTTCTCCTGCTCTGAGAACAGTGGGGAGACGCTCCTCCGCCTTAACAGAGGAGCTCCCCCGGATTCTAGCTGACACCCTAAGGCACTGAAATGCCATTATTGGAGGAAGGTCACCCTGAGATTGTCCTGTAACACTGACAAGCCACTGAAGAAAAGCTCACACCTCAGGAGTCCTCTAGCACCAAGAATGCACTCGTGGAGGAAGCGGATCCTATCTGGGATCACAAAGGCCTGGGAAGAGACTTTTGAGTTTTTCACGATTAAAACACTGAAGAGATACTTCTGGGAAAATCTCAAGTTGTCAAAGTCCTCGGGTGCTGACAAGCCTGGAAGATGGCCTAACGATCAGCAAACAAAAAAACGAAGCCAATAGTTCTCCCAAAAATCGGAGGCAGAATAAAATCTTCACCAATGGAGCCACGGGACTCAATAAAGCCAAAATCTTTTCACATCTCTGTCTGACGCTAACAAATGACCTAAAGTGAGCTACACACAGCCTAAAGGCAACTGAGAAATCTGAGGCCTCATTAAATGCCATCCTCAGGCTTGCCCTTTAATTTGGCAACCGATTCTTGAAACAATTTGGCCAAGCGGTACAAGCAAATATTGGAAGCCACATTGCATATGGGGCAGAACTATGGGACTGAACAAAAACGCAACAAAAATAGCCTGGAATGCAACAGTGATTGCTACTCCATCTTAAACAGATGGCATGTGTAACCAATCAAATAAAGGCTGAAAAAATTCAAACTATCTGGAAAAAACATAGGGGCGGATTTACTAAGATTTTACACCATGTTTGTGTCACAAAAATGACGCAAATTGGTGCAAAATCTTCTTTTCAGATTTACTTCCCAGAACTAAACTTGTTTAGCACTGAAAATAATGTGAAAGTAATGCAAAGCAGCGCATAGCACTGCTTTGCATTACTTAACGCCAAGGGGGCGTACAATGGGTGGTGCATGGTTGTTCCCATGCAACCACCCAAGATTTCCGACGCAAAACCCAATTTACTAAAAAAAAGTAGACAGAGTTTAGCGTCAGAAAATAGCACACACTTGAACTAGGCACTATGAAGGAGAAATGCTTTTTTTCTCCTTTATTTTCCGACTTCACATGTGTGCTGCACTGTACAGCACACATACAAAATGGGAAAATGTTTAAAATTAGTCTAAGCACAGTATTTTGTACTGGAAGGGTATTCTTCCAGTACAAAACCTATGCTTGACTCACAGAGACACCCTATAGCGCAAAGGTGTCTCCGTGGCACATGGCAGCAGATTTCAGTTCCAGGCGCTAGGGAAAGGGGAGGCGAGAGCCATATTTCTGTAAATATGGTGCTCTCCTCCTTTCTCCTTTTCACGCAGTGCAGTGTAGCATTTGCAGCTGCTGCACTGCGTGAGACACTGGTAAATCCGGCCCTCAGTGCTCAAAGTATGGAAGGAACATGTCTTTCTGCACATAAAATGCAGCTATGCCCTGGCCTGGGTAAAGAAAGTTCAAAGCCTCGGACTTGCCCTGACAACTGTCAACCCAAGTCTGAGTCATATGTCCAAAAAAATACATACAACAGTCTGAAAACTTTTTGTTAATCTTCAACTGGTATTCAAGCAAAAATCATTAAAGTTAATTCACCCGTCTCAAGACAGAGGACTTGTCCCACTTCTTGATGACCTGTTACAAACCAATGAAAGCAAATATTATCAAACATTGTTTAACCAAAGCACAGCTAGAGACTGATGATGAAAACATATCCTACCTGATTAGTGACATCTCTGAAACCACAAAATGACAGATGGGTAAAATAACTGATCAAAAACTGGATCATTAGAGAAAAGACTCTAAAGAATATGCTCGTTCATATAAAGCAATTGTGATGGGACTCAGTTTCTTTGTTCTCTGTCTTTATTCACATAGGTGTGGTAGTCTGATGACGAAGTCCTGAGGAGGCCCCTCTAAGTTATGTTGGAGTCGAAACATCGAAAATACTCCCAGTTGGTTGAAACCTGGTATAAAACTTTCGGGCTGGCTAAACATATTAAGCTTCCCTCCATCTTTGTAAACTGGAGTGTACAGTAGCGGCTCCTGGAGGGAGTGCTGCGGGCCGGGGGAGGGGCATGGTGGGGGGTAGTAAACTCCGGCATACGGCCGAACAGAGGTAAGTAAACAAATAAATAAATAAAACGAATTTCATTGCGCGCGCTGCATCGCCAGGATGGTAGATGGACACGTGGTGTCATTCGAGCTGAGTTTGCAGCATGGAACAAGCTCCCGGTGCTAAAAATCAACATGAGCAGCACAACATACTGATTTCTGCCCACTCGTAGAACTCCGTGGAATCTCGCGGAGCTTTTATGTAATTCTGCTGAGTGAAACTCCGTGAGTTCCGCCCACCCCTATACAGAACTTTCAAAACTTCATATGAGGTTTCTAAATTTGAACGAGTCCTACGCAACTTCTTGTACTGTTTGAGATATATGGTTACCCATGTCCTGTGAGTGTATTTGGTTGCCCCTGTGATTGATATAGTATTCTTTGAAGTCAGCTTTGTATGTTGTCACTCCTTCAGGTTCCAGTAAAGACAAGAGTCTGACTAGCATTCAGTGGCATACCAGAATAAACCACAATCAAATTAGTCAAGGGACAACATTTCAAGAGCCCTCTCAAGCTAGACACAATAAATGGTTTGTAAGAAAAGTACTACCTTAAAGAACAATTATTTTACTTTTACTTATTTATTTATAATGCACAACAAATGTCAGGAAAACCTCAGCTTCAAGGCACCAAACACCCAATACAACACATAAATAACTCAGAACATAAGCATAAAACCACAAAATGCAAAACAGGAAAAAAAAAATACCAAAAGAAAAAGGTAATACTCCACAACCCAGATTAATAAATGTTTTTTGCTGGGTTTGCATCACAAAAGTGATGTAAACCTGCTCAAAATGGTTTTTTTAATTTACTTTCTAGCGCAAAAGAAAGTAAAGTTGCCTGAAAGAAACTCAAAGGCACGCAAACAGCTTCTTTACATTACTCTGCAACAAGGGGGCATTCAAAGGATGGTACATGGACATCCCATGCAACCACCGTTGGTTTTTGACGCAAACCCCTATCTACTAACAATAGTAGTGCAAAACCCATTCTACTAACATGAGTAGGCAGGGTCTTGTGCCCAAACATTACACCACTTGAAAGCAGGCCTCAAAAAGGAGAAATACTTTTATTTCTCCTAACTTTTCCCACTTTTCATGTGTGCTGCACTGTACAGCGCACATCCGAAGTGGGAAAAGTTTTAAAGTTTGTCTAGGCATAGTATTTTGAACTGGAAGGACACCCTTCTAGTACACAATCTATCCTAGACTCCCGCAAACACCTCTGCACTAAGTTGCAAAGGTGTGTGTGTGTGGCACACAGTCGCCTAATTTGTGCCAACTCTAGGGAGAGGACAGGATACTGCCATGTCTTTGTAGATATGGCACTTTCCTGCTCTCTCCCTCTCAAGCAATGCAGCGCAAAAACTTTGGGTACTGTGCTGCATTGTGCAGGGTGGTGCAACCAGTACAGCTGCACCTGGCGCAGAGCTTGGGGGGGTGCTGTGTTTAGAAATAACTTATGGATGTGAAAGCACCTGCTGCAGAGTTCCTTGTGTGTCCAGCAGTTTTCAGGCATCAATACAAATGTCAAGATAACTCTGATGCTTAATGTTCCTGCTGAAGACAGATGGAGCTTTGTCTAGTTGCTGTTTGGCCACATCATAAAGTAGCGCAGAGGGTTAATGTGCCTGCTGCAAAGAATGTGTACCATGCAGATCACAGAACTGTATTTTACGTGGCTAGCTCAGTGGGTCACTGCTTTCCTCACAAGCACCCTTTAGCTACTCACAGTTCATATGTTACAATCCGAATATAGCACAGTGACCTATACACTATCATCAAAGAGCTGCATGCAAACTGCATGGTGTTCATTAGAACATTTTGGGCCAGATGTATCAAGCATTTTACCATTCGCAAACAGGCCAATTCACAGAATTGGCCCGTTTGTGAACGGTAAAAAGCCTTTTGGGATGTATCATCTCAAAAGGCATTAGCAAAATAGGGAATCTCAATTTTTGCGATTACCTATTTTGCGAATGCATTTAGGGAATCGCAATTTGCGATTACTTAAATGCAATGCTGGAAGCAAAAAAATATTGCGACCTGTCTTTAAGGAATCGCAAATTACCACCAAATTCAAATTGGTGGTAATTTGCAAATTCCTAGAAAAAGCCCTGTTTTGCATTTTTTTAGGTGCCATGTGGCGTACATACTTGCCCTTAGGGCAGAGGTCTTCAAACTTTTGGATGCCGAGATCCCCCTGTCAACATTTTCAGGTGTAAGGACCCCCTCCTGACAAACATTTCTAAACCTGTAGGCAGGGCTACTGGAATTATGAGGCAGGTGAGGACCAAATTACGCGACAGGCTTGACTAAATTGTGTGGGAAGAAAATGTAAATAATGTTATGCCGCAAATTTTGGGATAGCATTGCTTCATTAGTTTGACATTTTTTACACACAGTAACACTGAGGAAAGATTTCACCCCATCAGTACCAGTTTATAACCAAAATACAGCAATTATCAGAAAGATGTCTAGTCAACCTTTGTGAAGGGCATTCCACTCTGCAGGAATACGTGCGGCCACATTAGAAGCTCACCTGGCCCTGGCCATGAGCAGCAGGGGTCCCTTAAAACCCTGGCGGTCTTGTGCAGAGTTAAGCAGTTTACCCATGCTGCTTTCCTCTCACCCCCTCCATTCCATCCCTCTCTTCTCTCGTCTCCCAACCCTGGATCCCTCTCTCTCTTTGCAGGCCATTTTCTTTCACCCCTTTTTACAACTTCTGAACTCTCCCCATGCAACCTCTCACTTCACCTTAAATCACCTCTTGCCATTCTGTCTTTTCACTGCCCTCATCTCTAACAGACTCTTGCGTTTATCTCATGGCCTCTCTGGCCCCGTCACCTCCCGTCACCTCCCGTCACCTCCCGTGCCCCTCAGCACTTCTCATTCACCTCAAGTCTCTCCATTCAAATTGTTGTCTATTTGTATCTTACACCTCTCCAGTCCCCCATTCATCTTTTACATCTCCCCTTTGTTCTTCCACACCTTCTTGAACCAACGTCCCTCTCCCCATGTTACCTCAGCACCAGTGCCTAATTTGAGCAGGTGGAATCCGGTGCTCCGCACTGGCACCTAACTGTGCGCACTGGCACTATGACAGACTTCCACATGGTGGCTCTGTTTGTGTAATTTAGAGATGAGCAGAACAGCTGTTTAATAATTCAATATACATTAAAAACGATAAACTCCTGACACCCATGCCATTCTTATAGCTTTGGGGGCTTGAAATAGTCTGAATAGTCACACTTGTACAAGTGTTATGGTTGGTAGTTGCATAGGTATTGTCATTGGCCGCACAGGCCAGGCAATGGGTGGGTGGTTAAAGTTGCAGTGGCCTACTGGTGAGGGCCCTGGCACATGTTTTATTACAAATTAATCACTGCTCAGCACCAACCCCAATACTCCCTCTCTTCCCCTATCGCTGCTGTCTCTCACCCATGTTGCATCAAATTATCTTTTTAGGTCACAGATCATCTCTCAGCTATCTTCTCTCACAGTTTAACAGTAGCCCTCACCTTTCGCTCACACTCACATCTTGCGTGTCCGCACTTCCCTTCGGCACTTCATATTTCTCCTCATCCCTGACCTCTTCAATCGAATTCCCCCACTCCCATGCTGTCCTCTCTCATCCTCTCATCTCTCCTCATGAAGCATACGGGTCGGACCCGTATGCTCCTCTCGGCCTGTGCTACTTTGCTAATTGTTCCCTAATTCAGGAAGGCATGATTTGTCTGTCTCGCTGTTTTGGTGAAGGCCGCGCAGTTATGGAACTTGCACCCTCCTTTGCTTTGCTCCACCAATAATCTATTATCCTTTTGTAAAGATATATAAACCTGGCTCTATGCTCTGTAGGTTACCCCATTTGGCTGGTTCTCCTTCCCCTTCTGTGTGTTTCTCATTTGCCTTCAGGCAGCAGATGGTTATTAGCCCCAGCACACCTTTTGGTAACAGTAGCGCACTACAAATGTAAATAATAATAATAATAGGCAGAAGCAGGGGAGCCACTAGACCCGAATTTCGCGGGGAGGGCGGGGGAGGGGGGGGCCTAACACTCTCAGCCAGGGCTGGCCCTAGCACTGGTCGTGCACGGTGCAACAGTCTTTTTTGTGCCTCCCCGTTTCCTCCTTCTCCATGAATTCCCTCACTACCACTCACCAACAATGAGCCTCATCTCTCCATACACCTTTCTGACAAACATTTCATTTTTTCATAGCGCTACTCATAGTTTATTCACAATCAGTTCTGTGATCTGCATGATACATGTTCTTTGTAGCAGGCACATTAACAATCTGCACTGTGTGGGTGACAAGAGTGCTCATGTGAGTGCACGGTGAGCGATGCAACAGTGTGAGAGTAGGGTAAGAGGAGTGACTGCAGGGTGAGTGAAGTGACCATATGAATTTGGGTGCGGATGTAAGTGCAGAGTGGGACGAATAAATGCATGGTTAGTGATGGGCTTGTTTGAGTGAGTTGCAGATTGAGCAGTGAGGGGGACATGTGAGTGAAGTGTCACATGAGGGCAGGGTGAGTAGTGTGCTCGTGTGACTGCAGGGTGAGGTACAGGGTGAACAGCGCAAGTGCATTGCGAGTGCAGAGTGATCACTGTGAGTGCAGGGTGAGCGGGTGAATGGTGTGAGTGCATGGTGATCAGTGTGAGTGCATTGTGATTGCTGTGAGTGCAGGGTGTGCGTGAAAGTGAAGGGCAAGAATGAGGAGTGAGTTGTCTGAACACATGGTGCATTCTCAGACACTTGAAGTAACTCAACATGTTATTGACGGCGGCGTAGGTTTTCAGATACAAGTTAAACTATTGCTATTATGGCATTAATCAGGGATCGAGGGTGGAGGAAATAAATAATATGCTGATCCTGCAACAAACTTTCAGTCCTATGGTTAGGGTTGCCAGCTCATTATTTTGATGGCCCAGACGGTACAAAAATAAGCAGTCACCTAAAACCGTATTTTCAGCATTTTTCTGTGCATAATTAGAACAGCAAATATAAATATAAGTCACTTTTAATTGTGTTCTAGGGCTGCCTCAATGATCCATGACTGATAATTAAAGAGAACAAAGACAGAAAAGTCACATAACGAATGAATACATACTTTTTTATTAATAACTCTATTTAGTGTCAAGAGGAGGTCTTTGCAGGCTCTTTAAACACATGGCTGGCATTTTCTTTTGGCAACCCTACTTTATATTCCTTTTCATGAAATGAATTCTCACACTACAGCAGTAAATGTAAAATACAAATGTAAGGAAGTGGACTTCTTTGACACAGAGCGTGCAACTAACCTCCAGAAGAACAAGGCTTTTCTGGTCAGCCATCTATCCCAACGGGAAGAAATGGTGAAAAAGTGTTTGGGAGAGCTTACTGAACTTTGCAAACGCCTTGGTAAAGTCTTCAATGTCCACTACTTCAATACAGCAACCATCAAAAGAATTGCAGAGAGCCTTTCTGCTGAACCTGAGGTTTTGCTTCAGATTGATGGTGTTACCGAAGACAAACTGGAAAAATATGGAGCAGAGCCGATTGACGTCCTTCAAAAGTACTCGGAATACACACTACCAGCAGAAGATGACACTCAGAAATCATCTGGCACTGCCGCCAGCGCTTCGAGACAAAATGCAAGTGAAGATGAAGAGGAAAGCAGAACCCCGTCTACTTCAGGGCTGGAGCCAACAAGGGCACCAAGAGGAAGAACAACCAGTTCTACAGGAAGTCATAAAGAGGAAAACAAGTGCAACAAATCAGCAAGCCCAATCCAAAGGCGCATACAGTTCCAATTATTCCAGGACTTCATCTACATCTAAATCTGCATATTCATCAAACTCCAGCTCTGGTCCAGGCAGCACAACAAGTTTTGATTCCAGAGCAGGAGAGGGCAAAAAAGCCAGTATTCATGGATCTGCCAATGCCGCAGGTTAACAAATGGTTCGCTAAGCCTACATACTCAGTGCTTTAAAAATTTTACGACTCCAGCACATCCACAGGACCAAATTCTCACGACTTGGAGTGCCGAGATGCAATGGGACTTGTATATAATGTTTTTATAAGATAAATTATTCTTATAATAGAAATTGGCAAAAGTGAAAAACACTTTTGTGTACAGAAAAAAAACTTTTAAGATGTATGAATGTTTTTTTCGTTCTTGGTTAATTTCATTTGTGGTTGAACTGTGACATTCTTAACTTCCTGGAGTTTTATTCACAGCTGCGTTTGATAGAACTGTTTAAATGTAAGGAATAGGCAGAGTGGGGGACCAGGTACTGGAACCAGAAGAAAACAAAGCCTTGGTAACCAGTTTACAAAGGCATGTAAATATGCAAATGGTCTTTAACACCTGTGAAAAACTCGGGCGTGCCGGAGATAAGACTCCAGAGAGAAAGACACAAAAAGTCCCTACAATAGATTATAGAGAGGGCAACCGCCTCACTTAGGATCAAGTGTCTCTGAATACATGCAACCAAAACTAACAAAAACAATGTCCAAGACAAACTTACATATTATCAACATTTAAGGACAAAAATGTATATGAGTAAAAAAGTTTATTTTATGTAAAAAATGTATTTATGAACATGCAAATTTTATCACATTATAAACACTTTGTGTAAAGAAAAAAACCTTTTAAGATGTATGAATGTTTTTTTCGTTCTTGGTTAATTTCATTTGTGGTTGAACTGTGACATTCTTAACTTCCTGGAGTTTTATTCACAGCTGCGTTTGATAGAACTGTTTAAATGTAAGGAATAGGCAGAGTGGGGGCCCAGGGGGTACTGGAACCAGAAAAAAACAAAGCCTTGGTAACCAGTTTACAAAGGCATGTAAATATGCAAATGGTCTTTAACACCTGTGAAAAACTCGGGCGTGCCGGAGATAAGACTCCAGACACTGCCCAGCCGAGCCCACAGCAACTCGAGCTGC
This sequence comes from Calotriton arnoldi, assembly GCA_963921515.1. Lineage (NCBI taxonomy): Eukaryota > Metazoa > Chordata > Amphibia > Caudata > Salamandridae > Calotriton > Calotriton arnoldi. The sequence continues at coordinate 939,062 of CAWUFW010004431.1, read as the reverse complement.
ACTGCAGCAGCCCGGGCTGAGACACAGACGGGGAGGAGGGGGGCTGAAGCCCTTGTAGTGCTATGGGCCTCGGCAGAAGTGTGACTGGGAATGCGCGACCCCTTTGTATCACTCCACGCCCCCCCTGGGGGTCGCGCCCCACAGTTTGAAGACCCCTGCCTTAGGGCATGTATGTGTGCCACATGTGCACACATGCATATTTCAGGGGTGCAACAGGGTGTCCTTTTGGCCCCCTTGCACCCTTGAAATTGCATGCGCAATTTGCGAGTACCTATTGGGTACTCGCAAATTGCACATGCAATTCCCATTCATTCCTATGGGCCTCTAGGCCCATAGAAATGAATGGGAAGCCATTCCTTATTTGCGACTCGCAATTTGCGAGTCACATATAAGGAATGCGTAGGAATCACAATTTTATTTGCGAAACCTACATACATTGCATTTTGCGAGTCCATAATAGCGAATCGGTAAAATTCGCTATTAAGGACTCGCAAAATACAATGTTGATACATCTGGCCCTTTGTTTGTTGTGTTTTTCCCCAGTCCTTCATTGTCTTAATGTTGCTCAAAAGGGTTTGTTTGGGTAGAAATAAATTCTTATTAGTAAAGTCTACCCCCAACCACTGTGGTATGCTTTAAATTTGAACCAACCTCGCCAAACACAGAAACAGTCCATGAAGGAAGGGCCCAACATAATAAAATAGACCCCAAGGAAACTGTAAATCACTCAATATGCCTGGGGCAGCGAAGCTAAACAGGTCGGAAATCCTCAGCACGGCTGTTATTGAATGATTGACACTTTCCTTGGAGTCAGTTTTATTAGGTAGGGCCCTGCATTCGTGGACCGTTTCTGTGTTGGCACGGCAGGAATCTCTATAGTTCAACTAGCAGTGCATTTAGACTGCGGCCCGTCCTTTGGATTGACACTCTCAATTGCTTGGCTGTCCACCGTACCTTTAAGTAGTAGACCATTCCTTGGCTTGCGATTCTCAACTATTATAATTCATTTCTCATTTATCATGGAACTCCTTAGGTTGCTTTCTACTTAATGTCCTTGTGACACATTGTCCTGATGATGGCCCTGGTCAAGTTCACCTTTGGGCTGAAACGCTGACTTTCTTTTATGTAATATGGACTGTCTGAATTGATTTAAGATGTAACTGGATAGTTTCAATAAATATGTGATATTCTCTTTTGATTATTGGATAATGTTTTGCTTCATTCAGTCACTGCAGCCTATTATTCTATAATATATACCTTTTTTTTCAATTGCTCCTAAATTCTTCGATCGTTTGAAGTATTGTTTGCTTCTTTTTGTTTTGAATTTTTGAAGAAATATTTCATATAAATTTGCTTTTGTGTGTGTGAAGTCATTTTATAAGCGAATATTATTCTTTGTACTTGTGTATTCTTTTGGCTTACCTTGGGTTCTCTCTATTCTTGGTTTTTCTATCTCTCTCTCTCTCTCGAGTGAACCATAGTTATTTGCTAGAGTGTTATTACCCTGGTTCTTAGGGTTATTTGGTTGACCCCATATATTGTTATATGTTATATATATATTCCACAAGAAAAACACGCATTACTCCAAATGACGTGCAGCAAGCCCTCCATCCGTTTGTTTAGCAAGTATTTATTAGCGTGGAAATCGCTGCCATAACGCGTTTCAACCCATCTCGGGCCTTAATCATACGGCAATATGGAACAGATGAATTACTTCTCTTTTAAAAGGTGACCTGTATAAACAGTGAAAAGAGACTACGGGTGAGATATCTTTAACACCAGTTCATTTTCGTGCATTAAAATGGCATTGAAATATGTAGATGCAGTGAAGATACATGAATGTACACATTGTTCTTAATAGTGCTGGTTTAATCCATCTGCTTTCTCTTGCAGTTCTCAACAGAAAACGAATTTTCACTGTTAATTTATTTGTTCCTTCTTTTACCCTGTTTCTCACCCATCATCAGGACAATGTGTCACAAGGACATTAAGTAGAAAGCAACCTAAGGAGTTCCATGATAAATGAGAAATTAATTATAATAGTAGAGAATCGCAATAAATACTAGGTAAACAAACGGATGGAGGGCTTGCTGCACGTCATTTGGAGTAATGCATGTTTTTCTTGTGGAACATGTAAGCGGTGACGCTCCACTGTACAAGCCCCGACTCGAGAGGCTGGGCGTCCGTCTGTGCGTCAATTTCTTTTGGATTATATATATATATATATATATATATATTTATTTATTTGTTGCAGACACAAAAGAATTGACGCTGCTTTCCCGGGAGCTTCTAGTTTCCAAATTATTTAATCATTGTCATCCACATCTTACCAAACAACACGACATGTTTCGACTATTTCAGTCTTGTTCACGGTAGCTGAGTCTTTTTACAATTTCTATTTACATTTTCATGCCTGTTATCCATTGAAGGGCATTATGGGAATTGTAGTCCGATATTTATTGCACATGGAAGCTGTTGTTGGATTTATGCCATTGTTGGTAAGTAACCTCAATTTTGTTCAAACTTTGTTAATATTTAAACTCAGAGGAATGCATTCAGTAACGAAAGCATTGTTGGCAGTACAATGATTGATAAAGGTGAACTGTCTGGGAAATGGTACTATTGTATATTTTGTTGATTGAGCACTCAGAGATAGGAAGGTGAACTGGCGAAGATCATGGCAGTCATTCTGCAAAAGTCGAACTGTCCAAAATGCTAGCACTGAGCTGAGATGGGATCAGAATGACGGGGAAAATGGACTACTGAATACATTCTTCTGAGTTTAAATATTAACAGTTAAAGTTAATAGTCGAAAGCGTTGGTGGTGGTTGGCGAGATGCGGATCATGAAATAGTTTGGAAACTATTAGCTCCTGGGAGTGCAGCGTCAATTCTTTTGTGTCTGCAATTAATCTGGGGGACAGTGGTCTATCCCCAACGTTGGCACCTGCAGTTAGAGTGCGATCTTTTTGACTGCTTTGTTTTGAGTATATATATATACACACACACACACACAGCTACGCAAAAACCAGGACAGGGCAGATATAAAAGTAACACAAAAGGCTTTAGTCCTACTTTTATGTCTGACCTGTCCTGGTTTTTGCTTCTCAAAATTTGGTCACCTTAACCTACGGTCACATCCTTAACAATATTGGGGTATATTCACAAGAACGTGTGATAACTACCGCAAGAGTAGCGTAACGCAACTTTCAATAACGCAGCCCATCATGGGAAAATAACCCCGTGTCAACTTGGAATTCACAACAAGGCGGTACCATGCAATAGCCTGCCGAAACCGCGGACAAAGACCGCGATACAACCACCACGATGGAGATAAAAAGTAAAAACACAAACCACAACACCAAAAAACACGCGATGGGCCAAAGCGCGATGAGGAAACCAGCGACAAGCAGCGCCAGGCCTGCAACACACACCTGGCAGGCGTCAGAAACCTCCATAAAAGCAGGAAAAAAAACCCACACACAAACTGACCAACACACAAGCACCATGGAGGCAGCCGGAGCAGGCGCGAGGACGAGCGCAACCCCACAAGCACCCCGGACGACCAGCCTGGGACCTCGGGGACAGGGAAGGGCAAGGACAAGAAGACCAGGAAGACCAAGTTCAGTCCGCAGGCGAACCGGATCATAGTCACGGAGGTGATGGACCACCATCAACAACTCTTCATCACCTCCAACGTGTCATTGGGCACCAAAAATGGAATATGGCGGGACATTGTCGACAAGGTGAATGCCGTCGGAGAGCACAAGCGGACAATGGACGAGGTCAAGAGGCGATGGAATGACATCAAGCGGAAGACCAAGGATAAACTCTCCGCCAACCTGAAGGCAGCAACGCAGACTGGAGGTGGGGGCCCAGCGGCACAGCTGGAGCTGGATGACATGGAGGAGCTGGTGTTGACAGTCATCAGTGTGGAGACTGTGGCCGGAGTCGGGGGACCGGACACTGCTTGACAGGACACAACACAACCGCAACAGGGTGAGTGACCACCAGGTACTGGGGGGACGGTGGGAGATGGCCACAATGGCACACATGCACAAGCAAGCAGGGCACAGTGCACACCCACAATCACTCTGGGTCCTCACCCAGACCCACAGACTGTCACAATGTACAATGCCATGCTGTCTGAATGTCAACCTGTACCATGCGGCTACATACATGTGGACACATTGTAATACACCATCTCCCCTTCACATCTCAGGGACATCTTCAACACCTCCTGCAGAGCAGTCACAGCCACTCTTCACTGATGACGAGGAGGAGGACAACACCAGCATCGACATCCAAACCATCCAAGACCTCACTGACCACTTCCGCAACTCACCTCCAGGATCAGGGCAGCCCAGCTACATCCATGAGACCCCACCCACCACCCAAACCACCCAGCAGGAGGCACCCACAGTCCCGGCACCCTCCCAAGACCCCCAGGAACAACAAATGGCCTTCCGTGTGCTGGAGGGCCAGAGGGAGACGGCCGAGCAGGTGCGGGTGGAGTTCGAGCTCATGGCTAACAAACTGGACGCCATCCTTGGGTGTCTATGTCCGCCCCATGGACTCCAGCGAGCCCTGACTGACATCTCTGGAGTCATGAGGTGGAGGGAAGAATACCTGTCCGCTCACAGTGGCCCTAGCGATACCAGCCTTGAGCTGGCACACATGCGGAGGCTCATGGAGGACATGGTGCGGATAGAGGCGGAAAGGATGGCAGCCGCCACTGCACATCAGCGAAATGTAGCTGGGATCTACCGTGCCCTGCATGTCCTCGTCATGGCATTGCTGCCACAAGGCGTGGCGATGATGAATGCTGCTGCCCCCACACCATCCAAATCTCCGCCCCCTGGTGTGTCAGTGCCTCCCAGTGCGGCAGGCGTATCCACTCCGGCACATGATGTGTCACTGCCACACAGTGCGGCCGACAATCCACACCCGAGGACGTGGATGGGACTGTGGTCAGGAGGACCAGGCACTAGCATCCATTACCGCCACCTTGCCTGTTTGCTTGGTGCCGCACATGGCCTCAAGACCTACCACTGACCCCCGATACACTCCGAGGCACTCACCTTGGACAGCGACATGGACTGCCACATGCTGTTTGACGACCAATGACACGGCAGACAGACTGCGGACTGTACCCTTCCTCTTCCGCAGTACAGGTCATCCCGGAATGGACACTGGCTGGCCCGCCACGGGCCCATATTGTGTGGTGTGCTCTGCATTGCCCTGTACCGCTCCAGCTGCATGACTGCACTGGATGTGCAAATAAACATCCAGTGACGCACTGCTGTGTAATGTCTTACGTCATTCCTGTGTGGATGTGTGGATGAATGTGGGGACAGTGCCTTCCCTTGCGTCAATGATGTTCATCCTGTGGGATGCCAGTAAGGGGGTGCGACATTGCATCTTGTGTAGCGGGTTCCGTGAACACTGCAGCAGGGACACACGCATCAGTCACATCCTTGTCCGGACATGGACTGGACCACGCCCAGAGCCCACGAGTCATTGTTGCAGGCCCTGCACTGGTCCGGCGTATGGCAGGCCAGTCCACTCCGCTTATGCCCCGAGGGGGGGCCCTCATTGCTACCCGTCGCAGCCGTACTCGCTGGTGGTGTGCAGGTCACTGGTCTAGTCGTCAGCATGTCACAGCCACTCCCTGAGGGCAGGTTTTCACACACACCACACCCATCCGGCACAGGCGTCACAGGCCATGTGACTCCACCAACATAAGGGTCCGACGGCATCACATTCCCCTCTTCCGATGGTGACTGGATGACGGACGCCCCACGGTTTGCACTCATATAGGGCCCATGAGTTCCTGCGCACAGGGTTAGTGGCATCCGAGGCCTTGAGTACGGCACGGGCCTACCACCACATGGCGCAGACTGGGGTTGCACAGGGTTAATGGCATCTGAGGCCTGGAGTACGGCACGGGCCTACCACCACGTGGCGCAGACTGGGGTTGCACAGGGTTAGTGGCATCCGAGGCCTGGAGTACGGCACGGGCCTACCACCACATGGCGCAGACTGGGGTTGCACAGGGTTAGTGGCACCAGAGGCCTTGCGGACGGCACAGGCACCCCGCCACGGGACGGTGACTTTGGGTGCACTGAGTCAATGGCACCTTGAGCTGCTGAGCGGGTGTGCAGCCTGCGATGATGCCCCGTCCCGGCGGTCCGGACAGCTCCGGTTTTGTGTGCCCTGCTGGACCGCAGTGTAGGCCAGAGCCAGCGGGCAGCACGGGCCTACCACCCCGTGGCGTCGCTTCCGGGATGCCAGAGTTGGTGGCACCCATTGGGCTGAGCGGGTGTGCAGCCTGTGATGGTGCCGGGTGCACTGGTATGTCCTCTGCCATGGAGTAATCAAGACCCAGCACCAAACGTGAGACCTGGTGGCCTGCTGAGCGGGGCTGCATGATGTGGAGGGTGTCATGTCAGCGGGCCCCGGGCTTGTGGCTTGCAGCGGCACGTGGTGGGACCTCCTGTCTACGCGCTGGTGGCGGAAGGTGAGCATTGAGGCCTGGGTGTGCATGGGCGGTAATGCTCCGATGGGCGGCGGGAGGGGTTGGGGTGCCTCTGCCTGGGTGTGCATGGGTGGGCATGCTCCGTTGGGCGACAGGAGGGGTTGGGGTGCCTCTGCCTGGGTGTGCATGGGAGGGCATGCTCCGATGGGCGGCGGGAGGGGTTGGGGTGCCTCTGCCTGGGTGTGCATGGGCGGGCAGGCGATGTTGTCTTGTGCAAGTGTGTGTACTGTGCTAGTCATGTATCTGGGCTCTGTTTCAGCTGACGGCTCTGAATCAGATGTGTGACCTGGTGAACTGCCCTACATACCGGCACGTGGTTGGAGACACACCGGTGGCAGCAGGTGAGCAGTGTGGCCTCTCTCTCTCTCTCTCTCTCTCTCTCTCTCTCTCTCTCTCTCTCCCTCTCTTCCTCTCTCTCTCTCTCCCTCTCTTCCTCTCTCTCTCCCTCTCTTCCTCTCTCTCTCCTTCGCTCCCTCTCTGTCCTCTGATGTGCGCAGGACACACCTTCTCATCATGTTTTTTGTCTTACAGGCTCTGACCTACGTATTGTCCGGAGGGGAGCGGCCATGTGTCTTCATTTCATTTCGTTGTTCATTTTAATAAAGTTTCATTTGTTGCTTCGAAAGTGAATGTGTGCTGGTCATTTCTGTGATGACACATCCAAGGCAGCAGTTGTGATTGTGCGGCATCAAGCAGAATATTTTGTACATGTTTATGTGTGGCTGATGTGGCATGTCTTTGGTCGGGGGGGTGCCAGGGAGGGGTGGTCCTGGGGTGGTAGCGGTGGGTGTTGTGGCCCTCTTGGGTGTCCGGGCCGCATGATGTGTGGCTCCATGGCATCTGTTGCCCTTCGGATGTGGCCCTGGGCTGTGCTCCCTTTTGTGGTACTGGCTGCCGTCTGAGTTTACACCAGGTCAGAGCAGGTGTAGATTTCCTGGTGCTAACGCGCCTTATCGCCTGTTTTGTGTTTTTATCGCGGATGTGGCTGGTCGTTGTGAATGTTGAGGTGTGCTGTTGTCTCGGCTTTAGTCATGGGAACGCCTACTCTGCATCTCATTAGCGATATTTGCGCGGGTCCTATGTGGCGATGTTTTTTGCGGCTGCTATCGCGGGTAAACTGGTGCTGTGGGCTGTTAACACCGGCTTGTGAATGGGGGGGTAAATTTATCACGACTTTGGCTGTGATAAAGTGCCGTTAATTCGGCGATAGCTCCTTGTGAATATGCCCCATTGTTCTTAGCAAATGACTATACATGGCAATCTGATATTTTGCTCAAGCAAAACGCACATTTGGATTCCAAACACTAAACCATTTATGATACGTGTCATTTTGTAATGCAACTGGCGCTCATGTATAGCGCTCTGATACCTTTGGGTCTAGTTTGCACTATATAAAACTAAAAAAAAATAATAATAATAATCACAACCTCTAACTTCGTAGGCTTCTCAACATTTGTTGTAGTAGGTGTTTCATCACTTCAACAACATTCCTGCAGAGGGCAGCAAAGTAACACTTTACTTGGTTTCATTCCAATGGACTTGCACGAGGTCTGGTTGGCTCTAGTGATTTGACCAGGATTGATTTCTTGCTCTTCGGCTTTATTCTTGGTGTAGTGAATCTCATTTATTACGTTTAGGGCTAATTAAGACCTTTTAATTTTAGTAAAATTATATATATATATATATATATATATATATATATATATATATATATATATATACAGACTTACTTATAGGGGATTTCAACCAGCCATCTTCCTTCATCCAGAGGTTTATCGTGTGTCATTCACATTTTTCTTCTGCTCACTACAACATGGGGCGGTGGGGCGCCCACTTCAGCCACTGGCTAACTTCACTGTGAGTGACAGCCTTCTGACGTTTAACAAGGAGCATACTCGCACACAACGTAGTTTCCTTCAGTGCAAGGAAGTATTATCAGGCAGGGCAGCATAGCTCCAACAACGTTTCATGAAAAAACATGGGTAAACGAAGGAAACATTGACAAAGCCAAAAGACTGCCAACAAACCAGAATTACTGGTTTTACCCAGGCTTGTTTAAATCACACCTCATAACTATTGATGGCTACATGCTAGGTGGAAGGCTGAACAATCAGTGATTTAAATATATCTCACCCTACTCCATGTATACATTCTGGGGAATATTTATGGGAGTTGTCACGCAACACAGCAAGTCACCTTGCTGCGCTGCACTGCGTGTCAGGGAAAGGGCAGGAATGCACTGTATATAAAAGAATACAGCACATTCCTGTCCATTCCCTTGCACTGGCACACTTTTGGCAGCCTAGCGCCAATACAGGCACCCTCGCACCATGGTGCAAGGGGGCCTGTGTTGCATGCATAATTGTTTTTGTGCAGAAAGGGGCACCTTCCTGCATAAAAACAATCCTGATTTTTCCTCTATCAATGTGTGCTACAGAATGCAGCACATATAGAAAGAGGAAAAAAACAAGGAGAAGTAAATATATTCCTCCTCGTTACGTCTCTCCTGGGGAGGCACATCTTTTTGGCTCATTACCAGGTTTACCTGTTCTTTTAAATCTGGGAATGCATCAAAATCCATGGATGTTGTTTGGGAACACCCACGCAGCTCCCGTGGAAATGCTTCCTTGGTGCAGAGTATTACAACACAGCGATTTGCGCTGTGTTACATTACTCAAGATTTCTGAGTGTATGCAGGGCCATGCAAGGTGGCCTTGCGTGGCTTCAGAAATCTCAGTTTTCATTTGCGTTGCTCATGCACCACGTTGCGTCGTGCAAGAGCAACGCAAAGGCGCTCATAAATATGCCTCTCAGTTTTTACACGGTGATCTTCTGAGACGATCTGTACTAACACAGCTGTTCACTGAGATCGAGCACACACTGGAGACAGCGCAGCTTGGAAGCATGCACGGAAGAATGGAAATGACATTCTCATGCTAACAGGATAAACATGCAGGCTCTTTCAAAACGATCTAACTCAGATTATGAACATTATACCATTAATACTCGAGTAGAAACATCCATAATTATGCAAGAAGAAGCACCCCAACAGCAGTTTGTTGTCAGGAGTTCAGCCCCTTCTCCAATGAGCTGGCTGTAGTGTCTGGTGGAACACTCTCAACCAGCGCTATGCTTCCATCTCCCACACTCACAGTGCTGACCTCACAGTCATGGACACAAGATCAAGGGAGACCAGATACAACACCAGAGTCATTGTGCTCCATGGCCCTTATTTATAAAGGGCTTACGCCATCTAGGCAGATGCGTCACTTTGTAAAGCCCTGCACTACATTATACCTGCGTCAGGAATAATGTATGCAGGGTGGGCGTTCCCCCGTAAAAAAAGGCTTGTAGAAGTGACGCAGTGAAATCTATGAGAATTCACTGTGCCACTTCTACGACTTCACTGCGTCAAGCCCTTAGGCCTGCTTCAAGCAAGAGTAAAGGCTGACGCAGGGCCTTTCACATGGGACTCGCCCCACGTGTAATGACACATTGCTGGAGTTGCATCTGTTTTCTGACACACTCAAGCAATGTGTCATTACTGCGCCAACAGATACGTCAGGATTCCTGCCTTGCGACATGGAGCGCCGTGGTTTAAATACGGAGCATACATGGTGTCGCAAGGAGACGGCAATAAAAATGTTGCATCACGGTTTTCAACCAGCGACGCGCCACTTTTCATAAATGAGGCCACGTGTGCCTGAGCTGTGATACTCAGAGCTCGAGCACTGTCTCTTGGAGTTACCAAGTTAGTGCAAGCACAAGGAGCTGAGAAGGAACATTCTTCGATTAGAGCTATTAAATGTGATGGAGTGAGGTTTGCAAAAATACATCCTCATGAAATTAAGTAACCTCATAATAATGTATTGACCTCATAGACTAACCAACCTTGAGTGCACACATTTACACATGGGGCAAACGCATTTTACATAATATACTAAACCATGATGGCATGAGCACGTATTAAATGTTTGCGCTTTGAAAAATCGTACTAATGCATGTTTGTGCTATGTTGTACATTGCACATTTTGCATGTTGTGCACAAATAACGAAAAGTTGCTTTAAATTAATAGCTTTCGCTAGGAATTAATTAATACAGGGTATTAGTATGGTGGGAATTAACCATAATGGGTTTTATTTCATGAATTAATACTCTTTTGTGTTTATTTACTTTAGTACGAGATTGTGCCTGCATGAAAATGGCCTCTTGTCTGAACCAGCATGTGGTTGTCTTGGTCTGTACTGAGGACGCATGCGCCGAAATGTTTGCCTGCTTACGAACTGCAGAGTGCACCAGCTGATGTAATCCGTGTGAAGGCCATGTTGACCTGTGTCCTATTGTTTATGTGCCAAGACGCGACAGCGACTGTGGGAACTGCCATCGCTACGTGCAATTTGAATGTGAAGCAGATGTCATAATACAAGAATGTTGCAAAATGTATAACTATTGATATTAGTAGTATACGAATGTATTTATCCTTAATACTTCCTTTGTTAAAACCGGTATGGGATGGATTTGCGAGGAGAACTTGATGAGGAGACCCTAACATGATTCGAGACAACCAATCACAGGCCGAGTTTCTACTGATACTGCAACATTGTAAGATAGTGAGCTAGGAATTTGGGTATAATTGATATCCCAATTTGGGGGGGTGTCAGAACATCGAGAAAGTGATCATTGTGAGCATCGAGAGAGAGAGAACGCAGAGAACATCTAGACATCGAGAGGGAAGCGCACCAAGACAGAGAGAGCAGATCAAGGCTGAGCCAGAGAACACTTTAGGTACAAGAACGTTGCAAGAGTGCTGGGGAGGAGACTGCGTCCGAGGAGAACTAGATCAAGGTAGATAGTATTGGGAGATTATATTTGTTCGCCAGTTTATGGCAAAATTTAGCTGCATCTGTCCTGTTAACTTTGTCCTCTGAGCCTATCTCTGGGGACCCTTTACCACAACCTCAGCCAGGGAAGTGGTTTTCCTGATTCTTTGGTGGGTATCACCCTCCTTAAATGCTTTAATTTTGCAATATATTTCTGCATGTATTTATGCTGTACCTTCTTTCCCCCATTCCTATGCACGCTTTGATGTCGATACAAATGATTCATTTTGATTACATTGCTTGATAATTTGTTCTCTTATATGTGGTCTTGTGTGTGCACTGACAATCTGAATTATGAGCATTTAATTTTAATAAGATAAAATTATTAATTGAATAAACGACTCTGTGGTTATTTAGTTTAAAGTATTAAACTGTTTAGTTAATCATAGTCACCATCAACTCTTCAACTAATGGTCCATCGACCAAAGGAAGAAGACAGTTGAGATCAAGAATAGTTAGGAATATACATAAATGTTATTTATGTGAAGTATAGTATTGTACATAATAAAACTGACAAATTAAACCCCCCTAAATCCAGCACCCGTTTTCAGGGATCATTTATGGGTAATGTGTGATGGGCCCCGTTGTTTGGTAAATAGTTTATGTGTGAAAAGATTTCCTTGATCCCTGGTTCATCACTTAGGGGTTGCGCTGGATCAGTTTTTCTGGTAGCAGAATGATGGTTATTATTGATTAGTTTGGTGATTTATTGATTATTGATTATATGTTTAACATTCTATGTAAAGTGGGTTAGTGTTGTGTTTCTATGTAGTTTTTGGAACACAGGTACAGAAGGGGACCTGGGAAGCCGGCAGGAAAATTTAGCCTGAAATAAGGCAGAAGAAAAGTGTGAGAAGTGAAATCGCACGGGAATAGGTGCATTGTCTGTTTAATTAGTGATAACACTTATGTGTTATTTTAGGGACTATTTAGTGTGTATGTAGAAAAAGAGTGAGATAGCGAAGGGTCCACCTGTGAAACTTTGGCCTTATCCCCAGACAAAAGGTCCTCTTGTGAAATTTTGGCCTTATCCCTAAAGAAGTAACAGGTCCTCCCCTAGCTTGGATGAAGGGAAGGATAGCGGAATTGTTATACTTGCCCGTATTGAAAGGAACATTTTTGAAAGTGAAAAACTATCTCTTTATTTAGTAAACAGACAATGTGGTATTGTTTTATGTTGTGACTAATAAGTTATTGTAAAGAAAAAGGACTTAGAGAAGTGCCGACAATTTTTGTAAAGGGAGGGTCAGCAGTAAGAGGAGAGGCTGACGTCACAAAAAGCCGCGCTGGCATTGGTCAGACTGCGGACGCAAGGTAAGTTCAGATTGGCTGGTTGGTGTGAGCCGCGCTGGTATTGGATAGGATAGCAGAGACGTAGAAAGCTCAGATTGGAAGAGTTAGAGTGTGCCGCGCTGACATTGGTCAGGTGCCTAGGGAAGCAAAGGAATTTGATTGGTGAATTATGCGGATTGTGTTGACAAAGATTTGGATTGAGTAAAATTGTTGACAATTAGCAAAAATGTATTTCGAACAACCAAGACAGGAGAAATTGACTTTGTTTGACAAAATTAAAAAATTCTTTAAAAAGGACAAACACGTAATAACGAGAGAGGAGTTCCTATTCCTCCACCAAAGACACCAGCGTCTTATATGATGTTAAAATATGGCTACCACACATGCATTTGGCCAGAAAATTGGGTAGGATATACGAAGAATGATGGTGTGCTAGCTTTTCCAGAGCATGGTTCTTTTAATTTGGCAGTATTGCGTAATTTGAGAGACAAGATGATGGCATTAGATCCAAGACCCAGACCAACACAGTTTGAAGCATTAGTGGAATGGGAAGATGAAATGTATGAAAAGGAAAGACATAGAGGTGGTAGAATTAATAGATTTATGTTTGGAAGATTTCATGATGAAAGGCATGAGGACAGAATGAAGAGATGGAGAAATGGAGAGATAACTGAAGGATTGTATCCAGTTTTAATGGTAGGAGAGACTGCAGAAGCAAATGCAAGGAGAAAAGGAAACATTTAGAGCCATTTGGTTATGGATATAACCCGAATGAATCTGATGATGAGCTACTGTATGATATATTAGTTAAACGACCACCCCCTTATCAGGAAAATCCGGTGATGGTGACACCAAATGCACCGTCAATGGAAACCCCAATGACACCTCAAACGACACCAGTTCCAACTGTAAGCGATGTAGTGCAGGAAGAAGTAGCAGAATTGGCAATAAAAACCAAAGAGTTAGTTGAAAAATTAAATCAGATGAATATGCAAATAGATGCAATAACTGTGCCAGTAACTATAGGTCCAGCAATACCTGTATATGAAAATAGACTTATCCATGAACCTACCTTGACTATCCCACTAAATTCTGCTGTAACATCAGCTAGTAGTAGAATTAACGCTGTAAGTGTTCAAAGTGAACAGCCCACTATCGTTAGTAGGTCAACACCTCCGACTAATTTACCAGTAAATGAAACACCTAGGGAAGTAATGCAGTTACAGCCAAAAAGAATAGAGTTGCAGGAAATCCACAGAAGTGAAGTTTCAATAGGTCCGACAACTGAAGAGTTAGATGATTGGGTGAAAGGGTTACAAAGGAGAAAAACACAGCCACAACCTATAGATGTATGTAAGTTGAGAGTAGATCTGGAAGAAATGATCCTTGGGACCATAAGTCCAGACAGGCTAAAGACTTATCAGGATGATTAATTGATGTATCTGTGTAAGAGTATTACTTGGAAAGCGAGAAATCTACATAAAAGGTTAGTGGAAGCTGCGGATGAATTAGGAGTAGACATGGGAAGATCAAACGTGTTGCAGAAGACGTATAGAGTGGATTTTACTGAAAAGGATATAGAAAATATGAATACATCTGGTAGACGATTGCAGAAAAAAGAGTTAATGGTTGTTTTGAAAAAATGGGGAGACGTGTAGAGATGGAAGGGTAGATGGATGAGGAAGAAAGAAGAAACAGCTGCTAAAGAAATATATTTACATCCAGTAAGAGAAGTAGAAAATGTAACTCTTGAATGTCCCATGAGAGAAGTTCCAGGAGGAGGTTATGTGCATGTTCCATGGTCTAGACAGGATATATTGTCTTTTACAAATGAGTTCCCCAGGTTGAGGGAAAAGCCAGTGGAATGGTACAAACAAGTTGAGAGGTTTGTGAAAGTCTCGAAAGTGTTGCTAAAAGATTTAGATGGATTATTTGAAATTGTTGTCCCTGCAGATTTATGGACAGAATGTAAGATTACAGTTGATTGGCCAAAAGACGAATATCCTAGAGATCCTAAAACAGGAGCACCTTCTGATGAGGTGATGAAAAAGTACAATCAGGTGATTACCTTTTTGAAAAGTAAAATTTCCCCTAAGGAAACTGATTGGGTAAAAATAGATAGAACCACCCAAGAGCCGAAAGAGTCTGTGCATGCATATTATGAGAGATTGTTACAAGTTTTTAAGCAGTATAGTGGTTTTGAGAATATTGGAGACAAGGATATGGGTCATTTTGTGTATAGATTTGTGTATGGATTGAGACCTGAGATTAGTTAGATGATACAGCAACACATGTTGTGTTGGCAGGCTAAGACAATAGATGAGATTCTAAGGTATGTGAAGTATTGCAGCGATGACATTGAGTCTCGCCATCGCAAATTAAAAGAAAAGATGATGTGGGCGCAAGTAAAAGTAGCGGAGCAGCAGGAAACTCAGTTGAATTCTCAGCCTATAAACCAAATGGGAGGAGTTAGTCAGAGTGCGCAAAGACCCAGCGGAGGTAGAGGTAGGGGACAAATGAGCAGGGAAGAGGCAAAAAGGAAATTTCCTTGTCATGCGTGCGGAAAGTATGGACACTGGAAGAATGAGTGTAGATCAGTGCAGAGGACTAATGGAGGAAATCAAATTTTAACCCCACAGGTGCAGAGTGAGGTAGGTGTGCAACAGCCACCGCAGCAGCAGGTAGTTACTACCCAGTATCAGGTCCCGCAACCACCTTTGCCACACAATGTAAATGCTCAAAGATACAGTGCGGATACCAGGTTCCACGGAGGAGACCAGGTTGGTAAAAATACTAACACGAATGTGATTCCCCAATTTTGGATGCAATGTGATGGAATTGATGTTGAGTCGAATCAATGATACTGCCTGAGGGGGGAGGAAGAGTGCATGCTTGGTGCTACTCTAGTGGTAGATCAGTCAGGTCCATTTGTTGACGGAAAAGTGGAAGGTAATGATATCACCTTTCTTGTGGACACTGGTGCTACTCGTTCTACTGTGAGAGCAGCAGAAATTTCAAACCAACCCATCTAGGGAGAAACTATCCAAGTAGTAGGAGTCTCAAATAAACAGATTAATACTCCAGTTACTAAACCAATTGAAGTGCATATTGGTCCATTTAAAGATATGCATCGGTTTGTAGTGTGTGACTCGAGTCCAGTGAATTTGTTAGGGAGAGATTTGTTGTGCAAAATGAACTGCACTATTTACTGCACACCGAATGGTATTGCATTCCAGACACCTGATGAGGATGTCGCTTTTAAAATGGTGCTAGCAAATCAAGGAACAGAAGTGAATGAGTTATGTTTTGCTTCTTACAGATAAAAGTGTTCCCGAAGAATTGATTAAGGTAGTGAATTCAGATTTGTGGGTTTTCACAGGACAAGAGATTGGGTTAATGAAAAAAGTAGACCCGATTAAAATTACATTGAAAGATGGTGTTGACTATCCTAATACACCACAGTATAAAATGAAGCCAGAAGTAATAGCGGGAATAGCTCCTGTAATTGATCAAATGATTGAACAAGGAATTTTAAAAGAAATAATGAGTAGTCCTTGTAATTCACCTATTATGGGATTGAAAAAGCCAAATGGAACCTATAGAATAGAGCAAGATTTGAGAAAGGTGAACAAAATTGTTGTGCCTTGTTGCCCAGTTGTGCCAAACCCAGCAGTGATTCTCTATCAAATCCCACATGATGCGGAATGGTATACAGTGATTGATTTGTGTAATGCATTCTTTTCGATTCCCTTGCATCCGGATAGCCAGTATTTATTTGCTTTCCTGTTTGGAGACCGCGTTTTGGCATGGTGCCGAGTTCCTCAAGGGTATACTGAGAGTCCTTCAATTTTTAACCAGATCTTGAAAAAGTGTCTGGAAGATTTGAGAATGTCTGAAGGGTCTGTTCTGGTTCAGTATATTGATGACCTACTGGTGGCATCAAAGACTCGAGAAGCTTGTGTTGCAGACACTATTGCTTTACTGAACCATTTGGCAGAAGGTGGACATAAAGTGTCCCCTGCAAAATTACAATTCTGTCAGCGAGAAGTCCAATACTTAGGTCACAAGATTGAGAAGGGAGTCAGAAAGGTAACATCAGAGCGTATTCGAGTGATCAAAGACATGAAACCACCCACAACTCAAAGAGAAGTGCGAATGTTCTTGGGAGTGGTTGGATATTGTAGACAGTGGATCATTGGGTTTTCACTGATGGCAAAACCTCTACAGAGGCTGACAAGGAATGATGTAAAAGACCCAATTAAATTGGATGAAGAGAGCATGGAAGCTTTTGTTAAGTTGAAAGACAGTCTGTGTCAGGCCTCGGCATTGGGGATGCCTGAGTATTCAAAAGATTTTGCATTATATTGCAGTGAAAGAGATGGGTGTGAGCTTGTAGTTTTAACTCAGAGACATGGAATGGCGAGACGTCCTGTGGCTTATTTTTCTGCTACTTTAGACTCAGTAGCTGCCGTATTACCTGGATGCTTGAAAGCAGTAGCTGCTACATGTGTGAGTCTGGAACAGAGTGAAGGGATTGTGAGAAGTTGGCTTGGCATATGCTGTCCACTAATTATAGTGGGCACCTTGCACCAGTCCAAACAACCCCTTATTGGAGATAGGTTAAAGACAACCTTATTGAAAGCTATCCTAGTGGTAGCTATGGAGAGCAGCCTTCAGGCTAAGTCCTGAAGGAATGTAAAGCAGCTTGTTTTACCAGTCTATAATCTCTTGAGTGACCAAATGAAAGAGCACCACACCAGGTATATATTCAAAATATATGTATTTATTGCTAAACACACCCCTCTAGTCTCTTTATGAGGCTAGAGTTCAAAGTACATAAGTTATAAGTTATTTAAACACAGTAATAGCACAAATACACGTTTGGGCCCTAGGGCGTACCAAACCATATACCAATAAAGTGGTATAAGAAGCACGACTGAGCTAGACACTAGGCCTAGAGCCTCTAGAAGTGCTTGGACCACAAGGAACCACCCAAGGTAGTGACACAGGGGACCCACGGGGGACGCGTGCAGTGTAAATACACAGCCGCAAAACGCCGTTAACTTCTATGGAGAAAGTCGCGATTGGGAAATTAAAGAAAAGGGACACTTAAAGGAGGACTTGGAGCAAACCCTTTGAGAACTAGGTCGTTCTAGAGTCTCTACCCATGGGAGCACTGGAGTACTCTTGTTACCTCACCCAGGGAAGCCGGGTGCATAGGTGCCTTTCGGGGTCGGGTTTCGTCGTCGATTTGAATGGCGATCTGCTGCAAAGTGCTGCTGGCGACCAAGTGGAAAGTGTCCGGGTGGATCCAAGAGTGGATCGGAGATCTGAAGAACCTGAAAGCAGAGGGGACAGAGTCTGGGTCACTAGCCAGTGACCAGGAAGGCGATGAGCAGATGCCCACCGATGTCGAGTGCTTCAGGTAGGTTGATGGTCGTCTTGACTCTTCAGCCACGAGGTCCAGGAGGCGTTGTCGGCAACCAGGAGCAGGATTCGGGCTGGTACACAATGTCTGTCGAGTGCTGAGGTATCGGCGACCGAATTGGATCCAACAAGCCTTGGCAACGGCAAGTCTCAATGTAGATGAAGATTGACGATGATGCAGACCAGCAAGGTCTGAGGAACTCACCCAGCAAGGGTAAGGGAGGGCAAGCCTGGAGCAACCAGGGAGCCCAAGAAAAAAAGGATTGTCCTTCGTGAAGGGCTACTAGCCAACGGGCTAGCGACCGCGAAGGAGCCTCGAGACGGTGCACATGGAGCTGGCTCACAGGACACTCGTGGAGTGGAGGCCAGTGATCTTTAGTGCAGTTGGTGCTGGAGGCTAGGGCTACTCGGAGCCCAAAGCACGACTTCGTGGGAGACCCAGAAGAGGATGCACTAGCAAATGCGTGCGGTGTCCAGGGGTCACGGTTCCACGTTACCCACGACAGCTACGGGCCTCAGCTTTGCTGGGGACTCAGGGCAGCCTCAGGGAAGTCTGGAAATCCACCTCTGGTGATGCAAAGACTTCGGCGTACGACGGGAGCTTAGGCGATGCAGACCGGACAATTGCTTCTTTGGTGCCTGCCAAGCAGGGGAGTCACTCCTTCACCCCAAGGGAGATTCTTCTGTCCTCTAGTCTTGAGTAGAGCGTCGAAGGTCCAGGATTCTGTGTCAGAGTTTCGTCCAGGGATAATCTAAAGTCCTAAGGACTGGGTTCCTATACTTATACTAAGTTTAGGGGTTGGACTACTCTGTGGCCCCACCTATGGGTGGGTCAGGGCAGAGGGGTGGCTACACCCCTTTCCCTTTGTCCAGTTCGCGCCAAAGCAGGGGCTGCAAGCCCCTGATCCGGTTTGAACTGGGGTATGCACAGGGACACCAAGTGTGCCCCCAGTGCAGGACTTCAAAGCACCCGAAAGTGCTCCCGCCCAGCCCCAATACACACTATCCTGTCTGGGGAGGTGGTTACACCTCCCTGGGACAGGAAACCTATTGTCCAGGCCTCCCTGCCGGAGTTTCGTCCAGCAGCAGGAGGCCAGACTTGTGTCTGTGGCAGCAGCATCCATTTTGTGATGCCAGGGCTTTAGAAAGAAGTTACCGGCCAGGCCAGGGTTAACATGTCTCTCCCTCTAGAAGGGTGGAATGCTACCCCGCCGCCAGAATTGGCGGGGGGTAGTATTCCAAGATGTTTGACACCAAACACGACATGTTTCGGTGCAGCCATTCCAAAGTTAGCATTTAACGCGAGGTTATAATGCGCTTAAGAGTATATGGTCAGGCTGCACTACAAACAGCATCAGAGAAGGGTCTCCGAACGCTGCAGAGGGGCCCTGCTCATGCAGGGGCACCCTCTCACATAGGGACCACGCACTCTGCCTTCAGGATTGATAAGGCCTGCCATAGGAGTGACTTATAGGTTTATATGTGTGTATGTATACAGTGATATAGGTAGCCTATATCACAGTAAGGGGTGCATGCACCACCTTACCCAGGCTGCAGTAGCAGACCTGTGGTGTCAGTTTGGATGGCCTTCCAGGGGTGGCACAATACATGCTGCAGCCCCTGGTAGGCCTCTGAGGTACCTATGCCCTGGGTACATAGTATACCATATACTAGGGACTTATAAGGGCACTCCAGATTCCAATCAGAGATGTGCCTAAGGCACATGGAAACCTTTTACAGAGAAAGCAGATAGACTGGGGCCCTGAATAGCAGGATCCCAGTCCAACTATGTCATAAACCAGCAAAACACCAGAAAAAAGTGGGGGCAACCATATAGTCAGATTCCACCTTCCTACATAACCCCCCAAACGAAAGGAGATAAGGCTAACCTTGGCCAGTTGAGCCTTTATTGACTAAGTGGCCATATAAGGAAGCACCTGCACTAGCATGGTTGCCCCCTGTCTTATGGTCCACTAAGCAATCCCTCATCCTAAGGGTATGAGAGGGTCTCCACCATGGGGAATCACTACCTGTGGTGTGCTTAGGTAAAGTACAAGGCAGGTGAGGTGTCTGAGTAGGGAAGTGAGGCCCTAGGAATGTTGGTCTCAGCTTCCTCAGATCACTGGTCACCATGTATGCCTGTCTTTCCATGACTGAGTTGCACTTTGCTCTAAGGGTCAACCTTTGGCTGCCTACAGCTGGGGGTTGGGTCCCTTTGGATGGACTACTGGAGGGACATGGCAGGTTTGGAACCTTCTGGTCCCAGGTTTGCCCTTGCCTACCAGAGTCCTTCTGGGGGAGGTCCCTACATAAAGGTATGGGGGATCCCTCAGTGTGTAGAGGAATTTTCACCTGGCTAGGGCTACTAGACTGGGTGCCCCTAATCTGCTGATGGGGGGTTCCTCTGGACAGGGGGCCCTGGGGGTCCACTGACCTCCCTGACCTCTGCAGCCCTGGGCTGGCTGAGGCAGGGTAGAGAGGGGCAGGTTACCTGCTCCAGACTGGGTACCACCTTGGAAGGGTCCTCTGCCATCAGGGGTGTGGCCAGGCCAGGCCTGACTACCTCTGGGACAGTTCCTTCACTAGGGGTAGGGTCAGTTCCCTGAGGAGGCTGACCCTTACCTACTGTCTGGAGGGAAGAAGCCTTTCTTCAACCCTTGTGCTCTATTTTGGGGGAGAGTGGGCCATTCTTCCAGGCTCCATCTCTCCAAAATCTTGGGCTGGGGCTGTGGCCATGACAGCCCCACTAACCTTTACAGGGACGCCCAGCATCCTGAGATGGGTTTGGTGTTCAACTTCAGCCCAGGCTGAAATTTCCAGATCATTGCCCATCAGGCAATCTACAGGTAGGGTTGGGGACACTGCCACTCTTTTGGGCCTGTGACCCCCTCCCAGCTGAGATTGACTATGGCCATGGGGTGATCTGTTCTGACACCATCAATGTTGGTCACCTGGTATTTAAACTCAGGTAAAAGCTGGTGAGGGGGACTAGTTTCCTGCCACCATGGTGACACTAGCCCCTGTGTCCCTAAATGCCACAGCTTTCTGACCATTAATTATTGGCTCCAATCTGTACCTGCCCAATGCTGTGGGACCCATGGTAAAGGTGGCAAATCCTATACCACCATCAGAGTCAGAGGAGTCTGTTGAGGGGTCCCTGTCTAAACTAGGGCCCACCTCTGTTCCTCTTGCAAAAGCACCTAGCTTTTTGGGTGCACTATTCCCAACTGGAGGATTACTACTGGTAGTACCAGGAGGGGTGGTAGTAGTTGTGGGAGGAACATTTTCTTTATTGCCAATCCTGGGGCAACTGGGATCAGTTTTCCAGGGCCCATGCTTTTTACAGACATGGCAATATGGTTTCTTTTCAGGAGAAGAAGGAGTTTGGGACCCACCCCCAGAAGAGGAATTTTGGGGCCCTGTAGGGGACTTATCCTTAGATTTATCCCCACCTTTCTCTTGGGACTTAGTAGAATCTTTCTTCTGGTCACCACCCTGATTTTTAGTTTTTACTCTGGTTCTGACCCATTTGTCTGCCTTCTTTCCCAATTCTTGGGGAGAGGTCAGATCAGAGTCCACCACATACTGGTGCAAAAGCTGGTTTTGACAATTATTAAGGATCTGCTCCCTCATAATCAAATTGTACAATCCTAAAAAGTCCTGCACTTTGTTGCCATGTATCCAACCTTCCAGAGCCTTAGTAGCACAATCTACAAAATCAACCCAGTCTTGAGTCTGAGCTTTTGGGTGTCTCTGAACTTCAACCTATACTGTTCAGTGGTTAGGCCAAACCCATCTATCAGAGCACTCTTCAAGACTGTGTAATTGTCAGCATCCTCTTCTCTTACAGTGAGGAGCTTGTCTCTACCTTTGTCTGCAAAGGAGAGCCACAAGATTGCTGCCCACTGCTTCTGGGGGACCCTCTGAACTTTACAGGCCCTCTCCAGTGCAGTTATCCATTTGTGGATGTCATCCCCACTCTGGTAGGGAGGGACAATCTTGTTTAGGTTTCTATGGTCATAAGACCTTTCCCTATCTTTAGGGATATTGCTGCCACCATGGGACTCTAGTCCCAACATTTTTCTCTCTTTGTAGAGATCTAGGGACTCCCTGTCTATAGCCAACTGCTGTTTTCTGAGTTCAAGCTGGGCTTGCTCATACTGAATCAGTCTTTTTCTCCTCTCATGAGAGGATTCCCTCCTATGAGAGGAGACAGAGGTCCCTACTGAGGTGAAAGAGTGGTTAGACTCCTGAGAAGGAGATCTAGACCTTCTAGGCACACTCACAATCCTTCCTGGGGGGACAAAGTGGAGGTCATTCTGATCCTCCTCCTCATCCACAGGAGGAATTGGGTTTTCCAGGTCAGGGTCATTGTCACCCTCCTGGTCAGTTCCAGAGGGGGCTGGGGGTGTTGCTACCCCTGGCCCCATCCTCATCTTCTGCCCCACCCTCTGCTCCTACCCCTTCAGTCCCTAAGGGCCTGCTGAGATCATAAGCCTCTAACATCTCTCTCAGATGTTGGGTGGTGGGGCTTTGGCCTGTCTTCAGTTTCCTCAAATTGCATAATGCTCTCAATTCCAAGAATGGGAGTGTATCATACTTGGAGGGAAGAAGCCCAGGGGCTTCTGGCAAGGGCTCACTGGGTCCTGGCTTTGAAGACATCACTAGTGAGGTGTGGTGTATGCACTACCTACTCTAGTGTGGCCTACTAAACTCTCTTGAGTTGTAGAAAGGGTGTGCTATCCCTTAACACACAACTCTAAGTTCAGTAGAACTTACTGTATTCTAAGCTTAATTTATATGTACCTTAGGTACCTTTAGTGGTTTTCAGTTGATCAATTCAATTGAGATTATCTGGTAAAACAATAGCAAGCTGGAATCCCACACGCTGCACACCAATGTGAGAAGTTGGCCTGGCATATGCTGTCCACTAATTATAGTGGGCACCTTGCACCAGTCCAAACAACCCCTTATTGGAGATAGGTTAAAGACAACCTTATTGAAAGCTATCCTAGTGGTAGCTATGGAGAGCAGCCTTCAGGCTAAGTCTTGAAGGAATGTAAAGCAGCTTGTTTTACCAGTCTATAATCTCTTGAGTGACCAAATGAAAGAGCACCACACCAGGTATATATTCAAAATATATGTATTTATTGCTAAACACACCCCTCTAGTCTCTTTATGAGGCTAGAGTTCGAAGTACATAAGTTATAAGTTATTTAAACACAGTAATAGCACAAATACACGTTTGGGCCCTAGGGGCGTACCAAACCATATACCAATAAAGTGGTATAAGAACCACGACTGAGCTAGACACTAGGCCTAGAGCCTCTAGAAGTGCTTGGACCACAAGGAACCACCCAAGGTAGTGACACAGGGGACCCACGGGGACGCGTGCAGTGTAAATACACAGCCGCGAAACTCCGTTAACTTCTATGGAGAAAGTCGCGATTGGGAAATTAAAGAAAAGGGACACTTAAAGGAGGACTTGGAGCAAACCCTTTGAGAACTAGGTCGTTCTAGAGTCTCTACCCACGGGAGCACCGGAGTACTCTTGTTACCTCACCCAGGGAAGCCGGGTGCATAGGTGCCTTTCGGGGTCGGGTTTCGTCGTCGATTTGAATGGCGATCTGCTGCAAAGTGCTGCTGGCGACCAAGTGGAAAGTGTCCGGGTGGATCCAAGAGTGGATCGGAGATCTGAAGAACCTGAAAGCAGAGGGGACAGAGTTTGGGTCACTAGCCAGTGACCAGGAAGGCGATGAGCAGATGCCCACCGATGTCGAGTGCTTCAGGTAGGTTGACGGTCGTCTTGACTCTTCAGCCACGAGGTCCAGGAGGCGTTGTCGGCAACCAAGAGCAGGATTCGGGCTGGTACACGATGTTTGTCGAGTGCTGAGGTGGCGGCGACCGGATTGGACCCAACAAGCCTTGGCAACGGTAAGTCTCAATGTAGATGAAGATTGACGATGATGCAGACCAGCAAGGTCTGAGGAACTCACCCAGCAAGGGTAAGGGAGGGCAAGCCTGGTGCAACCAGGGAGCCCAAGAAGAAAAGGATTGGCCTTCGTGAAGGGCTACTAGCCAACGGGCTAGCGACCGCGAAGGAGCCTCGAGACTGTGCACGTGGAGCTGGCTCACAGGACACTCGTGGAGTGGAGGCCAGTGATCTTCAGTGCAGTTGGTGTTGGAGGCTAGGGCTACTCGTAGCCCAAAGCACGACTTCGTGGGAGACCCAGAAGAGGATGCACTAGCAAATGCGTGCGGTGTCCAGGGTCACGGTTCCACGTTACCCACGACAGCTACGGGCCTCAGCTTTGCTGGGAACTCAGGGCAGCCTCGGGAAGTCTGGAAATCCACCTCTGGTGATGCAAAGACTTCGGCGTCCAACGGGAGCTTAGGCGATGCAGACCGGACAATTGCTTCTTTGGTGCCTGCCAAGCAGGGGAGTCACTCCTTGACCCCAAGGGAGATTCTTCTGTCCTCTAGTCTTGAGTAGAGCGTCGAAGGTCCAGGATTCTGTGTCAGAGTTTCGTCCAGGGATAATCTAAAGTCCTAAGGACTGGGTTCCTATACTTATACTAAGTTTAGGGGTTGGACTACTCTGTGGCCCCACCTATGGGTGAGTCAGGGCAGAGGGGTGGCTACACCCCTTTCCCTTTGTCCAGTTCGTGCCAAAGCAGGGGCTGCAAGCCCCTGATCCGGTTTGAACTGGGGTATGCACAGGGACACCAAGTGTGCCCCCAGTGCAGGACTTCAAAGCTCCCGAAAGTGCTCCCGCCCAGCCCCAATACACACTATCCTGTCTGGGGAGGTGGTCACACCTCCCTGGGACAGGAAACCTATTGTCCAGGCCTCCCCTGCCGGAGTTTCGTCCAGCAGCAGGAGGCCAGACTTGTGTCTGTGGCAGCAGCATCCATTTTGTGATGCCAGGGCTTTAGAAAGAAGTTACCGGCCAGGCCAGGGTTAACATGTCTCTCCTCTAGAAGGGTGGAATGCTACCCCCGCCGCCAGAATTGGCGGGGGTAGTATTCCAAGATGTTTGACACCAAACACGACATGTTTCGGTGCAGCCATTCCAAAGTTAGCATTTAACGCGAGGTTATAATGCGCTTAAGAGTATATGGTCAGGCTGCACTACAAACAGCATCAGAGAAGGGTCTCCGAACGCTGCAGAGGGGCCCTGTTCATGCAGGGGCACCCTCTCACATAGGGACCACGCACTCTGCCTTCAGGATTGATAAGGCCTGCCATAGGAGTGACTTATAGGTTTATATGTGTGTATGTATACAGTGATATAGGTAGCCTATATCACAGCAAGGGGTGCATGCACCACCTTACCCAGGCTGCAGTAGCAGACTTGTGGTGTCAGTTTGGATGGCCTTCCAGGGGTGGCACAATACATGCTGCAGCCCCTGGTAGGCCTCTGAGGTACCTATGCCCTGGGTACATAGTATACCATATACTAGGGACTTATAAGGGCACTCCAGATTCCAATCAGAGATGTGCCTAAGGCACATGGAAACCTTTTTACAGAGAAAGCAGATAGACTGGGGGCCTGAATAGCAGGATCCCAGTCCAACTAAGTCATAAACCAGCAAAACACCAGAAAAAAAGTGGGGGCAACCATATAGTCAGATTCCACCTTCCTACAGGGATCATAATGGGTCATCCTGTGAGAGTGTATGTGCCACATTCAGTTGAAATCCTCTTAACAAGAACACGGACACAGCACCTCACCTATAGTCGGCTGACTAGGTATGAGAGAGTGATTCTGGGTGCAGAAAATGTGACAATAGTGAGATGTACAAATGTGAATCCTTCCACTTTATTGCCAGATGCTTGGGATGAAGAAGTGAGAGATGAAGCAGAAATGATTGTTTGAATATGACTGAATTTTGCCCCAAGCCCGTCCTGATATTAAGGATGTTCCTCTTGAAGAATCTGATTGTGTGATGTTTGTTGATGGTTCCTGTTTACGAACTGGAGCAGGAGTGTTGAGTTCTGCCTATGCTGTCTGTACTGTAGCAGCAATCCTGGAAGCATCCTGTCTAAAAGGGGTAAAATCTGCACAAGTCGCCAAATTGGTGGCTCTAATTCGAGCCTGTAAATTGGGAAAAAGTCAGAAGGTGACTATAATTACCGATAGCCAATATGGCTTTGGCATTGTGCATGACCTTGGAGAACTATGGATGCAGAGGGGATTCCTGACCTCTTCGGGGTCCCCCATCAGGAATAGTCAATTTGTAAAGGAATTGCTTGAAGCATTACAATTGCCAAAACGAATTGCAGTAGTCAAATGTGCCGCACATAAGTCAGGAGATGATTATGTGACTCAAGGCAACAGATTTGCTGACCAAGTAGCACAATATTGTGCAAAGAATCAGACTTCCATAAATCGGGGAAAAACAAAAGAAAATACGGTTTGTCAACTTATGTTTACTAACACCATTGAAACATGGGATGAAGTGAGACAATTGCAGGAAGAGGCAGGTGAAGGAGAGAAACAGGAATGGGAAAAGGCGGGATGTAGGAGACGAGCAGATGATGATGTATGCGTATACATTGATGGGAGACCAGTCATGCCAGATAGTCTACTTTCTCATATGGCAAGGATGTATCATGGGATGACGCACATTGGCCGAGATGCCATGGTCAGATCATTCAAACAAACGCGGTTTAATACCAAGTTCAGGACTATTGCAGAAAGTCTCTGCCAAAGATGCCTGACGTGCCAACAGCAAAACCCAGGAAGAAAAACAGTAGTTAGTCTGGGAACAATAGGGAGGGCAGGAGGTCCTTTTACCAGACTACAACTCGATTTTATCGAGTTGCCCCCATGTAATAAGCTCAAGTATGTGTTAGTAATTGTGTGTTTGTTTTCCCGTTGGGTGGAAGCCTATCCCACAAGGAGGAATGACAGTTTGACAGTGGCAAAACTTTTGTTGAAGGAATACATTCCTAGATATGGTTTTCCAGTCACTATGGGAACAGATAGATAGAGGAACACACTTTACTAGTGAAACAATCAAACTGATTTGTGAGGCATTGAGCATTCAACCAAAACTTCATTGTGCCTATCGTCCAGAGGCTTCTGGAATAGTAGAGCAGATAAATGGCGCAATCAAGAACAGGTTAGGCAAAGTGTGAAAATCCACAGCACTGAATTGGCCTGACACTTTACCCCTAGTTTTGATGAGTCTCAGAAGCATTCCAGACAAAAAGACAGGATTGAGTCCACATGAGATCTTGATGGGAAGAGCAATGAGACAAGCATTTATACCTGCCAACAAATTGATAAATATATCTGATGATCTCATCCTTGACTATTGCAAAGGATTGGCTGATGTAGTACGTTCTATGTTTCATCAGGTTGGAGCAGACGCAACCACAACACAGCAGACTTAAGCCCATGATCCGAGCCCTGGTGAGTGGGTTCATGTGAAAAGGCATAGAAGAAAAACTTGCCTAGAGCCCCGCTGGGAAGGACCATATCAGGTCATATTGGTGACGACTACAGCTATAAAGTGTGCTGGTTTACCAAATTGGATCCATGCCAGTCACACTCAGCGAGTCCCAAGTCCACTTGAAACACGAGTAGAACGGCATCTGGAGATCTCAAGTTCAAGCTCGGACTCAGAAGCTGAAGTACAAGAAATTGGTGAGGCTAGAGTAATAGACTCTGAAACTGGTGAGCTTAAACAAAAGTACTCTGAAGAGCAGCTTGATGATGAATTGCTTAGCACAAGTCAAGTAAGGTGGGCACCAGCTACTGGGACTGAGGAGACTGCTGTTGAACAAGAAGAAAGACAAATCTTAGATGAAGAGGGAAAGTATAGAAAGGAGATAGGTGAAAGAAATACAGAAGAAGAAAAAGAAGAAGAAAGCAAACTCAAAGTAGGTGCAAAGAAATGAAGGTACGAATTGAACAAAGAAGAAGAAGAAGTTCAACCAAAGAGGGCAAAGAAAGATGACCAGTGGCCAAGCGGAGTTAAAAGATTGAAATACAGGGTGGTGAAAGGAAGACCCGAAAATAGGCTAGAACAAATAAACGAAGTTTCAGGTCAGATAGAACAGGGAGAGTCGGATGACGAATCAGTGCTGCGACCAAAGAGAGTGAGAAAACCAAACAAAAAGTTCAAGTCACCTGATTGGATTTACATGGTGTTGGAGGAGATTGAAGAAGAAGGTTTAAACAAAGAAGGAAACAGCACTGACAACGAGCAAGAAGAAAAGAGTGACCTAAATCCACCTTAAGAGACTGTAAACAAACTAAGGTGTCACGTTATCAACTGAAGAAATTTTCTGAAAAGCAAGAAGACGTCCTGAAAAATTGGATTAGTTAAAATCAAAGAAGGGGTAAAGAAGAAAGCTTTTGAAGTGTGGGATCACACTACATTTTTAATTTTTGTAGAAAATATTTGAAATAGATTTGAGAAAATCCATTAGAGCTATATAAAGATTAATATTACTATGGCAGATACAACAATAACAAGACCTAGATGTAGTCTTATGTGTAGGTGTTATAAAGTTTGTTTGTGTCTATTTTGTATACTGATAGTATTTTGGGTGATATTAACAATTGTAATACCTTTACATCTGATAAAAGAAGATACACCTCGTCCTAACAATTTGACAAGTTCAAAAGTAGACACTGACATTAGGCAAACTTCTATTACTCACCTGAATCAAATAGATGCTAGTAGTTTGCATCACGATAGATCAGTTACTAATTTTTCTCTGAATGTTTTCACAAAATTACTCCACGAGTATGTGGAAACAATGGATGTGAGTGACTGTTATGTGTGTATACAGTTACCATTGTCTGTTTCAGAAGGTGTAACCTACCATCACCTTCCTTTGACTTATGGTGTGACCTGTAGTGTCTTATCAAGTTTGCTGTACAGAACAGGTAAACTGGATTACTATTATTCCAATGTAGATACAATCTTTTCTAAAGTCCCTGTAATACCTGAGCTGAATAAGATAGCACCTGCACATGTCATGGGAGATTTTTTCCTGACAACTAAGCCTTATAAAAATAATTTAACATGTAAATTGAAAAAGGAAGCGAAGATCTTTTTGGAGATGGTGGAAGAGAGAAGGGCTAAGTTTCAGAGAAAAGCTGTTGAAGAGAAATTACAGACACCACCTTGGGTTTTTAGAGAAGGCAACTATGACAAAAGCGAGACTTATGCTGCAGTGGCCCTGGATTGGTCGCAGAAGGGATAATTATGTTTACGTAGGGAAAAGACTAACTACAACAATTACTTCATTGGTTCCAGTGAATGTGAAGATACCTATAAAATTATTGGTGGTGGGGGATTAAAGGGAGGAACTGACCCTGTCTTGCCACGGAAATATATTATGTCTGTGGGAGGAAAGCCTATTATCGGCTACCAGATCACTGGTATGGAACTTGTTATCTTGGGATTGTCTTTCCAAAAGTCTACCATGTAGACAAAAGCACAAATGGAATCCATAAATTAAAGCAAGGACTAAAACATGTAAAAAGAGAAAGTTTTTCAGAAATTGTAGGTGATATATTTGGAGCATTGATACCTGGAGTTGGGGTTACACTGAATGCATATAAAATTCGACAGTTGTCCACAGTGGTTGATCGTTTATCAACAGATACTGCTGGAGGATTCCTGATGATTAACACTGAAATGATTGCTATGAGATCTATGGTTATGCAAAATCGACTTGCCCTTGATATATTATTGGCAAAAGAGGGTGGAGTCTGCGGAATGCTGAAGGTTCAACATTGTTGCACTTACATTCCAGATAAAAGTAAGAATCTGGAAGGATACATTCAGAATATCACAGATTTGCATAAGAAAGTAACACAACTAGAGGTTGACGGTGTCTGGGAGAGACTAAGTAAGAGTTTCTCTACTATAAGCAATTGGTTTTCTTCTATAGGTAGTTCCTTAGTAGGGAAAATAATAGTACCAATAGTTTCTGTAGCTGTTATGATATTCATAATACAAATGACCTATGTTTGTGGGAAGAAAAGTCGCAAAGAAAAGAAAGAAAGGAAATTAAGTAAGGAACGTAAAGAAAGGAAAAGAGAGATAGATGAGATAGAATTGGAGGATTTTAAAGAACAATTGTACGTAAAATGTAAGGAGCAAGGGCCAGAAGACAAAATAACAGCTATATAACTTGATAAACCGTATGTTTAGGGATTTTATGATGGTAAACCATCAAAGGGGGGATTGATGGAGTGAGGTTTGCAAAAATACATCCTCATGAAATTAAGTAACCCATAATAATGTGTTGACCGCATGGACTAACCAACCCTGAGTGCACACATTTACACATGGGGCAAACGCATTTGACATAATATACTAAACCATGATGGCATGAGCACGTATTAACTGTTTGCGCTTTGAAAAATCGTACTAATGCATGTTTATGCTATGTTGTACATTGCACATTTTGCATGTTGTGCACAAATAACGAAAAGTTGCTTTAAATTAATAGCTTTCACTAGGAATTAATTAATACAGGGTATTAGTATGGTGGGAATTAACCATAATGGGTTTTATTTCATGAATTAATACTCTTTTGTGTTTATTTACTTTAGTACGAGATTGGGCCTGCATGAAAATGGCCTCTTGTCTGAACCAGCATGTGGTTGTCTTGGTCTGTACTGAGGACGCATGCGCCGAAATGTTTGCCTGCTTACGAACTGCAGAGTGCACCAGCTGATGTAATCCGTGTGAAGGCCATGTTGACCTGTGTCCTATTGTTTATGTGCCAAGACGCGACAGCGACTGTGGGAATTGCCATCGCTACGTGCAATTTGAATGTGAAGCGGATGTCATAATACGAGGATGTTGCAAAATGTATAACTATTGATATTAGTAGTATACGAATGTATTTATCCTTAATACTTCCTTTGTTAAAACTGGTATGGGATGGATTTGCGAGGAGAACTTGATGAGGAGACCCTAACATGATTCGAGACAACCAATCACAGGCCGAGTTTCTACTGATACTGCAACATTGTAAGATAGTGAGCTAGGAATTAGGGTATAATTGATATCCCAATTTGGGGGGGTGTCAGAACATCGAGAAAGTGATCATTGTGAGCATCGAGAGAGAGAGAACGCAGAGAACATCTAGACATCGAGAGGGAAGCGCACCAAGACAGAGAGAGCGGATCAAGACTGAGCCAGAGAACACTTTAGGTACGAGAACGTTGCAAGAGTGCTGGGGAGGAGACTGCGTCCGAGGAGAACCAGATCAAGGTAGATAGTATTGGGAGATTATATTTGTTTGCCAGTTTATGGCAAAACTTAGCTGCATCTGTCCTGTTAACTTTGTCCTCTGAGCCTATCTCTGGGGACCCTTTGCCACAACCTCGGCCAGGGAAGTGGTTTTCCTGATTCTTTGGTGGGTATCACCCTCCTTAAATGCTTTAATTTTGCAATATATTTCTGCAAGTATTTATGCTGTACCTTCTTTCCCCCATTCCTATGCACACTTTGATGTCGATACAAATGATTCATTTTGATTACATTGCTTGATAATTTGTTCTCTTATATGTGGTCTTGTGTGTGCACTGACAATCTGAATTATGACCATTTAATTTTAATAAGATAAAATTATTAATTGAATAAACGACTCTGTGGTTATTTAGTTTAAAGTATTAAACTGTTTAGTTAATCATAGTCACCATCAACTCTTCAACTAATGGTCCATCGACCAAAGGAAGAAGACAGTTGAGATTAAGAATAGTTAGGAATATACATAAATGTTATTATTGTGAAGTATAGTATTGTACATAATAAAACTGACAAATTAAACCCCCCTAAATCCAGCGCCCGTTTTCAGGGATCATTTATGGGTAATGTGTGATGGGCCCCGTTGTTTGGTAAATAGTTTGTGTGAAGAGATTTCCTTGATCCCTGGTTCATCACTTAGGGGTTGCGCTGGATCACATGTCACTGGTCTCGCAATAACGGAATGCTTGGGTCAACCACCTTTCACCACTGTTTCATGAAAATTGATTTGCGATGATGGAAATATGCAAAAGAAATATTTTTGTTATTTCAACCAGATGGCTAAAGTTTTGACTCAACAATGACAGAATAGCACAACAACACAATATAATAAAACAACACTACAAATAAATAACACAACAACATTACAATAAGACACCAACAAAACAATTACCACAATATTACAGCCTAATTTAAAGCACTAGACTGCAACCTTCCATCAGGCACAATATAACTTAGCCTAAACAGTGGCAGCCATGTTGGTAGTAAAAATTACCACTCATCCACTACAGCCTCACCAAGACCTTATATTTAAAAGTAGGCCTGGAACTTAGATGTGGAATACAATTCTGCTGGGCCATCATCACCTCTGATCATTGTCCCTGCCAGACAGTATTCTCTACTTTGTTTTTTGTTGGAACCTCTTAATTTCTTATAGGTTGAAGGATCATGATATTTGATATTGGTATTTTTTCACTGTTTGTCCTGATTATGAAGTATAAAAAGACTTGGGTCTGTCGGGGTCCAGGTTGGGGAACTGGCAGCACGGTGTACATTTTGTGAGTATTAACATTGTTCTGCTCCATTGTGCACTTTATTTCACAACCCACCTCTGTCTACATTTTGGGTGGTGTTGACAGTTCGTGGTGTTGTGGCACTGTATTTATATATTTGCTGTTATATTAGGGGAGAGGTACCATCACTGTGCTACGCAGCTCCCCCCTCTGAGACTAGTCGCAATGGGATCTATGCCTTTTGATTATTACCTGCTGGTATAGTCTGATTGATGCACTTTATTCCATGCTGGTGCCTGATTATTCAAGTTAAAATTGTCCTACGTCTTGATTATGAAATTTAAAAGGACATGGGATTGTTCTTCAGGCTGGGGAACTGGTAGCACTGCACATTTTCTGTGGGTATTAGTATTGCCCTACTGTATTGTGCACTTTATTGCTCAACCCACTTGTGGCAATATCTCAGATGATGTTGCCATTTTTGCAGTGTTGTGGCACAATACTCGAAATCTGCTATAATATTAGGGCTAAGGCACTATCCTTTTACAAGCCTGGCTTCTCCCTTTTCTATAAATTACAATGGGATTGGTTATTACTCGCTGCCAAGGTCTGACTGATGCACTTTAGTTTGCGTTCTAATGCGCTTTTATAATTGTTAATGTACTCGTTTGGTATTTATTATATTGTATGTTTCTAGGTTTAAGGTTTTTATTAGCAAATATACTAAATAAATTGAATTGCATGCAATACATGTGCCCTCAATGTTCATCCTTGAAAGGGCTATTGACATAATTTGTGTCAGCTATATTAAGATAAACGACTTCGGGGCACTACTTTGTCTGCTTTTCAATTGGAATTGACCTCTATTTTAGAGGTAGAGCCTCGAATTTCTGGGGAATAATCTTCTAAGTGTGCTTCCTTGTCAGTTTATATGGTGCCTTAACAGTGATAACAGTTTACATATTATATTTTATTGCTCTTTAAGGTGATTGTTCCATCAGAAAAAAATGTAGCCATTTGTTTTTAGGCTTTTTAATTTATCTTTATGAATGACCCCATTTTATAAGGTGAGAAGGTGACAGGTGTCCAGTAGGGCTTAAGTTGGGGACCACCCCTCAACATGCGGGTGGTTTCACCTGCGTAAATGGATGGATGGAATGGAAATAAGTACCTGAGTGCTGTGTGGAAGAATATTCAATCGGCAAGCCCAACTGTGAAGTAAATAGTGGTGTCTATCTTTTTTAGGATTAAAGGGAGAATTCCAATGTCGTCTCCATTTTGGAATTATGTAAAAATTGCAATTATGTTAATTATTTAATAGCTGTTGGTTTTGATATTTTAAATTTTTTTATGTTTTGATTATATATGAACAGTCTGAAAAATCCAAATTGAAGCACTCTTGTGTTGCCATTGATTTGGTTGAGTTGGAGGGGGGCGGAATCCAAACTGGGTGCTTCGCAGGTCTGTTGATTCCCAGCCGCGGCCTATGCAGGTAAGAGTGGTGGGCGGTGGGGCCAAGTGGGGGGGATTTTGACTGACGACGATGAGGGGAAGTTATTAATTTATTTAATTTTCCTTCATCATCGTCAGTCGAAATCCCCCCCACCTGGCCCCGCCGCCCCACCGCTCTTACCTGCACGGGCCGGGGCTATTGATTTCTGCTGCCGCAAAGCATCAGCCTCTTTTCAGCCTGTGGGCCATTGCAGCCCTGTCAAATGTTTGGGTTGTGTATACTCCCTGACCCATGGAGCCTTGATCTCTGGTGAAAGAGTGTTGAAAGATATAGAGCAACCTCTGGGGTCTCAGATATGGTTGAGCAAATCAGGAGGGGAAACACCAAAAAGAGTCAATCAGGTGCTGGATGGCACAGGTTTTTAAGCTGTGCAGGACTTTGATCTCTACAGGTGGCTGTCACAAAGGATTCAGTTCCCAAGTAGGTGTCTCACCATGCTGTTGTTTGCTCTAGGGTACCAAAGTAGCTGGCACATGAGGGTATAGGGTACATTACATTTCACTATAGCCTTCTACCCACTGCAGAGGGCTATACCAGTTGTTAAATGCCTTGAGCACAAGTCATTGTGTGCCCCCTGAATATATCGAATCAACAATATTCATGGGACCGAATGTGGAGGACAGAATATCGAAAATAAAATATTGACAGGTAAGTAAGTCTAGATTTTCTATACCTTAACTCTATATATATATATATATATATGTACCTACGCAGTATATATATCTTCAAGGTACGTAGATGTGGAGTTAAAAGTAGTTAATCTTTATTAATTATTTCACAAATGCACTTACCTTTTGATATTTTGTCCCTCGATAATCTGTACTCCATATTAGTATGCTACTATATTGTCAGTGCCGATATTCTGTGGTAGAATACCAAGTTATAGGCCCAAGCAGTAAGGGAGGGCCTATAACGAGGAAGAAGACTGTGAAATCAAGAAGGATTCCTAAACGACTCTTCCGACAGTAGAACACAGGAAACGAAGATGTACAAAACGTGGTGTTTATTTCCAGAAGTACAGCAGAAGACCTCAGCCACAGCTGTCAAACAGAACGCTCTCACAAACAACCTCACGCAGGGAGCTCAATGTAGAATCCTCGGTGACATTCTAAAGCCTGTCACCGGGAGAACAAACCATTGTCATGTACATGGGAGGGGGTGAATGGAAAGAACAGTGTAACCCCACGAGCGGAAATTACCACACATCCTCCTCCTTTACACATTTAAGGAACAACAGTGAACATAAAGAGCAGGTAGATGATAGCTAGATCTACTTGCCCACATAGTGTCCTAAATGCTTTGGGCGGCAAACCTTCCTGCAACTTCTCCTAGGAAAAGAGTTGGCCTGCCTGGAACACCCTGGCTCCAGTGACCTGGCACCACTTTGAATTATACCTTCAGATTCCAAAGGGTCGTTGGTATCCACAGTGGGAGCAGTGTACTTCACCACCCTCCCCAGGTTCCAAATCTTCCCTTCTTGTGTTTTTATAGCATTTCTGAACAACTTTACAATTTTGGTAGGCTCAGTAAACTCGGACCAACTCGCCTTACCTGAAGGTGCTTTAATTTTGACCAGGTCCCCCACTTGAAATCTCATATTTTTGACTGCATGTAACTTGTCAAATCTGGCTTTTTTCTCGGTCATGACCTTTCATTCTCTGTCTCGCCACTGTGCCTCTTTTGAATGACCTGTCCAACCTTTGTACCACTTCATCCACCCTGGTACTAACCTTGAGTTGGGTTTTCTAACTTTGAGTAATTCGAAAGGTGTCATGCCTGTTGTTTGGTGGGGGGTAAGTCTGTAAGCTTCTAGATGTTTCAATACCTCGTCCTTCCAGCACAACCCACCTGCCCTCGCTAGTTGGATACCCTCCTTGATGGTCTTGTTGAATCGTTCGACCATCCCATTTGTCTCTGGATGATAAAGTGCACATAGCTTGTGCTTTATACCATTGCACTCTAGGAATTCCCTCATTTCTTTTGAGCAGAGTTGCACCCCGTTGTCTGTCAGCAAGCTACTTGGCAAACTTTCCCTGATAAACACTTCTAGTAGGAAGTCTATGACAGTTCTAGTGGTGATTTCAGAAACAAATTTTACCTCGGGCCACCTTGAGTAGAGATCTATGAGTTCTAGTATGTAAGGTGTGCGATGTTCTCCTGTCAAAGGACCCACTATGTCAAATGCCACATTCGCCCACGGGCCAACAGGAAGAGACCTACAGTGCATAGGAGGCGTGTGTTGTTTTAGAACCTTGTCACTTGTGGAGCATGGTACACAGTCTCTTATTTTCCTTTCGATCTCTCGATCCATGCTGGGCCACCAATAGTCTAGACGCAACCTCTGTTTGGTTTTGGTAACTCCCAGGTGCCCCTCGTGGGCCAAGTTGACCAAGCTTTCCCTCAAAGTTTCGGGAGGGACTAACCTTGTACCCCTGAAAAGACAGTCGTCGGCGATGGATAGTTCGTCTCTGACCACCCAGAATGGTCTAAGTGTCTCTTCCCGCTTGTCTTGGTCCATCCAAACACCCTTAGTCTTTTCACACACTCTCTGCAGGAGCACGTCAGCTTTCAAAGCTTCCTTCCAGCGTTCTTCTTCTACTGCTCCTTGAGTGATGACACACACCTTCTCCGCCTGCATCTCCTTGTCTGCCTCATAATCCTCCTCGCTGTCGACTGCTTCATCGCTTTCTCCTCTCACCAGGCGAGAGAGACAGTCTGCTGCAAAGTTCCTCACCCCGGGTACGTATTCGACCTCAAACGTGTATTCTTGAAGGCTCACGACCCACCGCCTGATTCTGCTTGAGATTGAGTCTAACCCCTTCTTGGTGAAGACTTCGACAAGGGGCTTGTGGTCGGTCCTCAGCTTGAACTTCGTTCCCTACACAAAGTCTCTGAATTTATTAATAGCCCAATGTGCCGCCAAAGCCTCTTTCTCGATCACCGAGTAGTTGAACTCTGCCTTGCGTAGCGAGCGAGATGCGAACGCTATGGTTTCCTCCCCTCCTTCTCCTACTTGCATTAGAACAGCACCTAGTCCTTTTGAACTGGCGTTGGTGGTTATCATGGTCTTCCTTCCTGGTATGAAGGATTTGAGGCCAGGTGCTTCAGTCAAAGCCCTCTTGGTATCTTCGAACTCCTTCTGGCATGCCTCACTCCAGTAGAAAAGTTCTGAACAAATTTGCTGTAGAATTCCACCATTCCCATGAAGGATTTGATTTCATCTTTACTTTTTGGTGATGTAAGGTTAAGAATGGTGTTTTGCAGATACACCTTCGGGCGAATGCCCTCCGCTGTCACCTTGTGCCCCAGGAACTCAATCTCAGCGCACCCAATCTTGCACTTTTCTTTCTTCACTGTGAGCCCTTGTTCTGGGAATCTCTTGAGCACCTTTCTGAGCCTGCGTTCGTGTTGTGTACCATCCTCCCCAAAGATCAGAACATCGTCCTAGTAGCAAAGCACGCCAGGAATGCCCTTCAGGAGGTTGCACATGATCCTTTGAAAGACCGCAGCGGCGGACACCAATCCGAAAGGCATGCTCTTGAATTTGTAGGCGCCTATAGGCATGATGAACGCTGTGAGTTCTTGTGATTCAGGGTGGAGCCTGACTTGGTAGTAGGCAGAGGTTAGATCAAGTGTGGGGAAAACTTTTGCCCCCGCTAACCTACTCATCATCTGTGAAATGTTGGGCAGAGGGTATTTGTCAAAAATGACCTCCCTATTTAGCGCTCTCAGGTCAATGCACAAGCGCACTGTGCCATCACCCTTCTTGGCTGCAACAATGGGTGCCAACCACTCAGTGGCTTCTACCGGTTCGATCACCTCCAACCTGCACAGTTTTTCTAACTCTCCCTCACTGCCTCCTGTATCGAAATGGGTAGGTTCCTAACCTTAGTTGTGACTGGCTTGGAGTTCTCTTTGAGCTTTATTTTGTGTGCATAGTGTCTGAGGCATCCTAGCTGTTCTGTAAAAACATCCTTGAATTCTTCTTCTATTCCCTCCAGTGTTTTCCCTATCCTTGTACTAATATCTGTGGGTTCTTGTTGGGATTGAGGTAAATGCCTAAATCTTTTTGCACTTGCCAACCTAGTATGTTGTACCCCTTCTTGGACACATATATCTTAGTGACCGCAAGTCTGTCTTTGTAACCCACAGTGCCCCAGAAGTAACCCTTCATCTATATGGGTTGCCCGCCGTAGCCCCCCGGGCTTACATCCATTCTCTGCAGTGTAAATTTACCCTTCGATATTTTCTCAAATTCTTCTGCAGATATAATTGTCAGTCTAGAACAAGAATCGAACATAGCTTCGACCCTTGTCTCCTCTACAGCTATGAAATCCTTAGGATTGCTCACAGTCTCTCCCTCAATCTGCAACACAATTTCATCGCAGACACGTGTGGTGTCATCTCTGTTGTTTTTTGTGTGATATGAGTTACTTCTGCAACATTGTCTAAAATGACCCCTCCTACCACACTTATTGCATGTCGCTTTTAGTGCAGGGCACTCCCTGCTATTCGCTAAATGTCCAGCTTTGCCACACCTGTAACAACTACCCTTAAAACTCCAGCTGCTCTTATTCTCCTTCTGTTCCTTTTTTTGACCTTTGACTGCAAACACGCTCTCATTCTCAACATATATTTCACTCACTTTGGCTTTCCCTTCACAATCCTGCTTGATTTCGCTCACACACTGCATCATGTACTCCACCTGTTTAGCTACAATGAGCACATCCCCAAAGGGCGGGTGATCTTTTAACCACAACTCTTCGGGAATACGTTCAATCTTACTCGTTAAGAGAAATTGATCACGTATCCGCTCCTCACATACTCTGTCACGATCCGGCTGCCGGTTATCACTGACTGCAGGACACGGGTGTGTTGGGCATCGTGAACACACTCTTATCGAAACTACAACTCCCGTTAGGCAACGCGAGTCACGTTTCACGTGACACTGACGCGACGCCAGTTACGGTAGAAAAGGCGGTGAAAGGAATCACTCGCCGCCGATAATTCTGGATCATCGTAGCAGACTTCAATCGGACAGCGGACTTTTTGGGCGGTAAGAGTGCGCAAGCACACGTTATCATACCGTCAGCTGGTGAAAGGAGGCAGAGGAGTTTCTACACCTCCCTCGAACCTCCACTGTCGTGTCTCCTCTGTTGGCTGGGACCAGTTCATTGGTTTCGTGCAGAGGAGTCTCTAGGCTTTTCAGAGCCCGCTTCATTTGGTAAAGCAAAAACCCCTGTTGGAGAGACAACTTATTCACAGGTCTCATGCGGGGAGGTTAAGAACGCCTTGTTCTTATGTGGGCAATATTGGTCGCAGAAAGTGTATACCTCAACTCAGACTGTTTACGTGGTTGAGATATTGTCGAGCCGGTTATAGGTTGTAACCAGGATCGTTCTTCTACCTGCTGGTGTTATTGTGCAACGAACAAACACGAGCATATCACCAACTGGATAAGGGCAAGACTGTTGTGTTTACTTATTCCAGTTGCACCCCTTCACCTTTTTCCTGTTTTTTGTTCTCCTTATATTTGATATAGGAGAGAGTTACCAGAGAGGGTGTGCATTCATTACAGGCACGACAAAACAGGCCTCACTTCATGTATCATTTTGTTTCATGTTGTGTTCCTGTCACCACCTTCAACTCTCTTCTATAATCCTACTACACCTTCTTTATTTACAGATCTCCTTCCCTGCAGTTCCTACCCTTTCCTTCCCCCGCTCGATTGCCTCAATAGTCTGTGTGTTATTCTATGCCAGACTTGGGGCTGTCCAGAGGTGGGCCCCTTTTGAGCATCAACATGATTCCGAGGATCCAGAACGGAGCCTGACAGAATTATCGGCCCACGTATTTCTATATCCTCCCGATTGTGTTGAGAGTAGGAATGGCCACCCTGGATGACGTAATGGCGGCTTTAGTTCTGGTGCAGGCTGAGCTTGCCGCCTCCCGCCAGGAAACAGCTGCTTTACAAAATAGGGTAGACCAATTGCAGCGAAACCCGTTCAACGCTGGGGTAACACAGCATCCAACATCAGTAATAGTGGAGATGCCTGCCCAGGTACCGCTGGCCCCCCAGAGAGGTATCATGGGGACATAAAGAAAGTGCAGGTGTTTATGACCCAAGTGCTACTCCACTTCACATGTAAGCCAAAGTTGTTTGCGACTGAACCAGGCACGTGTGGCTTTCCTAATTTCTTATCTGGGTGGTGAGGCAGCGCAGTGGGCAGTCCCCATAGTAAGGAGAGAAGACCCCTGCTTTATGATTGGGACGAATTTAAGAAAGAGTTCGAGAAGACGTTTGACCGCCGAGCAGATACCTTTTCCGCGGATAGAGACCTGCTGGAACTCAAACAGGGCTCAATGGACTTGGTTAGTTATTTAAACAACTTTCGAAGACTAGTAGCGGAAACGGATTGGCCAGAAACCAAACAGTCCGTTATGTTCTATCAAGGCCTCACCGAAGAGCTGAAAGATGTTCTCGCCCAAATTGAACCCC
Source organism: Calotriton arnoldi (assembly GCA_963921515.1). Taxonomy (NCBI): domain Eukaryota; kingdom Metazoa; phylum Chordata; class Amphibia; order Caudata; family Salamandridae; genus Calotriton; species Calotriton arnoldi. The sequence continues at coordinate 898,391 of CAWUFW010004431.1, read as the reverse complement.
AGCCTAACACATGTGCTGCTCTCATCGAATTGACACTGCGATTGGACCACAGACTAAAGGAGCGGAAAGGGAGCATAAACGGAGGGAGAGATACACCCCACTGAGTGATAGGTCTCTCTTTACCGAAACGACAGTCGCAAGACCCGAACCCATGGAGATCGGGACGGTGAGGGCCTCGCTGACGCTCAGCGAGAGGGACCACCGTCGCAAACAAGGCCTGTGCCTGTATTGTGGGAAGAAGGGGCATTTCCTTAGAGAGTGTCCCGTCAAGCCAAAGTACGGCAGATCACGAACCGGGCAGTTGGCCACGGTGATTGCTGAAAAAAGGGAGGAAAACCCCAGCGCTTGAGAGCTCAAGAAGGGAAACCCTCAAGCGGAATTGCTATCCCTTCAGTGAACCTCTCTGCCTTCATGGAAGCAGAGCATTTCTTTATTTTTATGGACATAGAAATACAACGAGAGAAGAAATCGATCAGAGCCATGGTGGATTCAGGGGCCACGGGATGTTTTATGGACAAGGAAGAGGCATTGAGGTTAGGGGTGCAATTCATCCGCAAGGCCACCCCGGAACAGGTATATGCCGTTGATGGTAAACAGCTGGAGTCAGGACCAATCAGTCACACTACCCCGGAATACGAACTCACCTATGGAGGGTATCACCAAGAATGGCTGTCATTCAATATCATCCAGGCTCCGCAGTACGGGGTGATACTTGGGCTTCCTGGTTACAAAAACACGAGCCCACCATCAATTGGGCCAACAAAACTATGCAACTACACTCCATCTATTGTCAGGACCACTGCAGTTTGCAGCTACCACGACCTTCAAAGGTATTGGCCACCAGACATCTCATCGCGACAGCAGCGGAAAAGAACGTGGTCTTGCCGATCTGTTACCAAGCATACAAGGAAGTATTCAGCGATACCAAGGCGGAAGAACTCCCCCACACAGGGACTATGATTGTCGCATTGACCTAGTTCCTGGGGCTGTAGTTCCTTGCGGACGGATATACGCCCTTACCCTACCAGAAACTCTGTATCTACGAACGTACCTAGACAAACATCTGGAAATGGGATTCATTCGTCCTTCTAGGTCTCCAGCGGCCTCTCCCCTCTTTTTTATTCCGAAGGCTAATGGGGATTTGAGGTGCTGTATCGACTTTAGGGCGTTAAACGCCATCACAGTAAAAAACCGGTATCCACTTCCATTAATCCCTGTTCTTTTGGAACAGGTGAGAGCAGCAGGAATCTATACGAAACTGGATCTTAGAGGGGCTTATCATCTGGTGCGGATGCGCAAAGGTGATGAATGGAAGACCGCCTTTAAAACGCGGTATGGGCTATTTGAATATCTTGTTATGCCCTTTGGACTCTGCAATGCCCCGGCGGCGTTTCAATTCTTCCTCAACGAGGTTCTGAGGGAATATCTGGATCGTTTCGTGGTCGTCTATATCGATGACATCCTTATATATTCAGCAACCGAAGAAGAACATGTCATCCATGTGAGTCGCGTGCTGCAAGCATTGCGCAAACACCGGCTGTTTTGTAAACTCACGAAATGTGAGTTTCACGTAACCACAGTTGAATTCCTAGGGGTTATGCTCACCCCTTACGGTCAAGTCATGGCAGAGAGGAAGGTCAAAGCCATAGTGGAATGGCCACGTCCACAGAACGTCAAGGATATCCAGAGTCTGTTGGGATTTGCAAACTTTTACAGAAGGTTTATCCGGCAATTCTCGGACATGGTAACACCTCTGTCTAATCTGACAAAGAAGAAAACACCTTTTCTTTGGACTGAAGAAACCCAGAAGGCGTTTGATCTCCTGAAAGAAGCTTTTACAACCGCTCCGGTCCTCACCCATGCCAATCCGAAACTGCCTTTTATCATCGAAGCCGACGCGTCCGAAGTAGCGGTGGGAGCCGTGCTATCACAACGACACGAGACGACGGGTTACCTCCACCCCGTTGCATTTATGTCCCGGAAACTAAACTCTGCAGAGCTGAATTACACGATAGCAGAAAAAGAACTCCTGGCGATCAGGGACGCGTTTCTGGAGTGGAGACACTGGATAATGGGGGCTATACATCAGGTGACGGTTTACACAGACCACCGCAATCTTCAATTTATGCGAGCTACTCGACATCTCACTCCACGCCAACTCCGTTGGATGCTGTTTTGCGGAATATCATTTCATTGTGACCTTCCGACCCGGCATCAACAACAAGAAGGCCGACGCCCTGACGAGACAGGAAAACCATACACAACAGTCTATTCCCCAGAAAGAGCCATCATTGAACCTAGCAGAGTGGTAGGCGTCGTTCAAACGGACGACTTTCTGCAGAAAACTAAACAAGGGATACGGACCTTTGCGTGGAAGAGATGGCTTAAGTACCATCCTGAATGGCGGATGCGACAAGGTCTCCCCATGAAGGGCCAACAAATGCTAATCCCTACCCGAACACTACGGAAAACCGCATTTGTTTGGTGTCATGATCTCCCATGTGCAGGACATATGGGAGGTGAAAAGACTTTGGAAAAGGTGTTGAGACAGTTCTGGTGGCCTACAGTCCGCCCAGACGTCTTAACATGGGCAAGAGAATGTACCATATGTGCACAAAATAAAACAGATCACCGACAAACTGAGGGATTACTCCAGACGATGCCCACACCCGAGAAGCCGTGGGAAAGGTTCTCAGTGGACTTTATAGTGGGGCTACCCAAGGATCAGGGAAAAACAGCTATTGTAGTTGTCATAGACTATTTGACCAAGATGGGCCACTTCATCGCATGCAAGCAAGCACCAACAGCGAGCCAACTGGCTCAATTGCTGCTAACTCACGTGATCCGACTCCATGGCCTTCCCCAAGTCATAGTGTCTGATAGGGAGCTCAATTTACTGCATGCTTTTGGAAAACCTGGTGTTCCAAACTACAAATCTCCTCTTCCCTGTCCACAAGTTTTCACCCCCAAACAGACGGCCAGACAGAGAGGTTAAACCAAACTCTCAAGCAATACCTCAGGTGCTACGTCAACACTAGTACTGATGCTTGGGTGGACTGGCTGTGGGTGGCCGAGATAGCCTACAATAGCGCTCAACACTCATCAACACAACACACACCGTTCTTTTGTACCTATGGTTTTCATCCTCGGTTCACTCCATTACTCCTTCCCAACACCTGCACTAAGCTCCCTGATTTGCGCATTAGGCTAATACATATGCGTAGGACCCTGCTAGAGGCACGTCGCAATTTACTGAGAGCTAAGGAACGTTACAAAAAGCAGGCCGATAAACATCGTAGACCTGGTCGGGTGTACAAGAGCGGGGAATGGGTGTGGCTATCGACCAAACATATCAGGTTTAGAAAACGCAGTGTGTTTAATCCTAAGTTTATAGGCCCCTATCGAGTGATTAAACATATAAATCCGGTAGCGGTTAAATTGCGGTTGCCAACCCAATTCAAGTTGCATCCGGTCTTCCATGTATCCCTCCTGAAACCTTCTCACCGTCCAGTACGCAAAAACCCTCACCCATATGGGTTCATCAAGAGCAGGAATACGAGGTCGGGGGAATTGTGGATGCCAAGAGGGTGCGTGGCAGACTTTGGTACCTGGTGTCGTGGAAGGGGTATGGTCCGGAGGAGGACTCCTGGGAACCAGCCTCAGGTGTGCATGCGCCCAGGCTGACAGCTAGGTTTCATAAACTGCATCCTGACAAGCCATCTAGCAGTCAGTGATCCCCGGGAGGGAATGTTCTGTCACGATCCGGCTGCCGGTTATCACTGACTGCAGGACACGGGTGTGTTGGGCATCGTGAACACACTCTTATCGAAACTACAACTCCCGTTAGGCAACGCGAGTCACGTTTCACGTGACACTGACGCGACGCCAGTTACGGTAGAAAAGGCGGTGAAAGGAATCACTCGCCGCCGATAATTCTGGATCATCGTAGCAGACTTCAATCGGACAGCGGACTTTTGGGCGGTAAGAGTGCGCAAGCACACGTTATCATACCGTCAGCTGGTGAAAGGAGGCAGAGGAGTTTCTACACCTCCCTCGAACCTCCACTGTCGTGTCTCCTCTGTTGGCTGGGACCAGTTCATTGGTTTCGTGCAGAGGAGTCTCTAGGCTTTTTCAGAGCCCGCTTCATTTGGTAAAGCAAAAACCCCCTGTTGGAGAGACAACTTATTCACAGGTCTCATGCGGGGAGGTTAAGAACGCCTTGTTCTTATGTGGGCAATATTGGTCGCAGAAAGTGTATACCTCAACTCAGACTGTTTACGTGGTTGAGATATTGTCGAGCCGGTTATAGGTTGTAACCAGGATCGTTCTTCTACCTGCTGGTGTTATTGTGCAACGAACAAACACGAGCATATCACCAACTGGATAAGGGCAAGACTGTTGTGTTTACTTATTCCAGTTGCACCCCTTCACCTTTTTTCCTGTTTTTGTTCTCCTTATATTTGATATAGGAGAGAGTTACCAGAGAGGGTGTGCATTCATTACAGGCACGACAAAACAGGCCTCACTTCATGTATCATTTTGTTTCATGTTGTGTTCCTGTCACCACCTTCAACTCTCTTCTATAATCCTACTACACCTTCTTTATTTACAGATCTCCTTCCCTGCAGTTCCTACCCTTTCCTTCCCCCGCTCGATTGCCTCAATAGTCTGTGTGTTATTCTATGCCAGACTTGGGGCTGTCCAGAGGTGGGCCCCTTTGAGCATCAACATGATTCCGAGGATCCAGAACGGAGCCTGACAGAATTATCGGCCCACGTATTTCTATATCCTCCCGATTGTGTTGAGAGTAGGAATGGCCACCCTGGATGACGTAATGGCGGCTTTAGTTCTGGTGCAGGCTGAGCTTGCCGCCTCCCGCCAGGAAACAGCTGCTTTACAAAATAGGGTAGACCAATTGCAGCGAAACCCGTTCAACGCTGGGGTAACACAGCATCCAACATCAGTAATAGTGGAGATGCCTGCCCAGGTACCGCTGGCCCCCCCAGAGAGGTATCATGGGGACATAAAGAAAGTGCAGGTGTTTATGACCCAAGTGCTACTCCACTTCACATGTAAGCCAAAGTTGTTTGCGACGAACCAGGCACGTGTGGCTTTCCTAATTTCTTATCTGGGTGGTGAGGCAGCGCAGTGGGCAGTCCCCATAGTAAGGAGAGAAGACCCCCTGCTTTATGATTGGGACGAATTTAAGAAAGAGTTCGAGAAGACGTTTGACCGCCGAGCAGATACCTTTTCCGCGGATAGAGACCTGCTGGAACTCAAACAGGGCTCAATGGACTTGGTTAGTTATTTAAACAACTTTCGAAGACTAGTAGCGGAAACGGATTGGCCAGAAACCAAACAGTCCGTTATGTTCTATCAAGGCCTCACCGAAGAGCTGAAAGATGTTCTCGCCCAAATTGAACCCCAGCCTAACACATGTGCTGCTCTCATCGAATTGACACTGCGATTGGACCACAGACTAAAGGAGCGGAAAGGGGAGCATAAACGGAGGGAGAGATACACCCCACTGAGTGATAGGTCTCTCTTTACCGAAACGACAGTCGCAAGACCCGAACCCATGGAGATCGGGACGGTGAGGGCCTCGCTGACGCTCAGCGAGAGGGACCACCGTCGCAAACAAGGCCTGTGCCTGTATTGTGGGAAGAAGGGGCATTTCCTTAGAGAGTGTCCCGTCAAGCCAAAGTACGGCAGATCACGAACCGGGCAGTTGGCCACGGTGATTGCTGAAAAAGGGAGGAAAACCCCAGCGCTTGAGAGCTCAAGAAGGGAAACCCTCAAGCGGAATTGCTATCCCTTCAGTGAACCTCTCTGCCTTCATGGAAGCAGAGCATTTCTTTATTTTTATGGACATAGAAATACAACGAGAGAAGAAATCGATCAGAGCCATGGTGGATTCAGGGGCCACGGGATGTTTTATGGACAAGGAAGAGGCATTGAGGTTAGGGGTGCAATTCATCCGCAAGGCCACCCCGGAACAGGTATATGCCGTTGATGGTAAACAGCTGGAGTCAGGACCAATCAGTCACACTACCCCGGAATACGAACTCACCTATGGAGGGTATCACCAAGAATGGCTGTCATTCAATATCATCCAGGCTCCGCAGTACGGGGTGATACTTGGGCTTCCCTGGTTACAAAAACACGAGCCCACCATCAATTGGGCCAACAAAACTATGCAACTACACTCCATCTATTGTCAGGACCACTGCAGTTTGCAGCTACCACGACCTTCAAAGGTATTGGCCACCAGACATCTCATCGCGACAGCAGCGGAAAAGAACGTGGTCTTGCCGATCTGTTACCAAGCATACAAGGAAGTATTCAGCGATACCAAGGCGGAAGAACTCCCCCACACAGGGACTATGATTGTCGCATTGACCTAGTTCCTGGGGCTGTAGTTCCTTGCGGACGGATATACGCCCTTACCCTACCAGAAACTCTGTATCTACGAACGTACCTAGACAAACATCTGGAAATGGGATTCATTCGTCCTTCTAGGTCTCCAGCGGCCTCTCCCCTCTTTTTTATTCCGAAGGCTAATGGGGATTTGAGGTGCTGTATCGACTTTAGGGCGTTAAACGCCATCACAGTAAAAAACCGGTATCCACTTCCATTAATCCCTGTTCTTTTGGAACAGGTGAGAGCAGCAGGAATCTATACGAAACTGGATCTTAGAGGGGCTTATCATCTGGTGCGGATGCGCAAAGGTGATGAATGGAAGACCGCCTTTAAAACGCGGTATGGGCTATTTGAATATCTTGTTATGCCCTTTGGACTCTGCAATGCCCCGGCGGCGTTTCAATTCTTCCTCAACGAGGTTCTGAGGGAATATCTGGATCGTTTCGTGGTCGTCTATATCGATGACATCCTTATATATTCAGCAACCGAAGAAGAACATGTCATCCATGTGAGTCGCGTGCTGCAAGCATTGCGCAAACACCGGCTGTTTTGTAAACTCACGAAATGTGAGTTTCACGTAACCACAGTTGAATTCCTAGGGGTTATGCTCACCCCTTACGGTCAAGTCATGGCAGAGAGGAAGGTCAAAGCCATAGTGGAATGGCCACGTCCACAGAACGTCAAGGATATCCAGAGTCTGTTGGGATTTGCAAACTTTTACAGAAGGTTTATCCGGCAATTCTCGGACATGGTAACACCTCTGTCTAATCTGACAAAGAAGAAAACACCTTTTCTTTGGACTGAAGAAACCCAGAAGGCGTTTGATCTCCTGAAAGAAGCTTTTACAACCGCTCCGGTCCTCACCCATGCCAATCCGAAACTGCCTTTTATCATCGAAGCCGACGCGTCCGAAGTAGCGGTGGGAGCCGTGCTATCACAACGACACGAGACGACGGGTTACCTCCACCCCGTTGCATTTATGTCCCGGAAACTAAACTCTGCAGAGCTGAATTACACGATAGCAGAAAAAGAACTCCTGGCGATCAGGGACGCGTTTCTGGAGTGGAGACACTGGATAATGGGGGCTATACATCAGGTGACGGTTTACACAGACCACCGCAATCTTCAATTTATGCGAGCTACTCGACATCTCACTCCACGCCAACTCCGTTGGATGCTGTTTTTGCGGAATATCATTTCATTGTGACCTTCCGACCCGGCATCAACAACAAGAAGGCCGACGCCCTGACGAGACAGGAAAACCATACACAACAGTCTATTCCCCCAGAAAGAGCCATCATTGAACCTAGCAGAGTGGTAGGCGTCGTTCAAACGGACGACTTTCTGCAGAAAACTAAACAAGGGATACGGACCTTTGCGTGGAAGAGATGGCTTAAGTACCATCCTGAATGGCGGATGCGACAAGGTCTCCCCATGAAGGGCCAACAAATGCTAATCCCTACCCGAACACTACGGAAAACCGCATTTGTTTGGTGTCATGATCTCCCATGTGCAGGACATATGGGAGGTGAAAAGACTTTGGAAAAGGTGTTGAGACAGTTCTGGTGGCCTACAGTCCGCCCAGACGTCTTAACATGGGCAAGAGAATGTACCATATGTGCACAAAATAAAACAGATCACCGACAAACTGAGGGATTACTCCAGACGATGCCCACACCCGAGAAGCCGTGGGAAAGGTTCTCAGTGGACTTTATAGTGGGGCTACCCAAGGATCAGGGAAAAACAGCTATTGTAGTTGTCATAGACTATTTGACCAAGATGGGCCACTTCATCGCATGCAAGCAAGCACCAACAGCGAGCCAACTGGCTCAATTGCTGCTAACTCACGTGATCCGACTCCATGGCCTTCCCCAAGTCATAGTGTCTGATAGGGAGCTCAATTTACTGCATGCTTTTGGAAAACCTGGTGTTCCAAACTACAAATCTCCTCTTCCCTGTCCACAAGTTTTCACCCCCAAACAGACGGCCAGACAGAGAGGTTAAACCAAACTCTCAAGCAATACCTCAGGTGCTACGTCAACACTAGTACTGATGCTTGGGTGGACTGGCTGTGGGTGGCCGAGATAGCCTACAATAGCGCTCAACACTCATCAACACAACACACACCGTTCTTTTGTACCTATGGTTTTCATCCTCGGTTCACTCCATTACTCCTTCCCAACACCTGCACTAAGCTCCCTGATTTGCGCATTAGGCTAATACATATGCGTAGGACCCTGCTAGAGGCACGTCGCAATTTACTGAGAGCTAAGGAACGTTACAAAAAGCAGGCCGATAAACATCGTAGACCTGGTCGGGTGTACAAGAGCGGGGAATGGGTGTGGCTATCGACCAAACATATCAGGTTTAGAAAACGCAGTGTGTTTAATCCTAAGTTTATAGGCCCCTATCGAGTGATTAAACATATAAATCCGGTAGCGGTTAAATTGCGGTTGCCAACCCAATTCAAGTTGCATCCGGTCTTCCATGTATCCCTCCTGAAACCTTCTCACCGTCCAGTACGCAAAAACCCCTCACCCATATGGGTTCATCAAGAGCAGGAATACGAGGTCGGGGGAATTGTGGATGCCAAGAGGGTGCGTGGCAGACTTTGGTACCTGGTGTCGTGGAAGGGGTATGGTCCGGAGGAGGACTCCTGGGAACCAGCCTCAGGTGTGCATGCGCCCAGGCTGACAGCTAGGTTTCATAAACTGCATCCTGACAAGCCATCTAGCAGTCAGTGATCCCCGGGAGGGAATGTTCTGTCACGATCCGGCTGCCGGTTATCACTGACTGCAGGACACGGGTGTGTTGGGCATCGTGAACACACTCTTATCGAAACTACAACTCCCGTTAGGCAACGCGAGTCACGTTTCACGTGACACTGACGCGACGCCAGTTACGGTAGAAAAGGCGGTGAAAGGAATCACTCGCCGCCGATAATTCTGGATCATCGTAGCAGACTTCAATCGGACAGCGGACTTTTGGGCGGTAAGAGTGCGCAAGCACACGTTATCATACCGTCAGCTGGTGAAAGGAGGCAGAGGAGTTTCTACACCTCCCTCGAACCTCCACTGTCGTGTCTCCTCTGTTGGCTGGGACCAGTTCATTGGTTTCGTGCAGAGGAGTCTCTAGGCTTTTTCAGAGCCCGCTTCATTTGGTAAAGCAAAAACCCCCTGTTGGAGAGACAACTTATTCACAGGTCTCATGCGGGGAGGTTAAGAACGCCTTGTTCTTATGTGGGCAATATTGGTCGCAGAAAGTGTATACCTCAACTCAGACTGTTTACGTGGTTGAGATATTGTCGAGCCGGTTATAGGTTGTAACCAGGATCGTTCTTCTACCTGCTGGTGTTATTGTGCAACGAACAAACACGAGCATATCACCAACTGGATAAGGGCAAGACTGTTGTGTTTACTTATTCTAGTTGCACCCCTTCACCTTTTTTCCTGTTTTTTGTTCTCCTTATATTTGATATAGGAGAGAGTTACCAGAGAGGGTGTGCATTCATTACAGGCACGACAAAACAGGCCTCACTTCATGTATCATTTTGTTTCATGTTGTGTTCCTGTCACCACCTTCAACTCTCTTCTATAATCCTACTACACCTTCTTTATTTACAGATCTCCTTCCCTGCAGTTCCTACCCTTTCCTTCCCCCGCTCGATTGCCTCAATAGTCTGTGTGTTATTCTATGCCAGACTTGGGGCTGTCCAGAGGTGGGCCCCTTTTGAGCATCAACACGATTCCGAGGATCCAGAACGGAGCCTGACATACTCCTCCAAACTTGCATGTGGCTGCTAACTTCCGTAACTCAGAGACAAACTCCTCTACTGTTTCACCCTCCTTCTGCCCTCTCTTTCCAAAATGGTATCGCTCCATAATTGTGCTAATTTTAGGCAAGAAGTGGATGTCTAGTTTTTTCAGACTAATCTCATACTCATTCAAACCTCTTGCGTCGTTTACATTTAGATCAGGTAGGTGTTCTAAAATCTCCTGCCCTTTAGCCCCCAGGTAGTGCAACAGTAATGCCACTTTCCTTTCTAGTCCCAAATTTGGACCGCATACCACTGCGTAGTTTTGGAATACCTTTTTCCACTTATTCCATTTTAAAACTGGCTCCCCTGGGGTAGACAGAAAAAATGGCAGTGGAGTAACATTCTGCATGTTGGCAGATAGGGAAAGCAAGTATCACCAACAACAAAGATGTGAAAAACCGTTTTTCTATATAGTTCAGCCTGGTTAGTGACCCTCCTCGCAGTGCAGGGCTCCCACACTACCTTATTTGTCCGGGAGTATGTGTGAAGAGGCCTGACAGAACAGCAGGGGATGCCTGGAGAGGGAGAAAGGATTAATAATGAAAAACCAAACCCAGGTCGCAAAGCAGTGAAAAGAATGATGGAAAAAGGGAAATAAAAAAAAGTCCACTAGGTGGCGCAGTTCAACTGGAAATCAAGTCAAACTAGACGCAAAACTCCTCTCTCAGTCTGCTCGTCAATAAATGCTGTCACTGTTCCCTCAGGGGTCCTACCACATGAACAAACTTCCTCCAGAACTGCCCTCCTTGAGTAGTAGGGATACTCTGCGCCAGGCTCCCGCAAACACACCTGTGCGAGGCATGGAAACAGACGAAAGAAACTGCACATTACCACTTTACCGCTGTGGAAGAGCACTCCAAAGGTAAGGGACCTGCGATCAGCCAACGAATGACATGCGCTACCACACAGCGTGACCGGTTGCCATCTTCTATGCAGGAGAGAAACACTGAGTATCTCCTAGTCGTTTACAAAGTCATAGAGCTGTGCCGGTCAGCGCGACCGGCGTAAGAAGTGTGCCGATAAAGCAGCCGTTAGCGTGATTAACCGTTTTGTGAAATGCAGTAGCCACACACCAGATAGGAGTAGAGGTGCCAACCTCCCTTCTTGCTGTATGGTCAGACTAGTGTGGGAGCGAGCCTTTTCAGAGGCCCACTGGTGCAGGGGTTCGCCCTTCTTTGTCCTTAAGTCCTTAGACTAACAAAATAGAAATTGGCACGGAAGCTGTAATATCAAAGAAAATAGATTTATTAACCTCACATGAGGGAGACTACGTCAATACAGTACCCTCAGGCCACTGTAGGAGGTAGTCCAAGGAGTACAGAAACCAGGGGCCTTATAAATACATTTGTTGCATAGTCAGCATGGAGACTCAAAGGGGAGGTACTGGCACATACAAGAATAGTTATTGACTAACATGGGTATACAAAAATTGCTTGCTCAACAAAGTGGGAGGGGAGACATTTCTGCTTACATCAGTTGAAACAGCCTGACAGTTCTATTCTAAAACAGGTGTATTCTAGCAGCTACAGGCCTTTCTGATCATACATTGCTCTGGCTCAGTGCTGAAGGAGTTAACTGTAACTGATGACTCAAGCAGAATAGAAAAGCAGGCAAGAGTAAAGAGACAAGAAGCACATGGCCAGCACATGGCTAACTAAAATGGCTGCCATAACCAAAATGGCTTCAGCTCATGCTAACAGCGATTTCTGCTAGTTTCCACAGATGACCCTTTTAGCATTAGCTGAAGACATCTCTACGATCTAGAAGGAACATAGAAAATATCCTACACATCTATTCTCAACATATTGCTAACTTCTTGGTCTAATACATATTGGGCGTTCACATTCTTATTGTTGCGCTTGGTAGGTATACAAGTAGAGACACAAAGGGAACAAAGCATCGGGCCACATTGTATACATAGACAGCATGACAGTAGGATCGCAAAAAATATACATAGAATTGTCAACAGTTTCCAGCCCCAAGTAACAAACAATGGGGCATATTATCTAAAAAGTGCGCTAAACATCGCAAAGCGTGTTTAGCGAGCACTTTTTTATCGCCGGCTATCGTTGGAATAATTTGCCATGCTAACAATGTATTAGCAACATTTAGCGCTATGGCGATAATTATTTCAGCCATAGCGGTGTTTTCCATGAAACATCGCTGGTTTTCCAGCGATGTTCCATGGAAAACGGCGATCACCTTGCTGATACGACCCTGTGGTCGTATCAGCATAATCCACCCCCCCCCCATGTTAGATATGGCTAACACCTGCTAATTGCAGGTGTTAAAAAAATGGCGAAGACCCCGGTTAGCGCGACTTTTCACGTCGCTAACTGGGGCCATGGCCACCTTGCTAATAGGCGATAGGCCTGTTAGCGGGTGTTTCCCAGGTTTGTTCGTCGGAACGCCCACTTTGCATGTCATTAGCGATAAATATCGCTGACATGCAAAGCGGTAAAACACGGGCGCTAATGCCCGAAAACTGTCTCTAACTGCTGTTAGAGACAGTTTGCTGATAGGGCGATAAGAATATCGCCGCTTTAGCGGCAAAAAGTGCCGCTAAAGCGGCGATAGTGCCCTTGCTAATATGCCCCAATGTCCCTAACCAGCCAATTAAAGTCCAAGTTTCTATATCGGGATGAATATCAGTGGTTGTTTTAGGCCGATTGGAAATAGCCAACAGCACATGTTGGATGCAATGTCTACATAAAAACATTTTAATAAACCTTCCAGTGTTCTTCTTTATGAGGGCTAGGGTACCAATGATATGTTCAGGAGGAGGGTAGAGTAGTATTTATCAAAGTGTGTACAAAACGTTTCTCTTGGAGAATGAACATCACTCCAAATACTAGTATTAAAGAGAATACACAGATTATCACAAAAACAATTTTCACTTCAGGGGACCAGGAGGACCAAACAGGGCCATGGGAATTAGGATGAGGAGCCGCAAAGGGCTGCTCCTCCTCAAAAATGAGACGACCAAAGGGGTACATTGCTAAAAAGTACTTGAAGAATAGAAGCCGCTGTACAACCAGCCAGAGGGGAGTCTTCTCCCTGTGTCCGTCTGAGCCTCACAGGCAGGCTCTTATTGTTCATCAAGTGTTCACTTCTCCCACGGTGGAGCTGCACAACTTGCAACTCAAGAAAACAATCACGGCCCAGTTTTAAGGGAAAAGTTTCTTCTTTCAGGATAGGGCAATCACCTTCCAGGGCAAACACCCTCAACGATCCTGTCCAGTGTCTCAGGCAGTGCACCAGTTTTCTTCACTTTAATCTAACAGGCACCAGAGGCACAGCACCTGTACCCTGAACTCAAGTCCTTCCCTAACTCCTGTGCTGCTCCGCTGGCGCACTGCTCTTTTGTCGGGCCACAGATTGTACCTAGTATGCCCAGGCACCTCTCGATCAACAAACATAGGTGCAGACTTGCATTCACTTGAGGACCAGGACTCAGAGGCCTGATGCTGGAGAATCTGAAGCAACCCTTGTTTCAAAGGGGGTCACCTCAAGCAAAGCTTCTTTGCCGTCCTTGTCGGTCTGTGACTCTCTCAGCTGGGCATCAAAAACTGGACCAACGCAAAGAATTCTCCGTCCTGATTTGTGACTCCGTCTTTTGTCCAAGACAGTGGCAGGGGTACACGCTTCACGTCACTTTCATGGGCCCAGTGCTTCCGGCCTTCTACCTTCACTGTGGTCCTAGTTGCCAGCAACGCCGGTGCTGGTTCCCTTTACCTCGGCTCCAAGCTGGACTGGCGCTGACTCCCCAGGCTGGATCTGATGTCCGGGCCCCTCTGGCAATGGTTGTAGGGGAGCAGATATCTATTGGTGGTCAGAACAAAAGATCTTTAGACAAGGCATACAAATAATCTATCAACAGAGAGGATACTCTATTTCAGAAAACTTTTTTAGTCTCTGGGCGCCCAATACATTAGCAGGGCACCCAAGAACCACTTCATCTATCTGAAAGTAAAAAAAAAACACCCTGGACCTATTAGGGAGTATAAAAGGAACTTTTGGTGAACTGACAAGAGTAAAACGTTACACGATTTGATTTGTTTCTCCCAAGCAGCCAAGGAAGTCTGTGTTTATTTACTAAATTCTGAGGGAAAAAGAAAAACAATACGGACATACTCTGAATCCTTACATTTGTGTATTCCTATATTATTCATCTGAAGAACCACAAAAAAAAAAGGAATTTTCAGAACAAGCATTCTTTTGTGCTTCTTGTCTTAACAAGCTTGTGTTTCATAAGTCATATAGTTCACTACACTTCTACTTATGAACCTTCCACTACTTGTACAGGACTGCAGACACTTCTAAAATTATTTTTCTCACATAAAAACACCTACATTTTACGCTTAGGACCATGCTCTCATGTTATAGGCGCGGCATGAAAATCTAAAAACTGCTAATTTAACAGGGATCCTTACTACATAAATAACTAACAAAACCTCAACATAGTGGGTACATGAATTTCTCCAGCAGAACCTGTTGTGGCAAACAAACTCCTATAAAGCAATATTTTCCTTCAAAATGTTTGCTAAGGATCACACGGGCGTCTTTCCTAACATTGTGAACCCTTGTGCATTCTACTTTTCACGATCTGGACTATGTAACATCATTTTCAAAGAAAAAAAAACCCTATTCACCAGCTCTAATAAGGGCTGTCAGCTCAATTACACAGACTAACTAATAAGAGACTAGTGATGCCTTTGCAAAACTGTATATAGCATGAGAATAAAATAAACAATAATGGTGCTATCACCTGAGATTTGTAAATTTGCTTACCCTTAATTTGCCCAGGAGCTAGCCTCCTTTCCCCCATTCGACAGTAGGTAACCTAAACAGGTGACCTCCTGTCGACAATATTTACCCCCTTCTTGGCAGCTGGGCACAAACAGACTTGTAGGAGGTAAATAGCACATTGAGCTAACTAGAAAACATTAATAACCAACTACCAATTCCTTTAGCAATTGTACTAGTTTAACATGAGGGCACATGAATGCAAACTGAATTTCATTGCCTCCTTATTTTAGCCCTTGCACAGTAAGCTTTAAACTAAAACCATTATTTCTATATGCATGGCAGAGCTGTTCTCTACACAGGACCCATATACGCTACTGCCTCTCCTTCTTTTCTTGTGACTTCACAGAACCTGCCTGGTCTTTTGCCAAAAATAATAAGCAAAACTTCTCTTTCTCTCTCTGCGCTGTCATCCCTTCCTTCAGAATCTTTTCCGAGGTCGAAGTGCCAGAGCAAGCCTTGCCCTTAGCCCTGCTAGTTTGCTAAATACAGAACTTGACCTCTGACCCTTAAACCTGCTGTCCCATGTCTGTGGAAGGCTATTCCATGCGGCCTTTACAATTCAAAGTAACTCTGGAGAAGCACACCTGAAAAGCAGTCCTGTTCCGTGCCTGTGTGCTGATAAATTTAAGGTACGATGCAACTTGTATTCTTAATTATTTATGTACTTCTTGTGCATTGTGCGTTGTAACACCTAAAAAATTGGCTCAAAATTTCAGTTTTCAGAATGCCATAATTCGCTCAGAACTATCGTGCATTAAGGCGCGCAATGTAATTCACATGTCTGTACAGCTGCTCTTTGCATAACTTTTAATAGTTTTTGTATTTGACACTGCAGCCATTAGGCCATACTACATTTTAAGTTTGTCACTAAGAGACAGTAATATTGGCGTTGCTAAATAGACTAATATTCAACCTTTTAATGTGGTGCAACAACATATTTTAACCAGTTGGAGATAGAAATCTTAATGTGCACATTGAAATCTGAATACATACTTTGCACAGGATAATTTTCTACAGTGCTAAATTTTATTGAATTGTCACAATTGTGTTATTAGACATTATAGGGATCACAATTATGCAAAAACGATTTTAGTGCAATAACTTTTAATAATTTTTTACATGTAGTCAGTTTTTGAATAATGATCACTAACCCTTTTTATGATTTCTACATATGAAAAGCAAGCCTTATTCCTTTCCTTTTACCTTGAAAATGCATTTATTTATAACACTAAGCACAGAAGCTTTTTACTGAAACAGAAAAAGTTTGTATTACTTTTTAGAGGGCAGTAATTATTTACCATCAGATCCACAGATGTGCTTAGTAGAAAAGCAACAAGAAAGAAAGTCTTTACTTTTTATCCTGTCTCTTTTATCCAAAATAATGAAACTGCATTTCTAACTTTCAAAATCAATAGTCTTTAATGCACGTGCTTTGATACCATTTTGTACCAATTTAAACCCTAGTCCCCACAGCTTGATCTGTAGCTTGTACCCGGGCAAAGCCATGTTTTATTTACTCAGCTGTGTTTTTTACGACCAGCAGGCGTCAACTTCCACGCTTCTTCAGGAGAAAAACCCTTTGCTGTATTCTAATGTCCTCAAAACGTTTGTAAACCATGGATTACCTCCATCTGTTCTAACAGACAGCTTCCTTCGGACAGACAGCTTTGAGCAGCTGTTAAAAGCTCTCTTTCTAGCGCCGGGAAAGAGCACGGTTCAGTCTGTATAAAACCCAGGCATTCCAAGCCAGTCAAAATCTATCGTTTTGCAATGTGATAAAAGAGGCGCTTTTATTTTAGCAGCAACTAATTACTCAGATAATGTGAATGCCTTTTAATATTAAATATAATGTATCTAAGAATAATGCTGTAACATTTTGTATTGAGTCCTAGTTGTGTAAAACACACAAATTCTTTTTGTTTTTTTTTCTTTCTGTGAGGCTTATTTTTTCCTATTGAGTGTTAATTCTAATTTTGTGTTTTACCATTGGGGCGATATAATAATTGAAGGCTCAGACATCTATACTTGCAGCAATTTAGCATATGTTATACAATTTATTCTTTGAATTTTAAAGTGTAATTCTTTCAATGACATCTGCAGAACACAATGACGACAACAAACCAAATTGAGCTCATTCCAGACATTTTCAAGAAGGGGGCCACACACTCAGAACACACAACACTGCTTGCTAAGGCAAGCCATTCTTACACAAAAAACACAGTCGCTACTCACTCAAACAAATACTTCACAAACATCACCACCGGTGTCAGTCCACAAACCACATAGACACTCAAACACATAATCAACCCACAAATCAACATTTAGGACAAAAGCAAGACGCAGCCCACAGACTGTGCCATGTTCAAAAAGACAGGCTCTAACCCCATATCTTTTCTAAAATACACCAAATTACCAATGGAGCTGGCGGAACACTCAAAAGCGCTCCGTATCACCATTTACGAAATTTACTAAGTGCGTAGATCAAGATCCTTTTTAGTGTATTTGTTCCACAGTGTACTATACATTATGGAAGAAGTACCATATTTAATATACATAAACCTATTTAGGTATCCCCTCTAGGGGAGTCAGCTGAGTACTTTGTAAATCCATATTGGTACCACCAAGACAGCAACACATTCTACGAAGTGTGCTAGGAGCAGGCATGCCAAAAATATTATAGTATATATAATATTATAACAAAGTAGTACTTAACGCAAACTGTACCGTTCAAGAATTAAAAAATTAGAGAAAAATCTCCTCATTACCTGCCTTTATTTGCTACAGCAAACAAACAAACAAACCAGAATCTTGGCCCAAGCTAATCCAAAACAAGAGTGTCGCATCGCGACCTTACCAAACAAAAGTCTCCAGCTTCCAACTGCCAAGCTATGAATCGACCTAATGGTCACTTTGAGACGAACGCCAAAGGGATCTCAGTCAGGGACCAGTCACCACCTGGAGGGTCAAATCGGGAAAATCGGAAAAGCACTTTGGTCTGCAAAGACAAGGGTCTCATTGTGCAGTGTACATCCTCAGCGAGATTCCAAACCTCCGTCAAGACCACTGTTTTGGGCGACCGCGTCTCCTGATGAGCCTCACGTGACGGGCGCCAATTTGTGGGAGCGAGCCTTTTCAGAGGCCCACTGGTGCAGGGGTTCGCCCTTCTTTGTCCTTAAGTCCTTAGACTAACAAAATATAAATTGGCACGGAAGCTGTAATATCAAAGAAAATAGATTTATTAACCTCACATGAGGGAGACTACGTCAATACAGTACCCTCAGGCCACTGTAGGAGGTAGTCCAAGGAGTACAGAAACCAGGGGCCTTATAAATACATTTGTTGCATAGTCAGCATGGAGACTCAAAGGGGAGGTACTGGCACATACAAGAATAGTTATTGACTAAAATGGGTATACAAAAATTGCTTGCTCAACAAAGTGGGAGGGGAGACATTTCTGCTTACAGCAGTTAAAAACAGCCTGACAGTTCTATTCTAAAACAGGTGTATTCTAGCAGCTACAGGCCTTTCTGATCATACATTGCTCTGGCTCAGTGCTGAAGGAGTTAACTGTAACTGATGACTCAAGCAGAATAGAAAATCAGGCAAGAGTAAAGAGACAAGAAGCACATGGCCAGCACATGGCTAACTAAAATGGCTGCCATAACCAAAATGGCTTCAGCTCATGCTAACAGCGATTTCTGCTAGTTTCCACACTAGGACCCAAAACCATGCCAGTCAAAGCGGAAAGCTGGGGGTTCCCTTTGTGCTGCAGCTGCTAGGAAACTGTGCGAAGACAGAAATGCGGTCGTAGGCTAATGTTGCGTAACTTTACCCCTCACGGTTGAGACCAAAATGACTCACTATTCTTTCCCTCAGAGTCTTTCTTCAGCTGTGCCAGTCAGCGTGACTGGCGGAGTACACTTTGCCCCAAAAAAAAAACCTTCCCCAAGCCGAGCTACGATGCTATTCACTCAACTGACAGTGTCTGTGAGGGAGAACTCCAGATGGGCAAGCCGGTGATCGCAACCTGACACGACCTGATCCAAGCGTGTAGGTGGATCTGGAGTGCAGATTTGGGCTGAGTAAAGCTACGGTCTCCGGATGACCAGTATGACATGCAGGTTTACTTTGAATTAAAGTGTACAGTACTCGTGCTCCTTATGATTACTCACAGTACTTTTCCAGACACCATCCAGCTTAGTTAATTAGCGTGTTGAGGTCCGGTTCTGTTGTGCTTCGCAGGTTCCTGGAATCCCATCCTCTGTCGCCAGTGTGAAATCAAGCAGGATTCCTAAACGACTCTTCCGACAGTAGAACACAGGAAACGAAGATGTACAAAACGTGTACAGCAGAAGACCTCAGCCACAGCTGTCAAACAGAACGCTCTCACAAACAACCTCACGCAGGGAGCTCAACGTAGAATCCTCGGTGCAGTGACATTCTAAAGCCTGTCACCAGGAGAACAAACCATTGTCATGTACATGGGAGGGGGTGAATGGAAAGAACAGTGTAACCCCACGAGCGGAAGATACCACAAAGACCTTTAACAATTGGTATAGCCTGAGTCAGAAGTGCTATAAGGCTATTAGAACATTCCACTTACTGAGGGTAAAATGTTCGAAATTAAGAAGGGAGAAACACAAAAACAAACATGGGAATGTTGAAGAAGATGTTATTATTACCCCTGAGTTTCTTCATTGTCTTCAATGGAGCTCCCGACATTCGAATGTTCCAATGTGTCTCACACATTTTCTATAGCTTTTTTAGCACACATTTTTCCAGTGGATCCACATACAACCGTATCATGAAAGCACACAACATCTAAGAGTCCTCCAACAACATGGCAGGTGCCAGTTTCAGTAGAACCATCCTAAATGTAATTATTTTAAGGTTGACATACATCTTCCATAGCTGGGCTATTGCTTGTGGATTCTTCTTTATTATGTGGGTTGATTGAGAGAGTAGATGACAATGTTACACTTGTCTCTGCTCGCTGAAGGCCTGCTTCACAAAGAGAATACATTTTGGAATGTATGGTATACCATTTCCCATGATTGGAATTCCTGATCACAAACTTCCAGGCTCAGCATCCCAAGAAGTATGATTGCTGTAATCTAAATACAGAAGGACATGTGTTGACATATATTCCTGGCATGTGTATGCTTTCTCTAACTGGTATGTATATTTCCAGTTTCTATTGTTTACAACAAAAAACTTTGAATATGGGGAATATTCATACATTTCCCTATACATTCTGCAGCATGTAAACCTGGATAATTTAGGTATATTATATGTATAGAATTTGCAGAGACGTGCAGGTATGTAGATAAGTGTGGGAAATCCACTTTAAATGCTGGGAAAGTTTTTTTTATTATTATTATTTTTATATTCCCACAAAGTAAATCCTTACGTCATTAAAAAACTTGTGGGAAAAAGCAGTAATGATCGTGCAATAACATGGAGACAATTTCATAGTATCAGGATGAAGCAGTTCTACACAAATGAGCAGTTGTGCACAATGTCCTGCATTCCCAAAAAACAAAAAACAAACACAGAATCAGTCCCGGTGGAAGGTCTCTATGCTAGTATTTGAAGGGCAATGTAGAATAATAATCATGGTGGCACATGGAACACTTTGGGGCATATTTGCAAGGGCCTTGTGCCACAGGAACATCACTTTTAATGAAGTTCCTGTGGCGTAATGCCCTGCTCCATATTTACAAAGTGGCGTTAAGCCACTTTTTGTGGCTTAACGCCGCTTTGTAAATCTAGTACCCTTTCAAGCAGGTATCTGTGTGAAAGGGGCATGCAATGGGTGTTGCTGTGGGCATTCCACCGCAACACCCATTGCTTTTTGATGCTGCCCCAGATTTACAAGGAGGTGTAAATCTGAGGCAGCGCCAAAACTAACGCCATGCAAGAGCAGGCTTTAGAATGGCGAAACGAGGAGAAATACTTTTATTTCTCCTCATTTTTGCTTTTTCTGTGTGCTAAGAGCGAAATGCCATGAATGATTGTTTATTGCAGGAAGGTGTTCCTTCCTGCAAATAAACATTCATCAAACAATGATGATTTGTACTTCTATGTGTGCTACAAAGATTTGCTACTTCTATGTGTGCTGCATTCAGCAGCACACATAGAAGTAACAAATCACCATTATTGATTGTTTATGTGCAGGAATGGACACATTCCTGCACATAAAGAAACATTACCTGCAATGCAGGCACCCTTGCACTATGGTGAAAGGGTGCCTGTGTTGGCGCTAGGCAGCTAAGTATAGTGTCAGCGCTAGGGAAAACACAGGGGTGCGAGGAATTGTTGTAAATACAGTGCATCCCTGCATTTTGGAAATGTCAGAGTACGGCGCTGCCAATTTTGGCGCAGCTCCCCGCTCCGACATTTCTTTGTACATATGCCCCAGTGTGTATTAGCAGAGGGACAAAATGTTGTGTAGGTATGTGCCGGTTGGACACTAGCAAGAAATATTCTGCAAGTGCCCCAAATATCTTTAAGCCTCCAAGTAGTAGGCTACATTTTGGGGCATATTTACAAGCCCCTTGCGACACTTTTGCGCTGCCGTTGCGTCACTTTTGTGACGCAGCGGCGGCGTAAACAATGGGGCCAATTTACAACGTGACGAATCTAGGGAGATGCGGCAAGTTGTAAAACCCTGCATCACATTATACCTGCGTCAGGTATAATGTATGCAGGGTGGGCGTTCCCACGCAGGAAAGCCTTGTAGAAGTGACGCAGTGAAATCTACAAGATTTCACTGCACCATTTCTAGGACGCCACTGCGTCAAAACCTTACACCTGCTTGAAGCAGGCGAAGGAGTGACCAGTACAATAAGTATAGGCCTCAAAATGCATTGCTGGAGTTGCGTCGTGCTTGCGACACGACTCCAGCAATGCGTGACTTTTGGGCCAACAGATGCGTCAGAATTTAACTTGCATTGTATTTTCATACCACTCCTCAGACACTTTCCAGGGAATGTCTACGTGGGGAAGTCTAGATTGCCCTTACAGATTAGTAAGATTACACACTTTTGTAGGGTCTGTACATTTAGATCATGCCTCTGCAATATGTTTTAGACGTTAATGCTTTTGTGGATTGCCAATAAGCTAAACATGAGCGAGTCAAGAGCATTTCTATGTCTACGTCTCACAAATGTACCAAGCTTTGAAAACCAGGCCCTGAATTTCTAGAGACATAGAACACAATGTATGCTCTCACATTTTGCCACTAGATGGAGCCAGAATGCAATTTTCTCCTTCGCACGAAGGGTTCTTTCAAAACCACAAATAGGTTGAGAATGGTAACTAGGAGGACGAGAGCACTCTGGGGTTTGGGTGTAAATGTAGAGTAGTAGCAGGGCTTTAAGTGGGCCGGGTCTCACCGGTGCTCAGCACCAGCAGTTTTTTAAAGGGGGCCTCGAAACGGGTCTCTATCGGGCTCTGTTTTGTGCCCTGGCACAGGCGGTCCTGCAGTGACAGCAGGCACATCGATGTGCGCGTGCTCACACTGCTCACTTCTCACTAGTGGAGAAGTTACGGCATGACGTCATGCCAGGTGAGCGTTGCAGGGGAAGGGAAATCCTATAAAGAGAGTCATTTTCTCTCTGGATTTCCCTTCTCATTTTTGAAACTCAGGAGCAGCAACATTGTTGTGGTGCACCAGGGCTTTAAGTCGAAGCTTTTTCAATATTATATACAAGTCATAGTTGCTGCTTATTTATCATATGCAACTAACAACCATTGACAAAGCCAATAGTCGTGACTTGTTGTAGGAATGATGTTACTTGTTGTATCATATATCTGGATGCAATGACAGAAACAGCCAAATACAAGTCGGGCGGCACACTAAGCTAAGCACAGATTTTTACCTTACGTGTTTTTAAGCCACGCCCTTAAATACATTGGCCACGCCCCTTTGAGAGACCCCCCCGTTTTTTCATCCCACTAAAAGCCCTGAGTAGCAGCATGGAATTCTGTGCAAGAAGAAAAAGAATATACTCATTGACAAAGCCAGTAGTTTTGACTTTTGTAGTTTTGTTGGGAAGTTTACCAAATTCCACTCACTGACAGTACAGAGAAGCATTAGTGGCTGCTATGGGCCTGTAATGGTGAGGTGAGGAGGGGGCAGTTTAAAAAAAAATCCACTTACCTGCCAGCTGCCGCCTTTCCTCTGTCCAACGCAGGAAACAGGAAGCACACAGGCTCCCAGACTCCCCTAAGCCAATCGCAACGCTGTTGTCACCAGCATGACAGCACGTCGTGATTGGTCTGAGCGCCGTGGTTCGGCGCTCAGACAGCGACTGGGAGCCTGTGCATGTTCTCCAACAAGGCTGTGCAATACAACCGGTTGGAGAACATGCTAAGGGCACATGTTTGTTTGGCCGGCCCAAGACGGCCGGCCATACTGTCATGTGCATTTAGAAAGTGCCCACCACTCCTCCCCCTGCTCTGTGGGCTGCCCAGCCCTGCCCGCACCTAAACAGAGCCACTTTGGAAAAATAAAATAATAATAACATGGTGTTATTATCATTTTATTTTTCCTGTGGTGTGACGCTCCTCTGCTTTGGCGGAGGAGCCACCTCTGCAGGGAAGGCATGGGTTACAGCAGTGGAAGTTTATGTATCACACGCAACAGAAAGCAGCAAAAGGGCGAGCCTCCCTCACTCCCACAGAACAAGTACAGCACGCAGCTGCCTTGCAAGCTTCCACACAAACAGCAGGTAGAGCATGTGCAGAAGCTTTGCCAGCCCCACTCACATACAGCAGACATTCAAGCATAAGCAGTTGCAGTGCAAGCTTTCCTCACATATAGCAGATATTACAGCACAAGCAGCACAAGCAGTGCAAGCTTCCCTCACAAACAGCGAACATTACAGCACAGGTAGTAGCTGTGCAAGCTTCCCTCACAAACAGCGAACATTACAGCACCAGCAGCCGACGTGCAAGCTTCATTCACATACAGCAGGCATTAAAGCATAAGCAGTAGCAGCGCAAGCTCCCCTCACAAACAGGGAACATTACAGCACAACCAGTAGAAGTGCAAGCTTCCCTCACAAACAGGGAACAGTACAGCACAGGCAGCAGAAGTGCAGCTTCCCTCACAAATAGGGAACATTACAGCACAGGCAGCAGAAGTGCAAGCCTCCCTCACAAACAGCAAACATTAAAGCATAAGCAGTAGCAGCACAAGTTTCCCTCACAAACAGGGAACAATACAATGCCGCCAGCAGAAGTGCAAGCTTCCCTCACAAACAAGGAACAGTACAGCACAGGCAGTAAAAGTGCAGCTTCCCTCACAAACAGGGAACATTACAGCACAGCCAGCAGCAGTGCAAGCTTCCCTCACAAACAGTGAACATTACAGCACAGGCAGCAGCTGTGCAAGCTTCCATCACAAACAGCGAACATTACAGCACAAGCAGTCGAAGTGCAAGCTTCCCTCACATACAGCAGATATTAAAGCATAAGCAGTAGCAGTGCAAGCTTCACTCACAAACAGGAAACATTACAGCCCAGCCAGCAGAAGTGCAACCATCCCTCACATACAGCAGACATTATAGCATAAGCAGCAGCAGCACAAGCTTCCCACACAAACAGGGAAAATTATAGCACAGGCAGCAGAAATGCAAGCTTCTCTCACATACAGCAAGCATTACTGAACAGGCAGCAGAAGTGCTAGTTTCCCTCACATACAGCAAACATTGCAGAACAGGTAGCAGAAGTGCAAGCTTCCCTCATATACAACAAACATTACAGAACAGGCAGCAGAAGTGCAAGATTCCCTCACAAACAGCATACATTACAGGGAACAGTACAGCACAGGCAGCAGAAGAGCAAGCTTCCCTCACATACAGCAAACATTACAGAACAGGCAGCAGAAGGACAAGCTTCCCGCACAAACAGCAGACATTACAGAACAGGCAGTACAAGCTTCCCTCACAAACACTGAACATTACAGCACAAGCAGTAGAAGTGCAGCTTCCCTCCAAAACAGCGAATATTAAAGCACTGGTAGAAGAAGTGCAGCTTTCCTCACAAACAGAGAGCATTGCAGCACAGGCAGCAGAAGAGCAAGCTTCCCTCACATACAGCAAACATTACAGAACAGGCAGCAGTAGAGCAAGCTTCCCTCATATACAACAAGCATTACAGAACAAACAGAAGAAGTGCAAGCTTCCCTCACAAACAGCACATTACAGCGAACAGTACAGCACAGGCAGCAGAAGAGGAAGCTTCCCTCACATACAGCAAAAATTACAGAACAGGCAGCAGAAGCGCAAGCTTCCCTCATATACAACAAACATTACAGAACAGGCAGCAGAAGTGCAAGCTTCCCTCACAAACAGCATACATTACAGCAAAGGCAGCAGAAGTGCAAGCTTCCCTCACATACAGCAAACATTACAGAACAGGCAGCAGAAGTTGAAGCTTCCCTCACAAACAGCAAACATTACAGAACAGGCAGTGCAAGCGTCCCTCACAAACAGTGAACATTAAAGCACAAGCAGCAGACTCACAGCTTCCCTCACAAACAGCAAACAATACAACACAGGTAGCAGAAGTGCAGCTTCCCTCACATACAGCAAACATTATACAACAGGCAGCAGAAGTGCAAGCTTCCCTCACATTTAGCAAACATTACAGAACAGGCAGCAGAAGTGCGAGTTTCCCTCACAATCACCATACATTACAGCCCAGGCAGCGGAAGTGCAGCTTTCCTCACAAACAGAGAACATTACAGCACAGGTAGCAGAAATGCAAGCTTCCCTCACAAACAGCAGCCATTACAGAACAGACAGCAGAAGTGCAAGCTTCCCTCACAAGCAGCAGCCATTACAGAACAGGCAACAGAAGTGCAAGCTTCTTCACAATCAGCAGATATTACAGAACAGGCAGTGCAAGCTTTCCTCACAAACAGCAGCCATTACAGAACAGGCAACAGAAGTGCAAGCTTCCCTCACAATCAGCAGACATTACAGAACAGGCAGTGCAAGCTTTCCTCACAAACAGCAAACATTATAGCACAGGCATCAGAAAAGCATTTTCTCCCACAAACAGGAAACATTACAGCACAGGCAGCAGATGTGCAAGCTTCCCTCACAAACAGCAAATATTACAGCACAAGCAGCAGAAGAGCAAGCTTCTTTCACATACAACAAAATTTACAGAACAGGCAGCAGAAGTGCAAGCTTCACTCACAAACAGGGAATATTACAGCATAGGCAGCAGAAGTGCAAGCTTCCCTCACATACAACACCCATTACAGAACAGGCAGCAGAAGTGCAGCTTCCCTCACAAACAATGAACATTACAACATAGGCAGCAGAAGTGCAGCTTCTCTCACATACAGCATATATAACAGAACAGGCAGCAGCTGTGCAAGCCCCACTCACATACAGCAAACCTTAAAGCATAAGAGTAAGTGCAAGCTTCCCTCATATACATTAAAAACGACAGCACATGCAGCAGCCAACCTTCCCTCACATACAGCAAACATTACAGAACAAGCAGCCAAAGTGCAAGTTTCCCTACATTGAGTTGGAGTAAGTGACTAGTCCCACTTAGATGGATGCTCACAGGAAAGGTGTTGTTTTGATTGCTAAAACCTTTAACTTTGTTAGATAAATCTATACAAAACTACCCATGAGTAGAGACATTTTAAGATATGGGCAAAGTGGGCAATATTCCAGGGCCTCCACCTTCCAAGAGGCCCCCTGGTAAAATGGTTGGGATAGTGAGACAACTCTCTCTCTGTCTCTCTCTTCTCTCTGTTTGTCTCTCTCGTTCGCCCTCTCTCTTTCTCTTTCTCCCTCTGTCTTTCTCCTTCTTCAACTCTCTATATCCGTCTCCCTGTTTCTTCTTCTATCCCCACCTCTTTGACTACCTCAACCTCTCTCTGACTATACCTAGCTTACCATTCTCCTCTTTTCTACCTACCTACCTATCTTTCTGTCCACCACTTATCTGTAGCTCACCCTCTTTACCTCTTTGTACTTCTCTGTCTACGCTGTCTACCTCCCTGGATCTTACTCTTACCTCCTGCTGTCTACCGTGCCCCTCTTTCTACCTCATCTTTCTCTACTTCACCTCTCTCCACCTCTATATTTCTGTATCTCATCTCTCTCTAGCTCATGAATCAGAACATCGCCATTTCAAAGTTATTGAACCAAATCTCTCCATTCACTAACTTTTAACCTCATTATGAAAAACTTCTGTTTTTCTCATGTGAGGAAATTAGAGCTCTCTTCTACCTCGAAGAAGAATTGGGCAGCCTCCTGAGAAAATGCAAATTTGTGAATCCAGTTGCCTGGCTCGCAAACTCTACAGTGAAAATATTGCAACTTGGTTCATGTGAGTGATAGTCATAGCACACTTCAAATCCATGGTCGGCAAGAGAAAGCAGAAAGCTGCAACAGAGAGCGCTCTAATATCCACACGCAACAGAGACGTTATGCTCCCTCCTCCTGCTGGAGATGAAAGCCCTCCAACTCTGGTTGCAAGTTACCTGGCTGCTTCCGGTGAAGCTTGGTGGAGAGAGCAGCAGTTTCCATCCATCCAACCCTGCGCTGTGATATGCTGTGCACTGTGATATGCTGTGCACTGTGAAATGCTATGCACTGTTATATGCTGTGCACTGCGATATGCTGTGCACTGCGATATGCTGTGCACTGCGATATGCTGGGCACTGTGATATGCTGTGCACTGTGATATGCTGTGCACTGTGATATGCTGTGCACTGTGATAGGCTGTGTACTGTGATATGCTGTGTACTGTGATATACTGTGCACTGTGCTATGCTGTGCACTGTGCTATGCTGTGCACTGTGATATGCTGTGCACTGTGCTATGCTGTGCACTGTGCTATGCTGTGCACTGTGATATGTTGTGCACTGTGATATGCTGTGCACTGTGATATGCTGTGCACTGTGATATGCTGTGCACTGCAGCAGTGGCCGCCATAAACGAAGGGTGGTGGGGCAGGTGGGGTCGCGCGGGAGGCGTTGCACGGGGGATACAATATTAAAAAAAAAAAAACTTACCTTTTGCCGCTGGCCACTCCAGCGTCGCATCTCATCGTGCCACCGCTCCTCTTCTTGACTGCTGGTCCCAGCAGCCCCTGGGAGAGACTCCCTGTCCAATCCCCGCACGGCAGAGCAGCTCGGGGATTGGTCTGAGCAGGCAGGAACGACGCCCTGCTCAGACCAGGGAGTCTGTGGGGTTTCTCCATCCCTGCCTCTCCCAACACCGCTGGCTAAGAGTCGGCAAATGTAAATTAAAACGATGCAAGAACATTGTTTTATTTTACATTTTCTGGCTCTGAGCCAGGCAGTGGGGCGACACTCCTCCGCCATTGCGGAGGAGCCGCCACTGGTGGTGCGCTGTGATATGCTGTGCACTGTGATGTGCTGCCCACAGCATCACTTCAGCCCACAGTCCAATTCAGAGGAGACAAAGAAAAAGGACTCCAAATGAAAAAAATTGCTTTGTCTCCTGTGTTTGGTAATGGAGTGGCTGCTGATCCAAGAAGTAGAATAACATCCGCCCACCTTCCCCCATGTTGCTACGTCATTCGCCCCACTCTCCCCTGTGTCACTTCTGATGCCCTGTCCACATGAAAAAAAACACTTTTGCGTTTTATTTAGATACCAATCCAACTCATATGGGTAAGTAAAAAGAGAAAAAATGTGCCTGCGTCCATTGTAGGAGTACACATGCTTGGTGGGCACACTTGCAAACTGCCGCAAGCAGATGCGTCAAAGGCTTTTTGTATTTGTTATTACTTTAACCACGCTGCACAGCATCTCAGAACACCGTTGGTAACCCCAATAGGTCACAAAAGCTGGACCTATTGCCTTTGCCAATGCTTGATTCTACTTTTCTCTTAACATAGTATCCTTACATTAGTGAGGTTTCCTATAGGCACTTCATGGGTGATTCCTGTAGAGTTTTGACATTACGGTCTCCCTGGCAAGAATGTCCTTTTCTTTCTGGTGCTCGTCGTCCTTCATTTCACAAGCCCTCAGTTAAAAAAAAATAAAAAAATAGAAAAGATAGAAAAATCTCATTTTAATCATTAAAAACATGACAATATTACATTGATAAAAGTTTACATTAATGATGTTGCTTTATGTCAAGAAGGAAAGTATACAAATATACATGAGAAACAGCTTCCCTTCATGAAAGCAAAACAGCTTGGCATTTCATGTTCATTATAATGTGAATAAAAAAGTCCCATAGGGTTTTCCCAGATTAAAGACTTGCACCTCCCTGAAACTGTCCTCCCGTCCTACACGAGTTACTGGAGTAGTTGCAACAAATGGACGAGCAGCTGTTCAGAAATAATGTTTGTGGCACTCAGAAAACCATTGGTAAGTCCCATTTTTTCCAAAGGTGCAACACAGTGGAAAACCCCAGATCAATTTTCACTTGTAAGCTGCTTCCCACCAGGTAAGAGGAGCGAGGGCCTAACCTAGGGGGTACTTGATTTTCTCACTCTTGTAGGGAGTGCCTGTGGTGTTGTAGCACTGATAGCACTAGATTAGCCAGATCCAACCTAGATCTAAGAGGACTGATCCATGCAAAAGTTTCAGGTTTTCTTCGGTGTCATTGTTTTCCTTTTAGACACATTGGGCCTCATTTACAATATTTTGATGCACGGCAGCTCAGCAAGCCTGCCTGCTGCGCTGCCATGCGTCAAAATAAAAGGGTAGGAATGCGTCGTATCTTCAAAATACGGCACATCTCTGCCCTCTCCCCTACGCTGTCGCACAAACAGCAGCTGTGAGCCAGCGCAGGCACCTTTGCGTCATTTTGCAAGGGTGCCTGCACTGAGGGGATAATTGTTTTTGTGCAGGAAGGGATACCTTCCTGCACAAAAACAATCTTTAAAGGCATTTTCCTCTTTCTATAAATGCTGCAGGGGAGGCGTAGGATTCTGATGCATTCCCAGGTTTACAAAATGTTGCAAATCTAGGAATGCGTCAAGTTCTATGGATTTTGCGTGGGAACACCCACAGCAACACCCATGCAATGCCCCTTTCACCCAGAGTTACACGTGAAAGGAAAACATATTTACGAGGCCATAAAAAGTAATGCAGGGTGCCTTTACATGGCCTTGTAAATATGGGGAAGCCCATTGCGCTGCGTCAATAAAAGTGACGCTCCAGCAGCGCAATGGGCTTGTAAATAATCCTCACTATAATGTACATTTATCTTCTGTGGCTATCCTGGACATCCGGCATTGATGCAGTTCTTTTAGACCTAAGTTAGACACCTTTCAGCTACTATCTTCACCATCAACCAAGAGTCTGGGATCCGCAATAGGGCTCTCACCTCCTTCTGTTCCACAGCATAACCATGAAGGCATAAGCCTTTTGGACTATAATCATGCTGGTTAGACAGAGCGTCAGATTGGCCTTATTTTAAACTTCTAGTAATGCTGTCTTGCTGCTGTTGTCAGCATATGTATATAACATTTATAAAGCGCTTGGACACCAAGGGTTTCATTGCACATGGTTGCAAATCCTATAAGAATATTTTCAGAGAACTTAACATGTTATTGAGAAAAGATAATTTTTTGGGTGGAACTTGACAGCACACAACTCCTTTTCTAGCTCGAAGAGTTACCCCTTTGTCATTCCGCCACCAATGAATGCAATATGGCCAACTGTTCATTGGTGATTGGCCTCTAAGTTCTCAAATGTAATTTTCCAAAATCCTCCTGGCTCAAAAGCATGTACTTGTGTGGGACACCTTCATTTAATCACCCTCTAATGAGGACCTGCTGTAAGCCCACATCTGCGGGGAGCAAATTAGGCTTTCTAATTATTCTGGTTCTCACATTGAACCCTCAAATCTCACAAAAGGACAACTGTGTTTTTACGGTCTGGATATTTATTCATTCCATTTTCACCTTTCTGTACTATATGTCAGTGCTAGACACCTTTGTGGGAGCTAGACTGAACTATGTTATTGCTATAAAATGGCTCAAAACATCCATCACACCTGAGTAAGACTATTAATTGGGCTGGAGAATTTCAGCCACTTCTCCTCACACCCTTCATCACAGGCAGGTTAACAAAACATTCAGATGAAGATTCTGGGGCCTATGGAGCCTATTCACAAACTCCTTTGTACTACATTATTACTACTCACATACTACAAAATGTTATTCACTGACTTTCAGGCAGAGGCCTACACCTCTCCCTCCCCTATCTTTTGTATGCGGAGATCTCCACCACCTTCACCAAGGTGACAGAGAGCTCCACACATGTGCGCCTATGTTTTAGTAATAGATGTGGGAGGGCCAAGAGGAGTGGCTGGAATATACGAGAAATATGAAAATGGGAAATACTTACTGCAAAATGGGTGGGGATTTTAAGGATGGGTTTAGGGAGGAACAGGCTGCTACAAACACCCACCCATAAAATAGTAGGTCCATTGTTATCCACAAACTGCACTTCAAAAGTTGTGGAATTCATTTTGTGCTATATTTTAGCACAAAATGCATCTTGCATCAATTTTTGACACAAGGATACCTTTTGGGCTAAACAAAGCGCACAAAAACACAATTGCTGCAAACAACAGTGACTCGTGTTTGTTTCCATTGCTCCCATGCTCCTGCACTATAATTTTTCCACTGCAACAGCAAAATTCCTCAAGTTATGCAAATTACGCTGGCGTAATTTACATTTCGTGCAGGTCTACTTCCAAGCTGCAGTTAGTAGACTTTCAACTGCCAATTGATAGCTCTCACACACAAACAAACGCTGCCTCTCTGCTCCTCAGCCGGTTAATAAAAGCAAATAGTCTAACTTTCAGATGTGGATACCTGTGACTTGCATTTTTCTATAATGGCCGCAAGGTGGCAGAAAGTAACCACATAACTGTAAACGTATTGCTCAAAAAGCTTCTAGCGGTGGCTTGGTACTTCCCGAACACCGAGTTATTAATCTTGCCTTTTGAATTTAGGGATATTTTACCTTAGTGAATGCAGTGCTCATGCACAGTACAAAAAAAATCCCAAACGTCATATAAAGCGTGGTCTAAACCCTTGTGTGGGTGTTCATTACTGGTTTTAAAAATGTTCCACTGGGAAATCGGAAACCAGGAGCTTTGGTAAAAAGAGATAAGATACTCATTGGATTCAAAGGGGCATATTTACAAGCCACTTGCGCCACTTTTGTGTCACTTTTAACATGGGGAAAGTGACGCAAAAGTGGCGCAAGGGGCTTGTAAATATGCCCCAGAATTGTCACCTGGCCGTAGGTTATACGCCACCTGCAGACAAACACGTCTTTTTTTAGTTTTGTTTTTTTATTCCAGGCATTTTTTAATCTAGGATTGTTCACAGTATTGATGTAAGAGCGCAGAGCTTTACTGTCTGAAAAAAAAGAGATAACAAAATTGCAGACGATGACATCAGATCATTGCTACAAAAACCTGTGTGCAATGTGAAAATCACGGGCTTGTATTTCAGCAAAGTCTTCTCAATTGTTATGTTATACAATTCTTGTACAGCACAAATTTTACCACATACATTCGTCAAACTCTTGTGTGCGTGCAGTGGTGGACTGTCCCTGTCCGGTATGGGGGATTTCCAGGGGACTCTGGCGATATGGAGACTGATTTTTGGTAGGTGAGGCACCCGCCGTCTCCAGTCTCAAGCCGCCGTAGGTATGCTCCGGAAGCCATCAAGACTTCGAAAAGGTAGGTTGTATCAAGGCATACAGTGGCTTGATACGCTGGGCGTATTCGGGAATGTATGTACGTCCGAAGTTCAGAAAACCCAGCTCTCTTCCTTCTACCGCCTGTAGGGTTTGTAGCCATGAAACGCAGTGACAGCGGTCTAATATAGATACAATGCGAACGAAGGGGCTTATTTATGAGTGGGTTGCGTTACTATTGCACCACGCAACGTGGTACATGCGTGACGCAAACCTCCAAGTCAGATTTTTAAAAGTCACGCAAAGCCACTTTGCGTGGCTCTGAGTGGCTTCAAAAATCTGAAGTAACGCAACACAGAGCAAATCGCTGCGCTGCGTTGCGTTACTCTGCCCTGGGTAGGCA
The DNA here is from genome assembly GCA_963921515.1 of Calotriton arnoldi. Classification (NCBI taxonomy): domain Eukaryota; kingdom Metazoa; phylum Chordata; class Amphibia; order Caudata; family Salamandridae; genus Calotriton; species Calotriton arnoldi. The sequence goes on along the minus strand of CAWUFW010004431.1, from coordinate 865,262 downwards.
TTCCAAGGGCATTGTGTGGGTGTTCCCATGCAACTCCCATGGATTTTGACGCAGCCCCAGATTTACAAGAACTTGTAAACCTGGGAAAGCGCAGAGATATTACATTATCCCAGAGGAAGCGTAATGAGGAGAGACATCTCTAGTTCTCCTCGTTTCTTCCTCTTTTTATGTTTGCTGCATTCTGCAACACACACGGAATGAGGAAAAAGCCTCCCAGGATTATTTTTTTGCAGGAAGGTGCCCCTTCCTGCACAAATAAATTCTGCATGCAACACAGGCACACTTGCACCATGGTGCTAGGGTGCCTGTGCTGGCGCTAGACTGCCAAAAGGGCGTCAGCAGAAGGGAAAGGACAGGAGTGCACTGTATTGACTTAAATGCAATACATTCCTACCCTTTCACTGTGACGCAGTGCAGAGCAGCGAGGTGACTTGCTGCACTGTGTCACTTGCTCAGAAATGCACCCCTAAGGGAGTAGAGTAGGGCACCCTCTATGCACAGAAGTTGTGGAAGGGAATAAAGGAGGCACTGAATTAGAAAGACAGCTGCATCACTGTCACAATGTGCCAACCCGCCCTTGGTGTTCTCTGGAACACTTCCCACCACTTGCCCTAGCATAAAACAAAGAGGTTTGGGGCCAGGCTGAGCCAGGAGTGAAGGGTTGTTTGATTGTTGTTTGGGAGCAAAGGAAGGAGGGCTAAAAGAATGGACAGATTAAGAAGAAGCAGAAAAGGCCACTGAAGAAGTGGGGAAGAGAGAGGAAAAATGGAGACCCTGGAGGATGGCCTGGTCCAAGGGCAGCTGGCTGGACAATTGAGAAATGGTAGATACCGGAAAGGAGATCATATAAGGAAGTTAAATTCTATTGTTTGTTTAAGGTTATACATTTGGGTAGAAGTGGGGTTGGAAATATGTCGAGTATATATGCAGGTTTTTATACCAAAGAGCACTTGCATCACTTGCAGCACTGTCTACATTGAAATTTAAGGAGTGGTACCACTATATCGTGCTCCTATACTTTTTATGAATTATGTTACACTATATATATATATATATATATATATATATATATATATATATATATATATATACAGACAGTCAGACAGACAGCCAGACAGATAGATACATACATACATACAGACAGACAGACAGACAGACAGACAGATAGATAGATAGATAGATAGATATCATACAGAATAAAACCATAAAATATAAACAATTGAATAAGAAACAATATATTAATTAATTTACAAAATAAATAAAATCTTAAAAATTGAAAAATCTAAATCCATAAAACACATTTACAAAAAATACATAAACATTAACATAAATTTAAAATGAAAACAAATACTATAAACAAATAAAGCAATTAATGCTATAAAATATATTTAACCAAGATTATAAAAACAATCGGAGTCTAAGAATATTAAAAATGCTATTCCCACTCTGGTTTATGCAACAGTAGGGAAAGTGTTGGACTTCGAAGGGTTTTATTTACTATTTCTACTCCAGTCAGTGGAACAATAGGGAAAGCGTTGGACTTAGGAGGGGTGAAATTTACTATTATGACTCCAAATAGGGCATTAGTAGGGAAAGTATTAAGTGCAAAGAGGTTAATTTTACTATCCCTACTTTAGTCTAAGAAAGAGCAGGCAAAGTATTTCACTTTAAACATATTACATATATGAGTAACCCTATGAATGTAGAAAAAATATTAAACCTTTAATTAAAAAAATCAATTACCCATAAAAAACAATGCATTATTGTTAATTAATTATTACTTAATTAACTTCCCACCCTAGACCCCTACAAACCTAGCATTCTTCAACTAAAAAAAAAAGAAATTATATGAGTATTCCACAATTTACATATTTAAAATTTAATTAAAGGATGAATTACAAACAATAATCAATAGTTTATTAATTATTACTTAATTAACTTCCCAACCTACACCCCTACAAACCTAGCAGCCCGCAACTAAAATATAAGTAATATAAATAAGTAGTCCATAAGTAACATAATTAAAAATCAATTAATTATTTATTTAACAAATGATAATTGTTAATTAATTATTATTTAATAAACTTCCAACTCTATGCCCCTACATATATAAACCTAACAGCCTACAAATAAAATGTAATGAAAATAAATCAGTGTTACACAAATTGCATAATAAATATTGATCATTTAATTAAAATGTATTAAATAATTCTCAGTTAATTATTACCTAATCAACTTCCCACCCTATACTCCTACAAACCCCAAACCTGCTACAACACTATAAATTACTATTACAAATTAATTTAAAAAAATCTAAATCACTTGCAATTAATCACAAGCTATGTTTTAAAAATAATTAATAACATATATATAAACAACAGTAACACATAAAAAAATAAATCAACTAAAACACATTAGAATAATTTAAAAAAAGATTTTTTTACCACGAAATTAGTAAACAATATATTAAACACACTGATGCTATTTGCAACGATATTACCTCCAAAACAATATGCTTGTCAATGATATTTGTGCATCACAATATTTGTGTGTCACGTTATTTCAAATTCCGATATTTCTGTCTACTAATATTTTTTCACTATATTTTGTCCAAACACCCCGCCTCTTCCCTCTCACCGCGGGAGCTACTGTAGCTCAGTGAGTGCAATGCTAGTGAATATGTAGCAGTGGACCCATTGGGAGAGTCTCCTTCTCACTTGCAGAATGTTGGTTGGCAGCGTATCCTTCTTCATTTCCTGATCTCTCATGTTTCTCCTTCCAAGTTCCTTCTTTCTTCTACATTTGTGCCTCTACATTTAGCTCTACTTACTTGCTCCTTCTCACACCCTCTGCTCCTCTTCATTTCCTCTTACCCATGGTCCCTCTTTCACCGCCATTTCTCCTCTTCACTCTCCAGATTGTCAACTTTCTCTCTTATCTCCTCTCTCCCTCCCTCCCCCCTCACCTCCTACTTCCTTTCTCTCCCACCCTCCTCTTCCCCCATTCTTCTATCCTCCTCGTCACTGTTCACTCACTACATTGACTTTTCTATACTTCCTCCTCCTTTGCGACCTCCCTTGCGACCATGTACCAGTATCCATTCCTAAGACATTGTTTCCTCCTCTTTATTACCCCTCACTCCTCTCTTCTGCTTCTAATCCCTTCTCTAACATTAACTCTGACTTGCACTTCTTTCTGCTGCTTTCTACCAAACAAGCACTCTCTCCTCTCCTCTACTTTCCTCTCCTATTCTCTCTCGTGCTTTCTTCTGCCTTCTTCAGTTCAACTCCCTCTTAACTTTCCACATCTCCTTTTGCTTGTTTCCCTTACTTTCTTCTCTCATTCCTGTCCTCAATAATCAGCCATTCATTTCCCCTTTTCTCTCTCCTTCATCTTTGCCCCTCCTCCTTTCTCCCCTATTTTCCCTACCTTCCCGTCTCACTTTTCTTCCTCTTATTTCTTTCCTTCTGTCCCCTCACCTCGCCCTAACCTTTTCTCGCCCTTCTCCTTTCTATCCCTGTCTTCCTTCCAAGATTGTTTATTTTTCTCTTTCCTCTTAAATGAACAAGCATATAACAATATTATCCTCTCTACCTGAGGGATGAAGGGTGAAGATGGAGACCATGCAGGATTTCAAAGCATTGAGAAAGCTTGAAATAGATGCACTAAAAGTCACCGGATATACAGAACTGGAAAAAAGGCAAACCATATAGGCAGGAGAATAAAAAATGTCTAATAAATAGCTCGATTGACTGGGTCCTGGCATGTTTTATAAAGTTCAATAAGATATCTCTATCCATTTAGCGTAGACCTCCCATACCATGGCAGACTCTTCTCTGTAAAAGGCCACAGCCTTTTCCTGTGATATGAACTAGGTCATATATCATGGAATGTAATTTCTGTAATGTCACAGTCAGGTTACAGGTCATGTGATGCAATTTCTTTGAAACCTGAAAAATCCTACCTCTTTTTGATCATAGAAAGTTTCTAAGTTTGCTATAAGCAACAGCACTGTATTAGCAATGCTGCACTACCAGAAAGTTTGAGATTCTTATGATGTTTTTATGTTTTTTACCATGCCAAGTGGACTCGCAGTCATAATATGTGATTAAGCTTCTTCTTTGTAGTGGGAGGATGAACAAAATGAATGGAATTGAAATGTAGACTAATGCTTGGTAGATCATATGCTAATTCAAATAGCATTCTTTGAACAATTTGTATTATCTATGGCTTTTTGGAAAAGTTATTTAGGGAAATCGTGATGTAAAATGCACCATTTTCCCACCAATTTCTCAAAATTATCTTAGACTGTGGGAACCTTCAGCACTCCTGGAGAAGGTCAGGCTTAGTTGGCAGACCATGAAAGTACTAGAATATTTAATGAGTGTTCTTTCAAAGCATGTGGGTTTTGATTAAAGTTATGCGAAAAATGTTCTTTAAAATGCACAACTTGATCCCATTTTTCAAAATGTTCTCTTAGCTCTTTGAGATGGTCAGCCTGAATTGTTTCACTTATTGCAATTCTCATCCGTTATAACACCCTACCACATCATAGGACATACCTGGACCACTGGATCACAGCAAGTTACTTCACATTACATGTGGCCTAGATCAGATTGCAAGGAAAAAAACATGTGGCCTTCGGATCAGTGCTTAATTTGTAAATAAAAACTTGCCGGTGCCCAAAGCTCTCCTCTGAAACACGCGGCTGCTGCAATTAAATGCGTGAGCACAGAATACTGAGGCAGTGTAATCCTAAAGCCATCTCGGGCCTCTTCAATCCGTTTACAGCCACTCCCTGCCCAGTGCTTAATTTGAGCCAGTGGTTTCCGGTGCTCAGCACCGGCACTTTATCATACAACACCGGAACGCTTCATGAGCACCAGCTAAGGACAAATTAATTTATGGTAGGCATGGGGAGATTAATGGATTTGCCCAGAATCACAGGATGTTGAGCCAAAGCCAAAACTCAAACCTGATTCCCCAACTCCGAAGTCGGCAGCTCTGGCCATTACACCACATCCTCTCCCCACTTTCATGGTTAGTAGTTGGTTCTGTTTTAGGCGGTGCTGTTAGGAGAAATGGGCTGGTGCAAGCTGCCTCCTGACGAGAGCCCAGGCACTTATTTCTTTACAAATTAACCACTGTCCCTGCCCCATCAGCTCACCTTCTCCTTTTGTGACGCTTTTCCGTCTTTCTCTTCCTCCGTTTGTCCGATATTTGTATTTTGCTCGCAGGAAATGCCTGATGCAGAAAAATAAGTGCCGGCCTAAAAACAAAAGTGTCTGTGCCCCCCACCGGCAACCACCGGCTCAAATTAAGCACTGCTTCTGATGGCAAGTAAAAACTGTTTGCATAGAAAGATGAAGCAGGTGAGGACTGCCACCCTATCTAGCCTGTCAACACCCATGCTTTACTCAATGTTCAAATATGTCTTCGGTCAGCTTGTTATTGTTAGACTATATATGGTCTCCAGCTTCACCCTTGAAGATGTCACAGGTAGTGCCTCTGGCATGTGTTTCTGTACCTTTAAGAGTAGGAGAGAAGGTAAAGGAACAAGTTAGGGGAGACAGAGAGTAGGTATAGAAAGAAGAAGGGAGGAAAATAGTAGGGGCGGTGAGAAAGGAGGACTAGGAGGTAGGAGAAGTGATGAAGAAGAGAGAGGAGATGGTAGTGAGAATAAGGGGGAGAATGGAGGCAGGATGAGCAAAACTGAGACAGAAAGGTAGGAGAGAGGATTATTTAAAGCTGGAGTTAGGGAAGAAAGTGAGGATAGGAAGGAAAAGGAAATGGAGAGATACATGAGAGGGAAGGAAGAAGATTGAAGAAAAAGGTGGAAGAAGAAAAGAGGGATAGAAAGAAAGAGGGAGCAGAAGAATGAAAGCACGGGAAAACGATTTGGGGAAAAAGTTAATCTGTGATGAACTATGTTATGTAAAATTCTCAATTTTTCCAAATTTGCTTTCTTCAAAAATGTCATAGAGGGAGCACCTCCTCTTCCCACCCAACTCCTCGTTCCACTGGCCGCAGTGACTTGCTACACTTACTCACTATGTGCAAAATGGTGGCTTCTCTGACAAAATTAGCTAGAGTGGCTTTCGACTCCCAGTCCGACAAGAGGTCGAGTCTCCTGACTTCACCCAACACACGTGGAAGAGTATTAAGTAGGTACAGTATTTGAATCTCAGTGTGGATTTGTACTGTGTGTATGCATGTGTATGCCCGCGCATGCATTTGTCAGTGTATGTGTGTGTGGTATCTCTCTGTTATGGTGCCTTTCTGGTCCTCCTTGGCCTAAGGAAAAGGACCTTGATGTTAATCTTTCTCCATCGCAGTGTCAGTGCATCCTTGCACAAGTTATATGTCTCCAACGTTAGTTTGCAATGTGCAATTTTTAGTGAATCTATATTTGGTAAATATGTAACCATCACTCAGCGTAACTCTAGTAGTTATATATCTTGTCACCTCTGCAATGTTACCTGTAATGTCTGATCTAACGTACTTCGCTCTACTGTAAAGCGCTCTGACACCTCTAGGTAAACTATGCGCTATATAAAATCGCATAAATAAATAAATCATTGTGCACATCTCCTTGTACTGCTAATTGAGTATCCCTGACCCAGTGTCTTTCTTTCAGTACCATTGCGTCCTTGAGTCGCTATTCCCATGTTCTGGTCTCCTGTCAGTAGGCCACAATACCAGCACAAGTGTCTATGTCACCTGTCTCAATAATGATGTCCCCTGCACCAGCATGCACATGAACCCTCCCAGTGGCACCTTGACTAAGGTGCCAAACTTCACTTTTCCAATGTCTGTAATTCCTTGTTCCAGTGCCCATGTCACTCACCCTCAGAGCTCCTATATTCTATGCCCTTGTGCATTCTCTGCACAGTGTCCATATCTTCCATATCCCATTGTGTGTTTTTCCCTGTCCCAGCATCAATGTACTCTTATTATGTGAGTCCCTGAGTACCAGTATATGAGACTCCTTCTCCTAATGTCAGATTCTGTCCAGGGCCTAAATTCCTGTTCAAGTGTCAGGGCATTTAAAGTGAGTGACCTCTCACCCTGAGTAAGAGTCTCCCAGGCGTACTGTCAATGTGTTCCTTATGTCTGTGAATTTTTTTTAGTGGTGTATGTGTATTAATTTTCAAATGTCTGTATCCTAGTGTCCAAGGCTCTCTTGTCCATGTATCCATGTCCCCCGTTCCGGTAACTCCAAGTTCCAATATCTGCGCCTCCCTGTTTCAGTGTCTGTTTGTACCTGTTCCAGTGTCTGCATCTCCATGTTTCAGTGTCTGTGCCTCCAGGGGCCAGTGTCTGTGCCTCCAGGTGCCAGTGTCTGTGCCTCCATGTTCCAGTGTCTGTGCCTCCATGTTCCAGTGTCTGTGCCTCCATGTTCCAGTGTCTGTGCCTCCAGTTCCAGTGTCTGTGCCTCCATGTTCGTGCCTGCGCTCCCATGTTCCAGTGTCTGTGCCTCAATGTTCCAGTGTCTGTGTCTCATTGTTCTCGTGTCTGTCTCTTCTTGCGCTCAACATCCAGAGGCTTCTGACACTACTAGAAACTGACAATTCTGATCGTGCAGAGGCAGCGATCTTTGCGGTGGATATCGGGAAGGCTTTTGACAGCATGGAATGGCCTTTCTTTATGGTGTCATGGAGTGCTTCAGCTTGGGCAGGGGTTCATGGCCTGGACCAAGCTACTGTACATGGGCCCTTCTGCCAGAGTCCAGATGGGGCAGGATATATCAGAGAGCTATCGGGTGGGCTGTGGAACTAGGCAGTGATACCCATTGTCTCCCCTGTTATTCACTCGGTATCCGGGCTGAGGGTCAATTGGCAAAAATGTTGACTGTTCCCTACATTGGTGAATCGGAACCCCCTACAGGGTTGATGGTATTGTAATGGGAGCCCCGATGCCTGCAATACCTAGGTGTACAGATATACTATGACGAACAAACTAACTGGATGGGCACATCAAGAAGGCAATCTGAGCTCTCAGGACAAGCATTGCTTTTCTTCTTTTATCGGTCTTGGGCCGAGTAGCACTGTTAAAAATGGTTGTGCTCCCCCAACTATTGTATTTTTTTCATGGTGCTACCAGTGTGGATCAGTCTGGCGACGTTCCGGGAACTAGACTCACTGAGCACTGCCTTCCTCTGGGGCTCGAACCTCAGAATGGCGGCTCTGACCACAATACAGACTGGTGAGAGTGGGTGTCCTAGCAGCTCCCGACTTTGAATTGTATTATCTAGCGGCGCAGCTCCAGTGGCTGATGCGTGGCTGGTGTGCAGACGGATGCCAGGATGGGAGATGGGCCCTTTTGTACTTGCTCTCCCCCGACTGGTCAGGGTGCTAATAAAACTGACATGCACTTCCAAAGACGATACCATGGAATTTCAAGTGCTACGGCGATTTTGAGCCAGGTGTCTGCAATGGGGGAGACTGGCGGGATATTGTGAACTGGGTGGCAGCAGAAGTGTCCATAATGGGCAATTTGATTGAAGTAGAGGAGCTTTTTCCATTTGAGGAGTTCCGATAGGAGCACGATTTGCCTAGGGGCCATTTTCTGCTTCATTATAACGTGACAGCCGCAGTCTGCAGACATTGGAGCCCGAGCGGTATAGAGTCTAAGGGGCCCATTACGATGGCGGGCGGAAGCACAACCGCCGTGCTGGCGGATGCAAAAACCACCAGTTACCGCCGGCATGCAGCAGTCCACACGCCCGCCCAATTACGATGCGAAAAGCAGGCCAAACACCGCCGGCAAGCCAGCAACACCGTCCGCCATCAAAGTGCGCCCGCACACGTAGCGGCGCAGCCCAACTGACACACACCGTCCGACGAAACACGTCCCGCCCGGCGCATAAATTACGATGCCGCAAACAAACGGCTCCCACGGCAAAGAGACACCGCACGTGAAAGAGAGGCGGAAACACGGACGCAGAGCACGGACAACGAAGAAGCGGCACCCCGGGCATGAATCCAGCACTGCAGGCCCTTCCCATGCTTCTGCTGATGCACCACCAAGGACGCAACGTACCGCGGAGACGCAGGTAGGCACACACACAACAAGTGCACGCAAACAGCGCACACAGTGCAAGGGCGGAAAAAGCGGACAACCCCCCACCAGCGCGTGCACACTACACATCCACCATTGCATCCACATATGACACACAGGCCAAATCCTAACATCGCAGAACACATGTGTACACACCACCTGGGACTAGGAACCAACCACCCCGTCACGGCCCCAAAGCGCCGATGACGCCGCCACACATGCGCACAACGCAGAGGCCAACCGCAGCGCCATGCATGCGTCGCACACAGACACAGGGACACAACCAAGCAGCACACACACCAGCCCCACCCCGAACGCACATGACACGTGACAGGCCGGCCACAGACATGTCCCCAACGCCCAATTCACGGACAACACCCAACGCCACACAACCGACGCACACATGTCAGTGAAGTCACGCAACAGCAGGACACACCCCAGTGTAACAAACATGGCGAAGCACACAGCGGCGGCAACACCAACTAGGAGAAGCAGGGCCCCTTCGGGAAGAGGAACGCCAGTACCACACTGAAAAACCCATACCACCCTGCACATATGAACAAGACACATGAAACGGAACACCAAAGAGCCCGGTGACCGACAACAGGTGGCCCAAGAATTACATCCACACACAAGGCCCAACGCAGAGCGGAAAGGCAGCCTGCCGCCCACACAAGGGAGAGCAGACAGCACTGAATGACCTTCCATTCCAACACCGAAACCACAGCCCTACGACAGAAGCCGGTGAATACAGCCATTGTCCAAGAATAGACCAACACAGGCATGCCGAGGAGACCGACCACAGGGCAGATAGCGCATATCACAGAAGCACACAACGGACGGGGAAGAAAGAAGAAAACACTCCCCCATGTCGGCCACATGCAAGTTAATTGGAAGGAGTCACACAGCACCGACCTTGAACTGTCTGAGAAGCATGTGGGAAGAGGGCCCGTGTCCTCCAAACAAGCCAACAGAACACAAGTCCTGTCTCCCCACGACTACACAGAGCTCACAGCAACCCCGGAGCGTGCACATTGCAGACTGCACACACAGCCGGAGCACGCCACCTCTACGAACCGCTGCGAAATGGCAACCGCAACACACCTACCCAACTACGCCGAAGAGCTCAAGCTGTACCAAACCAACACGATACATACATTGGGATGCGATCTCCTGTCCCTGCTGAACGTAAGTTACCGACTGACTTACCGCATCACATTGTTCAGCTGCGTCATGCCCGTCTTCTACTGTCGGAGGTGTCCCTACCAGCATCCCGTCGAGATATGCCTCTCCAACCCGGCATGTCTGAAGGCGGACCTGCTACCACTACTCCTCCCTCTGGACGCACACGACAGGGCCTGCTCTGCCTATGGGGGCATGGCGTATGTGGCCAACATCGCACGCGCACTGAAATGGAACCACTGTGCCTCCACACGACGGATCATCGAGAACAGCTACATCGAATGTCACCCAGCATGCCCCATCATGGTCCTCCAAGGGACAACCTACGAACAACACCTTGACAGCCACCATCCGCTTCATTGGCTGGCAAACATGTACACCACCAATGACATGGAAGCCCTGCTGGACGGCATCGCATACCTGACAACCTGTAAATACGTCGGACCACAACGCAGGTTCCCCGAGTGACCTATGAAGTCCAACCCCGCACCCATGCTCAGCTTCCGCACGGACTGGCCAGTCACCACCACAACAGCCATACCAAACGACCGGCAACTGTAACCACACCATCAACGACATCGCCATGACATCGGATATGACCGGGACATGCACACTGTTCCCCATCACATCCAGGAACACCGCATGCATCGTGGGAGGCAGTGGCATGGGCTCTGTGCATCGCACCCACATGGACGGAACTGCACGAACAACCAGGACACGACATGGATCCAGCGCACATGGACACACACACCGCTCAGTGGACATGAATAGGTCGCCTGGAGTCTGTGGGTGCTGCACCCCTCCCACCCCCGCCCCGGGAATCCCATACCAGGACCTTTGCATGGACGACAAGTACATACAACAACAACACGACCCCAGTGACTGTGACATGTCCAGTAACCACCACAGTGCAACAACAAGTGGCACGCCGCTGCATGCACGCAAGCACATGCCCTGATGTCATCTCACATGCACGCGTGCATGAGGAACAACCGCAGCAAACCTGTCACATGGAACTGAGATGGACTGTGCCCATGATGCCGAGCGGTCTGGTAGGCTACATGTATACCGTCTGTGTCAAAGTCCGCAGCTCCACAGCTATACGTAAATGTACATTAGCACAGCCTTGGCCAAGCAGATGTAACCCCACACCCTATCCCATTTGTTATCATGCTCAGTATATCCTCAACATGTATTCCGCTGCCAGTAGTGTCCACTATACTGCATCACAGAGGACAGATGACTCAATATAATGTTTGAAACCAAAACTGTCTCCGCTGACTCATTTCACAAGTACGAATGAGAGAGGATGAGAGTATGTGAAGTACACGGCAGTCGTGACATGACCATGTAGTCCACTGGTATTGGATGTCAACGCAAATGAGTAGCACTACTGTGGAAGACACACATGTGTCGTGTGAAGTCGTATGGACGCAGTGCTCAGGTGGGTGGGTGCGACGGGTAGATGCGCACATGCCAAGTTGGAGCACGCCGTGTTGGGAGGGGTCATGAACAGTACACCACCGCTTCCCTGGGCATTGTGAGAGGACACCTGTCGGGGGGAGTGAACACGTGTGTGCACAGCAGCCGGGCACACGTACAAGGCGGTACCAGGCGCACCTCAGCCCACCCTCTGTGGACAAGCTGGATCCTGTTGTGCGCCCGCCATGCCCCTTGACAAGGCACACACAGCCCCAGTCGACCAGGTGTAACCCCAACATAGTCAATCCGCACAGGCGATACAGGGCACGGGATGGCAGTGGAGCATGGTGTGTGACAGGTCTCCTCGCGCTCCTCCTGGTCATATCACGCAGGCAATAGAACCTCAACGTCTAGCATGGCACAAGTCAAATGGAAGTGTAGGGGGGACGCACCACAGCACGAGCAGCACTGACGTCACGGGAGGTGGCTCGCACCATCCCATCCATTGCCCATCATACCAACCACGCCACATGCCATTGCGACTAAGTGCAAGCGCGTGCGCCACCACCCCCGAGCCCTCCCCAGAGAGGCCAAAGAGTGAATGTGTGGGCCATCAGCCACAGACGGACGCGGCCTGGCCGCAAGGGCAGCCACAGCCACTGGGTGTCGCAGGTGGCGGATCCGGAAGGCGAAGACTGTGATGCATAGTCCATGCAGGCCGGGTCTCCATTTGGGGCACCACGCAGGTGGACGGCGTCCCGCCACACATCATACCCTGAGACAGCCCACTCGTGCAACTGGACCCACACATACACTCCTTGCCCTCTCTGGTGCGAGCTTGGGGCTGCCTGTGCAAGCGCTAGCCTCGCAGGTGAGCATGCATATTGGGGGGGCGAGGGGAGGACATGAGGGCTGGGGCGAAGATGACTGTATCACTGTCAGTTAGTACAAGGGATGACCCAGATGTGGAAAGGAAGAGACGTGTCCCGTGTGTACTGCAACTAGTCGCCAATTCAACTACCCCCCCATGTCCGGAATGTAAGCCCGCACCTAGGCCCGCCCATCCGCCACATCGAACATACCACCAGCACGACAACCTTCCCATTCGAAACACTGACTGGGGGTGGCGACCAGTGAACAATCATGTGTAGCCTACCCACGCGTACATGTGGGCCCTCCATGATCCATGTCACCTGCGGCAAAGACATGACATGCGCAATGAGGGAAGTGAGGAGAGCTGTCCGCCCCACGCGCAGAAGGTGCATCAGCTCCACAGACCCAGCAGCGAGTCCAGCAGGGGTCACATGTGCAGGGGCAGCTGTGCCTGGTGTGAAGGCACATGCATATAGACAGCACATCGACCAATGTGTAGTCTGCCCACATCCACAGTCCATCATCATGCGGACATAGGAATTGAACACAGGGCAACACATCTTAGTTGGTGCACCCACCGTGACCAACAATGCGCAATCATCGACGTACCCGCCCTGTGCATGGCCCCCCACCCAACGGAGGCACATCCAGTGCCACCATCCCACACACACAAGCCTTCCACGGAACATGCTGTGTCCAATGGTCAGTACAGAGTCAGCGCCCATCTGGTGGATCCTGAACAGGAGACACATGCACACACATGCCAGCTCCCACTATGTACGACTGCCACCTGGCACGTGCAATGTAACCTCTCACCTGTGACGTGTGACTGCAAGCACACAGCCGTCTTGGCATGGGGCTGTCAATGTGGACACCAGTCAATGTTTCGGGAGCTGTGATCCGTACAGTGCTGTACATAGGGTGCAGTGCTGACACCTACTACTGTCTCATATCCCCTCGTGCCACAGGTCCCACTTGTATTGGCCGCTCAGCCCGTGCCCACATCGTCGTCGTCGTGTGCCATACTCATCCAGCCTCGGAAGCAGTTCCATGCTCAGCAGACACTCATGTTGCCGTGGCGTTGCCGCTTGACGAATATGCAGTCAGTCCCCATCAGCACGCCCCGCAAGTCATTGGGGCCCAGATCCCCATGTGCATGCACATGGCAGTGGTATGTCTCACTTGCCATTGCCATTGTTGGGAGACCTGTGTAAGTGTATTGTGGCCGTGCCGTCCCAGCTTGACAGCTGGGCTGTGGCTCATGTGCTTGCTCAGTCATGTCAGTGATGTGTATGCGAAATTGCTATGTGCCGTGTTGCTTTGACATGTGTCCTCTGCCATTTACCCCAGGCGGAGACCGAACATTGACCGCCCATACCAATTGCTGGCGGACATGGACGATACAGAGGTTATCAGGAAGTTTCGGCTGGACAGGCCAACCCTGCATCGACTGTGTGCCATGTTAGAGCCCCATCTCCGTCCCCGCAGGGTGTATCCGACTGCTGTCACCCCCACGGCTAAGGTGATGGCCGCCATGCATTTCTTCGCCACTGGGTCATTCCAGCACACAGTGGGCAGTGGAGGAGGGATGTCCCAGCCCATGTTCAGCAAGGTGCTGAGGGATGTACTGGCAGCCATGATGCTGTACCGAAACAGGTACATCAGATTCCCCAGGGCTCGTGAATTGGCGGCAGTGAAGGGTGCATTCTATGCCCTTGGCAGAATCCCACACGTCGTGGGAGCCATTGACTGCACACATGTTGGCCTTGTTCCACCACAGGCCACTGAGCACCTGTACCGCAACAGGAAGCACACGCACTCCCTGAATGTGCAAGTGGTGTGCCTTGCGGACATGGTGATCACCCACGTGTGTGCCAAGTTTCCAGGCTCGGCACATGACGCACACATAATGCGCAACAGCATCTTGCCACGACTGATGGCCAATATGCAACAGGATCGTGCCTGTATTGTCGGTGAGTATGTGGAGTGGTGTAGCGTGCTGGTTGTGCGATGCTGTCCCCTGTCCAGTTGGAATAGCAACGGTTCTCTGTGTCCCTCACACCCAGGTGACTCTGCGTATCCGAATGGGGCATGGCTGCTCAGTCCATTGAGGAATCCTCGCACCCCAGCAGACGATCGATACAATGAGGCACATGGGAGGACCAGACGTGTGGTCGAGCGTACCTTTGGCCTCCTCAAGTCCAGGTTCAGGTGCCTGGACCGCACCGGGGGTGCACTGGCGTACTCCCCACAGAAGGTGTGCCAGATAGTGGTGGCGTGCTGCATGCTGCACAATCTGGCCATTCGGAAGCAGATCCCCCTCATTGTGGATGACGGAGATCAACCAGGGCCCCAGCCCGCAGACCAGGACAGCTCGAGTGAGGTGGACAGCGGAGAGGAGGAAGCTGGGAATGTGCGCCAGCAGCTCATCGCCCGCTACTTCACTTGACGGTGAGTGTCCATGTACGACGGATGATGTGTCTGTATCTATGCAGGTGTGTGTGTGCTGTGTCAGGGTGGCCGTATGTTCACTGCGTGCAGTGTGTCAACGCTCCATGGCCAGGGTAGTATGCCACTGTTGGTGACTGTGGCATTGTGCCCTATTGCTCTGTGCGATGTGTGTGCATTGCTTGTAGTTGTTGACATGTACTGTGTGA
Source organism: Calotriton arnoldi (assembly GCA_963921515.1). Classification (NCBI taxonomy): domain Eukaryota; kingdom Metazoa; phylum Chordata; class Amphibia; order Caudata; family Salamandridae; genus Calotriton; species Calotriton arnoldi. The sequence goes on along the minus strand of CAWUFW010004431.1, from coordinate 850,068 downwards.
TGGGTGTGTGACACACTCATTGAATGTGCTCCTGTTCTGTCTCCCACCCCTAGGTCCCTACAGGCCCTCCGGATTCCATTGCCATGCCACGCATCAGGTGCCCTTCCGCCCAAGGTGGCCGATGTATTCCGTACAAATAAAACACAGGGCACAAACAGCAGTTAGTGAAAAAGGTGCATTTATTACAAACTGTGACATGTGATTGTGTGTAAGGTGATGACAAAAGTGGTGCGTGCAGTGACAATGAGCTGTCGGTCATGGCTGCGTGATGATCAGGGTGTACCCACTGGTTCTATGTCCATAGTCCAACACACACATGCCATCCAGATGGCTGTGTGGAGTGGGATCGTAGAGCAAGTCAATGCAGTGGCTGGTCAAGGAAGGCTGGCGGAAGGCTGGCTGGCTGCCTCACTTGCGACTGGAGCGTGCGAAGTCCTCCCGGGAGATCTGTTTCCTCTTCGGACGGCCCCTTCCACGTTTGGGAGGGGGTGTGTGGTGGCGACCTGCTGGTGGTGGGTGAGGTGTGCTCACTGGCTGTGGACGCAGGGGAAGTGGACACTGCTGGCCGACCCTGCGCCCTAGCAGGTGGTGGCGGAGGTGGTGTTGCTGGCCTTGCCTGTGACCCCAACGCCACCACCAGCTGGCCCATGAGGTCCACGAGTTGGTCCATACGGGACACGAATTGGCCCATATGGGCGTCCATGGACCTCAGCACCCCCAGCACCTCCCGCGTGTCAGTAGCAGACCTGGCCCATTGTCCTTGGGCCTCTTCATAGGCCCCAAGGACTCTGGCCATTTGAGGCAGGGCATGGCTCCCAGGGGAGGCTGGCGTTTCCCTGACCCTGCTCCTCCTACCAGTCCTGCTGCCACCGGCCTGCCCACTAGCCACATTGCTCACCACGGTCCTCGCTGTGGCTCCCAGGGTGGATCCAGTCGGCCGGGCCACCACCTGCGCTGGGGCTGGTGCCAGCGAAGACGTGGTGGTGGTGGAGGCGGTGGTGGTCGGTGCGGCGATGGTGGCGGTTGCGGCAGTGGTAGTGGCCGCAATGACCGTGTGTGTGGCCGCAACGACAGTGGCAGCAGGGGACTGGGACTGTTCAGCATCCCTGGATGATGGGTTGGTGGGTAGGAGGGGTCCTGGGGAGCGGCTGGGCCCTGCCACGCCAGATGGGCCAGCTTGGTGGTCCGTGTCCGAAGAGGTGGACAGATCCTCCAGATCCGTGTGTCCTCGTTGGGGGCTTGTAGGCTGGCTGTGCTGGCTGCTGTCTCCATCCCCAGCGTCCAGCAGTTCGTCACCTGTGGAGAGAATGAGATTTGTTATTGTGTTGCACCTGGCGAAGTATGTATTAGTCGTCTGACATTGGCAGTTCGTGCAATCTCGTACATGGGTTTCCCGGAGGCGAGTGTGTGGCTGTGGCATCTGTAGTTGTGTGTGCTAGGCAATGGGACTGTGTGCTGTGCACATGTGGCATGGGACGGATTGGCCATGCCGATGGGTGTGTTGCTTTGCCCCTACTCATTGTGACTCTGGTGTATGCGGGCTCCTGGCCCATCCTGGGTCTGGTTTGTACTTTGCTTTTGGAGTTCAAATGGAACGCTTAGGAACGCATATGGCAACATGGGGGCCATGCCCCAGATTCGCATTTGGGAGGGGATATGCTTTTGGGGTTCAAATGGAACGCTTAGGAACGCATATGGCAACATGGGGGCCATGCCCCTGATTCGCATTTGGGAGGGGATATGCTTTTGGAGTTCAAATGGAACGGTTAGGAACGCATATGGCAACATGGGGGCCATGCCCCAGATTCGCATTTGGGAGGGGATATGCTTTTGGGGTACATGCTGTGAGCCATGGGTGCCGAACGTGACATGTGTTGTGGCAGCATGACAGTGCATGGTCTGAGGTGTGTGCATGCCTGACATGCCCTGCATATTTGCTGTCTGTTGTGGTTACTGGACATGGCATTGGACGCATCGTTATGAGTGAGTGATAGTTGTGTGCCAGCCAACGTATTGCAGTTGTCCCATCTCCTTGGTGTGCGTGCTGCCCTGTGCCATGTGCATCACTGCAGTGCTCGGGGGGGGGTGTGGCCCATGTTGTGTGTTGTTGCTCACAGTGTGTCGTGTGCTTAATTGACTTCTGGCACATGGTTGGTCATGGGCATGTGTCTTAGCGTGACTGCTGTATGTGTGGCAGCTGTGCGGATGACATGCCTTTCATGAGACTGGGGCTGACGGATGGGATGGATGGTATGTTGTATGTGCATGGTGTGTCTGTGAGTTTGATGGGTTCAGTGGTGTTCGTGTGCATTTCTGTTGTTCCGCTCTGTTGCGTCTAGTGTTGTTTGTCTTACATAGGCGTAGTTGTGGGGTGTGGGGTTGACAGGCAGTGGGGGCTACATGGACAGGACTTCAATGGTGTTTCGGTTGTGTGTGATGAGTTGCACAGTGGCTGCCGTGTGGGACTATATTCAGTGTGGCTTGTGCATGCAGACGTGGCTCCTTCGGTGTTGCTATGTCTGTGATGGGTCATGTGGGGTGTGAGTCTGCTGTTCATGTCCGTGTGCACATTGTTCACTTGTTCGTGACGGTGGGCGGTGCTGCGTGTCCGTGTGCTACGTGACATGTCCCATGTGTTGGTGGTGTTATGGTCCTCATGCCTCCAGTAATCCAGCCCTGTCCAGTTTCCCACCTGCAAGTTGTTCGTGCGTGCACTGTACTGGATGCCACATGGCTCTAAGCGGGGGTGCTCCATGTTGCAGGTTTGTGGGGGTGGGGGGGTGTTGTGGGTCGTGGGGGTGGCTGTACACCCACTGACACCGATTGCTGTGGACCGTGATGTCTGCCTTTCGGCTGTCGTTGTGCACTGCGGTGGCTGACACGTGGCTGTGGGGTGTGGGGGATGCTCCTCCTTGCTGTGCTGTGGGACTGGGGCCTGGTGTGTGTTGTACTTGGGCTGTTTACCGTCCCACCCACTGCACTTTGTGTTCCTGCCACTTACCTGTTACTTGTCGGTTAGTGCAGCTGTGGCGGACACATGGGTGTGGTGGGTGCTCGTTGTGGCGCTTCTGGCATATTTGGGGACCTGTTGGTGGTTACGTGGCTGGCTTAGTGTACACATGTCCCCACGCATCTTACAGTTGTTCGGTTTGGGCTGTGTGTGGTAGTGTCTGTTGCATGTGTGTGTGATGTGTTGTGTATTGTGTGCTGGACATGGGGGTGTTTGTCCCTGGGAGCTGTGGCATGGTAGTTGCGCATGTGAGTACATAGCGGTGTGCTGGTATACATTAGTTTGTACTTACCAGCCTCCACTCCCCCTGCTAATCCGGCGAGGATCTCCGGATGGATTACGACTCGCACCTTCTCCTCCCACGCTTTGAAGGTCTTAAAGAGCGCGGGATTCCCTCCGCCAGTGACGGCAGCCAGCTCTCTGTTTTTGCCCTCCTTCTTCTTGACCAGGCTCTTTACGTCATTCCAACGTTTGTTTATCTCGGTTCTGTTCCTGGGCAGGGTCCCGACTGCATTGACCTGGTCTACGATCCGGGTCCACATTCTGTTTCTGGTGGCTAGTGGTGTGTGCTGGACCATGTTCCCATAGATTTGTGGGTACACCTTGATGATCTCGTCGACCATGACCGTCAGCTCCATGGGCGTGAACTTGGGCATCCTTTGTGGTGCCATGGTGTTTGTGGTGCTGGTGCGGTGTGTGTTGTATAATGTGCAGGGGGTTTGTGGTGCCGGGGTGTGGTGGTGGTGGTGGTGGTGGTGGTGGTGGTGTTTGGTGGTGGTGGTGGTGGTGGTGGTGGTGGTGGTAGTGATGTGTGCGTTTCTGTGGTGTGCTGCTGTCCTTGCTGTGTCACTGTGTCCTCTCCTCTCCTCTCTGGTTTGCAATGTAGCAAGGGGTTGTGGTCTGTGGGAGTGCTGCTTTTGTACTCACCTATGTGGGTGTGTCCTCATGGTCTGTTGTTTTCAGGTGTGTTGTGTCTGGGGTTCTGGCCTTTGTATTTTTTGTTTGTCCGGGGGGTGTTTTCGGGATGTGTACTGTGCTTGTGTATTTGTGTGTGCCTTGCTGTGTGGACTTGTTGGCCATGTTGTGTGCTATTGGTTTTGTGTGCGGATGGTTTCTGTGCAGGTACGTGGGCGCCATGGCTTCTGCCGTGTCGATTCTCATCGGCGTTGTTTGCACTGGCGGGCGGTATATTTGTTGTTTTCCGCGCTCATGGCGGTGCGATCGTAATTTCACGTGCGGTGTGTCGGCCGTGTGGGCGGGCGGTTTTGTGTTGTCGTGCGTGTTTCCGTCCGTGGCGGGCGGTTTGACTCCGACTCGGACGATGGCGGGCGGTATTTTGTGTGATTTTTCCGCCGATGGCGGTTTTCGGTTTGTGTACTCATAATGGCGTGGTCGGTGTTCAGGCGGTGTGTGCGGGCGGATTTTTGCCGCTTCCATGCCTGGCGGATTTTTTTACGCCGGGTATCGTAATGGGCCCCTAAATATCGAATTTTAAATATCGATATGACAAAATATCGAGTTTTAAATATCGAGTGGACAGAATATCAACTGTCAAAAATATAGTGGTACAGAATATCGAAATGCAGGTAAGAAATATCGATTGTCATAATACCGAAGTTAGTAATATTGTCAGTCATAATATCGTTGTTAAAAATATCGATTTTTTTTTTAGTGTTGTAAATGTTAGTATATGTATTAAAAGTATATATTATTTTTGTAATGTATGTTTGAATTTTTTAAAAGTAATGAATTTTATGTTAAATTATTTTTGCGTATTTTAGTTCTGTAGCGGGTTGTGGGTTTATAGGGGAATAGGGTGGGAAGTAATTTAATTATAATATATTAATTAGGAATTTTTTTGAATTAATTAGATATATGTTAATTAATTTTTGCGTAATTTTATTCTGTAGCGGGTTGTGGGTTTATAGGGGAATAGGGTGGGAAGTAATTTAAATTAATAAATTAATAAATTAATTAATTAATATTTTTGTATTTAATAATTTATATTGCCAATTGAGTTAATTAATTAATTAATTATTAATTAATTAAAAATGTATTATTAATAATTAATAATTTGTTGGTAAATATGTTAATTGTGTTGAAAAAAGTTAATAATTAGTTATTAATTTGATATTAATTATTAATTATTAATTTGTTAATATGTTAATTGAGTACTTTTTTTAGGAGTGGGTTCATTGTTGATAGGGGAGTAGGGTGGGAAGTAATTTAATTTTTATTAAAATTTTAATATTTTTTATATAATATTTTTTTTAAGTTATTTTATAGTGTTAATTGTGTGAATTAATTAATATTTGATGGAAATTAATTTTATCGTTAATTGTTATTAGTTAATTAATTAATTGATAATTAATTATGTTAATTTATTAATTTTTTACAATATTGGTGGTGATGTTTATAGAGGAATATGGTGGGAGGTAAAAAAAATGTTTTAAAATTAATTAATTGTTAATTAATGTTAATTATACTGCAGGAGTGGGAATACTAAATTAATCCCCTACGCTATCCAACACTTTCCCTACTGTTATACTTGGTGGAATGGAAATAGTAAATTATTCCCACCCGCTATCCAACACTTTTCCTACTGTTGCACTCGCTGGAGTGGGAATAGTAATTTTTACTCACCTGCTATCCAACACTTTCCCTACTGTTGCACTTGGTGGAGTGGGAATAGTAATTTTTACTCACCCGCTATCCAACACTTTCCCTACTGTTGCACTCACTGGAGTGGGAATAGTAAATTATTCCCACACGCTATCCAACACTTTCCCTACTGTTGAACTTGCTGGAGTGGGAATAGTAATTTTTACCCACCCGCTATCCAACAATTTCCCTACTGTTGCACTCACTGGAGTGGGAATAGCAATTTTTACACTCCCGCTATCCAACGCTTCCCCGACTGTTACACTTGGTGGTGTGGGAATAGTACATTATTCCCATTCGCTATCCAACACTTTCCCTACTGTTGCACTCTCTGGAGTGGGAATAGTAATTTTTACCCACCCGCTATCCAACACTTTCCCTGCTGTTGCACTCACTGGAGTGGGAATAGTAATTTTTACCCACCCGCTATCCAACAGTTTTCCTACTGTTACACTCTTTGGAGTGGGAATAGTAAATTTTACCCTCCCGCTATCCAACTTTTTCCCTACTGTTGCACTCACTGGAGTGGGAATAGTAATTTTTACCTTCCCGCTATCCAACGCTTTCCCTACTGTTGCACTCACTGGAGTGGGAATAGTAAATTATTCCCACACGCTATCCAACACTTTCCCTACTGTTGCGCTTGCTGGAGTGGGAATAGTAATTTTTACCCATCCGCTATCCAACACTTTCCCTACTGTTGCACTCACTGGAGTGGGAATAGTAATTTTTACACTCCCGCTATCCAACGCTTTCCCGATTGTTACATTTGGTGGTGTGGAAATAGTACATTATTCCCATTCGCTATCCAACACTTTCCCTACTGTTGCACTCACTGGAGTGGGAATAGTAATTTTTACCTTCCCGCTATCCAACGCTTTCCCTACTGTTGCACTCACTGGAGTGGGAATAGTAAATTATTCCCACACGCTATCCAACACTTTCCCTACTGTTGCACTTGCTGGAGTGGGAATAGTAATTTGTACCCACCCACTATCCAACACTTTCCCTACTGTTGCACTCGCTGGAGTGGGAATAGTAATTTTTACCCACCCGCTATCCAACACTTTCCCTACTGTTACACTCGTTGGAGTGAGAATAGTAATTTTTACCCTCCCGCTATCCAACACTTTCCCTACTGTTGCACTCACTGGAGTGGGAATAGTAATTTTTACCTTCTTGCTATCCAACGCTTTCACTACTGTTACACTTGTTGGAGTGGGAATAGTAATTGTATCCCCTACGCTATGCAATGTTTTCCCTACTGTTATAATTAATGTGTGAAATATTATTTAATTATTTTTTTTTTTTTATAATTTAATTTATTATATAGAAAATTTATTTTTATATTTATATTACAGGTTTATTTAGATATATATGTAGTTATAATTTAAATTATGTTTTTAACATTTTATAATTAAATTTAATAATTATTTATTAATATTATTAAGTTAATATATATATAAAAAATAATTATGCATGTTTAATATTTTTTTACATTACATTTATTATTTATTAATTTTAACATTTTTTAAATAATTCTAACTAAGTTTTATTTAATTATATTTATAATTTAAATTAATTTTATATTATTTTTAAGACATTAACCTCTTCGGTGCTCAGGACGGCCCCTGGCCGTCCGATGTCACGGTGGGCGTGTGCTGAGGACGGCCGGGGGCCGTCCGAATCCCGCCCACTTATTAATTCTCCCGCACTAAGGGAGAATTCGCGCAGCGCCGAAGGGGTTAAAAAAAAATCGATATTTTTGTATAACTATATTTTTAACAACGATATTTTGGTTTCGATATTTTGGTACTTACCTTTAGGGAGATAGGAAGTCGATATTTTGACCATCGATATTTTGGCGACGATATTCTGGTACCTCGATATTTTGGCTGACGATATTATGTCAGTGATCCAGCCCGAGCATATCAGAACCACCATGTCACAAGAGTTATCACTACACGCTCACGGGTTCCGCGACTTTCAAAGCTGTCAACTGCTTATACAAGACAATTAGGGAGGACATGACCACCCTTCGATCCCGATGGGCGGAAGACCTTAGAAACCCCATACCGGAGGGCAATTGGGCAACTATACTAGAAAGGATACCCAAATATTCGAGGAATGCCTGTTTTAAGCTAATTAGTTTATATGTCTTGCATAGAGCATACCTCACTCCCGGTAGGATACATAAGCATTAGCATGCATCTGTAGAAGCTGCTTTTTAGTGATCAAATCACTCATTCCCTTTTTAAAGATCACGCTCAATAGCCTATAAACATTGTCAAATCCACTGAAACATTTTTATTGAAATCCTATCAGGTTTGACTAATATGTTTAAAATGCACAATTTACCACTCTCTGGGGTCGATTCCGATTCGGGCAGGAAATCTCTCCGACCGAGCCGGACCCGGAGAGATTTCCGACCGAATCGGACCCTAGCAGTCCGACCGTACGAGTACGATGCGTTCGCATGCTATCGGACTCGAATCGGTCGGACTCCCATTGAAGTCAATGGGAGCCGGTCGTACAACGTGTACGCGGGCTCCCATTGACTCAATGGGTGCGAGGCGAACAAGGGCGCCCCCTATAGCGGGTACGCGTCGAAGCGGGTCGCGCCATACACGCACAGGTAGGGGGAACCCATGGGTCCCCCCTGTGTGCTACTCGCGCGACTAGGCGTACAGGGGGTTCCGACACGGATCCCCAAAGTGCGGCTCCGACTGCACTTTTAAGCCGGACGGCGCGAGTCGGTCGGACTGCTTGCGGCGCGCATCGTACTTACCCGGCCGGGGAACGTCTCCAATGCGCGGTGCGAGTCGTGTCCGTGCGAGTCGGTCAGAGCGGTTGGGTCCCACGAACGAGTCGGTCGGCGATTTCGCGTACGTTCGCATCGTACTCACTCGCCCGGACGCACGTCCGACTCGGTCGGAAACAGGGCGTCCGAATCGGATCCGGTAACGCCGAATCCGATTCGGAGCCCTACCGGCCGAGATCGGAATCGACCCCTAAGTCTGTGTATTGGCTTTAGGAATAGTTCTACCCATTGAAATTAACACTTGCCTGGCAAAGGTGTCCGCCTGGTTTAGGCAAAATCAACTGCTATGCAATTCAGAAAAGTCCGAAATTATTTTCTTTGGACATACCCCAGGAGATGAATGGCACCAATGGTGGCCCCAGAAGCTGTCTCCCCCAGCGAGCCCAGTCACCACCGTAAAAAACCTTGGGGTGAAACTGGACGCTGATATATCCATGAAGTCCCAGGTCCAATCAGTGGCAGGCACATGTTTTGGGCTATTAAAAACGATGAGGAACTTCCTCCCCTTGCTTCCAATCTCGCATAGGAAAACTGTGGTCCAGGCTCTGATTACGTCAAGGCTGGACTATGTCAATGTGCTATACTTGGGCCTCCCTGACTACTTATTGGGCCGCCTGCAGGCGGTACAAAATGCGGCGGCAAGGGCGGTACTTATGGTCGGGCATGACCCCCTGCTTGAAGTCCCTGCACTGGCTCTCGGTGCGAAAAAGGGTAAATTTCAAAGCCCTGGTGCTGGCCTTCAAGGCCTTCCATAACATAGGAGCCCCTTACATTAGGAATCGAATTCTGCCCTACACACCATCCAGAACCTTGCGGTCTTCGACCCAGCGCCTGACGATCGTGCCAAAGTTTGTTCGGTCGCGTATGGGAGGTCGCTCCTTCCAGGTGGAAGCCTCGAAGCTATGGAATAGCCTGGCCCCCTCCCTGAGACAGGTACAGGACCTCCTGAGTTTCAGGAGAAACTTAAAAACCTGGCTCTTCCAATTGTAGAGGGGGCACCTACTATTGTGTTCCACTGTTCTGTCAAGGAGTCACGTCAGCGCCGGGACACTCCTAGGAGTAGCCGTGCGCTCTACAAATACCCTGTAACATAACATAACATAACATTGTTTGAAGTGTTAGCCCCACCTCCATTGGTTGGCTTGTCAGCCCCCACCCTCACAAGTTCAAGTCTAATTGGACCCCTGTCATCCAGTGCTGTGCAATGTGTGAATCCTTTGAAGAGTGCATGAGTTTCACACGTGCATCGGTATATTCATTCTTGAAATATCTGTACATTCCATGTCCCAGGGGTATAGATGCATTCTTTGTCCAAATGCCACTGTCTCTGCATTAGAGTGCCAGGTTATGTGCGTGTGTCGGCCTGTCCCAGTGTCTTCTACCCCAAGGTAATCGTCTCCTGGTTCCTGTGTTTGTGAATTCTGTGTCGTAGTGTATATGCCTGACTGTTCCTTCAATAACCACGTATGTGTGTGTTCCTTCCTGCACTAGTATGCATGTCTCTCTGTTCAAGTGTGTCCTCCCCCAACATTAGTGTCTCCTTCCACCAGGGTCTCTCTGAGGCCAATGTCTTCCTGTCCACGTGTCAGCACCTCAACCATTCCAATGTTTGTGTTTTTTTCTGTTCTTCTGGCATTGTAGGTTCTGTCCCAATGTATGTCTCCCTGTCACAGTGTCTGTTTTCTCTGTTTTCTCTGTGTAAGGGTGTCTGAATGTGTTTCATTATCCCAGAAGTGTCGATGTATTCACTGTTCCTGTGTACATGTCTCCCAGACCCAGCTGTTCTTTATCCCATTCTTCCGTTATATCTGTATTAAGGTACATTGAAACCTATGGAGCTAAAATGGGCGATATCATGTTTGGGACTTATGCGGCATGGAGGTCTAAATAAGGTGGCATGGCTATCTAAAGTATGCAAAAAAATGAAAATAATTTAAATTATGCAGCACATTCTGTCAGAATCATTTCAGCCATTTTAGCTGGAAACAAAAACTTTTTGTCAATTCTGCATATTATGTAGCAAACTATGTAGATATTTTTGGTAAATCTAAGATTCTGTGGTAAATGCTGCAGCTCAAGTATCACATAAATCCACTTTGCCGCACCATTGTCCTTTGTTTTATCAGCAATGTATTCATGAAAGGTAAATAAAACTAAACATTTTAATTCCAATCAGCACCAATAGTTATCTGCACAATTTACCCCATATTAGCATGTAATATAAAAAATAAATAACATGTATTAGAACATTAGAATGTGGAGCACTCCATTGAATACAATGGAGTGCTCCGAGCTTCTACGGCCGGTAAAAGCCCGCAAAGTAACATTCCAATGTTGTTTTACAAAGGCCTCTCAGAGCCCGAGGGGATTTAAACCCCCTCGGGCTCCGAGAGGCCTTTGTTTTATTTGTTAGAACATTCTGCCCTCTAGTGGCAGAATGTTTTAATAGCCTTATAGCCCTCCGTAGCTGGGCTATACCAGCCATTAAAGTCCCGCTCCCTTGTTAATGCTGGAGAGGGCCTTTAATGGCTGGTATAGTCCGCTTCAGCAGGATATAAGGCTATACTATGGTCCTAAACTTCCATCTCTGGGTTCTGATTGCAATTCCAATATGATGGAAACCCCCATGAGACAGACTCTCTCGATCTCTCTCTCTCTATCTCTCGATGGATGGATGGATTATGCACTTGTCTCCTGAGTCCTTTGTCCAGTCTGTGCCTACACTACAGCAGGACTAATCTACCTGTAAGTCCAATTCAAAAAAATCATATAATCATCATCTCAACATCATTCTCACAGAATAATCCACTGGAAGTAGAAAATTACCAAGAGTAGCATTGAGAGAGGTCTTGTTGATGATAATGATCAGCCATTTAATATTTATCTATGAGACTATTATGTTACCATATTGCATGGTTACCCATTATGTATCCTCTCTCTCTCTCTCTCTCGCTCCTCTCTCTTCTCTATCTCCTCTCTCCCTCCCTCCTTGTTGATGATAATGATCAGCCGTTTCGCATTTATCTGCCTGCTCCAGTGTATTTTCGGGTGAAGTATTGTGATATTGGCCACACACACACATATTAGGAAAGGAAGCTTGTTAGAGACAGATCTTAGGTTGGTGGGACAAGATGGAAGACTACCATTTTCTGTGTGTTCTGTGCATATGCATGTAGTGATCTGTCATCTCCAACCACATGTCCAATTATAGCCCAGTGTCTTCAATGATCATATGTTCTCAGAGGGAATGTTCATGAGGGATGATTCCTCCCTGGTAGTCATTCTACTGGGCACGTGCAAGCCCACATATTCAGAGGGGTGTGCACATTCCATGATAAATTCGAAGGGCCTCATTTACGAGGTTTTGGTGCAGGGCAGCGCCGCAAGGTATCTTGCTGCACTGCCCTGCGTCAAAAGAAAAGAGCAGGAATGCACCGTATCTATGAGATGTGGCGCATTCCTGTCCTTTTCCCAGGCGCTGGCGCACAATGTGCTGCCATGCGACAACACAGGCACCATTGCGCCATGGTGCAAGGGTGTCTGCGTTGTAGGGATGATTGTTTTTGTGCAGGAAGGGAAACCTTTCTGCACACAAACAATCAAAGAGGTGTTTTCCGCTTTCTATGTGTGCAGAAGGATATTTCTCCTCTTTGCGCCTCCCTAACACCATCCCTGGGGTGGCGTTAGAATCTGATGCATTCCCAGGTTTTCGATTCCTCGTAAATCTGGGATTGCTTTAGATTCCATGGGTGTTGCGTGGGAACACCCACAGAAACACCCATGGAACGCACCTTTCACTCAGTGTTCTGTGTGAAAGAGGCACATATTTACAAGGCCATGGAAAGCCACGTAAAGTTGGATAGTCAAAAAAGTGACGTCCGGCAGCGCAAAAGTACCGCTATAGGTCTCGTAAACGAGGCCCAAAGCATTTATCTTTCAAGCAATTTAAATGTTGTTTTTTGTGATTTGTATACAAGATAGTTACCAATACCATGGAATTTCCCCAAATCTGGCAAAGCACGGTTTCTGCCATCCTAGGAGTTGTGTGGTACAACAAATATAAATTGCGTTAGATGTCTGGAATGAAAAGTCTAGAGTGATTAACTTTGCATGGAAAGAACTATGGATCCTGAAAAAGGTGAGTTTAAAGTGTCAGGATTAAGAAGCCTCAAACTCTAGCATGAATCAAGAAAGTCTGGAAAACGGGAAGATGGCGCCTTACATGTAGGTTAGCAGTCTAGCATAGCATGCGAAGGCCAGGGTTGTTCTACCCTTGTGACCTTTACTTCCAGAAGACATTTTGAGCCCAACTGAACAAGAAGGCATGTGTTGCAGTCAAACCTTGCCTTGTGTGCGTGTTGCTACGGTGTTTTTGCTATCACTCCAGTTTACCACATGGCCTTACCCTCATTCATGTCTGTTTTGTTTTCCAGTTCCCGTACCTTTGGTTCTGGTTCTGCCTGCTCTGCTAAGCAGTTTTGTTTGATGTGCTTCTTGTTTGCTTTCTCCCTCTACAGCTGCTGTCTTCTTCATTTTTGAGTTTTTCGCTTGGTAGATGGGAATGTCTCCTAGTCTTCCTCAATGATCACCACAGCACTACTGGCGGAAGTCGTGGGATGAGGGAAGCCAACTCAGAACTATGGTGAGTTTTGGGTTTACATAGGTTCTTATTAAGGTTCTATTTTTCTGCGACGTTTACAACAGCAAAGGGGAGGATGGGGGTTACATCGGATTTGGAATCATTTGCAATGACGGCTGGCATCTACGGGGAGGCGGGGCTGGCGCGTAAATAATATATTTTATAAAAATGCATGCAAACAATATATTTTATAAAAACCACTTACCTTACACAAGCACGACGTCCTCCGGTCTGGACCTTCTTTTTTGCAGGAAATGGAACTGGATGCAGAAACTCCATTGGCTAATCCTGGTGCTGCTCTCACCAGCATGAGAGCAGCGCTACGATTGGTAGGCGCGGCCTCACTCTGTGCTCCACAGCACTCTGGAGACCTTGGCTTGCTCTAACCCAGCTGTCTTAAGACAGCTGGGTTAGAGCTGTTTACAGTGCGCATGTGTGGCTGGCCATCGCAAGACGTCCGATCAAAAAGACGTGCACTTTAAACAGTGCCCCACCAGGAGCAGCCTCCTTGCTGCTCAGCCCATACATTCCAACTGACTCTTATCAAAGCACAAACACTCTCAGCATACTAATGACCTCACACGCTGGCTGAGCAGCGAGGCAGAGAACATCAATGGGGCGGATGCATTATACCAGACAGTAGATTACAACAGCTGCGTCCTTCTTTGTCGCACAATGTCATCGCTAGCTTCAGCAAGTGCACAGTGGGCATAGAAGAAATCACCGGTGTCAAGGTTCTATAATCCCAATAACGCTGTGGTGTAGCAACAGTGCCATGCATCATAAAAGAAGCAAGGAAACTATTTACCTTGTTCGGTAGTAAAAGACAGCTATACCTGGCAAATAGCAGGCCCTTGTACCTCAAGCCCTGGTACCAGTGCACCTGCTGCACTGTTGATGGCTGTGCCCCGGAAATACCCAACGATTGTACACCGTGGGTGGTTATTGTCAGGACAGCACACAATGAGTATGTATCAGTGTGGGGTTTTTAGTATTGACAGGAATAATGGCGCTCAAGCTAATTCGCGCTGAGTTTATGTTATACTAGGAGTGTGAACGGTGCAAACCAGGTCAGGGGATATGCCCTAAAACCCCCGTGATGGTATGGATAGAAATCCACACAAATGAAGTAGGTACAGTCCCGGGCACACGTAACGAGGATATAATATCAGGAGAAATGTCTCATACTGCAGAAATGTAGAGGGTCTACACCAGAATGATAATCATAGGTGTTTAATATAGTAACATGATGGCCATCTTCCGGAACCATTTTCCTTCCTGAACAACACTTCTCCCAGTTTCCTGTACTCCGGCGCATCCGCCGTTGTCGTCCTGGACTACTGACCTGGCACGCCTAATTCTATATTCCCCCCTGTGATACTTAGCACTTGGTTAATCTCGTCGCCACAGACTGCATCGACTTTTCTGAAGGTCAATAGTCCTCTTTGGCTTATCCGCCGCCCGGCGATATCCGTCTTCCTTTCCTTACATTTGGCAGTAGTCCACCTACCGTGGTTCGCACTGCTCCTCATTGCCGTTTTGGATTCTTGAACGGTCACTTGCCCTGAAGAGTCACGGGTTACTACCCTTTGTGACGAAACACGTGTCGGCTGGTTGCTTTTGTTTTGGCTGGTTGCTTATGCTCTGTTACTATATTAAACACCTATGATTATCATTCTGGTGTAGACCCTCTACATTTCTGCAGTATGAGACATTTCTCCTGATATTATATCCTCGTTACGTGTGCCCGGGACTGTACCTAGCACACAATGAGTCACTAACCTTCAAGAATGCCCAGCAGGGATGATGGAATGACGCTTGACCCCCCAGTTCCCTCCCACACTGCCTCACAGAGAGTATACCATACTCCACTACTCTGTAAAGCAGTGCACCGGGGAAAAGGGAAATGGGATAAAATAATAAACACTGCTGGGCTGTAGGATCACTGGCCGAACCTCCCAAGATAAGGTAGACCACCAGGACACTCCAGAATGTCTACCTGGCCTGAGGGACCCTGTATGCAAGAGAAGGGACAAGAATCAGAATGCATGCATACCATCCGCTTGCCCTAAACCAGGAGCCCTCTTCCTATAAACACATACTCACAATCCCAGCACTCAGCAGTTAGTGTGAAATGAAATAACAGTCAAGGAGTAGCCGAATAGTTCACAAACCAAAAGAGGATTGCCACCAGCACGTAGGAGAGCTAACACACGGGAGACCAGGAAGTTCTGTAACAGGGGCACTCCACCCCAGATGCGATACTCAAAGAACAGTCTCGTGGTGAATGGCAAAAGTCTCCAAATACAGACTGGACAAAAATAGAGCAAACAAAAAGACTACTTATCTGTCCTGAGTTGAGCTGCTCCCTGTTACGTCACAGGAGCAGTCTCAGATGCAGTCAGTGCGAAGGCAGACTCCTCCGGTCTAATGCAGCCTTCTGTGCAGGAAACGAAAGGAGATACTGCAATGGGTATCGGCCACCTTCCACTGCCAGCAGGAAAGATGTACCATAAGCGGAACAGCGGAGCCCCGCTTTCTGCTTCGTCGCATTCTGGAGCAGTGAAAAATGGCTAAGAGATCCAGCGTGGCTCCCGCGCTGGAAATGAATCAAGTCACACTCGAGAAGGGCAGGCAGGAAACTAGGCACACACCAGCATGTCCTCGGCATCCATACAGGAAACGGAACGACAAGCACCATTTCCTAGACCAGGAAGGGCTATATCCAGTCCTTCTGGCCTGCTGAATGATTTCCGGTGTCAACCCCCGAAGATGCTGGGGATTGTAGTATGGCAGGCACACGCTTCCCATTAAGACTGTAAACGATGAGGGTGTGTTGCTGTGTCTCCCTATACGGACCCCGCCTCTCTCTAGCCACAATCATGACAGTACCCCCCCGCAAAGGCCGCCGACCAGGCTTAGCAGGGATTCGCCCATGGAATCGCCGGAGCAAGCGAGCGCAATTGAGGTTACGGGCAGGCTCCCAAAACCGTTCCTCAGGGTCGAAACACTTCCAGTCAACCAGGTACTGGACCCGCCCCTCACCAGCTTAGAATCAAGAATACTTCGTACCTCGTACTCATCCTCCCCATCCACATCTAGAGGGAGAGGCCTATCTGGTAAGCGGTTGAGTGCCTGGCAGGGCCGTAATAGAGGCACATGAAAGACGGGATGAACCAGCCACAACAGGGGTAAAATGAGTCTCACTGCCACAGAATTGATTATTTTGTCAATGGTGTAGGGGCCTACATATTTGGGTTTCAGCTTATTGGCCCCTTTTAGATGCAGATGTTTTGCTGCCAACCATACCCTATCCCCGACTTGGTATGCAGGTTCTTTTAGTCGTTTTCGATCAGCGTAGCGTTTATCGGTTGCTTGTGCCTTCATTAACTGTGTTTTGGCATCTCGGAGTACCGTACGTAAGTTTGCGTGATGTTCACGGATAGAAGGGAGGTTGGAAGCAATGGGTCATTCGAAAGGCAGAATGTTGGGGTGACAGCCATTCAGACAGAGGAAAGGGGAACAACCTAATGTTGAGTGTTCAGCATTGTTGTACGTGAATTCTGCCATCCACAGCAAGGTACTCCACTCCTCCTCCTGTTGCAGCGTGAAACAACAAAGTTATTGCTCGAGGGGTTGATTTAATCGTTCTGTTTTGCTGTCGGTCTGGGGATGATAACTGGTAGACAGTCGGGCATCGATCTTCATGGCTGCGCACAAGGCCTTACAAAAGCGAGAGGTGAACTGAGACCCTCTGTCTATAATTAGCACGGTGGGAATTCCATGGAGACGAACTATGTTTTGCAAGAATGTGGAGGCTAGCTCGACTGACGTGGGTATCTTTTTTAAAGGGATGAAATGCCCCATCTTCGTCAAATGGTCCACTACCACCAACACCACTGTGTAATCCTTGCTGGGTGGCATTTCCATGATAAAATCCATTGAAACTGTATGCCAAGGGTAAGGGGGGACAGGAATAGATCGGAGTAGTCCCACTGGTTTGCTGTGGCTGGTTTTTCCTTGTGCACAGACAGCGCAACTCTTAACATACTGCAGAACATCTAGTCGTAGAGTTGGCCACCAGAAAAGACGCGCTGTTAGAGCAATGGTCTTATGTATACCCAGATGACCCCCTATCGTGGAATCATGTGTCCAGATCAAAGTTTGGTTTTGCAATGCTTCAGTGGGTAGAAACAGAGCCTGGGAGCGAAACAAGAAGTCTCCTTTTAGAGACCGAAGGGTAGGTTCTTCCTGGATCTAAGCATCGTGGTCTAGGAGCACCGAGTGAGTCTTTACATCATTCAAGAAATCAGTAGTGGTGATAACGGCTTGCTCTGGACTGGGGAACCCTGCATTTTGGAGGATAACAGGCGGTTCTTCCTTTGCTGGTTCGGTTGTATGATTCATCCTGGAGAGAGCGTCCGCCTTACCGTTTTGTGGACCAGGCCTGTATTTGATCACAACGTCATAATCTGAGAAGAACAGGGTCCATCTCAATTGTCTTGGAGTAAGAGCACTGGCCGTCTTAAGGAACAACAGGTTCCTATGATCGGTATAGATCTCTATGGTGTGGGTGGCTCCAAGCAGGTAGTGTCTCCATTCTTCACATGCTCTTTTTATGGCCAGCAGTTCCTTGTCTGTAATGCTGTAGTTGCATTCATGGGAGTTTAGCTTTTTGGAGAAATATGCCACTGGATGCAGTTGTCCGTTGTCCGGATGCCGTTGTGATAACACCCCCCTAAAGAAAACTGAGAAGCATCAGTCTCCAACACAAAGGGCAGTTGAACGTCAGGATGGCGTAGGATAGGGGCCTGTGTGAATCTTCTTTTCAAGTCTTGGAATGCTGCTTCTGCATCTTCACTCCAGAGGAATGGCACTCCTTTTCTCAGTAGTCTGATAATAGGTTGCACTATACACGAGAAATCCTTGATAAACCTCCTATAAAAGTTCACGAACCCAAGGAAACTCTGGAGCTCTTTCACATTCTTTGGTGACTTCCATTCCGTAATGGCCAGGACCTTCTTGTTGTCCATACGTAGCCCCTTTTCACTTATCACATACCCTAAGAATTCTATCTCAGGCACATGGAACAAGCCTTTCTCCACCTTTGCATAGAGGGAGTTCTTTTCTAAGCGGTCCAACACAGCCCTCACGTGTCCGACGTGTGCTTCCATGGTGGTTGAGTAAATAAGGATATCGTCGATGTACACTATACAGAATACATCGAGATACCCCCGAAACACCTCATCCATGAAGAACTGAAAAGCGGCGGGGGCGTTACAAAGCCCAAAGGGCAATACCTGGTATTCATTGAGCCCAAACTTCGTGCGAAAGGCCGTTTTCCACTCGTCACCTCGCTTTACTCGTACCAAGTGATAGGCACCACGGAGGTCTAATTTGGTAAAGACCCGCGCCCCCTTTAACTGGTCCAGCAGAACAGGAATGAGTGGTAGCAGGTAACGGTTCTTTACAGTGACTCGATTGATTGCCCTATAATCGATACAAGTCCTAAGGTCCCCCTCCTTCTTCTTGCCACATAATCCCTGGTAAAATAAGGAGATTTGCTTGTCCACAGGCCAATCGGTTTCAACCACAAGGCGGTTAAAGGTAGTAATATAGGTCAACAAGTCCTGCGTTCCCTGTTTCAGGGTTATCAATTTTTTCATTTTTTTTTTAAACTTTATTAGTAACTTTTCACCACAAACTGAGCAGTCATATACAGAATCCTTCGAGACAATATCCATTGACTTATTTACGCTACACACAGTAGAGCCCCGAACACATAGCACCGCTGGATACACTGTACATTTTTCATGGCTTAGTAGCAGTCACAGCGTCATACACAGTTAGATAGGCACAAGCACCCGCATTTACATACTATCGTCGCCATCAGTCTCAGCAGTCTGATCACTTTCTGTCCCTGTTGAGTTCAACAATTCTCTAGGCCTCTCCAGGTAGCTATGTCCTCATCCAGCCTTTCATCCCTGCGGCAGGCTTTCATGTGTAGTTCCTCCGCCAGGGACCACTCCCCTACGTCTCTCATCCAATTTACAAGAGAGGGAGCCCGCTCACCCATCCAGCAAATGGCAACCCTCCGTTTAGCTAATACCAATGCTAGCTGCAATAGCTTGTTGGCCATTTTCTTCTTCTTGGGGTGTGGCGCCAGCCCTAGGAGGCACTGCTCAGGCTTAGCCTCCAACGCAATTCCCACCCTTCCACGGAGCCGTGCTACTACCTCAATCCAATACTGATGCACTTCCGGGCATTCCCACGCCAAATGCATGAACCCAGCATGGGCTCCATGACATCTAGGACAGTCATGCGGACGGGTGGCTTCGATACGATGGAGCCTCGCCGGGGTCATGTACACCCGCTGCAAGAAGTTATAGTGCAGCAACTTCAGCCAGGCATTACACGACACCTTGTGTGTTAGTGCACATAGTCTGACCCACTCCCTCTCCAGTAACGGTGTCTGCAAATCTTCATTCCAAGCATCCCATGCCCTACACGCCAAAGACCCCGAGTCCGCCATCAAAGCCTTATACAATAAAGACACCAAACTACGCCCTCCTCTACACAGGGTTATCATATCTTTATCCAGAGAGAGATGATGTGCTCTCCGGTCGAATAACTTTCGCATCTCGTCACAGAAGGCTGAGAAGTTGTACAGAATGGGAGCATCTCTTTCGATCAATGGGATAGACCAACTCGCTGCACTCCCCCCCAGATATGACATCACGAAGGCAGTCTTGACCTGGTCATTGTGAAAGACTGTTGGTTTGCATAAAAAGTGTAAGCGACACTGATTCAAGAAGATGCCAAACTTTTTAGGGTCCCCAAAGAACCGTTCAGGAGGAGCAAGAGGTATCTGTGGCTGCTGGAGTACATTAACAGGAGCATTGGTACCATCGAATGAAGGGAAGGCATGGTTCACAGCAAAAAACCCGGGGTTAGAGGTACTCCCTTCGTGCATCTGTGAGGGGAGATACTCAGTAAAAGCAAAAGACACACAATTGATGGACGGAATGCAGAACAAATCAAAACATTCACCCCCAGTCAAGAGATCTGGGTTAAATCCATCATTCTTTTGCTCACCATGCCACCCCAGTTTAGACCTGGCCATATGCAAATCAGTCTTGACCCTGTGCCTCATGGGAACAGTCCAGCCCGAACTGCCAAGCCAGGTCCTCCCTGGACCGGAAACAAGCATCCTAGGACCGGTTTCGGGGTTTCACCCCTCATCAGCCAGGATAGCCTGATTCCAGTGGCACGGTGAGCCCGGGACCCACGTCTGGGCATACCCGGCGCACTTAGGGCAAGGAAGCAAAAGACACACAATTGATGGATGGAATGCAGAACAAATCAAAACATTCACCCCCAGTCAAGAGATCTGGGTTAAATCCATCATTCTTTTGCTCACCATGCCACCCCAGTTTAGACCTGGCCATATGCAAATCAGTTTTGACCCTGTGCCTCATGGGAACAGTCCTGCCCGAACTGCCAAGCCAGGTCCTCCCTGGACCGGAAACAAGCATCCTAGGACCGGTTTCGGGGTTTCACCCCTCATCAGCCAGGATAGCCTGATTCCAGTGGCACGGTGAGCCCGGGACCCACGTCTGGGCATACCCGGCGCACTTAGGGCGAGGAAGCAAAAGACACACAATTGATAGACGGAATGCAGAACAAATCAAAACATTCACCCCCAGTCAAGAGATCTGGGTTAAATCCATCATTCTTTTGCTCACCATGCCACCCCAGTTTAGACCTGGCCATATGCAAATCAGTCTTGACCCTGTGCCTCATGGGAACAGTCCAGCCCGAACTGCCAAGCCAGGTCCTCCCTGGACCGGAAACAAGCATCCTAGGACCGGTTTCGGGGTTTCAACCCTCATCAGCCAGGGTAGCCTGATTCCAGTGGCACGGTGAGCCCGGGACCCACGTCTGGGCATACCCGGTGCACTTAGGGCGAGGAAGCAAAAGACACACAATTGATGGACGGAATGCAGAACAAATCAAAACATCCTCTGAATTTAAGGGAGGTGGCAGTGCCCATTCTTTTATGTAGGGCCCCCTGCTACTCTCCGTTTTGCCTTTCCTTGACAACCCTGCTACTTCCCTGCGCATAGTCCCTAGTTCCTTGCGCAGATCCTGATTTTCAGCCCTAAAGGCCTGAACCTCAATCTGTAAGGTGGTCAGGGTCTCTAGAACTGACATCAGCGTTTCGTTGGGTTCCATCAACCAGGCTGGTAAAACAACGTGGGCTTGTCGTTCTGTCAGGACAGCACACGATGAGTCACTAACCTTCAAGAACGCCCAGCTGGGATGATGGAATGACGCTTGACCCCCCAGTTCCCTCCCACACTGCCTCACAGAGAGTATACCATACTCCACTACTCTGTAAAGCAGTGCACCGGGGAAAAGGGAAATGGGATAAAATAATAAACACTGCTGGGCTGTAGGATCACTGGCCGAACCTCCCAAGATAAGGTAGACCACCAGGACACTCCAGAATGTCTACCTGGCCTGAGGGACCCTGTATGCAAGAGAAGGGACAAGAATCAGAATGCATGCATACCATCCGCTTGCCCTAAACCAGGAGCCCTGTTCCTATAAACACATACTCACAATCCCAGCACTCAGCAGTTAGTGTGAAATGAAATAACAGTCAAGGAGTAGCCGAATAGTTCACAAACCAAAAGAGGATTGCCACCAGCACGTAGGAGAGCTAACACACGGGAGACCAGGAAGTTCTGTAACAGGGGCACTCCACCCCAGATGCGATACTCAAAGAACAGTCTCGTGGTGAATGGCAAAAGTCTCCAAATACAGACTGGACAAAAATAGAGCAAACAAAAAGACTACTTATCTGTCCTGAGTTGAGCTGCTCCCTGTTACGTCACAGGAGCAGTCTCAGATGCAGTCAGTGCGAAGGCAGACTCCTCCCGGTCTAATGCAGCCTTCTGTGCAGGAAACGAAAGGAGATACTGCAATGGGTATCGGCCACCTTCCACTGCCAGCAGGAAAGATGTACCATAAAGCGGAACAGCGGAGCCCCGCTTTCTGCTTCGTCGCATTCTGGAGCAGTGAAAAATGGCTAAGAGATCCAGCGTGGCTCCCGCGCTGGAAATGAATCAAGTCACACTCGAGAAGGGCAGGCAGGAAACTAGGCACACACCAGCATGTCCTCGGCATCCATACAGGAAACGGAACGACAAGCACCATTTCCTAGACCAGGAAGGGCTATATCCAGTCCTTCTGGCCTGCTGAATGATTTCCGGTGTCAACCCCCGAAGATGCTGGGGATTGTAGTATGGCAGGCACACGCTTCCCATTAAGACTGTAAACGATGAGGGTGTGTTGCTGTGTCTCCCTATACGGACCCCGCCTCTCTCTAGCCACAATCATGACAGTACCCCCCCGCAAAGGCCGCCGACCAGGCTTAGCAGGGATTCGCCCATGGAATCGCCGGAGCAAGCGAGCGCAATTGAGGTTACGGGCAGGCTCCCAAAACCGTTCCTCAGGGTCGAAACACTTCCAGTCAACCAGGTACTGGACCCGCCCCCTCACCAGCTTAGAATCAAGAATACTTCGTACCTCGTACTCATCCTCCCCATCCACATCTAGAGGGAGAGGCCTATCTGGTAAGCGGTTGAGTGCCTGGCAGGGCCGTAATAGAGGCACATGAAAGACGGGATGAACCAGCCACAACAGGGGTAAAATGTGTCTCACTGCCACAGAATTGATTATTTTGTCAATGGTGTAGGGGCCTACATATTTGGGTTTCAGCTTATTGGCCCCTTTTAGATGCAGATGTTTTGCTGCCAACCATACCCTATCCCCGACTTGGTATGCAGGTTCTTTTAGTCGTTTTCGATCAGCGTAGCGTTCATCGGTTGCTTGTGCCTTCATTAACTGTGTTTTGGCATCTCGGAGTACCGTACGTAAGTTTGCGTGATGTTCACGGATAGAAGGGAGGTTGGAAGCAATGGGTCATTCGAAAGGCAGAATGTTGGGGTGACAGCCATTCAGACAGAGGAAAGGGGAACAACCTAACCACAATCATGACAGTTATACACTCCTTAACTCACTAGCTGCCAGTTGCGTGTCTTATTGATGCATGAGCGTATTCAGCACTGTTTCTTGTAGGGTTCTGTATTGGCATTCACTTCGTATATCTAGCTAGAATGTAAGCCTAGGCTCACTCAAATGATTAGTTGACCCCTGTTACAGTGTACACAAAACATAGTGTAGCATCGTGTAACGCGCAATGCTCAGATTTGCTTACTTTTGGCCCACTTTTGTTTCTGTATTCATTCATTGTTGTGCATAACAATGGGTGTACCCTTTAACTGCCCCTGTATCCTGTGTTGAAAAATGTTTGCTTCTGAGGCTTCTTTCAAAGCATGTAATCATTATTGAGCATTGTGTATGCTGAACTTATGGATTGGGTTCTTTTAATGACAAACAGCATAGGGGAACTAGAGATTAGCATCTTGATCTGTGTTCAAGGTATAGACTCTGACTTCTGCAAAGTGTACAAGTTGTAGTGAGGGGCACGAGCAGACCCGAGTTTGATTCCCATCATCCCCACTTGATCCAATGATATGAATCTGGTCAAATTACATCTATGTTCCAATCATCAGAAAGTTGGGAGCCAGGAGAAGGGTAGTCCCAACTGATTTCTTTAGTGTAGTGCATATGGGTAAAAACATTGACAAAGCCAATTGTTCATGTCGGCCAGACCTATTGGCTTTGCCAAATGCTTGATTCAAAGTGTGGACAATAAACAAAGCTTGATGTCTTTATTGAAATGTAGACCTTAGCCAATGGGACAGAGTGGGATAGAAGGGGGCAAACAACAGGACAGAGTGGGGTGAGACTAGGGAGCAACAACAGGTAGAGGAATGGGAGGGGACAAGCAACTACACAGGAGGGGCAAGAAGAACAAGGCAAGTGGCAATGCAAGAGGGGGACAGGAGGGACAGTGTAAGTAGCAAATGGGCATACAATGGGACGAAAGGGACCAGGCAGAAGGGCACAGGTGAAAGAAACAACACAGAGCAGGACGGGAGTGGAGAGACAGCCTGAAAACACATGCATTATAAAGGAGTGCTGCAACTAAAAGAAAATATTAGCTCCAAGAGCAAGATCAGTAGAAGGGAGATAGGCAAGGAAGCAGTACTTGGGCCATGCTCCAGGTGAGGGACAAACACATGAAGATTAAGTGAAGCAAGCACACGCTATCCAAAGAGAAGCAAGAAAATAAGAGTGACAATGAAGCCAAACAATGATAAATAATGGGCGAGCTCTAAGCCCCCTGTAAGTACACAAAATGTCTCACAAGCGATAGCGCATGTGATGCATCAGGCAAGATCTAAAAAGGAAAGAGATCTGTTTGCATACTTACTAATAGGAAGTTGTAGGTTTTAGGGCGGCTTCACAAAAGTATGTGAGAGTATGTATAAGAGTGCTCCTGTAGTACTACTTCCATACTCTGTTGTAGCCTAACGGCTAGGGCGGTCGATCTTAAATCTGGGGAACCGAGTTCGAGTCTCGGCAATGACGCTCAACATCCTGTGATTCTGGGCAAATCACTTAATCTACCCTTGCCTAACAAAAAACATGAATGTGTCCTTGTGTAATGCAACTCTGCTCATGTAAAGCGCTCTGATACCTGATACGTTCGGGTCAAGTTTGCGCTATATAAAACTATGGAAAAAAAAAACTGGTGAATCAACCCCCTTATGGCCAATTATAGGGCCCATCTAAACATTTCAGAGGAATGCAGGCATGAGGCAAATCAGTCTGCTCTTGCCAGGATGTGCAGTCACAGCAACTAGAACAAAGTAAATATTTACAGAAAAGAGAATCCCAATTTAAGTGGAAATGTTGGCAAATTAGTATTAGAAGTTGATAAAAATCAATATGAAAAAATGTGTGAAATAATTAAAAATAGGAAGGTTTCCTGTTTGGCAAATTGTTGTTCCCAAACACTTAATGGGTCAAACACACTCTTCTTTAGACAGTGAAACAGTATCCATATCTTTTCTTCAGATGAACTCCCTGGTGTATACAACAAAAAACAACGTTATTCTAGATGGCTACTTTTGGGCAGGTATTGCATTTGTCCAAGGAATATTACAGGCAATTGTATTAATATCAGGGGCTGAAAACACCACCATATACTAAAAGTGGAATAGATCATTGTGCACAAACTCACATCATGTGCTCAAACACGGTTCAGAGTACTTTGAAGCTTTACGAAGAGACCTTTAGTCCGGAGATAGGTAAACTCAAGGGTTTGAAGCACAATATTAAACTGAAATGCACCGCAGTGCCAGTTAGAGATTGGGAGATATTTGCAAAAAGATTTCGGAGCGCGGTGTTACGCCAAATTTGGCAACACCGAGCTCCGACATTTTCAAAATGCAGGGATGCGCCGTATTTACAAAAATATGGTGCACCCCTGTGTTTTCCCTAGCGCTGGCACTAAAAAAGCTGCCTAGAGCCAGCGCAGTCACCCTTGTGTCATGATGCAAGGGTGCATGCACTGCAGGGGCGATTGTTTGGGTGCAGGAAGGGACACCTTCCTGCACATAAACAATCAATAATGGCAATTTGCTCTTTCTATGTGTGTTGCAGAATGCAGGACATATAGAAAGAGCAAATAACGAGGAGAATTTAATAATTTTTCCTCATATTGCCATTCTAAGACCAGGTTTTCCCTGGCCTTATCTTTTGGCGCTGCCCCAGCCTTGTAAATCTGGGGCAGCGTCAAAAACCAATGGTTGTTGCGGTGGAACGCTCACTGCAACACCCATCGCCTGCCCTCTATGCCATAGCAGACTGCTGCGGTAAGGGGCATATTTACAAGGTGGTTTTAATTGGCAGCAGACGTTAAGTGGCTTAGTGCCACCTTGTAAATATGGGAGATGGCGCAGCACCACCGGAGCGTCAAAAACGTGACGCTCCTGTGGCATTAGGGGCTTTTAAATATGCCCCTGGGTATGAAACATTTGTCCATTTGTTAGTGAAGAGACTGTCAACATTCTGAACATAACATTCCAGGAGTATATACTAGAACCCATACAATTCACTTTGTGGGTCTTGCTTGTCACAGTAGCACGTAAATGTGATGTTGAAAGGGGCTTATGCATTGATGTGCTCAATCTGAATTCAAATATTTCATTGGCTTTTCAGACCGTCACTCATTCAAAGGGCGGTGTCAATTTTAACGGGTGCAGTTGATTTCACCTAGCCATATATGAAGGCTGCTTATGACCAGTTCGATGGCCATAATGAGGTGTGTTCTCCTACCGGCTTTGTTTCACCTGAAACAGAGTGCTGTTTCCTACAATTGCTATTTGTAGTTGGGCCCGCCTTGGGAGTTTTCATCAGGATACACAAGTGTTATTTGATGAAAAAGGGGAGTGGCAACAGGTCAGGATCCTGGTTTATGGAACATATGTTGACCAGCACACCAATTCTCCCTCTTTCTTGTTTTAACATGCTGCATGTAAGGACGGGTTACTCCATCACAATTGTTAGGGATATCCCCTCCACCTTATTATAAGTGTGTTAGTTCCTATAATAGCACTTTTGAGCCTGTCAAGCTAGACATTATTCTGGCTCAACCACCACAATCCTTTGAACCTTCCTTGAAGTGTATAGTGGCAGTGGATGTCAGTGCTAATGGGTTGGGTGCCATTTTGTTTCAGGTCAAGAGCAGTGGTCTAGTGCAAAATATTGGGGGGCCCTGTAGAATGTGGTCTTGGGCCCCTGCAACTCACAGACATCCATAGGCTTTAGGCTGAACTGGAGACTCACGAAGGGTTGGGACCCCCGAGTGCCACTGGGGCTGCTGGGGCGTACGTTATGCCCCTGGAAAAGACAGACACGAAGCTCTTTGTGGTATTTTTGATAATGCATATAAGGGCAGGCCGAATGTTATTACCATGGGCCTGATTTAGAGTTATGGGAATGGGTATTTCTTAAGAAATGTGTTGAACATCTATTCTGCCTCATTACAAGGGCATTAGGATATAAAACAATTGTAATAAGGTAGAAGGGATAACCGTCACGTTTGGTATGCAGTTTGATATTGGTGGTGCCGTAAAGCAACAGGGGGCATTTAATTTGAATACTATTGGTAATGTTATTCTGCTTCATTTTTGTTTCCCACGTTATTTTTTTACTTATCTCTATTTTGAGCTCTCATGCTTTGGCCCGGCTTTGCCTTTTAGCACATAAAGAAGTAATTGCCAGGAAGCCACACAGCAGGTTGCGTATCTCCCTTCTTTTATCTTGGGAGCCAAAATGAACCCCTTTCTCTGACGTGACATGATGAGTGGGTAAAAATGAGATGTTTGCTCTCTCATGCAGATGCAGGACACGCCTTGAGGCGATTGCCATTGTTGGAGGCACTGTGCCAAAAGCAACAGTCCCTTTGATGTGCAATCTGAGCTGTCTGTAGAGGTGTGAAAGTATTATTTACTTAAACTCTATGGGCTTTTTTAGAAAGGGCGGCAAATTGTAAGAGGACGTAGCAGCTTTGCCTATATGTTTAACTAAGTATGCAGTAAATATTAAAGGCCGTTTCCGTAGTTGTTCTAAGACGTAATGTAAAAAAAATGTACCATAGCCAGTGACATGGAATCTGAAGTAATCTAAACTTAGTGCAAGGGCAGCAGGCTTGTGTTCTAGGAGGCAATGTAGAGTGTAGGGAAGATTTCACTAACTGGGTCAGCAGCAGCAGGCTAGGGGCCGTTTAGATACTTTATATAAATAGTCTTTAAATCCTTCAAAGTATTTGTGGTCTGGACTACAAACAGCTAAACTGCCTCACCAGCTTCATGTAATAAGAAAACAGCAAAAATACATACATATACACACATAAAGGATTTTTGAGTCAGCCCTCTTCATCCATTAGCCTGTTCAGCTGTCATTCACATTTTATTTCTGCCCACCACAGCATGCAGCATAAGGCAATTGGTCAGTCCACTCCAAACATCAGCACTCTTGCACTGACTGTATATTGCCTGATCCCATGTGCAAATCTGCCTATAAATAAGTGTGCTTCTATGCCAGGGATGTGAACCAATATTTTACTTTTCCAATGTTTCTTTCTTTCCATTCTATTTTAATTTTTTTATTTTCAGTCATCATTGTGTGTTTAGAACTCTGGGGCTGATTACGATGGCGGTCGGACGAGCATCCGACCGCCATAGTTTCGGGATCGGGTTCGTCTGACAAGTAGGCAGCGGTCCTGACCTCCAAATTACGATACGACCGGCATGTAGGCGGTCGGAAACATGCCTTTTTGCATTGAGGCTTGTGTTGCAGCCCGGAAAAGGCCTGCAGCTCAAGCCACAATGCAAAAAGACATGTTTAGAAACATCCCTGCACCTTGTGTCAGGCACCCTGTTCCAGGCACCATGTGGTGCCTGGCACAGGGTGCATGAATGTTTCAGGGGGCACCACGGGCACTCCCTGGGCCCCATAGCGGAGGACCAGTGGGGATGGGGGGCCCTTCTACGGGCCCCCAAACTCGCTTTCCGTCTGCCTTTTCATGGCGGTCGGACTGCCATGAAAAGGCAGAGGGAAAAGGAAATAGAAATCCTCACGGTGGTGCCTGTGCATTCAGGGATTACCTGTCCGACCACCGCCCTGACGGGATCTCCGATCCTGTCGGAGGCAGCGGTCTTCCCCCCCGCCTGCAGCGCTCCAACCACTGGCATTGTAATCCGGCAGTCGGACCGCGGCCCTGGATGTCGGGCGGATCGCCACCGACGGCCTGTCGGTGGCAGTCCGTACAACATCCTAATCGGGACCTATTTCTTCTGGTTCCAGTAACTGAAAGTCAGTAGTAAGCTCCCTTTGTACTGATAAGAATCCTATTTTCCGTTTATGTGCATTAAAGCTAGAGAGGCTTTCTATACCGGCTCTAATACAACTGCCTGCTAAGAAGCGCATATACTGTTCTATTAAAATTATATGCAATGGTGCATTTATTTTCAAGTCTTTCATTTTTATTGCAAACACTTAGCTGCCACGTTTAGATACTGGAAAATTTTCTTCACCTTTTTATTTTTGTGTAATTTTCTTACAATATAAAAAAATCAATAACAGTATTTAATATTATTATTATTGGTTTTGTTATTATTATTATTGTTTTAATAATAATAATAATAATAATAAAACACTGTTTGAGAGGTTGTCAACTAAGTGAACTATCTGGTTCTGAGGAATAAGTCTGGGATGGTAAATCTATGGGACCGATTCACAAAAATATTTATGAGTACGGAAGTAGTAATGGACGTGTACTATTTTACATTGTCTTACCGCCTTTATGAATCAGCCATAAAACTACCTACTAGCAAAAGTGCAAAGAAGGCACAGTCCTTTCTATTTGTACTAACTGTATTTGAATATTGGCTGAATATTCTCATTTTCTTTCCAATACTGATGTTTTAGGCCTATTGATGTAGGAGTATATAAAGGAGTACTACTTTACATACGTCAAAATGCCTTTGTGAATAGGCCCCTGTGAGTGTTTGCACTCTGGATGCCTTTGGCATGCGCAGACAGCAAGCTACAGTTGTCTGCCTAGTGCCAGCCCCTTTACTAAGATATACTATAGCTTGGGACCCTGACATTAGCAATTTGAGTACGTCGTTGGAGACCATCCAGGCTCATTTGTGGTAAGATGATGAGTGACCTATTTGGAAATCAAGAGATTTCATGGTAGGTTGTTTCTGACAGATTTCATTATATTGTAACATTTATTAGCTGCTTACTACCCATATGCGAGGAGCTGGAGTGCTTACCTACATGGCTAGGATGCTACAACGTGTTGAGTGTGCGGTTGCAAGAGTGTTGCCTTTGTTTTGTGGAAGGTGTTTCCATGTTGTGCATGATGACCACCGAGGAGAGGTTTTCATATTATTCGACGCAAGGCTCATCAGTGTGATGGAGAAATAGGCATGCAATTTAGTTGATGGTTTTCAGGAAGCTTGCAGCTTTGATCACCTCAGCTGGTCGTCTTCTGGTATTTCTTGTGGTCACAGCCCACTAAGCTGGTCGCTGCAAAGGTTTTCCATTCTGAGATGTTTGTTTATGGTCCTGGCAGGTGCAGTTTGGAGGGAGATCTGCTGGAATGAACTTTGTTACTTTGTATCTTTTTCTCAATCCCTCTCATTTCACTAACCGTAAAGTCTGCATTACTTCCTCTGGCTCATCCTTTCTTCTATTTCCTTCTTTCTATCAAACACTCCCATTTCCCCCCTGAATCTTATTCCACCTTCTTCCGTTCCTCTTCCTTCTTCTCTCCCTTCTATCCTTTTCTTTATTCCTTAATTTTCCTCCCTCATTTCCTACCATTTATAATGCTCGTTCCATTTTCCAGTCTCTCTCTCACACGTGCCCCTCTTTTTTTCTTCACCATTTTCTCACTACAGTTTCTTCTTTCTCTGTTTCCTCCCTTCTAGGCTTACTTTCTATTCCGACTTCTCTTTGTCTCCTTCTTTCTGTTTGCCTCCTTTCAATTGGGCTAATGGTGTCTCTGCTTAAGTCACAATTAAACAGCTCAGTCATTCATCCAGTTACTCACCGTTTCCCTCTCACATAGGTTCATGTACACAGAACGAAGGCAAGCCAGAGTTTCTTGCCAGAGGGCACCCTGAAAAAACCAAAATTTTCTGGATATGGGATTAAACAAACATTGGAACAGCTTAATTTATGAAAAATGTGTGCTGCAATACAACACAATCGTTTACAAATGCAATAGATTTCTTCTTGTCCTACCATCTAATACACCCCGGGAAAAGGCATTTGTCTTGGGTAAGGAGAATTTAGCTGAGAATATACACTACACATACCTGCTACATATGTTCACTTACACTGGTTCTTCTCTCTTTTGAGACTGCTTGAGCAATAATGTGTTCAACATGATTTACATATGTGCCCTGGCACCATCATACCACGGCTGCACAAAATATGCCAGGGAATACCATAATTGAGCCGAGCCGGCATGCTGCAAAATGTTCAACCATTGTGCCAGGGCCAGCATGTTGCCAGAGATTATCAGTGCTGGTATTTTACCACAAAATATCTCCATTGTGCCAGGGCCAGTAAGTTGCCAAGGACCATCACCACTTGCCAGTACCAGCATTTTACCAGGAATTACTGCAGTTGTGCCAGGGCCAGCATACTGTCAGGGATTACCTCCATCATGCAGGGCCTGCAAGTTAACAGGAATTACCAGCATCATGAAAGGGATAGCATGTTCCCAGGGATTACCACCATTGTGCCAGGGCCAGCATGTTTTCAGGATTTACTACCATTTTGTCAGGGCTAGCATGTTGCTGGGAATGTCACCATTATCATGAAAGGCCAAGCATTTTGCCAGGAACTATCACCATAGTGCCAGTGCCAGCATTTTGATAGGGATTACGACCATTGTGCCAGGTCCGGCATGCTACCAGGGAATTACCACCATTCTGCCTCAGTAAGCATATTGCCAGGATTTTCAAGTATTGTACCAGGGCCCACACACAGTGCAGAACATTATTTAACTTACTTTTCTACAAAACTCCCGCTGTTGCTCCAGAGGCCCTGCCTCTTTTTGCCTCTCCTTCATGTACTTCCTGATCAGCATTCCCTGGTAAGGTAGGGGGAGAGGAAGCACCTAAGGCAGCCTGGGAGAGGGGTGTGCAAGGGGAGAATAGTGAGAACATGTGTGAGTGCTTGGCAGGACCAGTGAGTGGCGAAGAGCGCAGTGGCGTAGCTAGCGCTTTTGCCCACCGGGACAGTCCCGCAGTTTCCAGCCCAGTGACAGCCGGTTTGTGCATGTAAGAGCGGAGGGGTGCGAGCGAAGAGAGGGCTGAAGCGAAGGAGTGAAGTGCCGCTGCGCCACCCTAAAACAAAATTGCCACCTGGGGCAGACCCATCCTCCAGCTATGCCACTGGAAGAGCAATGGGAACCCAAAGAGGGAGGGAGGAATCAAGCAGGATGGCAGGAATAGGAGAGGGGATCTGGCTGAAGTGCTGCATTGAGTGGGATGCACTGAAGTGTACAAAACAGTGATGGGCAGTTACTTGAATTAATCTCAGCCAATGGTAATTGCACGTGGCCGCATCCCACTCCATGGTATTTTTGACCACAGCGCTACCTCAGATTAGATCCAGCCATACACAAATCAGCCTTGATCCTGCTCCAATAGGAACAGTCCCGCCCGAACTGCCAAGCTGGGTCCTCTCTGAACCAGAACACACGCAACCAAAGACCGGATTAACCCTAATTGGGACTCATCAGTCAGATGCAGTTTGGTTCCAGTGGCAAAGTGAGTACAGGGCCCATATCTGGGCATACCCTTCGTACTTAGGGACTTGCACTGAAGCATACAAAAAGGATGCTTGAATTAATCTCTGCCACTGGTAATTACTTGGGGACGCATCCCACTCCATCATTTTTTTTTGCCCAATATGCCATCTCATATTAGACCCAGCCATACGCAAATCAGCTTTGATCCAGTTTTCTGGTGTGTTGCAACATTGATTGCTTTTTATATGCACTGCATTGATGAGATATAGACCTAATGTATGATGACAAAGGGCATTTTTACATGTAAAATAGTCCCTCATGCATTCAAAGGAGGTGAAACAAAGCACTAAAATAGCTAAAAAAGTAGCATTGGCAAAGTCAGGAAGTCTTGCCGTTGGAATCTAACGGCTTTTCCAACATTTCTAGCCGTGTCTGCAGCATTCCAGATAAAATGTAGAATGGCTATAGAATTACAAAAAAATACTTGGCACACATGCTTACAAAATGATACAAGCACTTTTTTTTCTTTTTAGTTACTGATCTTAGTTGGATCTGTAACAAAAAAGAACAAGCATTTGCAATGCAATAGGTCTCGCATTAGCGAGAGTTTAAGCTATTGGCATTGTAAATGACAAGGCCTTTTATTTATTTCACTATTCTAATTCACCACTAATCTTTTATGGGTTCCGGACTAGCGTGCTAAGCGCCGAAAAAGCGATTAGTCGCCTCGTCAGGAGTGATTAAGCGCTATATAAATGTAATTACAATACAATCAACCTGCACTCTGCCAATGCAAAGACTACCAGTCAAACAACGCTTAAAAGATTAAATATGTGGTAGATGTTTATTAGTACATGGCCCAAAACTCTGGCATACACTCTTTCTAGCTACTAGGGATAAACCAAACTATCTAATCTCCAATAAACTGCTAAAAACGACTATTTATACAATAACATGACTGAGATACCAAGACACAGCAATACAAGATGGCCGATTACTAACGTTTACGAGTGCTAAAAAAAATGTGTACACCTATTATTCCAATTTTCCTCCACCCTCTCACTTGTAACTATCGTTTATCTGAACATAACACAGCTGCTGTCAAATGTATTGCTTATTGGTTTTTACCCAATAACTATGTTGATCCATGCTTTGATCGTCTCTGAAGTGGCCAAAAGTGGGCATCTTGGTATGATATAAAGCACTGAAATCTCCATGATGTTTAAAGATATTCTTATTGAACATTTTGCATCATGCGCATACATTTTTATTTTATTTTGTCCATGATCTTTACATTATACATGTTGTCATTTATTGTACAATCACAACTATTTTACATATTTAAAAAAAACAAAGCAGTAACAATAAACTTCTGCCAGAAAATTGGGTAGAGGCCACGTCGTCTGTTCACCATATTTCACACTGAAATCCATGAACATCAGCGGGTGTGAAATATCCATGCACAGTGTTGACATGTACGCCTGTACCAGGTACGATGAATCAGAGACAGAGACAAGGAGAAACTGAGATGTGTTTCATCACTGCCCAGGTTACTTAATTCTGTTTCAAACTATATCAGCTGTATTTTCTACATACGTTGCTAAAACCATTTCCGATTAATTTAAACACAGTCCACCTTGCCCATCACTTCAAATATGAGGATTTAATTGAGGCGAAGACATAAGAAAAGTATGTTCCCCTGTGCACTTATGCATTTACACCCAGTTGGGATACTTAAGACACAACTGCAACGAGGACATGGGATGTAACCTACTGTATCATCTTTAAGAAATTAAGCCTGGCGCTTTCCCCTACTATTTGTTTAGCGCTCAATTTAGTTATTCTATTTAACAAGTAGCTATAATCAGGAAAGGAGTGGAGCCCCTCTCTCTTAGAAGCTACGGGCGTGAAGATGGGTCACCAAGTGTGAATCGGGTTCAGGCATAAAGATTTACCCGCTGTCCGGTGGAGCCTGTCTCTTGTCCTCCTCTTGCAGACAGAACAAGGCATGACCCGCAAGGACGTTTCGCAACCCTCATCTAACTTAGAAAAGTCAATAGTCACAAAGAAACCTCGCTCACTGGGCTGACAGAAAACCCATGGAGGCGTGTGCCTCGCTAGTCTCTGCAGAAGGCAAAACCCCTAGGCATAAAATAGAACATTTCTAGAAGCACTCAACTCCTTACCTTCAGCCTGTAACCGAGCTTTCTCCTTGCCTGAGGTTTAACAAGAGAAAGTGAAACAGCGCCATGCGCGCATTGTAGGCACGCCGTGAGCGTGCACATCGGCGTGGCCTGCGGCTGGCACGTGCCCAGTGGCGGCGCCTGCGGACTTCGCCGCACTTCAATAAGTGCTGCGCGGCTCGTGCGGCCCAGGGACGGGGCCGCCAAAGCAAAAAAAAAAAAAACAGTAGAGGAAGTCCGGCGGAGGCCACCCCGCCTTCGTGAATGTCCGTGGTGCGGCCAAAGCAGGATTTTAGGCGGGGCTCCTGGGAGCAAGACGGAGCCCGCGTGTTGCTGCAGTGACCGGCTGAAAACGGAGACCAGCCGAGGAGCAGCACAGAGTCCCCACAAGAGCAGGTAAGTGGGGTGAGGCATGCTGTGAGTGTAAAGCGCGCCGCGCTTGGAGCTCGCGTGCGCATTAACAAAAAAAGAAAGGGATATTGCATGAGGCTTGCGAGGACGGAAGGGGGACAGGAGATGTGCACATCGCGTGCCTGTACGTGCGTGTTCACATTTCCAGTCCGGCCTGCGCGTGCACAGCTCCTGTCTCCCTTCCGAAGCAAGTCAGTGACAATAGATCTCGCTAGCGACAGCGCTTCGCGCTGCGTCGCCAGGCGAGACCTAAAAAAGGAGCAATAGTGTGTGTTTTTTAATGGATGAGTGGAAGCAAAGCAGGACATGGAATCAACGGAGAAAGAAAAAAGTAGTGCTACAAAAGTGAGCAGTGGAAAAATACAAGTAATGCATCCACGCTCCATGGGAGGGACAAACACAAACAGAAGGAAAACCCACACAAGCTACTGAGTAAGACACTAGCAAATTAGAGTGACAATAAAGGCAATCAATGATAATCAATACGTGGGCTCTATGCTCACTGCAAGCTAACAATACATCTTGCAACAGACAGCACATACATAGTCTAGTAGATGAGACCTGGAAATGGTGAGACATAAAAGAACCTGTTGGCTGTGCCAAAATGCGTTTGCCAACGTTTAAAGCCATGCTAAAGGTTCCTAGCAAAAAAAACACAATGATTGAAGGAGGCTATTCTAAAGTCTATTAAAGTAGGTGTTAAATGCTATATGTTTGCCATAAATGGTGCAAACTCAAATTCACATCAAAATCAGAAAAAAGGGTGAATGCACTGTCACACAAAATATTTAAACAAAGCTCAGGTGACAAAACCAGCAGTGCAGACTGAAATATATCATGCTGTGTCATAACTATTTTAAGACATTGGCATGGCTCATAGCAGTGGCGAGGAAATTGCACTTAGAAAATTCAAAATAGTTCAACAAAATTCAGAGATTACACAAGAGGGCTGATTGATGCCTCATTGACTTGCATTATGGATTCACTTGAATCCTGGTATAGTATAGTAAGTAATAGGTGCCCTAGTAATTGTTCATACTTTTGCACTCAATGAAATTCCTTTTTCTTCAAGAGCTCACTCCTTTCCCTAAGTAGTCAATCTTCTGCCTGCCCTGTGTGGGAGTAAATGGTGTCCCCCAAAATCTTACCTCAATCAGAATTCCCACATTTCACTGGATCAGAGATGGTGTTAAACCTAAATTTCGTGAGGCAATGTCTCCCCACATTAAGGCACCCTCCTCCACCATAACATCAAAAGTAAATGATTTGGGCCACTCAATAAATGAGTTCTAGATCAATAAAAAGGTGAATGGATTTCATTATAGATCTAAAAAAATAAAGTGGTACAGAGTCAATGCCAAAAGGCTCTTAAATGCAGATTTAAACATAGGGGCATATATACAAGAGGGTTAACGCCGCTTTAGTGGCACTTTTCCGACGGTTTAGCGGCGATATTTGTATCGCCGTAGGTACAAGCTGTCGCTAACCTCTGTTAGCGGCAGTTTTCCGGCGAAAACGTCCATTTTAAAGATCGCCACTTCTGTTAGCGATAATGACATGCAAGGGAGGCGTTCCCATGCAAAAACGGCCGCTAACCCTACTTCGCGATATTTACAAGGGAATTCTTGAAGTGTGGAAGATCAAAAAAAATGCCTCTAACTGCAGTTAGAGGCAGTTTTTTAAGACCAGAAAATAGCTGGTCTTAAAAATGGAGATAACACTTGGGGCCTCATTTCAGCCGGTTTTGGTGCTGGACCGCGCTGCAAGCAATGTTGCTGCACTGCCCTGCGACAAAACTACAGGGCAGGAATGCGCACCATCAATAAGATAGTGCGCATTCCTGGGCCTCACTCATGAAAAGTGTTGCAGCGCTGCGACAAGACAGCGTTGCAACACTTTTCACTACGCCCTTCTTGCGACACCATGGATGCGCTGGATTCGCTGGACAGCGCTCCATGTCGCAAGTAATGACAGATATGTCTGGAATCCTGACGTATCTGTCAGCGCTAAAGTCACGCATTGCTGCAGTTGTGTCACAAGCATGATGCAACTCCAGCAATGCATGGGGCCAGCCTATCCCTGTGGCACTGCGTCACCCTTACGCCTGCCATCAGGCAGGCGCAAGGTACTGACGCAGTGCCGTCCTACAATTGTCGCAGTGAAATCTGATAAATTTCACTGTGCCACTCCTATGAGGCCTTGTTGCATGGGAACACACACCCTGCATACATCATACCTGATGCAGGTATGATATGGCACCGGGCTTCACAAGGTCACGCATATTCCTACATGCGTCACTTTGCAAATACGGCACAACGTGGTGCTAGATTTTGCCTGGTCTGTTCTTGAGGGGTTCCAGGGTGTCAGCGCAGTTTGAGATCCATCGGTGGTGGTTGCGCGCTGGGGTGTCATCGTCTGTAAGTGTTGGCGGAGTGGTGGTGCTGAGGGAGTTGACGAGACGTTCTTCAGTGGCCTTGATCCAGCTGCGAGGGGGGGCGATGATGGCGGTGGTGTATGGTGGGCATGGTGAAGACGTGATGTATACAATGATGGTCGATCCAGGAGAGTCCGGTGGTGTGGCTGTAGTTGAAGTTCCAGCTGGCGGAGGAGACGTGCTTGACCGTGTGTCCTGCTATGTGGTTTGCTGCGGTGACTAGCTGCTTGAGTCTGATGTTGGGGAGCTTCCCCAGGAGGGGGTGGTGTTCTGGTCACTGGGGTTGTCCAGGTGGAACTTGAGTACACTGAGTAGGATGTCGTCGGTGGATGGGAGAGCCTAGGGTGCAATGAGCTCTACAATGGTATCGGAGAATGGGGGTCCATGGCCCGGGGGGGCCTGCAGATGAGGGTGCCACAGAGGATGGGGTTGGTCCGGATCTGGAAGTTGAGGTGTTCCATGGTCACCGTTGGGTCATTAGAGTGCGTGGTTAGTCGGAGTGTGCTTCCGTAAGTGATGGCAATGCCTCCTCCTGGACAGTCGGGGTGGTCCTTGCGGGTGATTTAGTAGCCGTCAGTGATGGCGATGGCGATGTCTGGTCCAGAGCAGCGGTTGGTCCTGGCAGGCGATGTGGCGTCCAGGGTTGATGGCGAGGAGGGTGCTGGCGTCGTAGCAGTGGAGTGTCCGAGAGGAAGGGTCCTTGGTGCTGAGTGCGGTCCAGGGGCAGACGGACGCAGACGGGCTTGCCCGTGGCTTGCCTTTGGCACAGGAGACGTCCATTACAACGCAGGCATTACATCGTAATGCCTTTACAACGCAACTCCAACAACGCAGGTGCCTTTACATGGCATTCCATTACAACGCATTGTGAGGTCAGTAATGGGGTATTTTTAAGTTTTAGGGTGGGTATGGGTTTCGGGTCTCGGAGATAAAATTTGGGGTGTGTTATGGGGTAAAATCTGAAAATTGGGGTATGTTTTGGGGTCAATTATGAAATTTGGGGTGTGCATTTGGGTCAAATATGATTTTTAGGGTGTGTTTTGGGGGCTCAAAGATGAATTTTAGGGTTCAGGGTGTGCTTTGGGGTGTAAGGGTTAGTTTTAGGATTGCACTCACTGAAATGGGAATAGTAATATTTACATCTCCGCTATCCAACACCTTCCCTACTGTTGCAATATGCCTAGTATTGGTATGCATTGTAATGGAATGCGATGTAATGGTATGCGTCGTAACTTCATATATACCTTTGGCACACCAGTGGAACGCCGCTGCATATGGCTGCACAGCGGCCGCCATTGAGAAGTACTGCGGGGGGGACTGGACAGCTGGGAGGTGGGAAACGCCGGAAAGGTTACTGGATGGGGCGTGTACGGGGGGTGTGTGTGTGAGCAGGTGTTGTGAATATTTTATTGAGAGAAATCTTACCTCGAGGCCGGGTCCCGTGTCTTCGCTGCTCCTGCTCTCCTGAGTCTGCTTCCAGGAACAGGAAGTAGGAAGCCAGGCTCCCTCCCCTAAGCCAATCACAACGCTGCAATGCAGCTTTGGGATTGGTCATTAGCGTCGGGACGAGGCGTTCCTCCAGGGGCTGGAGGGGTGGGCATGTTCTCCATGCAGGCTGTAATGCAGCCTGCATTGCGAACAGGACAGTGCGCATGACTCCTTTGGGCGGCCTGAGCGGGCCTACCAAACAGTCATTGCGCACTTGAGTGGGCATGCCACTCCGCCCCTGCCCTGTTCCTTGAGTGGAGCAGCCCTACCCACCCTCCCGCCCGCAAAGGAAACATGGCACGATTACATCAGGAAGTTATCATCATGTGATGATTGTTCCTCTTCTTGCACTGCTTGAAAGCAGTGGGGTGACGCTCTTCCGCGATAGCGGATGAGCCGCCACTGGGGGTGCGTCATCTACAGGTGCTAGGCCTGGGCGACTCGACTCCCGGGCCTCCTCCGCTCCGCGTCCCACCTTCTCCTTACCTGGACATTGACACGGTGGCGCAATCCGCTGCACTCTCTCCAAATCTGTGACTCAGCCAGCAGGAGCCTCAGCCAGGTGGGATTTCATAAGCCTGGGTAAAGCAGTCGCCGCCAAGTCCGCTGGTGAACCTCCCGATGCAGTTGATGCAGCAGGGCCCCCTTGGGCGTGAAGTTGCAGCGCTCCCGCCACGCAAGTTCGGCGCAGCTCAGGGGCCTCACCCTCCACAGCATCCGGTCAGCGCAACATCATCCGGCCTGTGATGCAGAGAGGCGCCGCCCACTGTTGGTAATCCCCTCTGTGCACCCCGGTGTAGTGGTGGATCGTAGTATGCGATGCAGACCTCCCTACGTTGGTGCGCAGGTGCCCCACTACCATTCACAGCTCCAAGGGGCGCAAGGAGGTCTTCTAACACAGGTCAGCAATGTGTCTCCATGCGACCGGCCAGACTTCACCACCAGGTACGGGCGATCGCCGCGCCTCAATGTCTACCACCACGGCTTATCGACTCCACATCTCCTCCGCATCCCACTCCAGGCTCCAGGCGCAGGTCCAGCGAGGCATCCAGGCTCCAGGCGCAGGTCCAGAGAGGCATCCAGGCTCCAGGCTCCAGGTGCAGGTCCAGCGAGACATCCAGGCTCCAGGCACAGGTCCAGCGAGGCATCCAGGCTCTAGGCGCAGGTCCAGCGAGGCATCAAGGCTCAAGGCGCAGGTCCTGCGAAGCATCCAAGCTCCAGGCGCAGGTCCAGCGAGGCTTCCAGGCTTTCATCCTGGTCATCCTGGATGTTGGGTGGCTTGAGGGGTTGTTGATGTGTGCTGCACTTGGCCCTGGCTGCTCCATTCTGCATTTCATTGTTTTATTTTGCCTATTTTCTATTGGAGGTCGACTGATAGGCTATTTTTTCCAATAGAGGCAAAAAAAACTCACGTTAGGCTGACTAACATGCGTTTTTTTGCCGCTAATGGGCCTTTCGTTGGTTTTCGCCCGCTAACGCCGGAATTCCTATCGCCATCGTGCTAATGTTAGCTGCAGTTTTCGCCGCCGATCCCTGAAGCTATCGCCATGTAGCGACGGCTTGTGAATCCGTCATTAACATGGCGATAGTTTTCAGCGGTACACGGCGGTAGGAAAACTGCTGCTAACTAACGTTAGCGATAGTTTTTGCCAGTCCTTGTACATATCCCCC
This sequence comes from Calotriton arnoldi, assembly GCA_963921515.1. NCBI lineage: Eukaryota > Metazoa > Chordata > Amphibia > Caudata > Salamandridae > Calotriton > Calotriton arnoldi. The sequence continues at coordinate 809,429 of CAWUFW010004431.1, read as the reverse complement.
ATAGTATGCAAAAGTCAGAAAATAGTCTACGTCCCAAATGAGCAGCAATATCAGGAAAAAATGGCCTCATCCCTAGCAACATCTAGGACATTAGGTAAATCTTCTGGCTCACTCTCAAAATCAAGGGATTTTTATACATTATTTTCGCATATGTAATTAACAAAAAACGCAGACTAACTGTGGTGTGAGCAAATGTAGCATTTCATCAGCAAATCAGAGAACAGGAAAAATAAATGTCTCATTGCCTTAACACCTAAGTACTACCCCACTACATAAATAATCACTCTGCACCCTCTATGCTAATGTTTTCCAAAGATGCTAGAACATAACTAGGTATATGAAGAATAATGTGTTATGTGAATGAATGCAGCACAGTGGACTAATGGAAGGACCTTGTAAATGTTTCAAATCATGGCAGAACAGGGAATAGCTCATCGAAAGCAGAATACCAATTACAGTGAAATAAACCATTACTTCTCAGCTTCACTGTGTGCTGCAGAGTTTATGAGAAGAGGGGGGAAGCAGGATGTGTGACATGGGTGGCTTCCATCTTGTAATCTTGGACAAGATGGTGTTTACACTAAAAGTTGGCCTATTTAACATACATCATATAACGCACTTCTATACCTCATAGAAATGTTGTTCCGGCATTACTAATATCTTTTTATCTCGTAAAAAAAGTCCCTAATTTGTAAATACTTAAAGAAAGTACTTTGCAGAAGACCAAACTCATCTTTAAGTGAGGCAAAAGAGCAGAACCCCCGTCCATCATATAGTTGTCCAAGCCGGGTGATGGCCTTACGTTGCCAGCCTTTCCCGATATAATCTTGAAATACATCGGGCAGCATAGGATTGCCCCATAACACCATATATTGATGCAACTGAGGCAAAGAGTACTGCTTACAAATATCTTGCCATATCCGGATAATATCTTTAACTACCTTAACTTCACTCGCTTGCAGTAGTTAGGGTCGGAGGTCTTATATAGCATGAACCCAACCGATGGACCGCAGGCTAACTGATAAGACAACAAAGCCGGACCAGCATCCAACCCGCAGAGCAGGCCACGGATCCGACCAACAAAAACAGCCCAGTAGTAGAGCCTGAAGTCTGGGAGCTTAAGACCCCCTCGTATATAAGGTAGTTGGAAATATTGTCTGGAATATATACTAGCTCTGGCCGAGGCGCTATTGGCGCAGCTTATCAGAAATTTCTTGCAACAGCGAATGATGATAGCTTACAGATTGCAGCTAAATTAAGCCGGGTTCTTAGGGTCGAAGTAGTGGCTGAGGAAATACAGGAGTCTATAGATCGAGTGGTAACCTCTGTTAATCTAAAGTTACAACAGCACCGGATAGTATATATGTTGTATTATACACCGGAGATTATATCTAAGTGGGCCTCTCGATCTTCCGATAAGTCATTTTGTTCGAAATGTCAACTTTACGCGGCAGACCTTAGGCACATGTTTGTCGACTGCCCTAGGCTTAACAGGTTCTGGAATGGGGTCTCCAGTATTCTCAGTCCACTTCTCGGCCAAAACTTCCAGCTTACTGAAAAGGAAATATTTTTGGGGATCAAATGCGAAGCTGCTAGCTATGTGAATCTGTTGGCTACCATCATTATAGCATGTGCTCGACTATGTGTCGCCAGAGTCTGGATTGACGATGTTAGCCCAAATGTTAATGAAGTTTGGGCTCAGCTCCGACAGGTGTACGAGATGGAACTTGCTCTAGCTAAAGCTAGAGGGCCTCGCTCTTGGCTTAAATTCAATAGGATCTGGGCCGGTCTCCAATGGGAGTAATGATGCACTGTCACTTTATAATATATGCTCTGTTATGGCTCTATCTTAGATATTAGATATAAAAAACATTTTTTTTTTATTATTGAAAAATGTCATTGTTAAACACAGCGGAGCGCCTACAGCCCTGGGGCCGGCCGCCAATATCCATAGTACACAGTGTACATCAGCACTACCCACATCCTGGAGGCCGGGCATCATCGTGCTTAGGTGTTATTATTCCAGGCCATGTACAAGGTGTAGTCGCCACGCTACCATGAAATTAAGTTAAAGCTCCATGAGTATATACATATATGTATATACATACACTTTTTTTTTGTTTTTTTGTTTTTCCCCCAACAAACAAACCAAAGGAAGTCAGTGCAGTCATTCTCAGTCAGGACATCGAACCTCGCATACGCACATTGCCACAAGGCCCTGATGTGGTTGCCTACTCGCCCCAACTCTTCTCCGTCATCGCCGTGTCCCTTCGCTGATCCCGCCCTCTAGACTAGTCCCTCCTGTCAACCTAAACCCAGCAGTGTTCCCAGTCCGCGGGGTCCGTCCAGATCCACTAATTAGGTAGAGTCTCTATGTCGCCAGAGCGCTAGTACCTTCCTCTGCCCCCGTCTCTGCCGTGGGACCTCCACCCTCTCCCTTCATATATGCGGTGTAGAGTCCCCAGAAATTTTTCGGTCTGTTCCGCGGAGGGAGCAGATCGCTAAAGTTTTCAGATTGAGTGCAGCAATAAAGAACATCGCGTGACCATTGCGATACTGTAGGCAATGGACCCCTAAGCCAGCACATTGCCACTCTACGCTTCGCCAACAGCAGACCCAGATCCACCAGCCTACGAGCTGCCTTCGGCAATGGTTTAGAGTATCCCAGCAGTGCAATCGCCGGTTCCGGAGGAATCTCCAACTCTACAACCGTGCTTATTTCGCGAAATATCTTTCCCCAGTATTGGAAAACCCCTGGGCAACCCCATGCTAAGTGTACAAAGTCCGCCTTCGGGAAGCGGCATCTCTCGCATGTAGCGTCCTCCCTTAGACCGTACCTATGCAGTCTCTCTGGCGTGTAGTACGCCCTGTTGATGAATTTAAAATGTATCAGTCTGTGCTTGCCATGCAGTGATATGCGCTTTGTGTTAGTGCAGCAGTATAACCACATATCATCACTAATAACCATGTCCAGGTCGCGCTGCCAGGCCAATCTGGCCTTGGTGTAGTGGTTAGCCCTCTGAGACATTGCCAATTTATATATGTTGGTGACTAGCTTGCGAGGAGATTTAGTTTTAATGAGATACGAAAGCTCTCGTACCTCGGGAGGCTCATCCATGTCCTCCCCAAGCTGTTGACGCAGCGCCGCATGCACTCTATGGAATTGGAAACGTTGCAGCAGGGTGGTTGCTTCTATCGTGGTCGTGACCTCTTCCCATGTTTTGGCGACGCCGTCCGAAAACAGGTCTCCCATTTTGCTAATGCCCAGTGCTCGAAGCGCACTGACGACACCTTCATCGCGACAGGGGGCCAGCCAGACCGTCCATTCCACCAGCATTTCCGGTGAGTATAACAGCGCCCCCGCCTGCTGTTGTAGTAAACAATGCCATGCATGCCGTGTCGCGTTTAGAGAATCAAGGATCCCAGTTCTACGGTCCGCCGTCTCGAAGATGACTGCTGGGAGGGGCATAGGGTCCGCAAACAACCTCTCTAGTCTGAGATATGGGATATTGTCAGCGCCATGAATCCAGCTATGCGCCTGTGCACCCTGTGCTGCCCTGTAGTAGAGCTCTAGGTCAGGAGCACCCAGTCCCCCCAGGTGATATGGCAATGTGAGGACCCGCCACTTAACCCGTGCCTGCTTGCCTGCCCAGGCCAACCTCACCAATGACTTATTGAGCCTGGCAAAGAAAGAGCGCAGCAACACTATCGACACATTTGCAAACAAGAATAGGAATCTGGGTAGCACTACCATCTTCATTATAGATACTCTCCCGATTAAAGATAGCGGTAGCCCAATCCAGGTTTCGACATCGTCTTCTAGTTTATCTACCGCCGTTCCGTAATTTTCGCGGAAAACAATTTCTGAATCCGTGTGCAATCTGATGCCGAGATACCGGACCGCTTCGTCAGACCACAAAAGTGGGTATTCCATTTCAAATGGAGAGGTGGACGGGGTGAGCGGGAAAGCTATGGATTTAGACCAATTGACCTTCAACCCGGAGAGTGCTCCGAAGTGTACCACCTCTCGCAGGACCGGGGAGAGATTGTTTTCAGGGTCCCTTACATAAAGCAGGGTGTCATCCGCATACGTCGATACCACAATTTCGTAGGTGGGAAAACGGACGCCTCTGTGGCCATGATATTCCCTAAGTGCACATGCCAGGGGTTCCGCAATTAATGCATACAGCGTCGGTGACAGAGGGCAACCTTGGCGTGTTCCCCTAGCAATGGGGATGGCACCTGTAACCAGGTCCCCCAAGCGAATACGCGCCGAGGGGGCATTATATAACACCCCAATCATTTGCAAGAAAACCGGGCCTAGTCCCATTCTCGTCAACACGAGCCGCATAAAGGGCCACTCAACCGAATCAAAAGCCTTCTCCATGTCTAAGAAGACAGCAATAGCCTTCGTGTCCTGCCGGACATGTTGTATTGCGCCGAAGACCGTACGAAGGTTATAAGTGAGATTTCTGTCTGGGACAAATCCAGCCTGCTCCGGGGCAACTAATTCCGAGGTCAAAAGGGCCAGTCTGTTGGCCAAGATCTCCATAAATAACTTAGTGTCCACATTTAGCAAGGAGAGCGGTCGGTAAGACCCGCAATCCTCCAGGGGCTTACCTGGTTTGGGGATGGCTACCAAAATGGCTTCCCTCATTGTCTGGGGCATCTGTCCAGCTACGCACATGTCGTCAAATAATTCTGCTATGTGTGGCAGAAGAAGATCTATGAAGGTCTTATAAAAGTTCACAGTAAGTCCGTCTGTCCCAGGGGCACTATTCGCCCTCATTCCCGACAGGGCTTCGAGTATCTCATCTCTTTCTATGGGAAGAGATAAGAACTCTCGGTGCGTGTTTGATAAGAAGGGTAACTTAATATGCTCGAGGTAATCTAGTATTTCCCCATCCATGTCAGATAAGCGTGAAGTGTAAAGGTCCGAGTAGTACTGCTTAAATCTATTAGCAATATCTTCTTCCTCCGTTAGTAGGCCTCCCTCCTCCGATCGTATCTCATTGATGGAGGTCTTACCCCTTCTTGCTTTTAGCATATTGGCCAGCACAGATCCCGGCCTATCTCCCTCCCCATACGTACGAGCTGTGGCGTATTTCCCCAGATGCTGCACCTCGCTGTCCGCTGCCTCATGATACTCCTCCATTAGTGCCTTCATGGTGTCGCTGGAGTTCTCATCCATACCGGACTACTGATTAGCCTCCAACTCCCCCAATTTGCGCTCCAGAGTCGACAGCCTCTGTCGGATATCCCGAAGCACCCCAGAGTGCTTGGACATGGCCTCCCCCGTGATGTACACTTTAAAAGCTTCCCATATCGTCTGGAAGCTGTCTACTGACCCTATGTTGGTGGCGAAGAATATTTCTATCGCTTCTGCCATAGCCTCCTTGAAAAGGGGATCAAGCAGTGAGTAAGGCGGGAAGCGCCACGTAAATGGTGGAATTGTTTTCTTAGGAGTGGACACAACCAACAATATGGGCGAATGGTCCGAGAGAGTGCGCGGCAACACCTGGCAGGAGCGAATCTGGGACCGTAGAGGCGTCAACACTAGCCAATAATCAATATGCGTGTGTAGGTTGTGATAAGCAGAGTAATGTGTGAAACCGCCGACCGATGGATGAAATTCCCTCCACGCATCAATGAGGTCCATACTAATCATGGCACTCTCTACAGCTCTAGCTGCAAGCGCCGGTCTCCTTAACTGTCCTCCTGACCTATCCAAGCTCGGGTTCCGCACCAGGTTGAAGTCTCCACCCCAGAGTATGTGTGTCGCCCCATACCCACTCACAGTGTTTGCCAATGTGGCAAAGAACTCCGGACAGTCGTAATTAGGGCCATATACATTAACAAGAAGCAGGTCCAGTCCCCCACCCTGGCATCTAGAGAGCACAAACCTGCCCCCTGAGTCCGCCTTCAGCAAACGCAACTTGTAGTCCGATCTAGGGTTAACCCATGTCAGCACCCCCCTAGCGTGAGTCGTGAAGCCAGCAGCGTTAACATTCCCTACTAGTCCCTTGGAGCGCATCATAGGGCTCTGAAGCGGGAGGTGCGTCTCCTGTAGGAGAGCAACATCTACTTTGTGCCTAGTGAAATAGTTCAGCACTTTGCGAAGTTTGCGGTGGTCATTGAGGCCCCTCACGTTCCATGACAGTGCTCTAAGGGCATCTATAGGTCTGTGGCCTATGTCCTCCCTAGTCGTAACCATCTTGTCTATCGTGCGTAGTATAGTGTCCTGAATCCTGAGGTCCATACATATATAGCATCAAACAAAACAACATGTCTGCTCTCTCTGACTTCCTTAACAAAAACAGCGCCCCCTCCCTTCCTCCCCCTCCCCCCCACCCACAGCTGATCTCCCACAACTCGGTCGTGCAGCATCCCTGACAGGGACCTCCCACACCTCCCCCCCTCCCGCTCCCAACTCAATTAACAAAAGTGGTGTTTGTCACTTGCAGGCGGAGGTCGCTCTCTCTCAACTAGCAATTGAACGTCAGGTCTCCCCTGTCCCGACCCCTACCCACCGACAATTAGCATCTTACCCTCCACTGAACCACAGTCCACATCAAAGAGTTCAAGTGCGTAAGAGCACGGTCTGGTGTTGCGTACCTGCCGACCCCGGACATCCCGTTATAGGGCCTCTGAGGTGGACGCCGAGGCCACGCCAAGATCTCTAGACTGCTTGGAAATTTCAACATGCCTGAATACAGTGTGAGTTCTTGGAATGGATATACAACTCTGAGTGTCTTTCATTGTCCGCCCCAACATTGCGTTATGTACATTTCTACCACACTCCCTTCCTCCCCCCCCGAGCCCCAAAACCACGTGCTACTTATCAAGTGCTTGCGGCCCGTCGGGTCTCAGTCCTGTTCTTCGAGTGATCCCCCAGCCGCTTCGTCCAAAAGCCGTCGCTCCGGGCTCTTCCGTTGTTCCCTTGTCCAGTCCCTTTGAGCCTTCGGGTCCGTGAAGATGTGCGAGCGACCTTGTCTGTTCACCCGTAGCTTGGCTGGGTACAGCATTGCATAGTCCAATCCCAGCTCCCGTAGTTGTTTCTTCATGGGCACAAACTGACGACGTGCCTCCTGCACTCGCGCTGTAAAGTCCGGGTAGAGCGAAATATTCGACCCTTCATATGGAAGAGTCTGTTTGTCCCTAGCTTTCCGCAACGCAGCATGTCTGTCCCGATAGTTTAGCAGTTTTGCTATGATTGGGTGTGGCGGGGCTCCCGGCTGGGGTCTGGGCCCCAGGGAGCGGTGCGCCCTCTCCACCACAAACATGTTCGAAAACACCTCTGCTCCTAGTAAGTCGATCAGCAGCTTTTCTACAAAACGTTCCATGTTGCCAGTTTGTGTCGTTTCCGGCAGGCCCGTGATTCGTAGATTACATCTTCTCGAGCGGGCTTCGAGATCCTCCATTTTGTCTTGCAACACCTGCATGATCCTCCCCAGCTTTTTATGATCCGTGTCCAGTGTTGTCTGTGCTTCTTCGACTTCAGTAAGCCGACGCTCGGACATGTCAAGTCTCTCTGCGTGCTTGTCCAGCCGTTCCCCCATTCTGTCCATCCGATAGGAGAGAGCATCGATTTTCGTGCCTAGGGAAGAGATGCCATTCTGCAACCCCTTCTCCATAGATAACAGCAGGCTGCGAATGTCCGGCTCGTCTTCCGTAGGGGGAATGGTTCTAGTTGCCTCCTCCGCCGTGGAGTCATGTGACTTAGAGCATTTTTGGGCGAAGGACAACTTGGACTGAGACTTGTCCGTTCTACCCATCTCTTCCTCTTGGGCGAGGCGGCTATGCGAGTGCATTCACGTAGTATCCCTCCAGAGAGCAGCAACTAGATGCCAGATCGCGGGTCCCCCCGTGGCCAGCTGCGCTCCAGATCACTCTCCAGGGACCGCTGTAGTGCAATGACACCCTCAGGTGACGTTACAGGGTGCTTGACTTGCTTCAAAGTAGCCCTTGAAGTGTGCCGTGCTCGGTCCTTTCTCTCTTTCGGGGGTGCGTCCGTTAGCGTTGCGCCCGCTGGGCGTGTCGCTATCCGTGAAAAGTCCGCGGTCCCAACTGTGTGCCCCTCCGCAACCTTCGCCGTGGGTCAGCTGGGCGTACCTATTCAGGCCCCTTCGTCAGAGGTCCGTCGCCCCCAGGGGTGCCCCTTTCCGCTCCGTGATACCCGGTCCCACACCACGAGCATCAGTACACACCGCTCTCTTCAAGATTGTCAGCTTCACAACCAGCACTGTCCTTTAGCCCAGCTGGCACCCCCAAGCTGGCCGGGCGCGCACAGGGGGGAAGCCTCTCCTGGCGCAGAGCTCCACGCCTGTGCTCCACGCAGCGTCTCCTGCAGAACCAGTGCAGCAGCCTCACTAGGCACCCTTCCTGCCGGGCACCACCGCACCGACAGTCACTCTGTGCCCGTCCTCTTCGTCACTGGTCTGCTGATTCAGGGTGCACACCACACCCAGCAGCCCCGCTCCACGCACCTCCGCTAGTATCTTCCTGCACAGTATGCAGCCAGCCCGCCAGCCGCCTCACCCAGCACTTATACCACCGGCAGGCGACCCACTGTGCAATCTCGGCAGCCCCTAAAATGGCGGCAGCACTCAGGCACCAGCTTCAATATCCTGCACCGCTCACGTGTAGTTCCTCGATTCTTCCACCGGTCTTGGCCGCCGCAGCTGGGATCACACGCTCTGTCCCCCCGCAGCTGCTCACCACATGGTCTTTCAAAGCGACTTCGGTCGCACTGCACTCACGGGTGGGGTGGGGGCCTTCAGCTCCTGCACCGTCCGGCCGCACAACGGGAACTCCCGCTGCGCCGCCACCAGTGCAAGGACCTCCCCCGCCGCAGGTAGCGCCCCGCAGTCAGCTCCTGCCTTCTTCGCCACGGGCCGCTCGGGCCCGACTTTCGCTTTCCAACGGGCCGGTCCGACCCAGCCGCACCTCGCCGCACGTCCAGTGACGCAGCCTCGCCGCTCTCCTCACCCGAGCTCGGGGATCCGCGGCCTGTCGCCGCGCCACACTGCCAGCGCTGTATCTTAGGATCGGAGGGGTCCCGGGGGACCGGCAGAAGATCCGCACGCAGCTGTGACACTCCGACGTCCCGGCAGCAATTCACTGACAACACTTCAGTGGAGGGTGAGCCGGATCATTTACGGATTGTTGGTCGGTGTGCCGGAGCTCGAGGCTCAGGCAGCCATTTCCTACGTGAGCCAAGCTCCGCCCCCAGATATTAATTTTTAATTCTTATCTTAAGCCTCTAAATGGGAAAATGTTGTTGTTTCTTACAATTCAGTTTGGACTGTCTTCTTCTTACACCTGGTTTATCTGTTGTTTCTTTTTTGACTACAGTGTTAGTCACTGATTCGGAACTATGTGATGTTAACATTTCTAGTGTATATGTGTAATATATGTCTTACTTATAGCAAAAAAAAAGAAATGTTGTTCCAAAAGCAATAGAGCTAACTCAGTGTCTACATGTGAAATCGAGTGTGGAAATGGATTCAGCTCATTGTTAGTAATGCACAACAATATAAAACTATAAAAATCTCTTACACCTGCTATGTATCTATTAATGTCATGTTTTCAAGTGTAAAAATATGCAACCAATCCTGCAAACCTGCAAACCGGTCAGTAGAATTTACACCTGGCACTCGCGATGCGATGATTCCCTCAGGAATCTGGTTTGTGCGAAAGAAAACATCAAAACTAAACATGTGAGTCTGAATTCTGTTTGTTGTATGGGCAACCAGCTACACTGTAGAGGCACAGTGAAAAGACATCGCTCATATCTCCCCGAGTACTGTGATGTGTGAGTGAAGATCAGTGAAGCCAATGAAAAGCTGCTGAGGGTTACAGAGTATTTCAATCAGACTGAATGGCTGAGATGTACCTCTTCTTACTAAAGCATACATTTAAATCATAAGGAATCCTCTAATCAAAAATGGCTGATAAGCATTCTCTTTTCACAATTCTCTCACTCACCTTCATTTCTGTATGGCACTCCTTTTACTGGCTGCAAGAAGTCTTGTCCTTTCTCCTTTAGATTCCACAAGCCCACCCTCATTTTCTTCTCCCGGTTTCGCTCTCCCTGTTTCCTTTAAGTTATCCGTCATTCTATGCTATTACTGCACAGACACTTGCTCCCCTTCAAACATGTTCCCTTTCCTCTGCCTCGTGATAATAGCAGGCTCATTCCTTCCAACTCACACGGTACCAGAGGCGGCTGGTAAGGAACGGTGGAGGGGTGGGGGGTGGAAGGTGAGGGGGTAGAAAATAAAAAAGAAAGAAAAAAGAAAGAAAGAAAGAAAGAAGGAAAGGAAGAAAGAAAGAAAGAAAGAAAGAAAGAAAGAAAGAAAGAAAGAAAGAAAGAAAGAAAGGCTCCCCTTAATCAATCACAATGCTGCTGCAGCATTTGTGATTGGTTCCCCTAGGCGAGTCATAACGCTGCAATGCAGCGTTGGGATTGGTCTGAGCCCCATGGCTCGGCACTCAGGCAGGGACTGGGAGGCTGGGCATGTTCTCCACCCAGGCTGTGTATTACAGCCTGTGGAGAACATGCAAAGTGCACATAATGGTTTGGCCAGCCCAAGACGGCTGGCCAAACTTTCATGCACAATTAAAGTGTGCTCCCCCTGGTCCCATCCCTCCTCGTACCTAAGCAGGAACGGAAAAATAAAATGATAATAATTATCTGTTTTTTTCATTTTATTTTTCCTCTGCACTGCTCTTGAAGCAGTGGGGCGACGCTCCTCCACCTTAGCGGAGGAGCCGCTGCTGCATGGTGCCACCACGTGTCACAGGATATCCACTCCCTTCACACGGTCACCCAGTGAAAAGTGGATGCCGCAAGCAGGTTTCAGATGTTTGGGGGCTATGAGCAGCCAATGTCCAGTATGGGCCAGAGAAACCTGCCCAGGACATCGATGGTAGCCTCAGAAGCTTTGTAGTTTATTTGGTGTTTGAAGTAGAAAGTGGAGAGTTAAGTACCCCAGGCTGTGTTGGCACAAACCCCCGCCCCCTTCGCACACATGAAACGTATTCGCAAGTTGGCATGTCTGCAGCCGTGCCAACTCTTACAGTGCCATGGTGTGTCACATGTTATCAGCTCTCTTTACACAGTCTCCTGGTGAATAGCCGATATCATAGAAAGGCACAAAGTGAGGTGTAAAGCCCTACAGTGAGAGTGTTTTGAGCTCATGTTTGAAGGCTCTTGGTAGCTGGCATCCATCAGAACTTTTACAAGCTCCCAGGTCGTCAGGACACCATCAGAAGCCTTTGTTATTGGTTCTTGTGGGAAGGTCAGCTCAGGAAGTGCTGGGCTCAAAACCCCATGGCCTCCATGGCTGGCCAGGTGGTGATTGGCTGAAAGCCCCACTCCCCATTCTGGTCCCTGCCCAGTCAAGGCCCCAACCAGGAAAATTATTTTCAAAGTTGGCAGGTATGCAAAAGTTCACTCATTCCTCTTTGTCTCGTTCCCCTTCTTGTCTCTCTCTTGTTTGCGTTCTTTGTGTCTTTCTGTCTCTATTCATTGTTCACTATTTTCTCTTCTCTTGTATTCACGCACTCTTAAGTTTACCCTCTCATACTCCTTGAGAACTCTCATGCTGCTCCACTCCTTCTCCACGTTTACAGTTTTGTTCTCTAATTCTTGCTCTTTCTGTCTCTTTTTTACCATCTCTGGCTTTGTACACTCTTTTGTGCTTCCTTCCTATACAGCTTTCCTTCTCGTTCTATGCCGTTCTCTATCACCTTCTCTTTGTCTAGCTTGATTTACTTACCTCCCCGCCCCCTTCTCCCCCCTTCTTCTTGCCATTATTCTACCCACCATAACGCCCGCCACCACCAGCAATGCCTTGATTTTCTTTGCCTGTGGTTATTTTCCTTTGACAACTCATTTTCTGGCACCTTTCACCCTTTTTAGGTCCCGCCTACCACAGCGTGTGAGCTGCAAGACCAAATATTTACTATTTTGTGAGCTTATAAGCCACCCACAGCATAATTTAGCATGATAGGCTATAAACTGATTTGTATCTAATCAATCATGTCCTCTTTAAATACTGAGGTAATGCCACATAACTTTTAAGTCCCTGTGTCTAGTTTGCCCACGTATCCCATTTACTTTTTGTGGAATGCTTTCTCTTCATTCCACGTGCGCTTTTTACCTATTCACATCATGGTGACAAGGGCTGTTTGCGTAGGGAGCTTTCCTTTAGTCAATCTATGCATCACGCCGACCTTCAGGGTCAGACTTGGACAGAAAATAGGCCCAGGCACCAAAATAAAAGTTTCTTTAGTTAGCTATTCAAATAGCTAAAAAAGTGGCCCATATTTGCACATTGGTGCGATTTTACACTTGTAAAGACAGGGAGGTGTTTTACACTGAATGGAAAACTACATGCATTTGTGCTTGCTGTAGGCAATGTTTGTGGTAATATCTAAGAAATCAGCAGTTAAATCCAGCCCACCAGACCATAAAACAGACCCACAAACAGCCTAAAAAAACAGCGATTTGTCAGCCCAGCACTTCTGCCACAGCCACATTGCGGGGCCTGCTGGCATGTGCGTCGATTCAACAAAATTCCAGGGGTAGCGTAAGTGACATCACATGTTTTTACCCCAATGATATCACAGGAAGTGATGTCATATGACTTTTGACACACTGTCACCCTCCCCTCAGCTGTTTGTGATCTGTCTAACTTTTCTAATATCTGTCATGTCTTTCTCAGCTGTTGTTGACTCTTGTTCACCCCTCCTATCTTAACTGTGTCTTTCTCACACTGATCTCCTTATAATATGCTTTCCCCTCTCTCACTGATCTCCTTTCTCACCTGTTCTGTCTCTTTTTCCACTCTATTTCATCTTTCTCCCTCCTCTCCTACTCCCGTATTTGTCCTCACTTGTCAATGTCGTAGTATTATTGGTGTCTCTTTCATCTCTCTTTGTCTCTATCAAAGATACACCCTCCTGTGTTTGTCTCTTGATCCCTCACCCTTCTCTATGTAGTGTATTTCTTCCTTTCGTTATTTTACCCTTATTTCGCCTCAGAGCCTTTTACCTTTACCTCCTCTCGCTCTTTCTCTCTCCCCTGTATTTCTTTCTTACTCTCTCCTCAAGCTCAGTGTCAGTAGGAGGCATAGAGACGATCCACACCACTTGGAACAATAATTTTTTTTTTTTCCAAGTTAGCTACTGTCCTCTGAGGTCAGGTGGTCGCAGTGACAGTACTGGGAGTCACAGTAGGCAAGGCAGGGGTCGCAGCTGTGACCCCTGGCGACCCCTAAATGACGTCCATGCCTGCTGGTTCAGGCTCTGACCGCAGCCCAACAGCAGCTCTACTCACAGCTCAAGCCACGTTTCCTGTTCCCATGACTTGGCAGGGCCAGAATCACATGTACAGTGTGGATAACAACCCCGGCCTGGCTAGCCCTTCCTCTGTCATTCATGCTGTATGTGTGACGTCAGCCCTGCCATTCCTGGAGAGCACGGCTCTGCCCACCAGCGTTCTAAAGATATAAACATGCACATATCTGCTTCTCAGAGCACAAGCAGACGTGTGCAGTTTGTATTTTGTTTCCTGCTGTGACTGTTAATGAAAAGGAAGAATAGTGTGTGGCTGAGCTGCCATTTCCTGGAGTGGGTGGTGAAGAGAGTGTCCAGGCCAGGACTGGTCAGAGGTCTGTTAAACCAGGCCTCAAGGCCACCAGGCCACAAAAGATTGTCCATTGCTCATAAGGGACAGTCTGGTTGTCATGTCACTCTCTGTATAAGTGGCTGCTACCTTTAACAACTGGCTAAGAATCAAGAGACAGTGGAGAATACATGAATGATAAAGTGGGGGCGCGTTGGGCCTAGCAGTAGTGACTCCACCTCCTAGAGACCCATTTGTTACAGAGGGGACCCCAGTTTTCCTTCCCCGGGACCCACCAGTTTCCACTAGTATAGGATAAACATCAGAAGTTGGGACAGAAATGTCCACTGCATGACTCTAAAGAAAGAGAGTCCCTGCTCTCTTAGACTGCTAGCGAGGTCACGGCATGTCTCTGCAGGTTTCTGAGTTTTGTTTCAGTGAACAAAACAATAATGGGCGGTCACTGAGGGCCTCCGGAAAATTGCCCTGAGACATGAGAGCGAGGCTCTGAGAAAGGGGGAGGGGCACCCAAAGTGCACTCATCCATATGAGAGTGGCTTATGTCCTCTCTGTGGGCTGAGAGGGAGTTTTAGTGGTCACAGTATTAATGATAGTGGAAGAGACAGCCCTTTTTAGGTCGAGCCTGGGCAGCGCATGCACTGCTCTGCGAGGCATGCTGTACTGAGGTAGGGACTTGAAGCTCCGCCCAGTGTCCGCCCACATTGTTCATTGGCTTGTGTCATTGTCCACTGTAAACTGTGGCTGTTCATTACTCAAAAGACTTAGTAGTCCCTCCTTAGTACCGCCTTGTCTCATTTTGTAACCTCCCATGGCGACACCCCCTGTTACGTGTGTTGTTACTCCGTAGGCTTTAATTACAGCCTCTGAGCACTATTTTCGCAACAGCAGGCAGGACACGCTCTCGTCTAAAACTTTTTTTTATTTTTATAGCACACATTAGCAATGCAATAGGTCTCGCATTTGCGAGAGTTTAAGCTATTGTCATTGTAAATGACACTTCCTTTTATTTATCTGTTTTAAAAACCACACATAAATAAAAGGCATCGTCATTTACAATGCCAATAGCTCAAACGCTCATAAATGCGAGATCTATTGCATTGCAAATGCTTGTTTTATGTTGCCTCTAGAGGAAGGGCTGACTATCGTCCTCTCCTCTTAAAATGTCTGCCTACTCCCAGTAAACAGCCATTCACTCCATCTGAGGGACATAGGAGGATAGGGCTTGCTTGCTCTGTGTATATGAGGTAAGATGAGCATGGAGTTTGTATGTTGTGCTTTAATGCAAGGGGAAGGCATCCATTTTGGATCTCCTGTGTCTCAAAGGCTGTCAAAATGGAGCCATGGGGTGATCATGCACAGGTTATTTGTTGATTGAGGTGGGGGCCTGGAACGTTCTGCAGGCTCCCTTTTGAGGCAAGTCAGCCCCCTGTGGCTAGAAGGTTGAGGATCATCTCCATCTGAAGTGCGAAGGCAGCGGCAGTATCTTGCACTTTCCCGTTGCCAGAAGTGCTAATGCAGGCAGTTTTGTGTAGTGGATGGGTGGGAATGCCTCCGAATTTGGGCTTTACCTTAGACAAATTTTAG
The DNA here is from genome assembly GCA_963921515.1 of Calotriton arnoldi. NCBI lineage: Eukaryota > Metazoa > Chordata > Amphibia > Caudata > Salamandridae > Calotriton > Calotriton arnoldi. Next base: position 794,191 of record CAWUFW010004431.1, on the reverse strand, counting down.
ATTTTACTCATGTATAGAAGAGAAGACCAGAATCTCTTATCTGAGCACCAAATCTTGGTATTGATTTTTGTATTTCTGTGACTGAATTGCTTTTTTGCCTGATACTGATATGCTTGAACTTCTTTAGGAGAATGCCTCTTCCCCCTTTTGTGCCTTTGTTTCACATTCCCTGTCCGGGCACACCCAGCTCCACCCACTCTTTCTTCGAATTCTGCAGATCAAAAGACTATGTCTGGGACAGCCTATTTGAAACACTCCAACACCATAAAATCCCACATAACCCGAGACACAGAGACACTCTGAAATTCACATCTAATAGGCATGGATACATTCTAGGTAGAAACCCCAGTACAGTATTCCAAAATATTCTTGACCAAAGAATGAGGCCCACTGCTGTTGAGCTCCATGGCTGAAGTGTTTCACTGCCAGCTCCCTTGCCAAATAAGGAGCAGACTTGGATATGCTGAACTCTGATAGAAGTGGCGCTTGCTTCTGTCATTGAGGGTGGAAGCAACTACTGTTGAAGGGGGTGTAAAGGAGTGCTGCGGCAGGAGAGATAGCTGTCCAGTTGTGGAGATTGCTGCCCAGAGGCCTTTTGCTGGAAGAAGCTGTGCAGAAGCCAAGAATCATCTTTCAATCAACGTGAGGACCAGGGCGGAGATCAGCCCTACAAGGAACTGTAGATAGCCCCCTCCATTCCTCAGTCTGTCGGAGTGTGCCCCTGGTTGTCCCCAAGGGACTTTGAACTTGCTTGGTCCTACTCCCTAGGCGAGGAGGGTTTGGCGAAGATATCAGAGCTTTTAAGCTTTAAAAATCTGTAAACCAGATCAAGATGGCTACAAAAGTTGCAGAGAAGTCACCAATGGAACGTCAACTGAGGGCGCTGTCACTAAGTGTTTTAGCATGTTCTCTCCTCTTTTAGGTAGAAGATTCTTGGTACAGCACAGCACCAAAAATGGCTCCCAAAGTTGGAGATGAAGACCCTGGGGTAGAAGCACCCAAGCCAGCATTGTTTTTTCTATAGTCAGCTGTTTAATCATGTCCTCTGGGTTGTTCAAAGTAAAGACAATCCGGTCATGCATGCAAATAAGAGATGACAAGGCCAGCTCAAAGGCCCAGGCGACTGTGATCAATACACAGCGAGAAAAAGACCACGTTAACAGGTAAACATATTAACAAACTGTAAGGTAGACTTGAGAGACAGTTGAGCAGGTAACCTACACCGGGTGGGGCTCGATATTGTGTGGGATTTGAGTGCCAAAAGAGAGACGCTGTAGGAGTGGACTGCAGTGTCTGATGATGGGACATCTATTATCGCAGGGACTGATTGGGATAGCGGGGACCACTGTCTCTAACCTGATCAATATTAGCACGATGCCCTGTAAGATTTCATTGTACAACACTCTTTGCCCTTTACATTCATATGTGTAATACTTAGCTGTGTGGAAAATATAAAATGTGTTCTTCTAAAGTCAAAGCACTGGTTTGACATTGAATTTAATAATGGTTAATGGGCACTTTACTGATATCTGAGTCTCCGCCCCACACTAGCTCCCTGAGTAACCTCTGGTTCCCCTCATTGGCTTCCTTGAGGTTCAAGTGCTTTGGTGTTTAGTTTTGCGTCAAATACAAAGGTGATCCTTGGATACAAGAGGTAAAAGACTATGGGGCGTGTTTACTACAAAACGTCAGAGCACGGAGCTGCGCGAAATCTGGCCGCGCCACTCTCCAACATTTTGTAAATGCTGAGAAGCACCGTATTTACTAAAATATGGTGCACCCCTGTGTTTTCCCTAGTGCTGGCGCTAAATTATGCTGCCTAGTGCCAACCAGGCTCCCTTGCACCATAGTACAAGGGTGCCTGCGTTGCAGGGCATGATTGTTTACGTGCAGGTGTCCTTCCTGCACATAAACAATCACTAATGGCTTTTTGCTCTTTCTATGTGTGCTGCAGAAGACAGCACACATAGAAAAAGCAAAAATGAGGAGAAATAAAAGCATTTCTCCTTGTGTGCCATTCTAATGACTGCTCTTACATGGCACTAGTTTTTGCTGCTACCACAGATTTACGCCTCTTTGTAAATTGGGGCAGCGTCAAAAAGCAAAGGAGCAAACTTTTCTGGGATATGATGTAGTGTCTGGCCTTTTTCCCTGCCCAAAATCACACGTTCCTAATGTTCCCTTTTGTAAAAATTGCATTCTGGCCCATTGATTACACTTCATCTGACCCGAGCCAGAGAGTACGGCCCGAGCCTAACAGTACGGCCCGAGCCGGAGAGCACGGCCCAGGTGTGGAGAGTACGGCCCGGGTGTGGAGATTCCGGCCCGACTGCGGATGTAAAGATACGACTAGTAATTGATCTCTGTGAATACCAAAAGTCGTAAAGTTAGACTTTTGTCTCAGATTACCTTTGTGAATCGGCCCCATTGTCTTTGGCCTAGCCCTGTATCCAGCTTCTGTCCATGGACAGCACGATGTGGTTGCAGAGCATGGCCACAGGGCAGAGAATGTTACCTTCAGTCCTTCTCTACCACCAGTCTCCATGTTCAAAAGCTCAGGCCTCACAGCCAAAGACCCTGCGTAATAGGCTTTGAGTACTAGTTCCAGCCCCAGGGCCCTTAAATGCAGTGCTTTGTGGCCAGTTAGTTTTTGTACGATTTTTCCCACTATTTTAAAATTCTGTTTGCTATGGGATCTAGAGGTAAGGTGGTTGAGGCACTGAACAAAGTGGGAATTGAAGCCCAGCTCACTATCCCCAGAATATGCTGTGTACAACCATTGGCCATGCAGTGGCAGCTGCTCTGGAGCGGCGGTGGTGAGGCGCTGCGGGACAATACATTTTTTTTTTTAAAACACTTACCTGATTACGGCTGCAGCTTCTCCTCCTTCTTCTTCTCTTCCTGGCTCCCGGCAGCACACAGGCTCTCCTAAGCCAATTACATCGATGCTGTCACCAGCATGACAGCAGCGTTATGATTGGTCTGAGCGGCCTGTTTGGCTGCTCCGATAATGCCTGGGAGCTTTGATACTGTTACCCACCTGGCTGTGGAGAACTTCTAAGTGTGCATGACTGTTTGGCCGGCCCAAGACGGCCAGCCAAACTGTCATGCGCACGTTGGGTGCACAAACCACTCCTCCTCCCTTTGCCCCAGCCCCACCCCTCACTAACATAGTCCTGCAGCCAGTATGAATAATAACGTTGTTATTATCATTTTATTTTTCTAACTCCACTGCTCTGAGAGCAGTGGGGCGACGCTCCTCGCCTTAGCACAGGAGGCGCCGCTGCAGCCATGCACATGGGTCTCTGGGAGCACATGGGGCTCTCTGGTCATGGTCTTTCACCCTGCCCTCAGCTATCTTGCCCCTATCTCCAACTGAGTATGGAATTCGACTGTGGACGCTGAGCCCTGGCGCTCATGCTAGCCTCAGGACTCTAGTCTACAACCACTTAGGTAATTGGGTACTGAATTAGATTTTGGCGGCCGGCTTACTCGACACAGTCGTGACTGATATCCCGTCCGCCGTGTTACCAGTGGCATTGGATGTAAGGCACTTGTAATACGGCGGACGGGATGTCCTTCACGTTTCTGACAAATAACCTGTTCGTCGAACTCTGAACCAGGTCCTTAGTCTTTTGATACTGTTTCCAATTTTTATTTTGCGTAGTCTGTTTTTGTGCATTTTATGAATAGCCCTTGAACTGGCTACAGATCGCTTTTTGGTTTTCCGGCCTTGCCTGCAACTTTCAGCCTCTATTTTTTGGGGGTGGGAGAACAAAGCACATTTTCTATCCTTCTAAGATGTTCCCTGGGGTTGAAGCGATCTCCAGTTGCCCCGATTCGCCTCTGAAATGTTTCACCCAAGACAAATTAGATAGCCTTGATGTCATCGATGATGTAATATGTGATGGGATGTGTGACATGAGCATTGCGGGGATTTATGGTTGCATACCTCACTGAATTTGAATGGTTTTAGGTTTTGATTTGTATTCCTAATTTCCCTTCAACTGAAGATTGTTAAGAAAAATTCAGGGCCTCATTTATGAGGTTTTGCCGTAGGGCAGCGCAGCAGGCCTTCTGTGTGTAAAAATTGAGAAAACTGAAAAGATCAAACAGTGACATAGTCTTGTAAATACAAAGGAGGTCTGCGAATTCTTGTACCAGCACCACCCAGATTATCTGATCTGAAATCCTGAGTAGTAGCAAAGTCCCCCAAATCTGTGCTGCATTAACCACCCACATCATGACCCATCCCCACTGGACCAGAATTATCAGGAGTATCTGGGATAAACATTGTGCCCGAACACCCTTCATCATGACCAGATTGCTGGACGACAGCCCCCTCCTCTGGTAAAGAGCCACTCTGCGCAAATTCCACTTTTGTCCACCTTCCACCACAACAAAATGCTTCGCAACACTGACAACTCGACACGGACCTGAAAATTTGCTCAAACCAGCTTTCACTCTACCACACTTCAATTTAACCCAATCACCCACCATGAACTTGGAATCAAAGAAATCTTGAGTATGTGCACCTCCAGACGCCACCCAATCTTTCAGCCACGCCGGAACCAAGCGAGAACCAGGTACACGTCCTCTCATACTTTGAAAGGGCGAAAAATGGGTAACACTATGCTCGGTGGTGCAATATGCCCAGAGCATTTCTTCAATAAGACGTTTGGGGGATTGTCCATTGGCCAACGCCAGTTGAATGGTGCCCTTGACTAATCTGTTAGCCCTCTCTACCATACCATTGCCCCTGGGATTGTAAAGAGAGGTGCAAGAATGTTTTATTCCACACTTTTCTAGAAAACAACGCATGTCACCAGAAGTCAACTGTGTGCCATTGTCAGTCAACAACGTATGCAGCACGCCTTCATCCAAAAACAACTTTTCCAAAACTTCAATGGTGGACTGAGTAGTGACGTCCGTTACAAATTTTACTACAAGCCATCTAGAGTGAACATCTACAATGACAACTGCAAAACGCATATCTAATGATAATTCAGAAAGAGGACCAATAAAATCCAAACAGATAGTATACCACGCCTTCCCAGGATCGGTAATGTGGCCCATATTACTTTGATTGCCCACCTTAAGTCTTTTTCACTCTCCTTACACAAAACACAATTTTCAACCCACTTACGAATTTGGTCATCCATCCCAGGCCACCAAAATTCTTGTTTAATTCTTCTGATAGTCATGCCTTGGCCCAAATGACCTTCATGAACGAGCTTAAAGATGTACAAGCGAAGTCCCACCGGAGGCACAAACCTGTCACCTCTCATGACAACATCAGATCCATTTACTGATAATTCCTCCAAGAGTTTCCAAAAAGGTCTGACCGCAAAAGGTACCATATTTTCACGGGGAGCACCTTTCTTTATCAAAGAAATAACTTCCTTCAAGGTAGTATCTAGCTGCATTTCTTCCAACCATTGTGCTTTTGAAAACACACCCAAATCGCATTCACACACTTCACTCACCAGGGCCACCGCTTCTTCGGATTCAAATTTCGTGACAACATCTCTGTCAACAACTTCCCAATCTAAGGACATAGGCGACAAACAATCAGCTTGCAGATTCCTCCAACCATGAATGAATTCAATATCGTACGAGTATTCCTGCAACCTGGCAGCGAATCTGGCCAACCGAGCTGAGCCTTTACCAGCACCTCCAGCAGACAAAATTTTCATCAGAGGTTTGTGATCCGTCTTCAAAACAAACCTTGAACCCCAAAGGTAAATTCTAAAGTACTCAACGCCCCAAGCTGCAGCAAGAGCTTCCCTCTCAATTACGGAGTAGTTCCTCTCCGCTTGCGTTAGAGTTCTAGATGCGAAAGCAATCGTTCTCTCTCCCCCACGATGATTTTGGGAAAGAACAACCCCAATGCCGGTGAGACTGGCATCTACTGTGAGTGGATTTGCACTCTGGCTTAAAGGAAGCTAAAATCCCCGCCTCACAGATCTTATTTTTGATATTCGAAAAGGCTTCTTGCTGTTCCTTATTCCACACATATTTGGTTCCTTTACGCAGAAGACATCTCAAGGGTTCAGAAATGTCGGCAAAAGCTCTCACAAATTTTGAATAATATTCCACAAGGCCTAAAAAGGACCTGAGCTGATCTTTATCTTTGGGACAAGGTGCATTTTTTATAGCCTCCAACAGGTTGCGTTTGGGAGCCAACCCACCACTCGAGATGGTATACCCTAAATACTCCACTTGTTCAGTTAAGAATTTACACTTTTCCTTATTGACTGTTAAGCCAGCATGTTCAAGTTTCCAAAGAACTTGTCTAAGAAGAGCATTATGCTCTTCAACAGTTTTCAGAAACCAGAATGTCGTCTTGGAAGTAGACCACCCCCACCAACCCTTTAAACATGTTGGACATCATTCTCTGGAAAACACTCGCAGCCGACGCCAGACCGAACGGCATGCGAGTGAATTGGAAAGTCCCTTCAGAGGTAATGAAAGCAGTAAGTGATTTAGAATCCGGATGTAATCTAATCTGATGATATGCACTTCTCAAATCTATTTTAGAGAAATACTTTCCACCACCCACCGATTGTAGTAACTCATTAATATTGGGCAAAGGGAAAGTATCCATGATGATGTCACGGTTGAGTGATCTTAAATCAATGCAAAATCTCAAACGACCATCAGATTTAAGTGTCAAAACTACTGGAGAAATCCATGATGATGCCTCTACAGGTTCTATGACACCCGAACTTAATAACTCTTGTATAAGATCTTTAAGTCCCTGCCTCACAGATAGTGGTACTTTCCTCAGCTTGTGCTGCACTGGACAAGCATCAGGTTTAAGAATTATTTTGTGAAGATAACCCTGTACACAACCCAGTTTGTCCTCAAATACTTTATGCGCATCCTGTAAAATATGGTCAATCTGTATTGAATCTTCAACTACCATAATTTGGTTAGGAGACCTCAGATTTATGATTATGTGTAAATCATATTGGTGCATCCAACAAATAATTGGTGGACCATCCTTAGCAATGTAAATCTTACCTTGAGTACTCCTTGAACCAAATTTGATGGAGCCATACATATAACCTAAAATATCAATCGACTCCCCTTGAAAACTAACAGGATTAATATCCCTACTTGAAAGAGTAACACCCTGCCAATGTGCATGGAAGAGCGACTCCGGTATAATAGTGAACATAGAACCTGAGTCCACCATGAGAGTCACGTTTTGTCCACACACACTGAATTCCGCCGAAGGTCTGGTTAGTCTACGTAAGTCCTGATTGACTTCCTCACGAAAACAATCAGTACCTTCCCCTAAGACCAACACCCGGTTGAGTGTTTGTCCAACCGCGGGGCATGGTTGAACCACATTAACTTTGGATTTATACCTATCAGGAGTGTCAGTCGATCTGCACATGCGTGCATAATGCCCTTTGCGACCACACTTCTTGCAAACCTGGTCTAAGGCAAAACATTTCTTGTAATCCGCCAAATGATATTGGCTGCCACATCTCAAACACTCTCTATTCTTGGGTTTAGCTACGGACCCAAAGGTATTTACATTCTTTACAACTCTTTTAGAAACTGCGTTGACATCAACTTCTTCATCCTTGCTAAGTTCAACATTTGCAATCTCATTCATAGTTTTATCTCTCTTGCTTAACTCCTTTATACATTTCTGAGATTCCTCAATTACTTTAGCTAAATCCATGCCGTCTTTGAGAGAAGGATCTTTAGCAGCCCACAGTCTCTCTTGGATCTTCCTATCACGACATTGAACAATGAGTTGGTCACGAATTAATTCTTCAGTCATTGTCCCAAAACGACATTTTACTGAAAGTTCGCGTAACCTGGCTACAAAGTCATCAATGGTCTCACCCTCTGATTGAGGTTGGGTATAAAATTTGTATCTTGCCATAACTAAATTTACCTCTTTAGCAAACCTTTGTTCTAAACATTTAATGGCTTCTTTGTAAACATCATCCATGGGTTGACCATTTGCACCCATGGCAACAGGAAGATACTTGAATACACGCTGACCTTCACTTCCTAGAGCACTAAGTAACAAAGCCTTCTTTCTTGCCGGAGAAAAGTTAACACCATCCAGTGCTATAATATAGTTTTCTAACATCTCTAACCAATCCTCCCATATAATAGAAGGAGTACCCGGCAAAGGTAAAAACAAAGGTGGCATAATGACATTGGGATGTGACTCATACATGACTAGAACAGTTTGTTTTTTAAAAAAAACAAAATTTTACGCAAAAGTGACCAAAGTGTGAAGTACGCTAAGTATTACACAGAACCAAAACTAAAAATGAAATGTTAAGAAATCCCAAGGTGTGCAGATCACCGGTGTGTGACTGCACAGTACTGCGCTCAATGCAAAGTGGCTGAGATCACGGCTGGAGATCAAGGCTGCTGAGATCAAGGCTGGAGATCAAGGACAAATAAACTCCACAGCACTCACCAGAAGTCGATGTGCTCAGGGAGGTGTGCAGAAAGGTAAACTCACCAGCGCTGGCAGGAAATCGATATGCTCAAGGTGTGCAGAACACCGCAGGAAGGTTGGACAGTGACTGCAAAGGGGACGAGTGAGTTAAAATAACGACCGATGTAACGGCGCTAAGCAGTGAACTCACACCCATGCAGAGCTGTCTTGAAAACAACTGAACGGAGGAGGTGGGTGCCTTCAACTCCGCAACAAACAAGATGGCGGCACGTAGGTGACGTGAATGACGTTGCGCACGGCGTACGTTGGACACGCACTAAGGAGTGAACGTGGATTACGCCGTGCGTTCCAGCCAGAGCGTGACGTAATAAGCCCAGCCGAGCTCGAGGGTGTGCGCGCGGCAGAAACGGCAGCGCACAGCTCAAGCGGCACCAGAGGAATCCAAAATACGAGACCAGAGGCACAGTACCTTAAAAAGGTGACAACATGAGAAGAGGATCCGATGTGAGGTTCCCAGAAGCGGGAAAGTTGCAGGACACCGGAAAAGCAAGGAGATATCATCCACAAATGGATCACCAGGTTGCGTTCGGGAGCGTCGAGGAAGGCACAAGATCGTGGCCAATGGTTGTACACAGCATATTCTGGGGATAGTGAGCTGGGCTTCAATTCCCACTTTGTTCAGTGCCTCAACCACCTTACCTCTAGATCCCATAGCAAACAGAATTTTAAAATAGTGGGAAAAATCGTACAAAAACTAACTGGCCACAAAGCACTGCATTTAAGGGCCCTGGGGCTGGAACTAGTACTCAAAGCCTATTACGCAGGGTCTTTGGCTGTGAGGCCTGAGCTTTTGAACATGGAGACTGGTGGTAGAGAAGGACTGAAGGTAACATTCTCTGCCCTGTGGCCATGCTCTGCAACCACATCGTGCTGTCCATGGACAGAAGCTGGATACAGGGCTAGGCCAAAGACAATGGGGCCGATTCACAAAGGTAATCTGAGACAAAAGTCTAACTTTACGACTTTTGGTATTCACAGAGATCAATTACTAGTCGTATCTTTACATCCGCAGTCGGGCCGGAATCTCCACACCCAGGCCGTACTCTCCACACCTGGGCCGTGCTCTCCGGCTCGGGCCGTACTGTTAGGCTCGGGCCGTACTCTCTTGCTCGGGTCAGATGAAGTGTAATCAATGGGCCAGAATGCAATTTTTACAAAAGGGAACATTAGGAACGTGTGATTTTGGGCAGGGAAAAAGGCCAGACACTACATCATATCCCAGAAAAGTTTGCTCCTTTGCTTTTTGACGCTGCCCCAATTTACAAAGAGGCGTAAATCTGTGGTAGCAGCAAAAACTAGTGCCATGTAAGAGCAGTCATTAGAATGGCACACAAGGAGAAATGCTTTTATTTCTCCTCATTTTTGCTTTTTCTATGTGTGCTGTCTTCTGGGTCATGATGTGGGTGGTTAATGCAGCACAGATTTGGGGGACTTTGCTACTACTCAGGATTTCAGATCAGATAATCTGGGTGGTGCTGGTACAAGAATTCGCAGACCTCCTTTGTATTTACAAGACTATGTCACTGTTTGATCTTTTCAGTTTTCTCAATTTTTAGTTGTTTTTGTTTGCCTTTGTTTTCTGTTCATTAAGGAGGAGGATGTGTTGTGATGTAACTTACCTCGCGATGGAGTTTTCATGTCTAGGTGTTCTGTAGAATGTGAGGCTGACGGCACTCGATGTTTGCCAGTTGATGCTGGATCGTCGAGGTAGTCGGATGCCAGGCTGTGTTCTTCAATAAATCTTCTTTTATACCAACTGGGATCTTTGAAGATTATTTCCCACTTCAACTCAACACCTTCCTGCTGCGCTTCCCTACGGCAAAAGAAAAGGGCAGGAATGCGCCGTATCTATAAGATACGGCACATTCCTGTCATTTTCCCCTGCGCCGGCGCACAATGGGCTGCTGTGCGCCAACGCAGGCACCTTTGCACCATGGTGCAAGGGTGCCTGTGTTGCGGGGATGATTATTTTTGTACAGGAAGGGAAACCTTTCTATACAAAAATAATCACAAGAGGCTTCTTCCTCTTTCTATGTGTGCTGCAGAAGGCAGCACGCATAGAATAAGGAAAAACGAGGAGAAATAAAGATATTTCTCCTCGTTGTGCCTCCCTTACGCCTCCCTTGGGGAGGCGTAAGCTTTTGGCGCTGCCTCAGATTTACGATTTCTCGTAAATCTGGGGCAGTGTCAAAAGGCCATGGATGTTGCTGGGAACGCCCCCAGCAACACCCATTGCACGCCCCTTTAACGCAGAACACTGCGTTAAAGGGACTGCTATTTATCAGGCAGCATTAAGCCAAAAAAAAGTGGCTTAGTGCTACCTGATAAATATCACGCAGGCTTCTGCGCCACGGAACGTCAAAAAAAGTGACGTCCCGGAGGCGCAAGGAGTCTCATAAATGAGGCCCTCAATGTTTTCTGAAAGACGGACACTATTTTTTTATCTGAGTGAAGGACCATATCTTCTCAAAGTTTTATTCACTTTTGTTTACTTTGTTATGATATACTTTGGTGCATGGCCAAAAGAAGAAGACCCCACTTTTGATGTGGTCAGCAAGCTCTGCAGGCCATGGCTGAATGTCATGCCTGCACCAAGCTCGCATCTCCCATAATGTCCTTTGCATGGCCTCCCGGTAACATCAGGAGGCTGAAATTATGTCAAGACATCCTCGTAGTATCTCCCATAATTGCATTGTGGCCCATGTAATACTTGATGAGCGAAAAAGACGGGGAGAGAAACCAAACCCAAAATCAGCTTGATTATGAGCTTTTCCAATTTAAACACAGAGAGGAAACGATGACTGGGGAGCATGCCCAGGATCACACTATGTGGTCAAGTGGGAAAGTTCTTCTGTAGGCCCATAGACGCACAACTGACTAATAACAACTTGCATGCCAGCTCTTTCCTTACCAGTTACTACGAGGTAAATGATAGAGAAGCCACTTTTTGGGGGGAAAGGATGAGGTCAATGTGTGAGAGCTCTGTGAGCTGCTACAGGGCTTGTCAGCCTACAGCCCAAAAACATTTTCAAAGGCTTGCAACAGCGCAAACATCATAAAGTAACATTTCACCAGACCAACAGCAGAAATGGTAGTCAGGTTTTGTGGGCGCAGCAGCGCAAGCGCAGTGGCAGTAAGAGACAGGGACAATGGTTAGGTGCTCAACTACCCCACAGTGAGACGCTGTGGTCTATTAATTAACAAATGCAAAAACTAGGGGTCACTGTTCCTAAAAAGGGGAAGGAGCACTTTCTGAAAGCTAGCCAGATTGTGAGGGACAGTCAACAAGACTGTTTCATGTTGCCCTCACACATCCGAGGGATGTCATGCTTCATCAAAGGGCGGTTGCTCCTCATCGGGACAGCACTGCAATGCCCTACAGGTCTCCCCGCAGGGTCACTTTAGTGGAGATCTTTTGTCTTTTTATCAACTATACATGTCACCTCTGGGATATACCAGTTGTTCCAAATGTCCCGGAGGTATGTGTTGGATGACTCCTCCCACAATGGTACAATCCATTCACTCTGGGACAATATCACAACATTATGTTCCTCCCCAACCACACAAAATTCAAACAGCAAACAGACAACTACTCTTTTTCCATTCGTCTGAGCTCTTGAACCACTGCAAGTCACACCAGGAAGTCTCTGAAGCTCGTGGAGGGCGTTGGATTATGCCTTAGCATGTATCGGTTGACCCTGTGAACAATCTGAACAGGGCAACCACTCCCACTGACTGTCTCCGTGCCTGGGTTAGGATCAAAGGCTCTGTCCCCGGTGGTGTTAGTCATGACCTCTATTTTAGGAAGGTCCACCCCAGAGGGTGACCCCGAGTTCTGACTGTTAGCATAAGGTCATCTTCAGTATCTCTTTCTGTCATTGTGCTTGGCCTGGTCCCTCCTGAAGGTCCGCCATTTTATTTCTTGTAGAATGACATGTTCAATGGTACTTCTTCATCACCCCTCTTGGCAGTTATCATGGTGCCCTGGTGATTGGTTACTTGCCACAATTCTGGTTCAAAAGGCATGCAGAATTTACTCTCTGGGTATCGGTCCTTGACCAAGACAACATCTTCCACCTGTAGATTCGACCGCTTGGTATGTCACTTCACTGAGCGTTTCTATGCTGTCGGCGCTGAAACACTTGCTGATCAATAATGGCTCCTGGGACCAAACTGGGTTAATGGGGAATGGCATCCTGGACCCCTCGTCCCCTGCACAACTGACTGGGGGCCAAACTAGTGGTGGCGTGGGGTGTCAGCGGCTATTCTCATAGAAAGGAGTAGAGTAGATAGCCCATTCTGAGTCTGTCTGTTGTTGTTGTGTGCAACGTGAAATACCATATTTATTGTCCTTATAAACTGTTTCACTTCCTTATTCTCTTGGGGCCATCGAGGCGTTTTTGTTTTCCGTACAATGTTCCAGGATTTTAGATACTCTGCAAGCTCTATGGCCATGGAAAAGGGTCCCTTTGTCAGTTCGTAATTCACGCAGTACACCATGGGTGGACATGATCTTGTCGAGTTTGGGTAGAACTTCTCTTGCTGCTGTGGTGTGTATGATCTAATTGTCTGGATACTTGAAATAATTGTCTATGGCAGTCATCATGCATCGGTCATCAGGAAGGCTACCAAAATCTGAGCTAGTGCCAACTCACTATTGTTGGGGGCTTTCCACAGGGATGGTGGGGATTGGCGGATCAGGTCGATCTGTGGTTTGGCATAGAATGCAATTCCTCACTGCGGCCTCCATCTCCGGGCCTGATTCACAGAACTAACTTACGTCAAAAACGTAAAGTTAGTACTTTTTGGTATTCACAGAATACACTTACTCATTTTGGTATTCCCAGAATGAACTTACTCATTTCGGTATTCACAGAAGTTAGTAGTCCTAACTTTAGGACTCCTAAATGCCTTCTGTGAATACCGAAAAATCTTAAAGTTAGGATTTTTCTCAGTTTAGGAGTAGTAAAGTTAGGACTCCTAACTTTAGGACTCCTAAATGCCTTCTGTGAATACCGAAAGTCTTAAAGTTAGGATTTTTCTCAGTTTAGGAGTAGTAAAGTTAGGACTCCTAACTTTAGGACTCCTAAATGCCTTCTGTGAATACCGAAAGTCTTAAAGTTAGGATTTTTCTCAGTTTAGGAGTAGTAAAGTTAGGAGTCCTAACTTTACTACTCCTAAACTGAGAAAATCCTAACTTTAAGACTTCGGTATTCACAGAAGGCATTTAGGAGTCCTAAAGTTAGGACTTCTAACTTCTGTGAATACCGAAATGAGTAAGTGTATTCTGTGAATACCAAAAAGTACTAACTTTACGTTTTTGACGTAAGTTAGTTCTGTGAATCAGGCCCATCCTGTCAAACTGCGGGAACCGCACCTTACTGCACAGCTGGTTCTTTGTCCGTACCATGCCTTGGTGGCCTGCATGTGCCAGTTGTATTACTTGTAATACTAGGCTGCTCGGGAAGAACAGGTGATGGCCTCAGAGCAAACATCCATCAGTATCCATAGCCAATGGTGCAACACTCTAGACCAACCCTCTTACAATTTGTTCCCCAACTGACCTTCTGAGAGGTGATGGGAGTTAACATTTAATCAATCAATTTTAATTAACAGTGTAACACATTTGGCTACACAATAAGGAGCAGGAATTAGTGACTATAGTCAAGAAGGTTTATTACAAATTAACAGTCAAGTTAAGGTACCCATATCTCAGAACCATGCTGTAAAGGTACAAAATAACAAAAGGGAAACCCAATCTCTTAAAGAAGTTCAAGCGTGCCAGTATCAGGCAAACAAGCAATTCACTATACTACTCACTGCTCGAGAAGGACTAGTAACTAAAGGTAACCCATGGACCACTTTTTCATGTATATTACCTTATAGGACGTGGGCCAACTGGTCCCCTCCTGCTTCAAATGTTTTGTTCAAATAAAAATGTAGAAAAAACATGCTTCACCTACACAAATGAGAGAGTTAAAAGCTGAAAAATGAAAAACGATTTATGAATGTCCCAATCTGGGAATCCCAAAAGGGTGTAAATACTGCCCTCACCCACTCAATGGGTGGGATTCGATCCTGGAACCACTTTCACAATTTTGTGACTTATATTTTACACCATTGGTTCAAGGGATTACAGCATACCTAAAGGATACGAGGGAGGTACTGAATCTAATTAAGGACCTTGAATTTGATCCAAAGGAAGATCTGTTAATAGGGTTGGATATAGAATCCCTATACACGAATATCCCTCAAAGGGAAACCCTGAGGGTGATTGAGAACATTTTATATACAGAGGAGTGGGAGTTCCAAACTCCGAGGTCCCTCATTTTGGGCCTGGCTGAATTGGATCCAACAAGGAATTTTTTTCATTATCAGGACACTCTATACTTACAAACCCATGGGACTTCCATGGGGAGTCCCTTTGCTCCTAGTGTAGCATGTTTGTACGTGTCACAATTTGAGAAAGAACATATTTTCTCAGATTAAAACCCTTACAGTGGTTTTATAAGGGTATGGCGTCGTTACATTGACGATGTCATTGTCATCTGGCATGGATATGGACAGGGAGCAAATGAGTTCTTAGGGCAGTAGTGGCCCGTGGTGGGAGTGCTGCTGGGCGTTGACGTGTGGCGGGGGGGTAGTAAAGTACGGAATACGGTCGAATAGAGGTAAGTAGACATATAAATAAATAAAACGAATTTCGTTGCGCGCGCTGCATCGCATTTGGCGATGCAGCGCGCTAACTAAATTCGTTTATTTATTTATATGTCTACTTACCTCATTCGACCGTATTCCGTGCTACTACCCCCACCTGCCCCTCCCCGCCCCACGTCACCGCCCGGCAGCACTCCCACCACGGGCCGCTACTGTCTTAGGGTGGCTGAATAGTCAAAATCCATTCCTGTTTTTTACTTCCATGATCACCACGGCGGCTTTACCATTTTTGAACCTCATTATAAAACCTTTGAATGGCAAACTAAACAGGGAAGTATTCCACAAACCAACGGACACGAATAACTTGTTATCCTTTCAGAGCTTTCATCCAAAATCCCTTAGGCAAAACCTCCCATATGGACAATTTTTACATCTGAGGAGAAATTGCTCAGACATTAGAGACTTTGAAAAGGAGGCAAAAAGCTTGAGTGTGAAATTACAAGAACGAAGTTACCCTGATCATGTTGTGAAAAGAGCAAAAAAACGAGCAAGAAACAATAACAGGGAATCACTTCTGGAGACGTTTGAAAAACCAAAAGAGGATAGGAACGTGTGTGTGACTACCTTCAACAAGGTGTCAAATTGTATAAAAAAGATCATAATGAAAAATCAGCGAATTTTGAACACCAATGGCCTGAATTTGAAGAGCCCATTGTTCTCTTATCGAAAAAGTGCTAGCATAAGGAATGTGCTAGTCCACACGAGACCACAACAAGAAAAAGGAAGAGAACACATGATCTCGAGGTATGATACCCTGACCCGGGTTACTGGACATTACAACTGTGGCTCTTGCAAAGCATGTCCATTGTCCATGAACACAAAATCGGTTGACTTAAAATCGAGGTATCCATGGGAACTGAGGTATCATAAAACGTGTAACAAAGACAACGTAATTTACTTGATCATGTGCCTGTGCAACTTACAATATGTAGGTATGACTATAAGGCGCATTAAAATGAGAATACTTAAACATATGAGCAATATTAGATGTGGGAAGACAATGACCAAACTTACCACACATTATGTGGAGATGAAGCATACTGAGAAAGACCTTAAATTAAATAGAAAATAAACGACAAGGGATAAAACCAAATTGCTCTTTTTACGGGAACAAAGGTGGGTACATAGACTGGGAAGTGCTGAGAAGGGATTGAATTATGCTATTCCTTGGTATCATCTACTCGGTATGAGATGATGCTTTAGTAGCTTATACTTTAGCTACTTGAAGATACAACTACTGATAGCAATACAGCCTGAGACTTTCTGAAAGTACGATAGAGACACATTCTGTATCTTCGAAGGGAGACCAGCACCACCGAGGGCTTTGATTGATCCAATAAATCACTGTACTGATACACATATAATCCCTGGGTCTAATATGATTACATATGAGGACATCTTTTCAATCATAGGGACCACTTTGTCAATATATTTGTGGTATATAAATAATATATTGGAGATTTACAGTCTAAGGTTTTATTACACCACCGCATATTGTCAATTACAATGGAGGGTTTGCTAATATATTACCAAATGAATAGCCCCACTCAGTATTTGCCTATTTTAAAATGGCCGCCACCGTTTCACCACCCCGAGACCACACATAACGAGATCTCAGCAGCAATATGGGCATGGTATGGATGGCCGATAAGGTATAGGGATAGTAGAACTACTCCATTTACGACATAACCGGTATATGCGCGAGAGAGAGAGAAAAAGTTGATGATGGAAAACAATCCAATATTTTCTAATTAGAGCAAACACATTGAAAGATGGCTGCACGTTTCTAAGAGAGAGGGCGTAGCCAATAGGGACACGTGTCATGCAAAACCGGCAGTATTTAGGTAACTGCTGTTCAGACTGCCGGGACCGTCGGAGGGATCAGAGTGGCCAAATAGGAGACTCCCGTACCTTGAAGTAGTAAGTAGGGATGTAAGACCATGTGGATTGAAAAAGCGCATGATGCCCCGTGCTGGGTATGAATCCTTAAGTTGGGATTTATGAGGCTGAGCAGGGCTGGGGATTGAATGCGAGAGATGATGCATGTAATTTAAATAAGGCAGCAACAAACACGGTGTCGAAACAAATTTCGGACTAGCGGTGGTAAAACTATGATGAAACCACAAGCTCATACCAAACATATTTTGATCAATTTGTGCCCTATGGGACTGACTATTGATAACACAGAAGTGAATGAGTATTTTACATAGACCTTGACAGCCCGGGCACATAATTCCCTATACTGAGTAGCCACTTACAACGAGGGGGATGCCTAACAAGGATTTTTTAAACACAATGAGTAATAGACATTTTGACCGGTGGCGTCTGTCAGTTGGGAGCTTTGTGTTTGTTCGTCTATTCTGTGTTGGTATATTTATACTTTGTCTTAGTCCTTCAGTTGAACTTGCCGCGCATAATTTCATGAGTCAGTATTTATACAATGCATTATAAAAACAAGGAAAACTCCGAGAGAGGGTCTTCCAGAATGAATTAGAGGATGAAATTCTAATAACAAACTACCATGATAAAGAGACAATGCTTTATTTCAGAGTGTGACTATAGGACTGGGTTCCCACTCTGTCCCCGAGTTAGGATCCTCATTGATGAAACTCGGGTATGTAGTTTTTACCGGCTGACAAGAGACACATGCGAAAGGATGGGGCTATGAACAAAGGGGTCTCACAACCACTCTTTGTTAGATTGAGTAATGTGGAGTGAGAGATATATATGAACAGAGGTTTGTATATATTTTTTTAATATTTTTTCAATACAATGGGAGCTTAGCTAAAGAGGCATATCATACCAACCTTGATAGGTGGGATGGTTCAGCCACTACAGGAGGGAGGGTAGGAGCTAACATATTAACACTGGCTAACTTTGATGTCTACCATTCTCTTATAGGTACACAGACGGTGTGTCTACAATAAGGGCAATATAAGCCCCCCAGAAGTCCCCTACCATATAGTGAAAAAACTAGGAGAGTATATAAAACTTTTCCTAGGGATCCGTATCCTGACGAATGCCATCGACCCACTAGGGCGGTAATTTATGGCAGAAACATGTTGATACGGCAGATAAGGTAATGGTGTTGTTGCTTGCCCATATACCCTGCTTTTGAAGTTTTAACCCTGCCAAGTGGGATCCATAATAAAGACAGCGGATACCCGCTTAGACAGCTTTAATATTTTTTCTCTGCATGAGGGATCCCTACTGAATGATTTCTTTCTTTCTTTTCTATATTCTGTTTTTCTCAGCGCTCCTCCCTGGATGATGGCCTGCACCAGGGAGTCGCAGCGGCCCTATGATGAAGCATGCCACTCATTGAGTGGGTGAGGGCAGTATTTACATCCTTTTGGGATTCCCAGATTGGGACATTCATTACTCATTTTTCAGCTTTTACCTCTCTCATTTGTGTAGGTGAAGATTGTTTTTTCTACATTTTTATTTGAACAAAACGTTTTGAAGCAGGAGGGGACCGGTTGGCCCACGTCCTATAAGGTAATATACATTAAAACTTGGTCCATGGGTTACCTTTAGTTACTAGTCCTTCTCGAGCAGTGAGTAGTATAGTGATTGGGAGAACAAGGGAAGGCTCAATCTCTCTTCCCTTTTTTCTGTGGTGTAAAAACAAGCAATTCAGTCACAGAAATACAAAAATCAATAACAAGATTTAGTGCTCAGAGAAGAGTTTCTGGTTATCTCTTCTATACATGAGTAAAATCAAAGATTTATCTAAGTTAAAGTCCAAATTAAGGGGATGGTTCGATAGTCTACAGAGATCTCAAACTCGGGGAAATGCAGAAAAATAGAAGAATGCGGGGAAGTATGGGAAGGTGTCAGTATCTCAGATGCTCAGTCAAGAGTCTTCTCGGGTCCGGGAAATTGACTGTTAGTCTAAGCCAGACTCAGCAAACAATCAAAGGAATTAAGCATGGACGTCTAAACCTCTCAAAGTCCAAAGGAAAGTAACCAAAAGATTTGTTAAAGAGTTATGAAAGAGTTCTGAGTTCAGACAGTGTGAACACTAAATTTTAACATACAAAAACCTCCTGAGCAACACCCCTCTGTTCGCATCATCGGGGTTTCCATTGTCCTTTTCCATTCTCAAGTTGTAAGCTGCAACATTTACAAAATATCCGATACTAAACATCGGAACGACATTGTCCTTGTTCAACCAAGCCATGTTGCAACAATGCTGAGTAGGACCCTTCAGTTAACGCTCCGGTTCTCCATGTTCCTTTGGCAAGGTCTTCTTCTAAGGCTCTCTCTATCACTAGTACAGTGTTGTATCTGTTCTCAAACTAACAAACCTTGTGAACACACCTGCAAAGAAAAAGTCATGTAAGCAGAAAATGGAAAATAGTATTTCATGTAGAATGGAAAACAGGTCTAGTCAGGACAACTTTAAAGTATTAAATCATTGGTGCACCTTTAATATTTTTGTTCACTTTCAAACACAAATAAATGTAAAATATGAGTACATTAGATTCCTATTACACATGTGGCATACAGTAAATCTTGAATACGGATGTGAAAGTATGTCTATGAACTAAGTTTAAATCCAAAATATGAAACATTAGTGACCCCTACATGAATCATTGTCATTTCTAAAGTAAACATATTTTAATAATTGAGGATGGTTTATTCAAGTCTCCAAAGAATATACCATTTAATTTGGTTAAGTCATTCAGTGTATGTGATTTATCTAATTCTACAGTGAATGAAAAGACAATCCCTTTCAACCTAAGGCCTGGTGGTCTGAGGATGTAGCAGCCCCCCCATCCACTGTGGAAGTGGCTAAAAATCTGGGAGTGTTGTTCGACTCCTCTCTCTCTTTTAAACCCCATGCACTTAGGGTGGCTGGGACTTGCTTTGGTTTAATTAAAACCTTGAAAAAATGATTTGATCTTATTCCTCTCTCAGCCAGGAAAACAGTTGCGGCGGCGCTGATACTTTCGCGCCTAGACTATTGTAACAGCCTCCTGGCAGGTGCCAACAAATCAACCCTGAAGAGGCTACAGGTAGTGCAGCATGCAGCAGCCCGATTGGTCTTGAAACTTCCTCGTAGGGCTTCCGCCTCAGCAGCTCTGAAATCTCTTCACTGGCTTCCGCTACACAAGAGAATTTTATTCAAACTCCTTGTTACCACCTTTAGAGCTACTCGCCGACTGGGGCCAGTATATCTTTCATCAAGATTTACACCATATACTACAATGAGGCTACTTAGATCTTCGTCAGCAAACCTCCTCAAACCGCTGGGTTTTAAACTTAAAACGCGGGGAGGGAAATCTGCAGCCGTGTTAGGTGCAAAGGCCTGGAATCTAATGCCAAATAAATTGAGATCTATAGAACCTGAAATGCAGTTTAGGAAGGCCCTAAAGACCTGGATCTTTGGAGCATCAGATGAATTCTGTCAAGCCCTCATCTAGGTCTCTATACTCCACTGCTAAGCTTGTCTCTATCCGTATAGCGCCAGGAGGCTCCTTCCGGCGTGACAGTTTGCGCTTTATAAATACCACATTTCATTTCATTTCATGAACTTCAATAATGATGTCAAGTGCAAAACTTTGCATTAGTGTTGTTAGGCCACACAAGAAACATATGCTAAGTGCACGTTTATTTTATATATATGTGATGTGTAAGGGTGGAGCTAAAATACGCTGCTCCACCTGCTCATGGTGCACATTGTACAGTAACGCTAGTATTTTCTGAGCCTCATGCATTCTTTGGGCCCAGTGGGTTTTTTATTGCACAGATGACTCTGGGTCTGATTTAGATCTTGGCGGATGGGTTACTCCGTCACAACGGTGATGGATATCCCATCCACCGAAATATAAATCCCATAGGATATAATGGGATTTATATTTCAGTGGAAGGGATATCCGGCAACATTGTGACGGAGTAACCCATCCGCCAAGATCTAAATCAGGCCCTCTGTCCCTCTTTCGCCTTGTTTTTCTTTACCAGTGCCACATTTCATAGGCAGCTTGCCCTACCTGCTGATGTTGGTATTGTCAGCATGGATGCATGCAGCACTGGCACTCTCTTGCAGCTAATCTTTGTCACCATGCTTATCTGCTTGAAGTACCAAGTAATGCTCTAGTCTGGTGCCAGACGGCAGATCGTGAGCTGCGAGTGGAACGTTGCGGGCCCCGTCTGACCATCCGGAGCTGCTCTTTCCACCAGTGATGAGCTCACGTGGCAGCGCTTGGAACAGTAGGCTGCACCAGACCCTCGATCTTCCTGGGTATATGCTGGCTCTCTCTCTCTCTCTCTCTTTGTGAAGCAGTGTGAGGTGGCACATGTAGCGTTCGGATGCACCGTGTGTCTGCTGACTCCATAAATCCCGTTGTTGTCATTGTGGTGGGCCTAGGCCACTCGCCAGGTACAAGCACAAGTGCAGTGCCAGTAAGTAACACAGACAATGGTTTGGTGCTTAACTACCCCATGCGAGCTAATGTTTTCTATGTATTAACACTACATGTCACTTCCAGGATGTATCAGTTGTTCCATAAGTCCACAGGAACCTACCCACAATGATACAATCTCTTCACTTTGGGATGGTACCATAACATTACAGTTAGGTAACTTTAAAAAATCAATGTGATGAAGTTGCCCGTAGGAGACTACTAACACTTTGGAGGGGTGATGTTTAGGTCTCACCTGCCGACAGCGCATGCAGTGTCGCTGAGAGGACTATTGTTTACTATAAAGGGCTTGGAGCACGCCTGTTGGAAATGGCCCTTTTTGCAGGGTCACCCCTAAACTTTTTGCCTGCCTCCTGTATTTTTGCTGACCTGTTTCTGTTGGTTTTATGACTCTGGGCACTTTACCACTGCTGTTCAGTGCTAAAGTGCATATGCTCTCCCTTTGTAAATATGTCTATGTGAATTGGTATATCCCTGATTGGCTTATTTGGTTTACCTGTTAGTCCCTACTAGTGTGGCCTATGTGTGCCCAGGGCTGGTAAACCAAATGCTGCTGGTGGGCCTGCAGCACTGATGTGTGCCACCCACAGAAGCAGCTTGTAAAGTGTGTCTCAGACCTGCCACTGCAGTGTCTGTGTGCAGTCCAGAACTGCCATCTTGGCTGTGAAGTGCACCCACTTCCCAGCCCCTGAACCTTCCCTTGGCATCTTGTAAGTCACCCCTATGGTAGGGTGCATTGTATGTGTAAGGTAGGACATGCCTTGGTGTGTGTAGCATGTCCTGGTAGTGAATTATGCCCCATTTCGTTTTTCACTACTGTAAGGCTACCTGTTCCTCATAGGCTAGAATGGGCAGTTTGGCTATTACATTCTATAGTCCTAACTGACCCCAGGAACATGGTAGAAAAACGAATTTAGTATGCCTGAGCTCAGAATATTAAAATACATCTTTTAGTGAAGTTTATTTTTATATTCTGTGTTTGAAAATACCACTTTTAGAAAGTAGGTATTTTCTTGCCTAAGCCTTCCAGTGTGCTCTGCTGTTATGTGTATTGGCTGTCTGGTTTTAGAGGGGCAGGGCAGGCTGAGTCAGACCTGGGTTGAATAGAGAGATCTGCATTTAGAGTGTGGGGAGGGGTGGCTCCTTGACCTGAATAGGGCTGTGCCTGGCAAGGTGAATGCTGGCTCCACCTCCTACTGTGTGTCTGCTAGCAGACCCCTCTTTCTGAAAGGAAGAATGCAGCCTGGTAAACAAAGTGCTCCAGGCCTGAGCAGAACTGGTTCTGGCTAGGTTCAGTGACTTGTAGCTTCTGAGAACAAAGACTTTGGGGTATAAATATCTGTGCTCAAACCCCTACAATTTGTATTGCTTTTGGATCTGGAGAGGAAACTCTGTCCGTGCCACTGGAGGAATCTGCAGGAAGTGACTGTCCCTGTGCTGTGTGTTGTTTCTTGCACTGGCCTGCAGCAGTGACCACTGGACCTTGAAGAAGAGGAAAAGGAACTCTTGAGAGAACTTTTATTTTTGTACAGCAATTACCCAAGGGCTAGGAAAAGAGCTAGCCTCCTGCTGGAGTCTCAGGCACATCAGACTCCCCCACCAACCTCCTGCTTCCTCCCTGCGAGGACTGCTATCTGCTGAGGAGGCTCCTGTGAGTTCCAGGGCCTCTAGTAGTGCATCAGAGAAAAGAGTGTGAGAAATCGACGCTAACGCATCTTTGCGGGCCGCTGCAGTCGAGAGCGCTGGGAAAATCATCGCGCTACTGCCGCCGAGGGCCCGCAACACGAAACCATCGCTGACGCCCCTTTGCGAGCCGCGGCAGCCGAGACGCGCTGGAAAGATCATCGCGCTGCTGTCGCCGCACACTCGCAACCCTTAAAGAAATCATCGCTTCGAGACATCGCAGTGCGGACGCCGTGCGTCCGCCACTTTGATCGCATCGCACCGAATTTCGTCGCTCCTTCGCGGAGCGTCTTGTCTTCGCATCGCAACACGATCGCACAGCGCAACAGGATCACCGCATCGACTTCTCCCTTGCGGCAAGAAAGTCATCGCATCGGCGGTCCAGCGTGCAGAAGTTTGTCGCATCGTCTCCGCACGCATCCCGCAGATCGGCGCATCATCCTCCCTTGCGGCAAGGATTTCAACGCATCGCCGGCCTCGCGTGCCGTGAATCATCGCTACAGCTTATTTGCGACACTTTGTTGGTTTTGCTACTAAACCCAGGTACTTTGTGAAAGAAAGGGTCGCAGAGACCACTGCTTTGAACTTGAACCTTATTTTTGCAACCTTTGAACTATTTTTGACAGACCTTCAACAGCTATCCTATTTTTGACAGTATTGTGGCTTTTACAGTTATTGGTCTTGTGATAAATCTGCCTTTATATCAAGATACTTATTTTTTATAATAACTACTTGTGTGGTGTCCCTTTGTAGTGTTCCTCACTGTGTTACTGTGTATGATCATAAATGCTTCACACCCTGCCTCTGAGATAAGCCTACCTGCTCGTGCTACGTTACCACAGGGTTGAGCAGGGGTATTAAAGAGGGTTGCCCTCTCACTCTGACTTAGGAAGAAGGGTCCCTACTTGGACAGTGGCCAGCCATTGCCAACTAGAGACCCCCATTTCTAACATTGGTGGTCAGCGGTGAGGATCTGGACTTGCATTTATGATCGCATACAGTAATTATAGTGTACACTACTAGTGAGAGCAGACCATAACGTACCACATACATTTTTGAAGTTTTTTTTGGTTCTATCTTTGATTGATATTGCCCGTGATTGTTACAATGGGCAAGCCTATGTTTTATTGATATTGCCAGGTGATAGTACCCGCATACATTTTTGAGAATTGTTGGATCCTATATTGTAATTGATATTGCCGGTGATTTTTTACCAGCATACATTTTCTTGAGAAGTTTTCTTCTATCTTTTATTGATATTGCCCGTGATTGTTACAATGGGCAAGCCTATGTTTTATTGATATTGCCAGGTGATAGTACCCGCATACATTTTTGAGAATTGTTGGATCCTATATTGTAATTGATATTGCCTGTGATTTTTTACCAGCATACATTTTCTTGAGAAGTTTTCTTCTATCTTTTATTGATATTGCCCGTGATTGCTACAATGGGCAAGCCGATTTTTTATTGATATTGCCGGTGATAGTACCCGCATACATTTTTGAGAGTTTTTGGATCCTCTATTGTTATTGATATTGCCCGTGATTGTTACAATGGGCAAGCCTATTTTTATTGATATTGCCGGTGATAGTACCCGCATACATTTTTGAAAGTTTTTGGATCCTATATTGTGATTGATATTGCCGGTGATTTTTTACCCGCATACATTTTCTTGAGAAGTTTTCTTCTATCTGTATTGATATTGCCCGTGATTGTTACAACGGGCAAGCCTATTTTTTTTTATTATTGATATTGCCAGATATTGATACAATGGGTCTTGCTGAAATGAGACCTACCTTTTATATAGATGATCTGTTGACCTACAGTCTAAGGAGCTAAGGGGGTTCTGTGAGGAGAGGGGCTTAGCAGTGAGTAGGAAGGAGACTCAGCTATCCCTGCAGACATCCCTGAGACTTTGGCAACAAGACAGATGGAGATTCTTGGAGTCCCAGTACACCTACCAAGAGGGTAGTTGGTCTGAGGGTGGCTCTGGAGAGTCTGAAGAGGAGGAAGAAAGTGTTATGGAATATCTCATAGGTGGGGAGTTCCTTGATGAGTCTAGTGCCTATGGTAGTGCCAGATTCCCCTCAGGGTCCCCAGAGGAGTTGGTGGACAGGTGGGAAGGTCCCATAGGTAGGGAGTCCCTTGCTGGATCTAGTGCACAGGGTAGCACCCAATCCCCTTCATGGTCCCCAGAGGAGTTGGGCCGACAGAGGGAGAGGGAGTACCAGCTGGAATTGGAGAGGCTCCAAATAGAGATTGCCCAGCTGGAGGCGCACCTAGCGCAGATAGCAGAAAAGGAGAAGTTAGCTCAAGAGGGTAGGTTACCCCTGGAGCGCAGTTTTAATTGTCTGGATTCCCCAGAGAGGGTGGTGTCCAGTGGTGGCAGCAAAATTGAAGTATATAGTGATGACAGTGTAGTACGCCCACCCAGAGATGTAGCACCTGACTTGAAGGAGGGGGTTGATCTACACCAGGGGATTCAAGGATATGAGGTAGCTCCATTAATATGCAGTGTCCCTGAGGTGGATTGGGGAACTAGCGCAGGGGCCCATAGTCCTAGTGAAAGGAGGGATACTCTACCGACTCTGGATGAGAGGTGCAGGGAGAGGGGTTCCCCCGTGGTTGAAGTCCTGGTGTATGAGTGTGAGGACCGCCCAGAAGAGTGTGGGTTGAGTGATAGAGACAGTCAGTTAATGTCTCGCCCACTTCAAGAGAGTGGTGTGGGGTACGTGTGTGAGACACTGGATTGTGAGGTAAAGGTTAGCACCTGCGTGGAACTGTGTAATCCAATTGTGGGAGAGCATATTGTGAGTTCCTATTTTCCAGAGCTAAACCAACATGTGTTAGAGTGCGAGTTCTCTGATCCTAGGGAACTTGCGCAGGAGGCAGACCTCTGGGTGAGTACCAGAGGCTCTGTAGAGGCATTAGGGAATGACCCTAAGAGAAGTGGTTCAGACGTTTTCCAACCCAGAGTGCTGGGAAAGGTTAGGAGTGTTACAGCTGGGTCCCCTTGTTGTGAGGAGGTTGTAGGGCCTCACATCCTGTCTCGTGGGAGCAGGAGTGAGACTGGGATAGGTTCCGAAGTGCCCCAGCCTCAGTCCCCAGGACTGGATGGTTCAATGAGGGAACACCAGGTGGGGAGCCTAGTCTGTCTGGACGGACCGTCCATTGTGGGGGTACCCCAGTGTTAGGTGAGCTGGGAGTGCCTGTAGTCAGGCCTCCATCAGTTCTTGTGCCTGGCAGTGCCACTCCTAGGGGAGGGTACAGAAGTCCAGTCTGAGGGATGAAAGGGGGAAAGAGTCCCCAGTGGAAGAACCAGTGGGTCAGGGGCCAGCCAGAAGGGCTGAGCCTCATAGGATTGGGCATGGTGATGCCACTTCTGTCCTGGGGCATCTTCACGCACTGTCAGAGGGACAGGAGGTCGTGAGCTCTGTGCCAGGCAGACTGTCACGCAACACGCTAGGTATGTGTCACCCTCAGGAAGTCCTGGTTGGCCAGGCAGTTGTTCAGCCGCAGGGGTTGGTCCCTGGGTTGGTAAGTCAGGTCCAGGAGTTGTCTGACCTGGAGGGAGGGACAACTGTAAGCAGTGTCCCGACCATTTTTTCCAAGAGCACCATTCCAGGTGGGAGGGTGCAGTATGCTGGAAGGGGGTGCAGAGGGAGGGAGTCCTCGCCTCTGACCCCGGTGCACCCTGAGGGTTTTTTCAGGTTGGTAGGTCAGTTGCAGGGTCCAGGCCCTGAACTGGTGGAGGGGTGTGTTTCCCTTGAGGGGAGCCTGTGTGCTCCCCAGGAAGTCCTGGGTGGCCAGGCGGTTGTTCAACCACAGGGGTTGGTCCCTGGGATGGTAAGTCAGGTCCAGGTGTTGTCTGACCTGGAGGAAGGGACAACTGTAAGCAGTGTCCCGACCATTTTTTTCCTAAAAGCACCACTCCAGGTGGGAGGGTGCAGTATGCTGGAAGGGGGTGCAGAGGGAGGGAGTCCTCGCCTCTGACCCCAGTACCACCTGAGGGTTTTTCCAGGTTGATGGATCAGTTGCAGGGACAAGGCCCTGAACTAGTGGAAGAGTGTATTTTCCTTGGGGGAATTGGTGTACTCCCCAGAAGTCCTGGGTTGCCAGGCACAGGCCCAGCCTAAGGGTACAGACCCTAGGTTGGGGGCCAGGTTCAGGGTGTCCCCCTGATCTGGAGAAAGGGGCAACTGCTAACAGTGCCCCTCCCGGTTTGTGTTATGGAGGCACCTCTCCAGGTGGGAGGGTGCCGGGCCCCAGTAAAGGGGGCGGGGAGAGGGCAGCCTCACCCCTGACCTCCGCCCAGTCTAAGGGTACAGACCCTATGCTGGGATACCAGTTGCAGGATAGAACCCCTGAACTGGTGGGTGAATTATGCAGGACACCTGCCTCAGGTGCCCTGACAATTCTGGAGGGGGTACCGCTCCAAGTGGGAGGGTACCGAGCCCCAAAGAGAGGGACCGGGTGTGGGGAGCCCACCCCAGTCTCTGGCCCCGCCGCTGGGAACAGGCCCAGGGCTGGTGGGTCAGTGTCAGGGTGCGTCACCTGACCTGACAGGAGGGAGAGTGGACAAAAGGTGCCAGACACCTGGGGTTACTGCCCCTCACTCTCTGATGCCACAAACGTTTGAGAGCCCTGAGAGGTATAGGGCTTGGATTTCATCACTGACTACTGTCAGTGGCTACTGGGGCTTGTTGTTTATCTGTTGGGACACACCTGGGGGCCAGTTAAGGTTTGGTGCTGCACAGGTGGTGTCCACAGGTAAGGGGAAGAGTTCCCCATTGGTTGTCTTAGTGAGCCCTGAGAGGTATAGGGCCTGGGTCTCATCCCTGACTACTGTCAGTGGCTACTGTGGCTTATTGTTTATCTGTTGGGACACACCTGGGGGCCAGTTAAGGTTAGGTGCTGCACAGGTGGTGTCCACAGGTGAGGGGCAGAGTTCCCCATTGGTTTTCTTAGTGGGCCCTGGGAGTGTGGACAGAGGGATCCACCAGGGTTCAGATTGGAGTAGAGCTGGCATATGCCCCTGCAGTTGCGGGCCAGTTCCGTGTTCTATCACCCGAAGCAGGGAAGCCCATCAAAGTAGTGATTGGTCTACCCTGCGTTTTGGCTGGAAGGGGGTTGTGTTGGAAATGGCCCTTTTTGCAGGGTCACCCCTAAACTTTTTGCCTGCCTCCTGTATTTTTGCTGACCTGTTTCTGTTGGTTTTATGACTCTGGGCACTTTAGCACTGCTGTTCAGTGCTAAAGTGCATATGCTCTCCCTTTGTAAATATGTCTATGTGAATTGGTATATCCCTGATTGGCTTATTTGGTTTACCTGTTAGTCCCTACTAGTGTGGCCTATGTGTGCCCAGGGCTGGTAAACCAAATGCTGCTGGTGGGCCTGCAGCACTGATGTGTGCCACCCACAGAAGCAGCTTGTAAAGTGTGTCTCAGACCTGCCACTGCAGTGTCTGTGTGCAGTCCAGAACTGCCATCTTGGCTGTGAAGTGCACCCACTTCCCAGCCCCTGAACCTTCCCTTGGCATCTTGTAAGTCACCCCTATGGTAGGGTGCATTGTATGTGTAAGGTAGGACATGCCTTGGTGTGTGTAGCATGTCCTGGTAGTGAATTATGCCCCATTTCGTTTTTCACTACTGTAAGGCTACCTGTTCCTCATAGGCTAGAATGGGCAGTTTGGCTATTACATTCTATAGTCCTAACTGACCCCGGGAACATGGTAGAAAAACGAATTTAGTATGCCTGAGCTCAGAATATTAAAATACATCTTTTAGTGAAGTTTATTTTTATATTCTGTGTTTGAAAATACCACCTTTAGAAAGTAGGTATTTTCTTGCCTAAGCCTTCCAGTGTGCTCTGCTGTTATGTGTATTGGCTGTCTGGTTTTAGAGGGGCAGGGCAGGCTGAGTCAGACCTGGGTTGAATAGAGAGATCTGCATTTAGAGTGTGGGGAGGGGTGGCTCCTTGACCTGAATAGGGCTGTGCCTGGCAAGGTGAATGCTGGCTCCACCTCCTACTGTGTGTCTGCTAGCAGACCCCCTCTTTCTGAAAGGAAGAATGCAGCCTGGTAAACAAAGTGCTCCAGGCCTGAGCAGAACTGGTTCTGGCTAGGTTCAGTGACTTGTAGCTTCTGAGAACAAAGACTTTTGGGGTATAAATATCTGTGCTCAAACCCCTACAATTTGTATTGCTTTTGGATCTGGAGAGGAAACTCTGTCCGTGCCACTGGAGGAATCTGCAGGAAGTGACTGTCCCTGTGCTGTGTGTTGTTTCTTGCACTGGCCTGCAGCAGTGACCACTGGACCTTGAAGAAGAGGAAAAGGAACTCTTGAGAGAACTTTTATTTTTGTACAGCAATTACCCAAAGGCTAGGAAAAGAGCTAGCCTCCTGCTGGAGTCTCAGGCACATCAGACTCCCCACCAACCTCCTGCTTCCTCCCTGCGAGGACTGCTATCTGCTGAGGAGGCTCCTGTGAGTTCCAGGGCCTCTAGTAGTGCATCAGAGAAAAGAGTGTGAGAAATCGACGCTAACGCATCTTTGCGGGCCGCTGCAGTCGAGAGCGCTGGGAAAATCATCGCGCTACTGCCGCCGAGGGCCTGCAACACGAAACCATCGCTGACGCCCCTTTGCGAGCCACGGCAGCCGAGACGCGCTGGAAAGATCATCGCGCTGCTGTCGCCGCACACTCGCAACCCTTAAAGAAATCATCGCTTCGAGACATCGCAGTGCGGACGCTGTGCGTCTGCCACTTTGATCGCATCGCACCGAATTTCGTCGCTCCCTCACGGAGCGTCTTGTCTTCGCATCGCAACACGATCGCACAGCGCAACAGGATCACCGCATCGACTTCTCCCTTGCGGCAAGAAAGTCATCGCATCGGCGGTCCAGCGTGCAGAAGTTTGTCGCATCGTCTCCGCACGCATCCCGCAGATCGGCGCATCATCCTCCCTTGCGGCAAGGATTTCAACGCATCGCCGGCCTCGCGTGCCGAGAATCATCGCTACAGCTTATTTGCGACACTTTGTTGGTTTTGCTACTAAACCCAGGTACTTTGTGAAAGAAAGGGTCGCAGAGACCACTGCTTTGAACTTGAACCTTATTTTTGCAACCTTTGAACTATTTTTGACAGCCCTTCAACAGCTATCCTATTTTTGACAGTATTGTGGCTTTTACAGTTATTGGTCTTGTGATAAATCTGCCTTTATATAAAGATACTTATTTTTTATAATAACTACTTGTGTGGTGTCCCTTTGTAGTGTTCCTCACTGTGTTACTGTGTATGATCATAAATGCTTCACACCCTGCCTCTGAGATAAGCCTACCTGCTCGTGCTACGTTACCACAGGGTTGAGCAGGGGTATTAAAGAGGGTAGCCCTCTCTCTCTGACTTAGGAAGAAGGGTCCCTACTTGGACAGTGGCCAGCCATTGCCAACTAGAGACCCCCATTTCTAACAACGCCCATTGCTTACCCTTCATTGGCACACTTCTAAGTTGCCTCCTAATTGGCCAGTGCAAGCCGAGAGTCACTTCCTTTTCTCTGTGGAGGATGGACCAAGCACAGATTGATTCGTCTTAATTAGGGCTCCCGGTTTTATGGTATTTATTTATTTACCATTTCTGTCTGTTTTTAGCCATCTTTATTTTGTAGCCAACTTATCAGTATTTATCCATATTTATTTTGTGTTGTTTGAATAAATTAAGTTGTAATATTGTATATTTCCACATGTATATAAATAATAAATATGCCCTCATTCTGTGACACCTGTCATGCTTTAGTAAATTAAGCAGCCAAATTTAACACAACAATACACCCAGAGACAAATGTTGGCATCATAATACAAATGGATGTTGACATATGTTGTTTTTTAACGTTACCTTATCCTATTTTTGAACTCCCCATGACATCTATCTGCTCAGCTGTTCACCTGGAATTAATGAACGACAGTATGGAAAGGCACTCAAAAGAAGCCCAATCTTCTGTATTTTTTCCATTTTTAAAAATAAATACAGACAGGATACACATTGATTTCTGACTGTATTTATCTGTAAAAAGCAGTAAAAATGGAAAACTGGGAGCCCTAATCTTAATTATTCTCTATCTTCTGCTTGTGCTATGATTGAAGTACTATTTCTTCTTCCTCTCCCACCCCCTTGTTTGTGGTTCTTCTTTCCCCTTATGCCCCCCTCCCCAATGTCTGAGAAGTTGTCATAGAGCTTCCATATTTTCAAACTGGAATATCTTTAGTTTAAACCTCCGACTGTCTGTAATGTTTGCCTCTTCTCACAACAAGGTGATGTTACTCACTATCGCCCTCTATCATGATTGAGTACTGAGCATGTTGGCTACTCCTGTTTGGAAAAGGCTTTCAACATTTGTAGCTCCACAACACTGCCGCCACCTGGCTCCATCTCCATTATCCCCAACGGGTACAATATATGCTGCTTCCTCACCCACTAGCCCCTCCCCTACATCAAACGAATTTATTTGTAAATAAAGCAGTCCTCACAGAAGTGTTGTACATACTAACATGCTCCTGCATCCAATTAAAGGCATAGATCGTAGGTCGAGATAATTGGCTTTATGTGGTATTGTAATTGCATTTATATATAACAAGGCTTTGAAGCACTAGAGGGCCATTCAGTGGCAACTCTGTCAACTTTCCATACCACACAATGCTACTTTACACCACTCCACACAATGCCACTCCACTCCAGGCCACACAATGCTAGTCCCTGCCGCACAATACCACTCCCCTCCACGCCACACTATGCCACTCCACTCTACACCACACAATGCCATTCCTCTCCACACAATGCCACTTCACTCCACCCCACTCAACTCCAAGCCATCCAATGCCACTCCCCTACACGCCAGACAATGCCACTCCAAGCCTCCCCATGCCTCACAATGCCATCCTATACCTCTCCACATAATGCCACTCCACAAAATGCTACTCCGCTCCATCGACTCCACACAATGCCACTCGACTCCACGCCACACATTTCTACTTTACTTCACTCCACTGCAGTCCAATCCATGCCACACTATGCCACTCCATTCCACACCAATGTCACTCTACTCCACGCCATACAGTGACATTCCACTCCACTCTCACACCATGCTACTCCACTCCACGCCACTCTACTCCACGCTACACAATGCCACTCCACTCCACACAATCCCACTCCATGCCTCACAAGGCCACTCACTCTACTCCACTTCATGCCACACAGTACCACTCCACACAATGCCATTCCACTCCACTCCACTCAATGCCACTCTGCTCAATGCCAATCCACTCAATGCCACTCCACTCCATTTCACTCAACACAACGCCACTGCACACCACACAATGCCACCCGATGCCACACAATGCCACTCCATTCCACACCACACAATGCCACTCCACGCCACCCTATACAATGCACTCCACTTCACACAATGTGACTCCACTCTGCTACACTCCAGACAATCCTAGTTCACTCCACACAATGCCATTCCACTCAGTGCCACTCCACTCAATTATAATTGTATTCATGTAATACTCACTACCCCTACAGAGGCATTGAAGCGCTTTGTGGCATGCCACGCCACTCCACGTCACTCCACTCAGTGCGACTCCACGCCATACAATGCCACTCCATGCCACACAGTGTCACTCTACTCCACGTCACACAATGTCACTCCACACTTCACAGTGCCACTCCCTGCCACACAATGCGACTCCACTCCATGCCACAAAATCCAACTCCATGGCACTCAATGCTATTCCACTCCACGCCGCTTCTCTTCACTAAAGACAATGGGAGACATCGTTTACAATGAATGCGCTACAACTCATTCCATTACAACGCGGTTGTTACAACGCGAACCATTACATCGCAAGTCGTTACAACAACTTGCTTTAGGGGGCAGAAGGTGTTGGATTACCTCCTCGTAAGTCTTCCTCGCCACATGATCAACGAAGTGAGTTTGTTGCTCCATCAGCGCCAAGGTAGGAACCACATCAGCTCCTGTTTTTTGGGTTCTGCGCTGACTCTCCAGATGCGCTGTCAGGTAAATGCACAAACTGGAGTAGGAATTATACTATTGCTAAATCCAGCGCACCCCCTACAGCAAGTCGTTGTAACGACTTGCGATGTAATGGTTCGCGTTGTAACAACGCGGTCGTTTTAAC
Organism: Calotriton arnoldi; assembly: GCA_963921515.1. Classification (NCBI taxonomy): domain Eukaryota; kingdom Metazoa; phylum Chordata; class Amphibia; order Caudata; family Salamandridae; genus Calotriton; species Calotriton arnoldi. Next base: position 760,671 of record CAWUFW010004431.1, on the reverse strand, counting down.
GATTGCGTTGTAATGGAATGCATTGTAGCGCATTCGTTGTAAAGAGATATATTCAAAGACAATAGACCTCACATAGGCGAGACCTATTTGCTTTTCACCACGCGCTCATGCCTCCGCCTTATCTACTTCCGCCGTGTGCGCCAGCCAGCATCTTCTGCCTTCCACTAGCAGTTTCCTACCATACTGGAATAATATTTTGTTTCTCTCCGGTGCTTGGGCGCACGCCCCTCCTCCCCTCGTGAGGTTGAAAGTTGATAGTAAAATATATAACCGGGAACAGGTTGTTGCGGGAGCTGGATCGCGGCAAAAGACAGCCTGTGACATATGTGCGTCAAGGAGGGGTTATGCTTCTGAGGGGAGAGAACAGGAAGCAGGGAGGCAGAGAGGAGGAGGGAAGTCGCGAAGCTAAGGATGCGAAGTGTGAGTGAGAGAACAGAAAGCGGACGGGAGTGGATGAAGAAGACAAAAAAATCCATACATTTTGATTACACGTATAGAAATTTTGAAAGATCTTACAACCTGCACAAAACAGCCCAAATCTGCGCATTGTGCAAACTTGCATGTGGGGATGTTATAATACGTCCTGGGTGAATGTAGCAGAGAAGAGCATAGAGGAGAAAGAAGCCAGGCAGGGTAAGAAAGGACGCATGATGGGAGAGGAGAATAAGGGGAGAAGTTAGGGGGACGGAAGAGCAGCAGGGAAGAGTTATGGGAGAAAGAAGAGGGACATTAAAAAGTTAAAGGGAGGGTGGATATAGGCGAGAGAGGGAAAACGATGAGAACGAAGGCAGCGAGCGAGTAGGGAGATTTGGGGAAATTTTGAAGAGAAATGGGGGTTAAGAGAGGGGGAAGAGATAAAGAGATAAGAGGGAGAGAAAATAAAGGGAGGGAGAGGCGGAGATAGAAGAACGAGGGAGAAACATCAGGGGGGAAAGTGGGCAAAGAGTGGGAGGAAAGAGGTAGAATTGAGGGAAATAAGAGGCAGGAAGTGTCAGAGTTGAGAAGGCAAAAGGGGGGCAATACAGAAGAGAAACATGGAAAGGCGAAAGTAGGAGAAGGTAGACGAGGAAAAGGGCAAACAGAGAGGGCAAGGAGAGATAATGAGAGAATGGGGAGAGTAAAGGGGGACGAAGAGGAGGAGAGTTAAGAGAGTGAGGGGATTGGATGTAAAAAAGAACGAGATTTGTATAAGAAATAAAGCAGGCAGAGAAACTGGAGAAGACGTGGACAGGGAAGAAGAGAGAAGCAGGGGTTACATGTATACAAGATACAAAACAGAGAAGAGAAACAGAAGACGGGGTGGAGAGATGGAGAAAGGAAATGGATGAGAAATAGTTTACACAGAAGATAGACATGGAGAAAAATTAGCAAAATAATAGAAGGGACGTATTTGAGAGAGAAAGAGGTCGGGGTGAAGGGAAGAGAGAGGAAATGAGAAGAAAAAGGAGGAAGGAACTTCGACATAGATAAAGGAAGTATCAGAGTGAAAAGAGTAGTGCGAGGGTGAAAAGAAAGCAGGTGTCTAGAGAAAGAGAAGGAAGGGGGAGAGAGAGAGAAGGGGAGAACAGAGAGAAGAACGAGAAAAATCTGTGATAGAAAACAGGAGAACGATCAGAGAAATGAGAGACAGTGAAAAGAGGCTAGGAGGTGAAAGATGAGACAAGTGTGAGATTAGGATGGTAGGGTTAGAGAGGAGACAGAAGACAATAAATGGGGGGGGGGCTTATTTACAAGCCCCTTGTGCCGCCCGCACGTCACTTTTTCCTATATTAAAAGTTACGTACCGGCGGCGCAAGGGGCTTGTAAATAAACCTCGGGGTGCGAAGTAAGGGAGAGTGAAGAGAATAAAATACAAGGGAGATGATAGTAAGAAGAAAAAAATCGACTATGTGACTATACAAGAGAATGACCCGAGAGACAACAGGGAAATAAATGGCAAATAACATGGAGGCAAGAAGCCAAGAATGTTACTTAAGACAGGGCACACGCGAGAAACGAATGACAGGTGGGAAAGGGCGAGGGATGACATTAAAGGTTGGTTTTGAAAAGAATAAACATAAACTAAATAAAGAGAGGGAGAGAGAGAAAGGGAGAGAAATAGAGAGAGGCTTACATTGAGAGGAGGTGAAAACGTTCTATAGGGAAAGAGTGCTAAAACGAAAACGACTCGGTGATGGATAGATAGACAGGCAGGCACATAGATAGATAGATAGATAGATAGATAGATAGATAGATAGATAGATAGATCGATAGATCCGCCAGCAGAGAGCGAGTCCAGGGCAGAGGGGTCCACCTGCAGCAGCGCGCCTCGGCGCTCACTGACAGCGCTGTAGTAGCTGGCCGTTGCGGTGCGCTCTGCAGCGTTTCACACATTGCCCCCGCATTTCCTGGGTGGAGCTCGGCCCCGGAGCGGGGAGGAGGGGAGAGGCGAAGAATAACTTAAACTCTGCTGCCGAGTGTGTGCAGGCGGCAGTGGCTGGGTGCGTGTAGCAGCAGGCAGGACCGGCGCCTGGGGCTCTGCAAATTACAGCTTTTTGCACGACTCCTCCAGCCGGGGAAGGAGAGAGTCTGTATCCCGGGCCGCGGACGGCTGTCTCTCCACCCTCCAGCTGCACAGACCTCCAAAGGTCTGCCCAACTCTGCTGCGCTCACCTTCTACCAGACCCTCAACTTTACCAGACCCCGCCGGGGGTGTGCATATCGGAGCATGAACAGACCCGGAAATGCCCCCACCTGCCTCCCACGGACTCACGGAAACAGGCTGTGGCGTTGTTAGACAGCTCCATAGGCCGTTCAACGCGGTCTTCAGTAACTATTGACCCGGGTCCGCTCGCGGCGCTGTTGACCAGACTCTGTTGCCTTAAGTGGGGGCGCTGAAACTGACAGGAGGTCGCTGACATACAGGAAGTCTCCAGGCGAGGGATATGTATAGGGGTCACACACTTTGCTTTCTTGTTGACGCCCCAGCCCAGGATGCTCTCCGTGTGACGCCCCAAGAGTAACCCGATAGAATTGATTCACTTTATATATTGTTACTTTTTAGTCATTTTAATTTTTACCAAATCCTCACAGAGCACTGACGCTATCGAGGAGAAGGCGTGCTGCCCCAGAAGTCGAACAGATTTAGATTGCTCTGGTTGGTATTTTAGCCTCCTTGGGCTGAGGTGCTGTAGAGCTTATTGGCTTGGGTTTGCCATTGCAGGACATTATTACTCTTGGCTTTTGTGGACTTAGAGTATTTGAACATCTTAGGCTTCCGTACATGTAGCGGTTGAGTGTTTTTGCAGTTGATTAGTCAACCCGAGTGTGTTGGGACGGTTGTCGACGGTTGGACAGTTGTGTAGATTATACTTAGATATTCTGTCGACTACCTTGTGCATGACGGGCTAGATAGTCACAGACGTTGAGTGTCAGGAGCAGGCACGTGGTGGGTTGGGTTTGGACAGTTGTAGACAGACATTGGGCTTGTTGGACTTGACCCGTTAGTCCTCCATGTTGAGCGCGATGGGCTCAGGTTGTCACTCTTAAACACTGCGCGTGCTTGCCTTCTGTCTTCATTCAGTGACATTGACCTTGCGGGCTTCGGCTGTGACTTACTGACACCCCTCGTGCTGGGCTTCCACCAGACACCGACAGACGCCCCGCCGGCGCTGGCATGGCGGTCTCCCGGGCGCTGCTCCTGCTCCTGTTGCTCTTGCACTGCCTCTCCGTGGCCCTGGCGCTCTCCACCTGTCAGACCGTGGACATGGAGATGGTGAAACGGAAGCGCATCGAAGCCATCCGTGGCCAGATCCTCAGCAAGCTGAAGCTAGACAAGCCCCCCGAGGTGGAGGACGACGTCGCCCCGGTGCCCGAGGAAGTCATGGTGCTTTACAACAGCACCCTGGAACTTATCCAGGAGACGCAGACCCCCCAAACCCACGAGACCCCGGAGGACGAGTACTTCGCCAAGGAGGTTCAGAAGTTCAACATGATCGAGGATAAAGGTGAGATCTCCTTTGTATTTAACGAGCCATTCAACCATATAGCACTAAAATGCGATTTCTAATTGTTCCTAAAAAGGATATATGAGAAAACGGAGTATAGATGTTGCATGATATGCCCAGGATCACACTGAGCGATCAAGTGGGATAACTAGGATTCAAATGCAATCATTGATTTCCACTGCCAATAATTTAGACACTCGACACTGCAGTCCGTGATCCGTGCAATCTAGACCTTGAGTTTTCTCATAGCGCCTAGGGGGGCAACTTGGTTTTTCTGATAGCGTTAAACAAGTGACTAGGCTCTATCACAAACTTAGACTTGCCTCGGCACACGGTCCGCGTGCTGTAGTGCCCCCTACCTTCATTCTTTTTTTTACCAGCGACCACTGGGTTGGTGTGTAGGGAGGGAGGGTCGGGGCACTTTGCTCTTCTAGCAGGGCACGCGCATTAAAAATCGCATTGCTCCCGCCAACCCTTCTAGAGGAGTGACATGCCTTGCTTTGGAAACTAAAAATAAACACAGCGTTGTTTTTCTAGAAGAAGAAAACTCTTAAGTGGAGGGTAGGACATGAGGCTGAAGGAAGAAAGCTTTGAGATGGGGCGATTACAGGAACACAGGTTGCTTTTTCATCACCGAATGTCAAAGAGCACGGAATGGGGCACAAGTGCACGGTATATTAATAAATTAAGTTTGTGATAGGGAGACCGAGGGGCGGTGGGTTCATATATACATACGAACCAGGCAGCGGTCTAGTTTACCAAGCCCGTGGGAGTGCCAAATTCGACGGAAAAATAAAGTGAAAATGGGGACGAACTGCATGATTTGCCTCGGGTTCTGTGCTTGCAGTGTGCCCAGAGCTTCCCCCGCTGAGGAGTGCCGCTGAGCTGTGCTGTCACCTCCCCAAAGTTATGATTGAAGCCCTCGGAGCGGTCACAAACCTCTCATTTGTAGCGAGGGTCTCTTAACGCCAAAATGCTCGTTCAGCTTGAACTTTCCACGGAAATTCATTGAACTGTTGGTTGTATTTTATAGACACTCATCTGACTAGTAATGGAATCACAAAGTTCCAATGAGGCCTGCTTGAATGCTCCTTGGGAGTGCAGTAAGCAGTGCTTAATTTGTTTCAAAGATAATAAAATAAAATTAAGTGCAGTGTCCAAAGATTTCCCCACCAGTCCTTCTCTGGAGCGGCCGAATGCCAGGGATGCCAAACACCACGGCTGCCTCGTTTTGATTCCAAACTCATGCCTCTTCCATCAACCTACACACCCCACCTCTTATTCTCACTCTTGTACCTTCTCTTCATAACCGCTTTGTCTCCTTTTCATAGTTTTCAAAGCTTTATCTTTCTTCCTCTTCTGGCTTCCGCTCTGTACTAAGACCCCCGATTACGAGTCTGGAGGTCCACGGATCACCAGACTCCCGGGGATGCCGCAGTGGCGGTCTCCCGACCACCCTATTAAGAGTCGGATCGCCACAGCTCCGCTGCAGCCGCCATGGAACTACCGTTCCCTGGCGGTGTTGCGGCGGTGTAGAGGCATCCATATGCTAGGCGGAACCGCCGTGGTCCCGCAAAGCGTATTAGCGGTCCCTGGCGGCGGGGCTGTGGCGGTCCGACCGCCCGACTTCTAATGGGGCATACAGAAGACCGCCACTGCCACACCCCCGGAAGTCTGGCGGTCCGTGTACCACCAGACTCATAATTGGAGCCCTAGTGTCAAAGTCTAATGATTAAAATCAGTTCCGGTCCCTAATAGCAAGTGCCCACCACTTGCAACCACCATCATAAACTAAGCTCCAAACATCTGTTATTGGGGAGCATGTAACCCCCTTATTCTGCCCAAAGCAGTAGAGGGATATTTGGCTAAATAATTACCACAGGCATCCCTGGTTTCATTATGTTATTTGAGTGCGTTGTATAGCGCCCACAGGACCCCTGTGAATTTACTTTGCAGCACTGTATTCACCATCTGTTGTATCCCTAAGAGAATGTAGCTTAAGGGGTTGGAGAAGGTAGGGCTCTGATCCCTAATGGTAAATGAAGGGGGTGGAAGGTTTCTATTGCATATAATTATTTCATACTTTAAATTCACTAATATTCCATTGAGGCCTATTGGGTGTCAGGGCACTTTTGAATCAAACCAGGGGATCAAAACTATAGCAATGCACCATACCGTCAGAATAAATAATGCGGTCAGAATGAAGCATAGTGTGGTATAAGGAGCATATTATATGAGTTTGTGACGGAACCCAAGAAGTTCAGCAAGCATTTGCCTGTCTAGAGTTACTGCCTTGCGGTGTTGGGGTTCAGCCATCAGCTCACAAGGTCAAAGTTGGTTCCAAAACCACACGTTGGGGGAAAGGTAGCGTATAGTTTCATAGTTATGTCTAGAATCTGGCAAGTGGTCTGCTCCCCTTTAGAGACGGGGAGTGGTCCTGACATTGTTGTCTTAGGGGTGGTAGTGTTCCACTAATGCTGCCCTTCATGGTCTTCATGAAGGTAGAAGTGCTGGGCCACGCTCTCAGCTGTGGGTTTCTACTTTGAAGAAAACTGTCTTCTGTGTTTCTTCTGCTGTCATAGGTGCGCATTTGTATAAAAAGAGTGGTAATGGAAAGGTACCGACTACAAAAGGCACTGCAGTGCCATCACAATACGGATTGTGTGCTATAAAACATGATAGGCAAGTGTAAAGACTGTCCAGAGCTTGTCTCCACATCACCCGTGGCGGGCCTGAAGAAGGCTTCTCCGGTGTAAATTAGAGTTCATGATTTGCATACACGGCTTCTTCTAGATATTAATTATGCCTTTAAAAGCAACAGTAGACGGAAGTTACACATGGCCTCTTCTAGATGCGGTTGCTGGTGTATGTTTTTAGATCTAGTTAGCCAAAAATTTTGATTTTACTTCAATTTTATGTATAATTTACTTATGCAGGCTTTCAGCCAGCAACTCTTCATCCACTGGTCTGATACTGCCTCATTCACATTTTCCTTCTATCACTGTAGCATAGGGCAATGGGCCAGCCTCACTTCCGCCTTTGGCTAACTTGACTGTGAGCAACAGCCTTCCACCCTTTCACAAGCAGCACATCCGCACACAAAGTAGTTCCCTTTCAGTGCCAGGAAGTACCATGGCACTGTGTGCTTTTTGAGGCTAAAAGTATATTTGTGCTTTAAGCCAATATTTTTTTAGACTAACAAAGACACAACAATAATGTGCAAAAAAAACTTGGCAAAAGAAAACAAGCATTGACAAAACCAAAAGGCTGGCAGCTAACACCAGACCTTTTTGCTTTGCATATGCTTGTTTTAGCGTGTAACTAACTGCCATGTGGACAATTTGAATTCATTCCAGTTGTATACCAGGATTATTTAGTGATGCCTGATGGTATCTATTGGCTTCCGTTGAAGCTTTGTAACCCATAAGAAGAGCTGGATTTGTGTTTTAATTTCTATGTTGTACACATATAAGGTCCTGACCCCATATACCATAATGGGGTCCAGTAGAAGCAACTTGCAACAAGTTAGGTTGAGTTCCCAGGATGGCAAGCACCACGTGACATAAAGAACATTCGCTACTCATACAATATGAGCCTCGAACTGAAGCACCCCTTCTTGCAGGTTTCGCTTTCAGACTGCGTCTCGTGCGCACCGCCCTCTTGTTAGGCCTGAAGTGACATAATTTCCCGTGCTCTCTTATTACTGTCATGTTTGTGACATGCTTATTATGGGTCGCGCATTGTAGCTTGGTGCGTCACCATCCGCCCTTTAACGCATGCGCGCTTTTCAACACAGAAAGCGCCCCGCAGACGTATCATGTGGAGGCGGGCGCGGGGTGGGGTCCCGGGGAACAGCCTAACCCAGTCCCGGGGACCAGGAAATTATAATTTATGGAGCGTGCAGGGACGCAGCTTGGGTGTGCCGCTTATACGAACACTCGAGGTGAAGCCTGACAGCGCGCCTGTTCTGACTTGTTGGTACAGAAGCAATAATCATTTGGTTGTAAGCCAAAGAGCTTTGAGGGTGCTTTTTATTCACGTACTTTTTTCAAACACAGAAAATCATTAAAGTCTGTAGTTTTCCCAGGAGCATGGAAGGCTGAATGAGTTTTTTTAGGAATCCGTCGAACCCCCACCCCTTGGGCTTTACGCTGAAGCGTTATCCCCAAATGGGGCCAATTATCAAGTTCTTCTCACAAGGAGGTGCTAGTTAGTCGGTGAATAACTAGTTAGGCGACCCATTGAACTCAAGACAGGGTCCCGGCTTTAGCTCAGCTCGAGGTGGTCTTGGACCCTCGAGCCCCAAAGCAGCCAAGCTTTCACATGTCTTCAGCCTGCACTCACGCTGTAACGTCCTGCGTCAAGTGTGAAACGCAGACGTGAACCTTTGATGTGAAACGGGGGAATAAGACATCCATCAGGTGGCTAAACAGAAACTGCACAATGTGAAACCACAAAACCTGGTTTCAATCCCGTCTTCCCTGCTTGACCAAGTTGTGTGATCGTAGGCCAATGTTTTATTTCATAGAGGCTCCCTTTTCTTCATTATCAAATATGAGGGCATCTTCAAATGCAAGAGGTCTGGAAGTACCCTGGCCAAAATCTCTCTTGTGTTTGATTTAATAGACTATAATGTTGCTCCATTTATAATAAGAATCAAGGCCACATGTAGGAAGCATATGACAACAGACAGGCCCAGCGCTCTGCTGCTTTTTGGCGCTATAGAAATACCATATGCAAAAAGAACAATTGATGGATGGAATGCTGAACAATGTCAAACATTCGCCCTAGTATAGAGATCTGGGCCTAAATCCATCGTTTTTTTTTTATCACCACGCCATTCCAGTTTGCTCCCAGCCATATTCAAATCAGTTTTGACCCTGCTCCCCATGGGAACAGCCCAGGCCCAACTGCCAGGCCAGATCCTCCCTGGACCGAAAACAAGCATCTTGGGACCGGTTTTGGGGTATCACCCCATATCAGCCAGGCTAGCTTGACTCCAGTGCCACGGAGAGCATAGGGACCCACGTCTGGGCATACCCGTCCGACTCGGGGTGACAAATATAAAAAGAACCATTGATGGACGGAATGCTTAACAATGTCATACATTCACCCCAGTTCAGAGATCTGGGCCTAAATCCATCGTTTTTTTGCTCACCATCCCTGATTTGCATATGGCTGGGTCTAAACTGGGGTGGCATGGTGAGCAATAGTCCATCATTTGTGTCCGCATTCCTTCCATCATTTGTGTGTCTTTTGCTTTCTTGCCCTAAGTGCGCCGGGTATGCCCAGAGATGTGGGTCCGGGCTCACTGTGCCACTGGATTAAAGCTAGCCTGGCTGATAATGGGTGATACCCCGAAACCAGTCCCAGGATGTTTGTTTCTGGTCAGGGAGGATTGGCAGTTAGGGTTGGACAGTTCCCATGAAGAGCAGGGTCAAGACTGATTTGCATATGACTGTGTCTAAACAGGGGTGGCGTGGTGAGCAAAAGAAGATGGATTTAACCCAGATCTCTTGACTGGGGGCGAATGTTTGATTTGTTCCGCAATCCGTCCATCATTTCTGTGTCTTTTGATAGGAATACCATAGACATAAATACATACTAGCTGTTTAGTTCACTGGTGGCATTGTTGTCAGGTGGGGGCATGAATGTTTCTAACTACAATGACTAAAAAATAACACTTTTAAAAAATGTTTTTCAATGCATTGATATAATCTGATATACTATGGTGAAATGCTCCTGCATATTAAAGAAATACTATTTTTTGAATTTTGAAAAGGCTTTATTATAGTTTTTCATAATGTTTGTTGCACGATTTACATAGCAAACATTTTCAGGACTCAGCTTGTACTTGAGCTCTTAGAGCAAAGCCAGACCCTCGGCTCTTTCTCAGCTCTACTTGTTAAAATGCTGGCTCACCCATGCCTATGGCTGTCCATTAAGTAGCTGTGAATTATGGTCATATAAGCCATCAAGTGTTCTAGGTTACACATAAGCTGATTGAGTCATTTGTAAATATCCTGTATTCAATGTTGGAAATGGGAAAAAAATACTTTTGTATTCCATAATTTGTGTGTGAAGGTGTGGCGGCAGAAAGGAGGCGGAGTCACAAGAGACAGTCATAAAAAGAGTAGTCTTACCATTAATTTACACATGTAATTTTTTTAAACTCTATCTCTAAGAAATTGCAAAAAGTCAAATGTGATTGTAAGTCTGTTCTGACTTACTTGGTTGGGCACAAACGGGCAGCATTTAAAAATATTTTTTGGGGTTAAGGCACTTGCAGCAGAGATCTTTGTGCGCCCAGCAATTTTCTGGTGATAATATTAACGATAAGATACCTCTAGTGGTTAAAAAGCTACAATAGTTCCAGTATAGCACTGTGAGCTATGAACCAGTATTAAAGAGCTGCATGCAAAATTCAAGGCAAAGGTTTAAAACCTTTTTTCTCTAAATCTTCCATTATTCTAAAGTTGCTAAAAAGGGTTACTTGGGGTTTTAATAAAATCTTATTAGTACACATAACCTCAACCATTACGTTAGTGTTTTAAATTCTGGCTTTGGGTTTCTCCAGACCAAGCACTCAAAGTATAAAGTCTACCAGTATGTGACTCCTACCCTGTGTAACCCCTAATGTATTATGTACATATCCTGTACATTACTTTACACTCTTATATAAATCATTGTCTCTGTATAATATGTGTGTGATACAAATCACGCTGATACCTGAAGTGGAAGGAGTAGCGCAGTAAAAGAAATTATATAAAAATAATTAGTGGGTGCTATGCAAATCAATATTTGTATAATTTTTCATACAATACATGTAACATTCTTACAGGACATGCATATTTGTTATGTAAAAGGGTTGAACAATGTCAAAAACCTTCCTCTACATCATACTTCCTCTTAAGTACTTGAGAAGTGATAACAAGCGGAGTGGCTTTGTTACCCTCCATTGCATTTGCAACTAGGTGAGAGGCTGCAGGAAGCACCCAGGCAGGATAAGACTTTAACAAAAAGAGGGCTGATGGCCCTTTATGTGAGGCCTTTGTGTTGGGACCTGCTTGAAGTTAAAATAAGAAACCCCTCTCACAAATTCAACATATTTCACTGGGACCAGCCAGGATCCAGAGTCTGGCTCAATAATAGCTGCTGGATCTGGGATTGAACTGATCTCCCTCATTTCCTGCAGTCTCCTGTATTTAGTCAGGATTTAAGATTTGGAAGTCAGATTTTGCTACTAAATACATATTTATTAGTACATACACTTTACTGACATTGCTATTTGCAATTTGTATCTATATCAAGACATGACTCATAATTTGATAGTGATTTGTAGATGCCACCAGAACCCCGGCTCATGCAAAAAGAACAGATGATGGACGGAATGCTGAACAAATGAAACATTCACCCCCAGTCACAGATCTGGGTTGAATCATTGTTTTTTGCACACCACGCCATTCCAGTTTAGACCCAGCCATATGCAAATCAGTCTTGATCCTGCTCCCCATGGGAATAGTCTAACCCAAACTGCCAGGTCAGGTCCTCCCTGGACCAGAAACAAGCATCCTGGGACCGGTTTCAGGGTATCATCCCTCATCAGCCAGGCTAGCTTGAATCTGGTGGCGTAGCAAGCACAGGACCCACGTCTGGGCATACCCTTTCCACTTAGGATGACAAATGCAAAAAGAACAGATTATGGGCGGAATGCTGAACAAATCAAACATTCATCCCCCAGTCACAGATCTGGGTTGAATATGTTGGTGTATCTTTTGCCAGAACCCAAATTGGCACTATGGGAACATACTAACCAGTTGTGTTCCATAGTATATATTTTATATGATGGTATTTTTTTTTTTAATAGGTCAGCGATGAGTAACGATTAATTTACAGTCATGGCATAAAGATGTAAATTATACGTTTTAAAACCATACCTAATCGTTTTGAAATAAATACCTGTAATTGTGAGATACAACTGTACTTTCAACTCTTGGGCCCAGGCTGGCACAGAGCCAAAGGAGTCAATCATGACAGTTCTGTCTGGTTGAGATAGTTTTGTATGGCGCTCCCTCTGCATTAATATTTCTCAGATCTATATTGTACAGTGATGCAGCACTCACTATGCTGAGCTGTTTCTTGGAGTTTGAATAATGGTACTCTTACCCACAGTGCTTCAAGTGGGATAAAAAAAACATGGGTGCAGGGGTCTCTAAAAGTGGCATGGTCAAAAAGTGTAGCAGTCCTTTCAAGGGGGGCGTTGCCTATTTAATTAAGGGCATGGCTTCAAATGTAAAGACCTGTGCTTTACACAGTGTGCCACTTGAGGAGTTTTTGAGTGCCTTTGCGAGTTTTCTGGTTTTGCATCCAGATGAATAACACCACAATAGATATACACCTAAAACAAGCCAGATCCATTGGCTCTGACAATGCTTGCTAGCAGTATTAAATAAACGAATAACAACAATATTTCGTTGTGAATAATTAGAACTGAAAATGTTTCCACTCTCAAACTATGAAACTATGAATTTAACATTTCTAAGGTCTGTGGAAGGTATAGTGGTCTAAGGAGTGCCTCAACCCCCCCTCCCCCTCTTCCCCCCCATTCTTCCCTTCACACCACTTTACTCTGCTGTTACTTACTCTGGTCAGTGCTTAATTTGTAAAAAAAAATTAAGTGCCAGGGCCCTTCTCGGAAGGCCTCTGCATCCTGCACCACCCATACCCTGACCAGCACTGCCAAAGGCAGTACCAACATAACACCTAACCATCACACTCCTACAAGTGTGACAATTCAGACTAGTTCAGACCACACACATATAATAAAGGCAAGAGAGTCTAGTATTATTCATTTTCAATGTATATTGACTTAATAAACATGATTGTTGTGCTCATCTCAAAATTAAAAAAAGACAGCGCCACCATGTGGTGGACTGTCACTAGAGCTGGTGTTGACAATTAAGTGCCGGTGCCGAGCACCGGAAACCACCGGCACAAATTAAGCACTGACTCTGGTAGACGTTTGAACCCATTTATGCTGCACAGTTCATCTCCCACATGCCGCCTCTTTCCTCTTTAAATCAAGAAAACAATGGGGTGACCTTGTGTCCCTCAGAACCTGGGTATATATTAAAGAAAAAACAATGGTTCTGTCGGGTTAGCGTAGCTCATTTCTTATACACATAAATCAATTATCTTATTTCTTATATAAAATCCTCATATGTAACACCAAAACCAATTTGATCATAAGGAACACACGAAAGGAAACGATTGGATGGGTAAACAGTTGTTTTATATAAATTACATCATTTATCAGTTACCCATACTTAGATAAAGAGCTGTCAACAAAGTGAAGTTGCAGGGTGAACAGTGATCAAGTGACATACGTGCTCAGTGATAGAATGTGCAATATATACAATGTGATTAAAATATATACAAGGGAAGGATGGCCAGACTGAAAACAATGACTCTACTGCTTATCCAAATTTAATTTCTTGCGCAGAGCCTTGAACTGGACCGAGAAGTAGCATCGACGTTTCAACCCAATGTAAGCACTATTAAGTGGTCATTGCGGGTCTTCATCAGGACAATAGGGATAGATGGGAATGACAGCCTGTGAATTTAGACAGAACGTGGATTAAGCATATTCCAACGAGTGTGTTCCAAATACAAACCAAAACATATTTGGTCATGGCTCACCTGGTACAACCAGAGTGAATCCTGGGTGGTGGAACAGTAGGGCTCAGGTCAGCATACACATGGCCCCATCACATTAGTCTAAGAAAAATAAGTAGATGTAGGCTTAAAAACTATTCAAGCAATATGATAATTGAAATTGTAAAATCAACGGTGGTAAGGGAGTAGAACACTCACCTCTTTCCTCTTTAGCACTGTCTTTTTGCTCTCCCCTTCTTGGTGTAGCTCAGGGCTTGAAGTGGGATGGAAAAAGCGGAGGGGGGGTCCTCAAAAGGGGCATGGCCTGTTTAGTTAAGGGCTTGGCTTAAACATGTAAACTAAAATTCCCACAGTGCCACCCTACCAACACATTTACATAGAATCACAACTGCAACTGGCATAGGTGACCTCTACTCTGTGCACTTTGCAGAGATGCCAGGGATTATACGTTCATGTATTCTGAACACATTTTTGACCCACTAACAGGCACTGAGAGAAACTCATGCTTCCTTCAGCAACAATTCACTTGTGGCCCATTACAAACACTTAAATGCGACTCAGTTTAAAGTATGCAGTACACAAGAGTAATATGCTGCCAGAAAATAAATACTGTAACACAACATCCTGGAAAAAGTAAACACTCTTAAGGAATGCAAGATTAAGTAAAGCGTGTACAATATAAACAGGAATGGCATGGTTTACCTTAACATTTCTTACACTTATCGTTCGGAAATCGATCAGTGTTTGTGCCTGTAAAGTAAAGGACATGAATACAGGGCCCGAAAGGTACCCATTTCAATGTCCTATTTCAATTACTACTGGGTCTGACACCCGGGAGGACCCGGCTCACTCAAAGCCCTGGTGTAGGTCTTTTTATCTCCTCTACGTAACCACCCACTCACCTATAAGGGCTGTATTTTCTTTTTCTTCAGTACCGTCAATATTTTGAAAGTTGTGTACTCCATTCCCACACTTTGTGGGACATACATAGTGACGAATGGTACATAAGTCACCTTCACTCTGTGCGCTGTGCAGAGAGGCCAAGGACTGAATGTGCATGTAGTCTGAATACCTTTATGATCCACTGACAAGTACTGTGAGAAGTTCGCACTGCCTTCAGCCTCAGCTCCAGAGCTCTCAATCTGAACTCGCACAGACACCTAGAGGTGATTCTATTTACTGTATCTACTAATCAAGTGTCATATGTAGCATTTTAAAAAAACTACAGAAGCACATGTGTAAAAAGCAAATACTCTTAGGGAATGCAACATTAAATAAAACGTGAAACGTAAATAGGGAAATTTTCACTGGCATGGATTACCATAAGAGTGTTTTACACTTGTTGCGAAATCAGAGTTTTTGCCTGTAAGCAAAGACATGAACACAAGGGCCCAATAGGGACCCGTTTCAAAGTCTTTTGTAGGTCTTGCCTAATGAGACATATTGTTAGCTTACAGTGGGTTTAAAATCCGTCCATTGCTTACCATTGATTGGTTGGCCTTATTGTCACTCTGATTTATTTACTTTTTTTTGTCAGCTTCCATGGGCTTTCCTTCCGCTACCGTGTTTGCCCTCCCATGGAGCATGGCCCTATTACTGGTGTCCTTCACCGGTTCCCTTTTCAGGCGGTGACGTGAAGTGCTCAATTCGCTAATTTGATAAACATTTCGCATACTAAGCTTGTATGACAGCTCTTTGGGTTAACGCTGCGGCTGCTGAGATATGTGAGCAGCCTCCTGCTCACAAGTTTCAACCCTGTAGGACCGCTCAGTGGTTTCAACTCCCCTTGTAGAGATCCTGGTTGTCACAGGTTTGAATCCCAGAGACATGGTTCAGAGGATTAATGCGTCCTCTTCGGGGATCTCTGCGTCTCATTTTAAGGTGACAATATCGATAAGAAAGCTCAGTGGGTTTCGCACTCTCTATTGATCGAATGAGTGATATTTCAAAGAAGGTGCTTTAACTTTTTTCCGGAAGTAAGTTTACTCTTTTGAATTATGCGAGACATTTTTTCATAGTTCATTCTTAACTTCACCTCCTCCTCCAAGATGGTTTAAGCAACAGCAGTGACCTTCTCCGAATATGACTCCGGAAATAGAACTTATTGACCACTGCCATGACCTGCTGTTCTAATGCCACGACGCACACGCCTTCCGTAAGTGGACACAGTTTGTATTTTTACTTTCAGAGCATCCGTGAGCCCTTCGTCCAACAGCGGGGGCGGTTGCAACTGCTCATGTCTTCTTTTTCTTTTACAGACCTCTAGACCTGCTTATTTTCTATTTTGGAATGTTCTTTTTAGATTCTAGGGTGGAAAAAAGGAGGAAGTAACACCCAGGTGTGGTGCAGAGTTTAGCGTATTGTGCACAGGTTCCAAACCAGTAAGACAACTCCGTGGGTCAATGCACCCACTGACGAGACTTGTGTACTGCGCAGTGGCCAGGTTCTGAGGTGGCTAAAACGAATGTCCTGCGGCTAGGTAATTGCAATGTTTGCTATTAAAGAGCTAAGTTACCCAACCTTGTAAGCGTTATATCAAAGGAAGTTATTTGTGGTGTGCACAATTACAATTTGCCTGCTGAGTGAATTACAGAACTTTTCTACTTCAGTATGTACAACATTCGTATATGTCACCCAGTGGGCCGGGTCCTGCCGGTGCTCAGCACCAGAAGTTCTAAAAAGCAGGTGTTGGGACGGGTCCCTTTCGGGCTCTCTATTATTGCCCTCAGCTTCCAAGTAAAAAAAAAAATCTTAACTTGGCAGCAGTACAACCCTTCACTGCCTTTGATCAGCGTCGGATTGGTAACGCGGTCACTCGGGCAATGCCCGAGGGGCCGGTATCCGAATTCCAGCTGTAGGCTGCTTTTTTGAGCAGCCTGGGGGGCCGATTTGGGTGATTTCTGTGTTGTTCGATGCCACCAGCGGCACAGTGGGGCCCTGAGTAACCCTGGGCATAGTACTACGCTACGCTTGCGGAGCTTGCGTAGTTTGCGCTACTACGCGCTACGCAAATTGCATGTAGCACAGTGCAAAAACGCGTAGCGTAGCGGGCATTTTTTGCTTGCTCGCGGTCCTCAACGTCAAGTTGGCGACCGCGAGCGAGCAAAATCAACATCCCGGCGAGACTTTTTCCTCGTTCGCGATCAGCAACATCAAGTTGCTGATCGCGAGCGTGGAAAATAAACCTCCCGGCGAGATTCTCAACGCGGGGAGGTCAGGTTTCTCATTGCGAATGGTCACGTATGCTCGCGACCGCTTGCGATGGGAAACTACCAGTCCGCGTTGAGAAAGCTGCCGCTCGAGTACAAATCTACTTGAGCGGCAGAAAACGACCGCTTGCACTGTGCAAGATGCCGTTTGCAATGATTGCACAGTGCGGACAAGCATCCGGCACTGTGCAATCAGTGCGAACAGCATTTCCCTACCGCACTACGCAGTTCGCGTAGCTTGCGTAGTGCGAAGTGCACTTCGCATAGCTACGCGTAGCGCTACTACGCAAACTACGCCCAGGGTTAGCCCTGAGGGGCCTTTCTGGAGGTAGATGGGCGTCCATTACCTCCCTTTTATCAACGGCAGAGGTGTCACTCCCTCTCTCTCGCTAGGCCTGCCAATTAATGTGTGCATACTGAGCGGGGGCAGGGAGCCTGAGCAGAAGTGGCCTCACTTGTTTTCAGGTGTGTTTCACCAGTGTAAACTAATCCATGCATTTTTTTAAAACTCCTCCCCCCCTTTTTTATAAAATTTCGCCGAAGCAGTGTTTTGCGGAAAGGCAATATGCAAATGTGGGCCACTTTTTTTTTAGTGTGCCTGGGGCGATTTTTAATCCCAATCCAACCCTGCCTTTGAAGTATCTTTAAAGGGATTCGTTAAAGTTCTTTCACAGTCATCATTTCGGAACTGAAGCATTTTAACCATTTTATACAAAGATGCCATTGTTGTTGCTTATTTATCTTATGCAAGTAACAGCCATTGACTAAGCCAATAGTCCTGCCTTGCTGTAGGTGTAATGTTATTTGTTGTATTATATATCTGGATGCAAAGACAGAAAGAAGCAGCAAAATACCAGTCGGGTGGCACATAATGCTGGACAGAGATTTCGAACGTATGTGTTTTCAGCCACGCCCATAATTATATTGGCCATGCCCCTTTGAGAGACCGCCCCTGTTTTGTCATCCCACTTAAAGCACCGACGTCACCTCTGGGTAAAAGTTTCCTTTTAAAATGTTTTTACACAGCATTTTCGTGCAAATCGTTTTTTAGAGAAAACTCTCTCACAAAGTATGTTTTTCATCTGTTTTTTAGCTTTGGCAACTTTTAAAGTTAATTAATTCGGCAAATGAAAAAAGAGTGTGTGAGGTTGAAAGACATTGTCTATTTTAACCAGGGCTCAAGTCGTAAAAAAATAAGTGGGGGTGACTCACCAAGTTAGGCAGAATGGGTGGGACATCACCGCACGTGACATCACAGGAAGTGACATCACTGTGTGTGACATCACAGGAAGTGGCTTCACAACTCATGACCTCACATGAAGTGACATCAGATCTTAAGACCTCACATGTGTTTAGCAGGTCTATCATGAGTACATTTGAGTGCATTACAATATTTAACAAATTCGATTTTTCATTGGGGTTAGGCCAAATTATTGACGAAACCCCAATGCAAAATCCAGGCATCAACTTTTACATTTATGTTTTTTTAAACCCTGCCACAAAGAACTTGGCATCAAGGTGAAACGTGGCTGTAAATCTGTTCTGCTTAATTGGTTGCAATGTCTGTATATCTTATGGGGTTATGGTACCTGCTGCAGAGATCTTTGTTGTGCCAGCTAAATCTCAGGACATAATAATAATGGTTAGATAACTCTGGAGAATAACATAATTGCTGGAGAGTTCTGTGTTTTGCCTAGTCCTTTTTTGAATCAAAGTAGCATTGAGGGTTAAAATGTCTCCTGCAAAGCACATTATGTAATACGCAGATGACAGATTTTTATTTAATGTAAATGGATAAGTAGGTTACTGATTTTAAGACAGAGATACTTTTGTTACTTGCAGTTCATAAATTGTAATGCTTCTGATATATCACAGTGTGGTATGAAGGAGAAGTGGCTCCTACACCTTGTAACCCTCACTGTCTTATGTAAGACATCCATTATATTGATTTACACACATTATAATCTGTATGTGTGATGTAAAGCGCTCTGACACCCTGCATTGGGATGAGTAGTGCTAAAGCGCTATATAAGAAATAAAACAAAGATAGTGTATTTAAATTGTTATTTGTGCAAATACTGGGGCGACAAACATCTGACATTGTTACAGTGTATGCATATCTCTTATATACAGGGACTGAACAAAGTCAAAAGCATTTCTCTCGTAAGTACCTGTGAAGTGATAAGATGTGAGCCTTTGTTTCCCCTCCATTGCATCTAGGTGTGAGGCTCCCGATAGCACCCTGCCAGGACACTCCAACAAAAAGAGGCCTAATGGCCCCTTAACTCCTGCTTTTGTTGTGGGTGAAGTCGGAATCTGATAAGCCCCTTTGCCGCCTGCCTATTGCTGTTCGGAACAAAAGCAGACAACGTGCAGGCGCTGCTGAAAGTGTCCCGGTGTCAGAAATTTACACCGGGACAAGTTCAGCATATTTCTGTGAATTTCAGGAGAAGCAGGAAAGGAAGATGGCACTTCGCTGAAAGTGACCAGCTTTGCAGCAGGCAACACGGCGTCTACCCTATGAAAATAGTGGGTCGACGGCATCTACCCGTGTCTACCCTTGACTCGAGCCCTGATTTTAGCTCCTTCTATCAGCAAAGGTGGAAAGGCCTACCGGCATAGCGCCTACTCAGTGAACACTTGAACCTCTTTTTCTACTCTCTGGAGAATTTGCAGGATAGCTGGGATAGAATTTCAGAAACATACATAGCACCATTGGTGCAAGAAATTGTAGAACATGCAAAAAAAATATATTGTACCATTTTGGCACTCTATTTCCCCATTCCCCATGAAACTCAACTATTTTTAGAACAGTTTTGCAATCTGATTCCCCCTTGTGGCCAAGCCGGGTGTTGTACTAAGGCAGCTGCCTACCACAACCTTACTTTATTTAGCATGAGCCCTCATCCTTGCTGCAAAGAAGATTGAGTGAGAATCGCATCCTATAAGAGCAGAAGGAAAACCTTTGGATAAGGGATTTCAGCAACACAAATGCAGACATACATTCACATGTTATGTTTTACCTACGTGGCAGTTTGCATTCTCCATACTGACTTGGAATTTTCCTGATCCCAATATCAATTCCGTGTCTACCCGAAATGGACAAAAGTGCACCTGTTCTCCCTGAAAAAAAGATAGGTTGGCCCCTATATCACACCAAACTGAAAACAGATATTATGAAAGTGTGAGATGCATTTTATAAGAGGTATAAAAGTTTAGTGTTTCCTCTAATTTGATAGTGTTCCCTTCACCTCAATTCTCAGATCTGGGTCATGTGCAATAAGAGAGGGAGGAGCAAAGAGGAAAGTGAAGTAAGTGAGTGACTCTGGTTCATTTAAGTTTGTCCCTAGCTTAAATCTGTTTTAAGCCTGGAAAATGTGGCCCTACGTACTATTGTTTATCTCTGACCTGAGGCAATCTTAACACTGCCTAAAGCAACAAAAAAAAAGTCTTAAATCAGGAAAGACAGTCCTAAGACTATGTTTTAGCTTTAACTGTCTTATGCTAGAAACATGCTTTAGTAAACCAGGCCTGGTTTGAATGGGCCTCCCAGCATGTCCCCATCTTCATGTAGAGTGCCTCATACCGTATTCTCAAGTAAAATACTATGATAATACTCTGCCAGGAGTTTTTTCGTGTCTACATTACCAGAGGCTTGATTACCTAACTGCTCAGGTAGTGCTGATTTTCACCAGGATACTGCTTTGCCTTATATTACATATTCCACTTGTGTACTATTTAATACATTGTGTTGGAAGAAGACTGCTGATGCCCACATTGGATCAGATTTGCTTTGTAATGTCCTGGTTATCAGCACCTGGTCTTTTTTCAGTCATGTACTGTGTCCAGGCTATCCCTCACAGGACCCAACGACTCCAGTAAATTTCAGCTGGATTATCAATAAGGGGGTAACTGCGATGGTGCGATACACACAACCCACAATTCTGATCCCTGTGCAAACAAATCTGGGCCTGCGATGCTAGCCCTGCAAAGGTCCACCTTCATGTGGTGGTGCCATTTGCGCTTCCGCGTGGAAGGGGAAAGAGAGCCCAGCTAGATAAGCAAATGGTCTTGATGCAAAAAAGACACCCAGGTGAAACGCATGAGAGCGCTTCACCCATTTATATAGTTTCAGACATCTTGTGGGCTCTCTGTTTCTGGTGCACCCGAAACACCGCTAATAATCACAACTGGGAGTCAGCTGGTGTTAGGAGTAATGTATGTTGTTCCTATTTTGTTCATGTCTCCTCAGGTATTCCTGCCGCACCTTCTCCCCAACATGGCCATGGGGCATAGGGATTGTTTTGCCAGCAAGAGATTAGCTGCTGCTCGTTTAATTATTTATTTATTTTTACCTTGGAATGTGTATATCGCCATGTTCAGCGGCTGCCAGATTCTCTGTAGAGTGTGAAAATAATTTTCTTTGTGGCTGTGGGGTTAGCAGAGGGTGTAAGGGCGATTGCTTTTTGCTGTCTCTATTAGACACAAAGCGCAGTTGAACAGACTGGACGATTAGAATAAAAATTAAATACAATGGAAAATAATAGTTGATGAAGGGCGTAGCTACTTAGAAAAAATGGAGGGATCCAACCTCATTGAATGTGCGCATGAGGTATAATCCCACAATAGTGCATAGGTAAAGTACGTCAATAATTTTACATTCATTACATTGACCAAATCACTACATTGCAAGGTAAGTATAGGCAGGGGGTAAGAATAGTAATCATGTACTTACCTCACAAGATAAGTATAGGTGGAGTTAAGAACAGTAATTATGTACTTACCTTGAGATGTTGTGGTAGGCGGTGCAGTGGATGGGATATTATTGTTGGGCGAGGTTATCAGCTTCAATATAGTTCATTCGTTTACTACGCAGCTGTCCCATTCTATTCATGTCCCTAGCTCACCCATCTGCTCATGTCCCCTACTCATTGAGTTCACTCATATCTCTCACTCAGTCTTCTCATGTCCACAGGTTATTGACTCCACCCCTACGTACATCCAGCTCACTAGGCTTCCATGTTTCCAATTCACCCAGCCTACTTGTGTGCCCAGCTCACCCAGTCTTCTCATGTTCCCAGTTCACCCAGCCTGCTCTCGTCCACCAGCTCGCTGAGTCCACACTCTGTATTGTACTGTAGATTTATGTAGCGCTTATTACCTCCTGCCAGCGTATTGAAGCACTTTGCCAACGGGTAGCTCGCTACTCCGTGGAGCCCAGAATTCGCTTGTAGTGCTATTGCGGCTGATAGTTGTATATTTTGCAGCATTTAACTAGAGTAGGTGTACGGATAAGTTGCATGCAATTTCTAGTCTGGAGGAAAGATAGTTGTTTGACTGTTATTGATGCAGATATTAATTATATATTGGTTTGAAGCCCTAATTGTTGCTCTGTGATTGAAGGGAATAGACGACACTCAGTACAGTATAGAATGTGTATTATTCTAGGGTTTGGTTGTTGTACACTGTGTTATTGGATGACGGTAGTGTTGTTAGAGCATACAGTTACACCTATTTTCGGTAATGCTTATACAGGCTGGGTCAGTGAGTCATATGGGAAGGGCTCGCTAGGTTTCAGTTTGGGAGGTCAAGCAGTACAGGACAGAAGGCGACATGGACTGACATGGATTCGGTTGTAGGGGTATAAAATATGCCTTTTAGGCAACACGTGCATATTTTGGTGACGGCCCACATGATGTGTCATGCCAACGAAAACAAGTACAAGTAGACATTTTTTATTGATGTTTTTATTTATAATTAAAGGGTTGTATCCTTCAATTTGTTAGTACTGAAAGTTTACTAAATTTCATTGGTGCTGCTGGGGTGTCCACTAGATGTTCGTGAATGGAGCAAGACATGCTCATTTCCAAATGTAACCTAGTATTCCTTGTTTGTCGATGATGTGTTAGATATAATGTTCTATGACACCATCATTTTTAAGTCCTGGTCATGAATATGTGATCCTCCTAGTTTCTCAATGTTACACCAAGTGCCCACTTCCTGTTGACAGTGAGATCATTTTTATATTTTCAAGAAGGGAATAACCTTGTTTTCAGCATCCTTCTAAACTCCATGTTATTTACAGCAGTCCGTATCTTTGCGGACAGTGAATTCCATAGTTTTGTAGTTTGGATGGAGAATGAAGTCCCACTGACAGTTTTCTTCTTATAGTGTGGAACTGTTAGTTACGGGGCCAATCAGGAGCACAGCATCCCTGCTTGGAAGTATTCCTTGAGTTTCAGCTGTAAGCATATTTGGTATTTTTTGGTTATTTCCTCGTGCATTACACAAGTAGTTTGAAGGTTGATCTTCTGACAAAAGGCAGTCAATACAGAGCTTTCAAACAGGTGAGATGTGGTCTCAAAACCTCAGGTGCAGGAGCTGTCTGTCTGCTGCATTTTTAATTCTTTGGCGTTATCTCATATTAGATATTTCTACTCCAGAGTATTGATCATTGGTATGTTCCTAGTTCCCTCTGCTTGCGTCCCCAGCTCCCTGAGTCCACTCATATCCCAGCTCACCCGGTCTACTCTTGGTCCCAGTTGGGTGAATCCACACATGCTCCACGCTCACTCATGGCCCCACCTGGTTGACTTTGTTCATGGTCCCGGCTCCATTGAATTTGCACATGTTCCCAATTCACCCAGTCGGCTCATTTTCCCATCTTACCCATTTCACTCATGTTCCCAGCTCACCCAGTCCACTCAAATTCCCAGTTCACTTATGGTTCTCTTATTTCTCAGGCTCATAAGGTCCTGTTTCATTCAACACCCCGCACTCTTGCTTGACGCCTGTGTGTTCTGTTCACTTCTCAAGTCCTCAGAAATCCCCACTAAATGTCCCAGACTTTTGAGAAGTTGAATTTAGTTTTGTATTGTCAAGTGCAACTATGAATTTGAGGCTGTTACACAAATGTCAGTAGTTCTGTGTAGTTTGCACATTTCCCCACTTGTAACAGCTCCTAAAAATGTGCCAACTTATTGTCCAGGTTGACCCTGATTCTTCAGTAACTTTTATTGTCCTTTCTGGATACTAGGTTTTAGAAAATATGTTTATTTGCTTCTCATCTCTTCTGCACCTACTCACAAACTTAACGTGCAGACTGGCTGTACCATCTGCCCCATACCATAGAGAGGCTGTAGTTAGGACACTACTGCACCTCATGAATGTGGACAAGTTGCTCCCAGGTAGTCCCTCATCACTTTGCTTCGTAGTGCCTAGACACTGGCAAGAAGTTGTTCACCACTCACGCCCTTTGCTAAACCAGTGCCCCCTGTCTCCTTTAGTCACCCAGTAAGTACTCCATCTTTCTGTTCCCAGAAACCCTCCGAAGTCTCTTAGGGGGAAGAAATGGCATCACTGCAAACTCATCCTCTGTCGCCCCTTCTCTCCTGTGCCAATTTTTAGTCTGTGCAGGAAGCGACAATTCAGGATTCAACACGAACTGTTATGGAGGGGCGGTGATGCCGGTGCTGCCTGTGCTTGGGCTCAGCTCCTTAGCTAACCAGATAGTCATATTCATTCAAGGTTTAGGAAGACTAACATATATGAACATTAACTTAATATAAGTGCGTTTTATGTAAATTTGCATCATACCTAGTTATTTTTGAGCTCTTGAAAATCTGATCGCAACCTACTATTCGAGCCCATCCATATTGGGTGTTTCTCTTCCCCTTGTTCCTGCAAAGTGGGCGCAAGAGTGTGGAAGAAAGCACATTGTTAGGTCTAGCTTGGAGGCAGCTTTAGTTTTTTAATTGCCTTATATAATCAAAGATATTAATAAATACAAATAACACATATATAAATACTTATGGGGGCTTTGGGTGAGCCCCTTTCATTAGTCTGTGTAGTTGTCATTCACAAAGTACTTCTGCCCACAACAGCATACAGCATGGCCAATGTTTCAGCCCACTTGAGCCACTGGCTGTATTGCTCTTTGAGTGACGGCTTTTTACCTGATCAGATGCGCACATCCACCTAAATAAATGTTGCACTTCAGTGCCAGGAATTGCAGTCCAAGCTGGCGCATCAAGTCCTGTGATGGTTTAATTTATTTCTCTTTGAAAGGGTATGCTTGCCACCTTAAGATGGCGACAATTTTAGCTTTTTATTTTTAATTTGTATTGCGTGCGCTTGCAAAAAAAAAATTAAAGCCAGCCAAGTCCAGACCTATCGACTTTGCCAATGCTTGTTCATATTGTGGTAATCAATGTAATGTACGAATTTGTGGTCACCACTCCCAATTCATGATCAGTGCTTTAAATGGATATACAGAAGTGCTGGTACTCTCTATTCAGAGTACCTATTTACTTGTGAGAAGCGCCAATACTCTCCCATTAAATGTATTACAGCAGAGCTGAAAAGTGCAGGTACTCTCCATATTAAATTAAAGAAGTGCAGGTACTCAGTCCTGGATAGTACCTTCCCATTTAAAGCACTGATCCTGATTCATAGAAACTGGATTTTCAGATGCAAATACCACTCGCTAGTGTGAAAAAAATTAGAGTTGGTTGAATTATCCCTCGGTCTGGGTAGGTGTGGGGAAAATGTCTGCATTAGGAATGTTGTTAAACCCCACTAAGGCCTAACTTGGTCAGTATTCACTGTGGGTTTGCAAACCTTATTGACACACACAGATTTAGAGCTGCATGAAGTTAAAGTGAGTATGCAAGTATGCAAATAAGGCGATGGTGAAAAAGTGCCTCAAACACCCCAATATTTTTAGGGGTCTACAATTTTTTCCACATAGAAAAATATTTCATGTGTCTAAAAAATGTTCAAGGGCATTTACAATAAGGGCCTCATTAGGATGTTGGGTGGACCGCCACCGACAAGCCATCGGCGGCGGCGGCCCGCCTGCGCTGGATTAAGATACTGACTGGCGGGGGGAAAGACCGTCAGGCTCAAGGGTTGCCCGTCGGGGCAGTGGTTGGACAGTAATCCCTACAAAGAAGGCGGTGCCTGTGCAGGCACCGCCGTAGGGATTACGATGTCCATATCCCACATCCTTTTCATGGTTGTCCCACCACCATGGAATGGCTGTCAGAAAGGGACTTAAGGGCCCCTGCGGGCGTCTGCTATGTGGCCAGGGAGGTGCAAGTGGTGCCCCCCCCAAACATCTATGCACCGTGTGCCAGGCACCACATGGTGCCTGGCACATGGTGCATGGATGTTTAAAAACATGTCTTTTACTCCTGCGGCTGATGCTGTGGCCTTTTTCCAGGCCACCACACAAGTTGCAATAGTAAAAGGTATGTTTCCGACCGCCTACATGGCGGTCACATCATAGTGTGGCAGGTGGAGCTGCCGACTACTTGTCGGCCGGTCTCCATCCCGCTACGATGGCGGTCGGACGCTTGTCCGACCACCATCGTAATGAGGCCCTAAGTGTAGATATGCGACGTGCTCTCCCATGGACTTTATTGAATTCTAAAAATTAGTACATCTATTCAAATCCTAGGAGGAAATCTATGGCAAGCAAATGTCCTCACTTTAATAGAGCTATAAAGAAGTTATAGTGGAAAAAAGCTCAAGAAGTTTCAAGTCAGCTTATTTTACAGTCTTTTGTATCACCTGCAGGCCAACTCCTCCTACTCTAAACATTTCATGAAAAAAATCATTGATACTACTTCTTATTCAAGCCTTGGCCCATCAAACTCACGTTCATTATTATGTGCTTTTATGCTTCTTCTTTTTATTTGATGGATTTTTCAGTACAATTCATGCACAAGTTTACAGACAACGGGCAATAAAGTTAAACACACACATATATTTGCTGCATACAAATTCCAAATACCATAAAGTTAAAACCCGGCTTCATTAATTGTCTTTTTACTCCCACGGACATCGATTTGCAATGGTCAGGAGCAATGTTCCCTCTAATTTTATTCCCCTGTGTGCGGCAATGAAATATCTCCGTGCACCACAGCCAAGTTTGCGTGCACCAAAGACATGTTTTAAAGTACAATAGTGCCGGGGATGAATCAGTCATATATGGGACTATGCCTCACACTGTATCTGACCTGTGACTGATGTATCCCAACCTTAACTATTGGATTAGGAAAGGTACTCACCTACTAATAGGTCTCCATGATACCCAATACAACAGCGCACCCTGCAAAAGAAAGCATCGGCACCAGCATCTCTCTGTGCTTCCTCTCCTTCACTTAAAAACCCTTCTCTGCGACCTTCATAATTCTCTGGCCCTGAGCTGAAGTGCATGTGAACACAGCCTGACTCCGGTCAGTGGACTGCGGTAGGCTACCCCTTCGTGGTCTGATGCAGAGGTGGATGAGCCACTGAAAGCTCAAGCCAGATGACTGGCTTGGGGTCAGCTCAAAGTCCTCTTGGACACCGGTGCCCAAAAAGAGCCAAGATTTCATGAGGTTTCTGCCTACCAAAGCAGTACTCTGATGTAAAGCAGGCAAGAGGAAGATACACCCATCTTGTGGCTGAACTGCCAATCTGACTCTAGAAAGCCTGGGCTCAATCCCAGCTCCCCTGATTGTATGCAAATATTTTATTTCATTGAGCCTCCTTTTTCTTCATTATTACATAAGATAGCACGTTCAAATATGTGAGTCTAGGATGTGCGCGGGACAAAATCCTCATGTGTTTGTTTTAATAGACTAAAAGTTTGCTTTAGAGGTGGGCGAGCCACTGGAAGCTCGATCCAAGTGTGTAGCTCTGGCTCCGTTCAAGGTCCTCTTGGACCCTCAAGTCCAAACTGAGCCAAACTTTCGCAGGAGACAATGCGGACTCGTAGCTATAACTGCCGACCATGTCACCTGGGAAACAGGGTTCAACTCTCACTGTGCTGAAAGAAAACATTTTTAGCCGGCGGTTTCTGTTGTGAAGAGCTCTTATGTCCTTGGGTAAGGTTTGCGCTGTGAGCTGTGTGAACCTGCCAAAAATATTTTGTGAATTCTGTTTGTCACCTACTCTCTAATCTCATCCTCCAAGAATTACGAACAAAACATTAACCTTTGATGTCAGAGATACCCATCTATTGGTCTAATTGAGGTGTGATACTGGAACATCTGGAATCAATCCCAGCTTCCCTGCTTGACCAAATTGTGTGGTCAAAGGTAAACATTTTATTTCACCAAACCTCCTTTTTGTTCATTGTAATATAGGAGAGCCCCCTTGAATAAGTTCATTCAGGGTGAGCTCTGTACAAAAACCTGTATCTATTTGATTTAATAACCGAAAATGTTGCTCTATTTATAATAAGAATCTAATCTATGTTTAAGGTACACATGTCAATTTACTCTGCTCCTAGTCAGACCCCACCCAGGATATCGCAATTAGCAAACAAAATGCAAAATCAGCACTTTTGTAAAAGTCCCATGATTTTTGCAGAAGTGTCCACAAAACTTGCCATTGTAAATAAATTGAGGCCGATTCCCCTTCTATTGGCTCTGCTCTGTGCTGAATCAATAAAAGGAGGGTGAGCAACAGGTGAACAGGTGGCAAAGCTGTTAAGTTCCTCTGCCATCTGCCTTTAAAATACACAAGCCCTCCTTCTGTGCTATCAGGCCCCTGCCATCCCCCTGCCGTTTGTTTCATCAGCCCCAGTTACATTAAACCCATTTTTTTTCGGTACGGCGAGATTTAGTGATCTGCTCAGAATCACATGTTGAGCCAACGCTGGTACTCAGCCCTGGTCCCACAGATCCAAAGTCTGTAGCTCTGGCCGTACCACCACATCCTCAGTTTACCACAGAAGAGGGGTCACCCCGTCCTGTGTCTCCTCTCTCCCATGATATACACCCCTCCCCTAACAACCCAGGACATATCTTGGCCTGTCTCTTCACCCCCATTGCCCTCCCACTCCCAAGTCTCCACTGTGTACTCGCCACTCCATTTGCCACCTGCTGCAGGGTTTCCCTTAGGAATAGAGGCTGTCCGATGCCAGAGAGAGCAGTTTTCAAATGTAGAAATGCACTCTCTAGCATCAAACACCACCCTGTTCTGTGGTGCAGTGCTGCTGGACATTTCTGCCAGGTGACAGAAAGTGACTGGCCAGAGTCTCCAGTAGTGATCAAGTGGTAGTTTTGTGACAAGCACATGTTATACCTGCCGCAAAAATACTGCAAATTTTGTGGTTTGGGTTTGCAAATGTTGCTTTCTTTGCTGCAAAATTTGCCATCCCAGGCTGCTAAATCATGGTGGGGAGAGGGGGTGGGGGGTCAGCCTAGTGTACTAACAGCACTGTCATCAGGCCGGGGGCAGGAATGTTTCCCAGTACATGTTTAAAAGCTCTCACTTTGAATAATTACTGTAAAAACAATCTCATGTACTAAGTTGGAAAGCTTCCATGTGTTAAAGAACTTTATTGAAGTTTAAAGACACCTTATCCTATTTTAACAATGTCTATTGCATGAGCCTACCCTTGGATGGACTCTGCCCTCCCTGTTAATTTGTTGACTCTACCAATACTATGTTGCTCGAAGTGTAAGATTGTAGGCCACACACTTGGTACAAGTGACACTGACATGCCTCTTGCATTATTGTCGGATCCTGAGGACTGAATGTGTCAAACTTCATGTTTTAAAACTATTTATTTTGATAAATGTGTCTCACTCTCAATGCAATTATATAATATAACATTTCAAAACCAGGAAGCTTTGGGCAGCAGGAGAAAATACATTGTCAGGTTTGCTGTTTTACTTACAACGGCGCTTCAAGACTGGCCTTTCCCAGCATCTCGCTATACCAAATGCAGTGGCGTAGCTAGGGGGGGGGCGATGGGGGCGGACCGCCGCAGGCGGCACGAGTTTTCGGGCGGCAGCCGGCCCCCCTTCCTCCCGCTCTTACCTGCGGCCGTTGCGGCCGCAAAAATCGGCCGCGGCCGCTACCACCCCCCCCCCCCACCTCCCGCTCTACTATGATTTTGCCGAGGGCGGCAAACGCAGGGGCCGCCACGGGCAGCCTAAGGCCTAGCTACGCCCCTGACCAAATGCCTGCCTGTTTTCACTCTCTGTGCTTTGTCCACTTAAGCTTGTGCTACTTTAGGGCAAGGCTGTAACAACACCTTGGGGTTGCTGGGGGGTCGATGGGCAATTGGGAGACAAACATCAATAAAGTACCCTCAGGCTGTCTCTGAATGAAGCGGCGTTAGCGAGAGGAGCGTTTTAAATCTCTCTCCTTCTGCTAATTACACATATGACCACCTTCACTGTTGGTTCCTTTGTCCTTTGTGCTGTGCAGCTCACAAAGCTGGTTTGTGATGCGACGTGCGCGCTCCATGAAAGACTCTGGGCGCTTCAGGGTGGCAGTCTGCGCGCGTGCGCAGGCGCGCACCCTGGAGGGAACATAGGTCAGGAGTAGTAGATAATACGCCTGACTTTCCCTTTGGTGACGCTGGTACAGTCCATATATGGCACTAGCACTGGTCATACTACCCTGGTTTCAGGGGCCATTAAGGACTTGGCAGGAACCGCAAGAAACATGGCTGTCTGAGCTCTGTTTACTTTCTGTCATTTCTGCTCAGTTTCCACCTCACCCCTCTTCATACTCTACAGAAGTGTAAGACTTTTCAGGGCCAAATGTTGGAATAGGTGGTCAACCACATGATGTCATCATGGGTATGTCAGGGGGGAAAGTGTGTGTGATATCACTTCTGCTACCCCTGGTATACATGCAGCATATGTTTAGAGGACTCAGTCCCACTGAGTGAGCATTGGTTCCCCCCAGCTTCATTTCGAGACTAAACCATGCCCCTGATATTGTAGTAACAGCAGTGATGTCTGTGGTTAACCTACAAGGGCTGAATACTGTGGCATAAAAGATATGATATGATCGATCCCTAAGCAGGGCCGGACTGGGTACCGAAACCGGCCCTGGCAAACTGCTCGGCCGCCCCCCCCCTGGGGGTAGTGGGGGTGCAGCCGAGCTGTTTGCGAGGGCCGGTTTCGGCCGATTTTGATACAGGGGGCCGATATTGCTGACCCCCGGTAACAAAAACGGCCCCCTGGGGCCCAAAACGGGCCCACAGGGGAAACGCCCGGTGCCCGCTACGGCCAGTCCGGCCCTGTCCCTAAGCCAAGCAGGGAATCTTCCTTCACAGTACATTATATCTGGATTGGAAATTATTTGCAAAGAAAGGTGTAATCCTGGAAATCTGGCGTTGCTCTGGACCTCTTGGAAAAAATTGACAACATTAATCCTTTATGGGTTCCGGAGTAGCGTGCTACTCGCCGAAAAAGCGCGTCAAGACCTCATCAGGGGTACCAAGCGCTATATAAATACAAACTTTTTTCCCTCTTTTATCCCTCCACTATCCTCCTCAATCCAAATAACTTGCTAACATATCTACCACTCAAATTACTTTCATATTTCTCTATACTAATTCACCACTAATCCTTTATGGGTTCCGGAGTAGCGTGCTACTCACCGAAAAAGAGCTTCAACACTTCATCAGGGGTAGCAAGCGCTATATAAATGCAAACCTTTTTTCCTCTTCTATCCCTCCACTATCTTTCTCAATCCAAATAACTGACTATCATATCCACCACTCAAATTACTTACATATTTCACTATACAAATTCACCACTAATCCTTTATGGGTTCTGGAGTAGCGTGCCACTCGCTGAAAAGCGCTTCAACGCCTCGTCTGGGGTCGTAAGCGCTATTCTTGAGTGTCGAACTTTTGTTGTGTTACACCACTTGGCAATTTATTAAGAGACTAGTCCGTTCTCAGGTTACTTTTTTATTTTGCAAGCAAGATCAAGGTATCCTTGACCTCTGTGAGCTAATTCCCATAAACCATGGTCTAGCCAGGATTATTTATTTATTTACATCTCCAATAGCTTTTCAGGTCCAGTAATTAACACACTTATGTCACAGCCACGTAACATGTGTGATATGATTTAAAATAGCACTTTACACTACTTTTTACATTTATTTCCATGTTAGGACGGCTAATTAAAAACAAAACCTGTGTCTTTTTGTAAGCATGCGCACGCGTTTTGAATGCACGTGCACACCTACAAAATGACGTGGTAGCCGCATCATCGCCGCTCCCTTGCCCTCAGGCCTCCAGCAAATCAGCCGTTAATTAGTGCTGGTGGCAGGGCCCACTAAACATTTAAATCTTCGGGGCTCGTGCTCTAAGAGCGCAGAGCTGCGAGCGTGGCCTCACGCTGCCAGCCTCAGGCATTGCCGCTGGTCCTCTGGGGACTTTCCCGTCTGTCCTTGCCTCTTCCAGAGGTGAGGAGCCCAGGGTGGGACTTTTGTCACGAAAAACTCCAAAACCGAGCAGATCTTGAACCTCTGAACTGCCGTGTTGACAAGCGCGTACATCAATGATGAAATGCTGAGCCGCCCAGCGCCATCAGGTTTCAGCTGCACTAGCGCGCACTTGGCCGATGCACTGAATCTGATCCCTGCTTGTCAGCTGTGTGAGCTCCTGGCTCTTTTCAGGAATTCTTTGTGGGCTTTCAAGGCACAACCGCTGAAATCTAACCTGCCTAGCGCAGCACAAAGGCCTCTCTGTGGCATGTATTTCAGATAAATTACCGCCTGCCAAGACTAAATGATTATTTTTTTCTGCTCGGAGGTAAACTCCAAACGTAGAGGGATTTTGTACTGAAAGGAGTTTTTATGAAGATTTTCTGCCTGTTTAGTACACAGGCAGCAGGTGTCAGTGAAGCAGGGGGTCGGGGAGGGAGGCTGAGTGTTACTCCTTTCAGTGACACCTTTCGCCCCTTCTTCAGTGGTGGTGGGGGCTGTGTGCAGCCGAAACCCCTTAGCTGCCCTCCATGAGCCAGCCACGCAGGGCATGGCAGTGGTCGCGCAGTGCTTAATTTGAGCCGGTGGTTGCTGTTCAGGTCAACTAATACTCCGATTTGGGGACCGGCACTTATAGTTCCTCATCAGACTTTCATCCAGAGCGAGAAAGAAAGAACACAAAAGCAGGAAAGAAAGATGAAGAGAAAGAGGCAGAACACTGAAGTATAAACAGTGAAGCAAGTACCTAAAAAAGAGAGAGAAAGGACCAGGGAGTGGTGGATGAAAGAGGCATGAGTTGGAATCAAAAATACGCAGCCTTGGTATTCATCGCTTTGACAACATTTGTAGCGCCAGTTATTGTCTTTAGAGCAAACCTTTGGCCCCGGTTCTCAATATGTTGGGGCTAGACAATTGTTCCTGGAGCTCTGATGCAAGCAACAAAAAAAAAAAGAGCCTCCCCGCATATGGTTAGGTATTAAGCGATAACCGGGTTCCAGCGTGCTTCTAACACCTTGTGTTCCTGGTGCCACCAGCTGTGGTGTGGCACCAAAATATTGTCAGAAATCTGTGTGACAGAAATATTGTGCCCTAAATATTGTTTACAAAAATATCATCTACTTAGGTGAAGAGTCTCTATTATTAACTCCTGTAGGGCAATATTTCAATACATTTCTGTATACGGTATTCTGCCATAAAACCACTGCTCTAATGATAGCTAAGCATTTGATTCTAGGATCCGACACACATGTTGACCAGTAAATACTTTGTCTGTTGTCCAATATTTGGGCTGTCTCTGCCAGGATTGTAATTCCAAAAAGCCTCACAGTTCCAGGATATGAGTGGTGGGAGACTTCTTGTCCACTGAAAGTACTGCCATGAAAATGGTGTCCGCTCAAACAGATGGAAACTCGTAGTTGTGCTCTGCTGAAAGGTTCTGGATGCCTGCGATGTACACTGCAGAGTATCCCGCACCTTTATATAATGGGGAGCAGATAATGCAGGAAAACAGCAGAGGCAGTAGAGGTTACCATTGAGGTGGGGAGGAGGTGTATGTGTGTGTGTGGGGGTGGGGCATGTGTAACCCACTCTGTGGGGACCGCGTGTGGACCTACACCTTGGGTTACCCATGTCAGAACCTGATAAACGCTATCTCTGTGAGGACCGGTGCGTTGTGAGGACTGGTTGCAGTGGTGTGTTTGGGTACGTTCGAGCGCGTGTATAAACTAAAAGCACAGTCAGATTTGCCTTGGTCTGCTTTATTTCCTTTCCTACTATCAAAGCCCTCGTGGAGTTAGAACAGCAATTACACACTTCATTACGGTCGATGTCCAGTCCTCATAATAATAGGTATGGGTGTGTGCAGCCGCGGTCCGTGCAGGTAACAGCGGGGAAGCGGTGGGGCCGGTTGGAGGGGGGGTTTCCGACAGATGATGACGAGGGAACATTAATTATTTATTTAATTTTCCCTTGGCTTCGTCCATTGAAATCTCCACACCCCCCCCCCCCCCACCAGGCCCCACCGCCCCCCCTGCTGTTCCCTGCATGGACCGCAGCTGGGTGTGTGTGAGTCCAATTTCCATTAGAATATGAAAACTATAGGGGGGGGGTTGAAAAGAATTTCCTTTTTATTTGTTGGACAGGTATGATGATTCAAAGTAACACATAGCTCAATGAAGATTGTTATTTTTTGGGGTTTAGGGCGCACATTTAATGTCATATAAATAATCAGTTCTTTTAACATCTGTTGTTAGACTGCAGTAAGTAGAAAGTAGGCCACTGAAATGCATTTGGGGCAATGAAATGTTCTACAATGAGTGCAGTGACTGAAACCAGCTTGAATTATGCGACTTCTGCTGCTGCAATCTTGGGTTACATAACCTTAAAAGTCACCTTTAACCATGGCTGAAAGTGACAGATTCCTCAGAAGCCTGCATTATGTAGTTGCTGCCTGTCCGTTATAGGGAATGCAATCACTGAAATGCAACAAATGCATGCCTCCTGCAGTTGCTGCCACAAGCCATGCATCGCTTGCATGTCTTCACCTATGTTTTGGAGTATATGTCATTGATGCTCGTCTCTAGCAGTAGCTGTCACCTGCCCCTTGCATTGCTTGCAGTCTTTGACTCGTGACACTGGGGTGTTCTCTGCAGTGACTGCATCCTGTGGCACACAAAGGGGCTCATTACAATGGCAGTTGGACGAGCGTCTGACCGCCATCGACGCGGGATTGAGACCGACTAACAAGGAGTCGACAGTCCCACTCGCCATATTTTGATCAGACCGCCATGGAGGTGGTTGGAAACTGCCTTTTCTACTGAGACTTGTGCTGCGGCCCGGAAAAAGGCTGCAGCACAAGCCGCAGTAGAAAAAGGCATTTTTCAAACATCCATGCACCGTGTGCTAGGCACCGTGTGGTGCTTGGCACACAGTGCATGGATGTTTGGGGGGC
Organism: Calotriton arnoldi; assembly: GCA_963921515.1. Lineage (NCBI taxonomy): Eukaryota > Metazoa > Chordata > Amphibia > Caudata > Salamandridae > Calotriton > Calotriton arnoldi. The sequence goes on along the minus strand of CAWUFW010004431.1, from coordinate 725,617 downwards.
ACCACATGTGCCCCCTGGCCACTTAGCAGTGGTCCACGGGGACAGGGGCCCTGCTTGGGGCCCCCAAAGTCCGTTTCCGACAGCCTTTTCATGGGGGTGGGACCACCATGAAAAGGCTGTGGGAAATAGACACCGTGATCCTGACGGCGGTGCCTGAGCACCGCCTTCATTCAGGATCATGATTGCAACCGCCGACCCGTCGGGATCAGTAGATCCTGGCAGAGGCGGCGGTCCGTCCCCCGACAGACAAGGGTCCGACCGCCTGCATCGTAATGCGGCAGATGGCCCGAAGGGCTGTCTGTTGGTGGGACCTCCACTGACGGCCTGTCGGTAGCGATCCGGCATTTGTAATGTGCTCCAAATTCTTGTGTTTTGATTGCAGCTGGTGCTTCTCACCAGCAGTAGCTTCCGCTTCTGCTTCATTTGGCATGCATTTCCCACAGTGGTCAGTGGCGTAGCAAAAGGGGGCGGCAGGAGTTTTGGGGGTGGCGGCCTCCACCCCACACTTACCTGCAGCAGCAAACACTGGATTTGTTTGCTATCACCCCCCCCCCCCCTTTATGGCCGCCGCTGGGCGGCAAAGGCTAGAACCGCCACGGGCGGCAGAAGGCCTAGCTACGCCACTGACAGTGGTTGTGGAGTTCAGTTTGTAAAATTTGGCTGTCTCCTGCAGTGCTGCATTCTGACATATGTGTATTCTGTAGTGAGTATTAGTTGATAGTTGCTTGCCTCCAGAAGTAGCTGCCAACTTCTCCGTGTGACATGCATTTTCGTAGCTATTGCAGCATTTTTCTTGAGATAAGGCTAACACCTTCATCATGTGACAGATTTACGTCTACTGCAGTAGCTGCAACCTGTGTTAGGTGACATGCAACCTTTGTCTTACAGCAAATGCATGTCTTCTGTTGTGACTGTGGCTAGCTTCTGGCGACACATGCTTGTCTCCTGAAATGGCTATGTCATGTGCTATGTGGCACATGCATGTCTTCTCTCCCGGGATTTCAGTATTGGACATGTTACCGATGCATGTCTCCTCAGGCAGTTGCCACCTGCATCATGGATGTCGTCTGCAGCGACCAGGGTCTCATTTGTGGCAGATGCATGCCTTTGGTCGTGGCTACTACCTACATTATATGGCACATGCATTTCTACTACTGGGACTACAGACTCTGATAAGAGACAGATGCATATCTCCCACGGTTGCTGCCACCATTACTGCGTGATCCATGACCTGAAGTGACACCTCCTGAGTCCTTGGAACACATGCACGTCTCTTGCAGTGGCTGGAGCCTATATCTCCTTACTCAAGTCTAGCCAACGTTGTGTGTCCAGTGCATGTCTCCTGCAGTGGCAGCCACACGTGGAAGAAAGCTAAATTGTATTGTATTGTAATTGCATTTATATATCGCTTACTACCCCTGAAGCGCTTTTACGGCAAGTAGCATGCTACTCCGGAACCCATAAAGGATTAGTGGTAAATTACTACAGTGAAATATGAAATGTTTGTTAGAGATGAAGTGAGTGCTGCAGTTTGTTCAGTGGCCGCAGGTTCCACGAATATTGCGATATTGCGGCACCCACCACATTCTGCAACCTCAGGGGCGCAGCGCAAGCCCCTGCGGCACTTGGAGGCCACAAACATTCGAGGAGGGCCCATGCTACATTCATCCCAAGGCAAATGAATATTTGTGAGATGTTGGAGACTCGGGGGGGGTCGTCACATTCTGTAGGGAGCCCCCATCATTTTGCGTTACGCCACTGTGCGGTAGGGTGACCAACTGGCATGGGTGTAAATTCAGGACGGTGAGTGTAAAAATTCAGGACAAAGGGTCAAAATTCAGGACAAAAATTCAGGACAGGAGGTCAAATTTCAGGACAAAACTTCGGGACATAAGGTAAGTTTTACAGACACATCCGAGGAGGTCGCGCAATAGAATATAATTTAGCCCATCCATATCCAAACATTCATTCATTTGCAAACCTATCCATCATGTATCCTTCCATCCATCATTTCACTCATCCATCCCTCTATCCACCCTTTCACTCATCCATCCATTATCCATCCATCCATCCACCCACCCTTTCACCCTATCCATCGGTACACTCATCCATCCACTCTTCCAGCCATCCATTCACTTATCCATCCAGCCTTTTATCCTTTCACCCATCCAGCCATCCTTTCACTTACTCATCCATCCACCCAGTCACTCATCCTTCCAGCCATTCACCCTTTTAGTCATCAATCCATCCTCCTTTTCTCTCTCTCCATCGACCCTTTCACTTAACCATCCTTCCTTCCACCCATCCATCTACTCATCCACTCATGAATCCATCCATTGACCTTATCAGTCATCCATCTTTTCACTCCTTCACTCATCTATCCATCCTTTTGTCCATCTACCCTCCCTTTCACTCATGAATCCATCCTTACATCCACCCGTTCACTCATCCGTCCATCCATTCACCCTTTCACTTATCAATTCATCAATCCATCCATCATTTTACACATCCATCCACCCATTAAGTCACCCATCATCCACCCGTTCACTCATACATCCACCCTTTTACCCATCGATCTACCCTTCCACCCATACATACATCTTTTTACCGTTTCTCTCATCCATCCTTCCACTCACTCACTCATCCATCCTTTCTCTCATTATCCATCCAGTCACCCTTTCTTTCATCCATTCACCCTTTCACTAATCTATCCAGCCATCCACCCAGCAGAGGATGTAGCCTTGCGCCTAGAGCGGTCGACGTCGAAGCTGGGGAACCGGGTTCGAGTCTCGGCTACGATGCTCAACATCCTGTGATTCTGGGCAAATCACTTAATCTCCCCGTGCCTAAAAAAAATGAACGTGTCCTTATGTAACAAAACTGGTGCTATGTAAAGAGCTCTGATACCCGATTTATCGGGTCTAGTTAGCGCTATATCAAACTTCCCCAAAAAAAAAAAAATCCCTTCACTTACTCACTCACCCACCTTTTCATATTAATCAAGAGCTGAGCCTTTGTCTGCAGAGTTGCAGACAGAAGAGGCCCATCAAGAATTTCACCCTTGCTGTAGTTCCTAAAGCAATGGGTGGGGCGGAGGAGGGCTCACTGTGCCCCTGTACATAGGCAATCTGAGTCATGAGTCATGCATGATGCACAGTGCCAGGCCATGAGGTGACTTGGTGTTGTTTCCAGGGCTTTAAGTGGGATGAAAAAACTGGGGGTTTCTCCAAAGGGGGTGTTCGATGTAATTAAGGGCGTGGTTTAAAACACGTAATGTAAAAATCTGTGCTTAGTATAGTGTGCTGCCTGACTGGTATTTTGCCTCTTCTGTCATTGTATCTAGATATATAACAAGAAGTAACGTTACACCTGCAACAAGCCAGAACTATTGGCTTTGTCAATGGTTGTTAGTTGCATAAAATAAAAAAGTAGCAATCATGGCTTCCTTGAATATAATATTGAAAATGCATCAGTTCTAAAATGATGAGACAGTGAAAGAACTCTAGCCCCTTCTTTTTAACTTCTTTCACCAGCTCCTTTTCTTGAGCTAGATTCTCATGTAGCAACATTGGTGTTTTTGCACATTTCTTCTGTCTGACAGAATGCCCTGCCCTAGACAGAGGCTGGGGGAGGCCCACCACATGCTTTACCAGCCTAGACTGGACCATTGTGATTCTGTATGTGGCAATCAGCCAGCATACAGAATGACAATGGGCAGGTGGGGCTGCTCTTGTGCTCCGAGGAGGAGTGCGAGGCGGCCCCATCAGGGAGTTGAGGCTTCATGCAGGGAACAGTGCTGTTCCCTGCAATGCCCAAAATTACAGACAAAAGGCGTCCGTAAAAGGGATTCTCACGGACAACGGACGTGAGGTCCCAATTACGGATGGAGCGTGAAATTTACGGACGGTTGGTCACCCTACATCATACATAATCACATAAGATGCACCCTCACATACACACACAGACCATCACGCACACATGCCACATCATATGCACAGAGTAGGAACTCACATAAATCCAATGACATCACAAGTTGCTAAAACAACACAAACACGCATACCTCTCACCGTCGCAAACCATAAATTAAAATCATGTGAAAATGGGCAAATGTTTGGATCCGTAAAACCTTTGTTGTTGACTCCTATATTTTCTGAGTCAGCATTTTACAGTGGATGAAGAGCAGGCAGCCCACCCAGTCTAAAAAAAAAAATAAGACACCTTTCCCAATCTGGGTGTGGTGTACACTTCGGCAAAAGTCCCTAATAAAATGAAGGCAAAAGACTTTGGAAAATGGAGCGCTTTTGCGCAGCATCGGGAAAGGACTATGGCGAATAATGAAAAACTGACCTCAGATTCTAAGTTTCCTAAATTTACTTGAGAACACTCATCCACAGGCTCAACTACCTCAGTGGTATTAGACCAGAGCCAGTTCTATCAAAGCTGTGTTTTGAGTAAATCTATTGCAGGCTGCACAACTTGTTATGAACGGAGAGGAATCCTGTCCCTTGTGCGGAAGATGAGACACCAGCATCAGGCAGACGCTCGGGAACAATTAAATCAGTTTGGGGGAACTGACCCTGGCATATGCATTTGTTGAATTTGCCACACTGTTCACAAATATAATGTATGTTATACCAATTTGGATTTTTTTTCATTTGTACATTTCTGGACCCTACCAGGTTTTTTCAGTGTACCTACTGGTGTGACAGAAGTATCTTCTGATAAATATCAGACGTCTTACATTAATACCTTTGGTCGCCTTCATTTATCACTAGTATCTGAACAAAAGCAGAATGCCATGAGCACCTATAACATTACACAAGGTCACATTAGTTTGTAGGCACCGGAGATTAAGGGATTTGCCAGAATAACATGATGTTTAAACCTGAATTAATTTTTTATTTCATTGTGAGTGGGTTACTTTTTTGCCTTAGTAACTGCATATGACATAACAAAGACCTTACAGAATAGTTTGTTCTTCTCAGCCACCTCTTCGACCCTGTCACCACACTCAAGGACCCCAGCCCCCATAGCACGATTTGTATACTTTACACTTCAAGTCTGTAAATGAAAACCGCCTGGAATTGCGCCAAATAAAGAAGGCCACACTTCCAGGCAGTCTTCATTTACACTTCTTTGCTAAGGCATTTGCACCCCCCTGGGAATGCAGTCACAGACACCCCAGGGGGCGCGCCCCACAGTATGAAGACCTCTGGCAGGAGGAGGCCCAGCAAATGCTGTATCTGTACAAAGGGGCCCATTATCATTCTGTGTTTGATAATTAGGTAGTCAAACAGAATGATAATGGCCGATAGCAATCTGTGCCAGGTGGGGAGGGGCTGTTGCAGGCCCTTCAGTTCACAGCAGTGCGATCTGGCCCTGCAGTGAGAGTTAGAGAACTCTCAGGCTGCATGTAGGGGAACAACTTGCACCAACGCCCAGAATTACGGACAAAAGGCGTCCGTGAAAGATTTCCTGACGGACAACGGACAAGAGGCCCAAATAACGGGCAGTCCGTGAAATTTACGGACGGTTGGTCACCCTACTGTGCGGCATCTGACACACCCCCTGCAGCGACTGGAAACCGCAGGAGAGATAGGAGCGCTGTAATCGCGAAGCACGCTATGGAACGCCCTAATAGCATGACGGAAGGAACTCGATTTGAACATGGCGGAAAGGGGCCCGTTCATCAGAAAGGAAATGCACGCTGCCAAGTGCGGCTGGTCTGTTACTGCTGAGCCAGAGAGACAGCTTCATTTATGGCGGCAGAACACGTTAACCCTGTGTATGCTCCGCAACATTCTGAGCCTAGTCTCTGCTTTCTCAAATGGAGATGGAGTCCAATGTTGTACTGTACTCTACTCACATCGTTATGTTAGAAGAAGGAAAGAGACCACGTGGGCTGTGGTTGAACCTTGTGAGAGTGTGGAGCGCACGTCAGTGGCGTAACGAAAGTTTAAGGGGCCCCCCTGCAATGTACACAGAGGGGCCCCCGCTCCGGATCTTATCCAGAGCGCTCAGACCTGAGTACCGTGCTGAGTGGGCCCCCTGCAGCTGGGGGGCCCACCCGCACCGCGGGGGCCTGTGTTACGCCCCTGGCGCACGTGTCCGCACACGAAGGTCACTTTCAACATTTTTTAGATGATTCAATTTTTGGTGCCTACAAAAGTCTTTCCTATACTTATTCTGACCAACCAACAGCCACATTACACGCATTGCGCTAGTGACAGCAATTCTGCACTGGTGAATGGGCACTTTTGCACCAGCACTTGCAATCAGGGACCAGCGCTAATAACAATGGCACTGACTGATTAGTACAATAACTGCCCACTGACTAATAAACAGCATCTGACTGTGTCCATGGACAAAAATGGAAGGGAGTCTTTCAAGAGAGTGACCACATTTTAAGAAAAGAATAGACTCTTAACATGGTACTAATTTGGTGAAACCTTTGCTAACAGTGTTAACGAGTTACGATGTTAAAATGATGAAGAAAGAAGAAATACTGTCATAAAATGTGTCACATCCTGCCGCATAATTTGCCTTTTCCTGCTGCGTAATTTAGTTAACTATGCCACATAATTTGGTTCTCTCCTGATGCATAATTCCAGTAGCCCTAATTATAATACACTTGTAGTGGGGGCCTATGAGTTTTACATTTTGAGATTTACTGGGGCCCGATGCCTAAAGGATATTCTTAAAATCCACCCCTCCTCCCATTTCACACCGCTAAGACTTCGATGATCACACTGATCATTAGGTAATTGATTATTGCAGCAGCCCACAGCAGGCCAATCCCAGTTTATAATATCTCCCTTCAACAAATGTATTAACTTTGCTCTAGCCACCATCTTCACCTTCCCAGGAAAGGCACCAATTACTTCTCACTGACACCAGGCTGGCTGGCTATCTGCCAAAATACAGCATTCTGCTACTTACCAACCTAACTCTACAAGATGATACACGGAAATTCTCTAATAGACCTTAATAAATCAGTTTCCTGCTTCAATCTTGCACAAATTTTTTTTCCAGACATCCATAACTTACTGTCGCGAAACCCCCACAAGCACTGTGAGAGATTGAGGTTCATCAATGGGATTTTTGAGTGAAACTTCATGAGGACCTGCAAGGTTTCGCTGCCTCCTCTCTATACAAGAACCCCGCAGTTCAATCTACCCATTTCAGAGCCCATCAGTGGCCACAGTTTAGAGATCCCTCATTCCCAAATTACCTTGTGACTTAAATCCCATATCTTGTTTTCCAGGTCCTGCACCCAACACAAAAAGGAGCACAAGATTAAAAACGTATATTATGTACATAGTACGTTTAAATGGTCATTGTCCTTGTCTACACTCACTGCCCACTCCGATTGATCTTATGTTTCTTGACTCTATCCCCCAATACAATATAGCTCCTTTTAAACCGCAGATATCTATCTATGGTTCTTTTGAGGGAAATTGTTATACTCAATAAATTAATGCTTTTATCCTAATATGAATGATTCTTTTTGAGGTAAAGGGGAACTTCCACATAATAAAAAATATATAGCCCCGCAGCCGCGTGCCCTACACCTCTCTTGGACATTTTGGTACGTGTTTGATTGGGGTCAACGTGAAGAAGTGGGCATAGGGAAATCTGAATGCCGCTTCTAGAATCCTTATTCCCTTGAAAGTTGTGACCACAGTGATTGGGTACAGTTATGGTCCCAGTTTTTGAGCCCTGATAAATGCCTGAGACCCTGTATGGCTATTAGGAGGCAGAAACATGTTGTCAGAACAGGGGGACGTAAAGGTCATTATGCCTAGTAACGTCTTCTGAATATACTTTGTGGTATTTTTATCCATAACTAAGGTACCACCTAATAATCTTTGTGTTTGACCTTACGGTATTTTTAACAGGTTTAAACTGGATCCCTGGAACGTTATCCAGAAAAATAATATTGCAAGAAGTCCCTCAATAAACTCTTTAGATTGAGTCTGCTCTTTTAGTACTGCCTTACCAGGGTGGGATGAGGTGCCCAATGATGAAGCATGCCAATATTATGTGGGCGAGACCACCTCTTCCAATACCTTAAATGCTCTGAGTTACAGTGATTACCTAGGGTAACCATACAGGAACGAGGGGAAGGGTACAAGTGACCCTACTCCCTCCTGAAATAGGTCACCACATTTCTTTGTGGTGTTTAAACACCAGTGGTAAATGACAGTGCTCTCCATGAATATTTCCCTGTCACCTGGCTGCTCCAGGACCTACAGAAAAGGCCTCAGACCCTGTGATTTCATAGAGTATACACACAAGTCTCTTGGGCTCATCTCCCATATACTGCTAGAGTTGGAAGGAAAAAAACCTGCAAAACATCTCCTGGATAGGATGTTACTCAACCTGCACATTATGCTATGCCAAGGTGTAATTACCCAAAGAATATCCGGCTGTGACGCTGGCACCCATGACACTGCAGCCGCTCTGTTTGTGTGCCGAGGATGAACGCCCACGATTGTGGTAAACAAATCTAACCCCACCTGAAGCAGCACAGGCAAGCATTTGGGATATTTGACTTCTCAGAGCCTTACAGAAAAGTATTTCTCTTTCTGCACACACATGGTGCAAACCCATGTCTTTCAGACCTGCAGAAAGGTGTCACTGGTTTATTACTGACAGTCCTGCTGAATTAGATGTGGATTCACCTATTTCACACACACACAAATGTTGGTACTCTCTTTATTGTGGTCCTGCAGAAACGTGTCTGCTCTTAGGTATCCCAGTGCTGTAGACTTGTTTCCTTCCTCAGTATGCAGGTACAGGCACAGCTACTCACTGTGATGGTGAACTACTTCCACACTCTATTGCTCTTAAATCCTAAATGATTTGCCATCGATTAACCAGTGGTGACGGAAGGGACAATACAAACCCTCTGCCACCAATGAAATCCCAGGATTGGCCCTGGTCCCACCTAAACCCTTCAACAGCCACCTATTGCTGCTGAGTAGGTACGGGGAGGAAACAATATAGAAACTAAAGAAAGCAAACAGTGCTTTTGCATCCCTCTTTGATTTTCTAATTCTGCTGCTGACTTCATGATCTCTGAGAGCTTGGGTAGCAAGGGTAGTGCCAGGAGTACATCTTTAACTATTCATAACTGACATCTATTCCTAAACTTAGACCTTCCATCTGAACCAGACTTCCCAGAGTGGGGATGAATCCTTTGCTTCTAACCTGGGTGCAATTTAAAGCACTGGAATGAACTCAAGCTAGATTAATGACAGACATACTAAAATATTAACATATGAATTTAGACAGTCACAAAAGGGAAGGAGGTGGAAGAAAAAGTCAAGCCAAAGCCAATGGCACAAGGTTTACTGGGAAGCAGTAAAACTCTAAGAGGGCACCTGGGATTATTCTGCATTGATGGTTGTTGCGTGCATGGAATGCTACCCCGGGCGACTGCCAGTGGTTAGACTATTTGCAGCATTCCTCCCATCACTTTTTGTGTGATTGATGCTTCCCTCAATGCTTCATCTCAATGTGAATTGTAAAACATGCCACGCCATTCACATCTGCTCCTGGGGTTGAATCTGACAGTCAGACAGCTTAACTTAATGCGTAAAGGGAACTGATTAATTTGATCACCCCACACTCCTAGGAGTGCTTCAGACCTGTCCATTCGCTTGTCACTGTCCTACAGTCAAAGGTGCTTGTGCCATCATTGGCTCAGGGCCTTGTCACTCATCTGAAGTATCTCCTACCGGTCTGACATTAGCCGCAGCGTGTTATAGTAAGAAAACCTATTGACTGTGAGGCTATGCCTTTGCCCAGGCCCCACTCAGCCGAGCTTCTTGCCAACACCAGATCATTTCTGAGCAAAACCAATGGGGTACCAAAGAGGCGGTTTACCAGTGCGTTTCATCAGGTAAGCGATGTTTGCGTACCGCACCTGGGCTGACTGACTCATGTTTTGATAGTGTTGGTGCAATTTTGCCCTAACAAATGATCCTGCCGTCGGATGTAATAAGTTCATTTTCGTAACAGGCCAGTGTGCTTAAAAGCTGAATTAACACTTGAATAACGACGTGAATGTTGGGGCAAATTTACAGTAGGACCATTCAATCTGTGTAAATCTGCACCTGTGGGTGTCAAATTGCACCAAGGCTTTGTAATCAGTGTCATCTGTAAATATTGGTGCAAAGTTACTCAAGTGACCCCCTTTCTCCTATTGTGCGAGTCTGAAAGCATCTATTCGCTTGTGATTTCCCCTGCCTTCCTTGCACACTCCTCTGACTGTACTACTCACTCTTTTCTGGACAGGCCCGGCCTCATTTTAAAGCCATGGTATTAAAACGCACAAATTTCTTCAGGAGAGGGTCATGAGAAAATAAAGAAAAACCAGGGTCTAAACCTTTATTGAGGAACAAGTGGTTCTGCTATGTGTTCTCTCCATTGTATCACAGCGTTATTGACAAAAATATCAATAATGGCTGACTCCTAACCCTGCATGAAGTCAACTGCCATGACAGTTTTATTTAGGCCTCACTCTCACTTTAGACGCAGTCACACCTTGCATAATTACTTGGCCCACGATGTGGGTCAATTACTTGACCCACATGGTCGGGTACACACTTTTGAGCCCTAGTATCATACAGCACCAGTAACCCTTAAAACGTACTTACTGCCTCTTGGCTTTCATCAGCAATAATATCAACTCGAGAATGAAATTGTCACAGCGGTGTCTTTCCAGGTTCCTTTTGACCAGCACAAACTGATGATATTTTCTTTACTGGGCAGGTTGTGCTGCTCCTCGAACCTCGCAGCGCCAGCTCATTTAAAACGCTGTGTTGTGGATGTAAAGATGCTTTTTAGGTCGAGCCTGGGCAGCGTATGCGCTGCTCTGCAAGGAATGCTGTATTCAGGTAGGGACTTGAAGCTCCGCCCACTCTCTGCCCATATTTTTCATTGGCTTGTGTCATTGTCCACTGTAAACTGTGGCTGTTCATTGGTCAATAGGCTTAGGAGTCCCTCCTTAGTACCGCCTTGTCTCATTTTGTAACCTCCCATGGCGACACCCCGTTACGTGTGTTGTTACTCGGTAGGCTTTAATTACAGCCTCCGAGCACTATTCTCTCAAATAGCTTTGTCCTGCCTGCTGTTGGCAGGACACGCTCTCTCCTAACGCTTTTTTTAAAAAAATTATCGCACGGGCGCCGAACGCATTGGCAATGCAATAGGTCTCGCATTTGTGAGTTTAAACTATTGGCATTGTAAATGACAATGCCTTTTATTTATCTGTTTTAAAAACAACACATAAATAAAAGGCATTGTCACTTACAATGCCAATAGCTCAAACTCTCGTAAATGCGAGACCTATTGCATTGCAAATGGTTACGTTTTTCTGGTGGTAGCTGACTTGCCTGGCGTGCCTGGTGCATGCTTGGCTGGAGTGAGGCCACCCTAGCTCTGGCTAAATGATAACCCACCAAGACACTGATCGTTCCCAAAGTGGCACCAATTGGCATGTGCAACTAACTCTACACGTATTACCATCCATCGGCGCCCCAATACTTAAATTACAATGTGTAAGAAAGCAGAGGTGTGGCAAGTGTGCCAGGTACCTTAAAGCAGGTAAGTAAAACGTGCCCCTACACAGCGGGAGGGCGCTAGAAGACAGTCAAATTAGACTGCAGTGTGCCCCTCATACCTCTGCGCCCAGTGCCACTGCACAGCCCGCACTAACCTCTTAGATAAAGACAAGTTACGTACTGCGCTTTTCTTCACCTAACTTACACGTTACAATTCATCGCTGCCCCACCAATGCCTCTGGGTGCGCCCAAACGGTTACTGCGTAATGCAATGCACAGGGCTTTAAGTGGGCCGGGTCTTGCCAGTGCTTAGCACCGGTAGTTCTAAAAGGCAGGTGCTGAGAGAGGTCTCTATTGGGCTCTCCGTTTTTGCCCTCGCCCTCAGGGAAAAAAATCTCAACTCTGCAGCAGCATCACTGCACTTCAAAGAGGCTCGTTTTAGTTCTTTCACAGTCTCACCATTTCAGAACTGAAGCATTTTCAATATGCTATACTACGAAGCCATGGTTGCTGCTTATTTCTGTTACCCATCTAACAACCATTGACAAAGCCAATAGTACTGGCTTGTTGTAAGTGTAATGCTACTTGCTGGATAATATATCTGGATGTAATCACAGAAGTAGCAAAATACCAGACCGGTGGCACACTATACTAAGCATAGATCTTCACCTTAAGTGTTTTTAAGCCACGCCCAAAATCACATCGGTCACGCCCCTTTGAGAGACCCCCCAGTTTTTTCATCCCACTTAAAGCCCTGGCAATGCGTGTTTACCGACTGTAATGTAAAAAATACTACCATGCTTAAAAATAAAGCTCCAGGTGACCCAGAGTTAAACGCCGGGTGCATTCTGCGCCAAACCACAGTGCCATCCTGCACCGCCGCCTTCTCTATTTCGTCTTTCCGGACAGAGCCTGCCCCGGCGTCCCTTCCGGAGTTGTCCCACGCCCCGCCCCCTCACGCTTTGCCACACAGGAAATCGGTCAGCAAATGTTTTGATTTGACGGCATGTGTTTTTTATTTTTACATGTTTCCTTACTGGTAAATTTCCCAGTGAGTCAGCAAGAGCGACCCCGCCCTTCATAATAAGGACGCCAACCAGAGACCAGGGTGCGAGCCCAGCTAGCGGGCCGTGCCAAGGCCCAGCGTGACCACCCTGTGATTAGCAGCTGCTCAGAATTGGAGACTTTAAACTATGTAATCATCACGTAAGAGAGGCAGCAGCGCCCAACTTCCGAAAGTCATTTTGCGAAATGTATCATTTTTTTAGGGGGGGGCGCCTAGGTGGGGCAGGACCGGAAACAATGTGCATAGGCGCCAAAGAGTTGTATGTGAGACTATCGAGGACAGAAATGTCATCTTATTAAAAACATCACGGCCAAAATATCGTGAACGAAAATATTGTGAGGGCAAGTAAGCATATATTGGTAAATATAGACTTACTATTGTTACACACACACCTACTTTGAAGATCTATATATGTATATATTACAAATGTGCACATTCGTGGACTTACATAAAGTAAACATATTTACCTATACATTTACCACCGTGATATTCTATTATTCACTTTTTTGTCCCCATAATCTTGTAGAGTGAAATTATGTAAATGCAGTAACTCGAAATATTATCAAAACGGGCCCCTAAACACTGGTCTGCGATCTTAAGGTTACATTCGCCAGTGTCCGTGAAAAAGATAAAACTGTTCCCTTCCTATTTTCTTTTGATTTTTCTTTCTATTATTCACTTTGCACATGAGCACTCCTCCATGCACCCTTTCTGAGCAACCATCAATTGAAATGCTCTTTGTATCTACTTGTATTATTGATTCACTATTAAAAAGGAAAAGATAAAGGTGATTCCTACCCCCAAAAAAGTGTTTTTGTTTTCTCTCTGGTGTATATGAAAATATACATCTTCTCTCTCGCATTACGATTAATTTGTTTAATTTGTTGTAATAATGGACTTAAAGTGTTTCGGGTTCTCAACATTTGTTGGTAATTTGAGAAGTGCCAATGGGACGGACCCCTCTGTTTTGTATCCTGTAATTGCTCTGACACGTTTATGTAGATACTGTGGTCTTTGTGCACTATAAAAATGTACATAGCGTATTACAGTATGCCAGGTTTGCAAAAATATTGTCCATTCTGTTCTAGCCTTATCTTCTTTCCAAAGAAATCTGCTTCTCCAATAACTTCTAGCTTTATAGCCCACGTGCCTACTTTATTTTAAATGTGAATAGAAATAATGTACTTGCAGAGTATTACATTTAAAAATAAGGAGTATTTGTTAAAAGCTTGCTCACCCTTTAACCGGTGTTCATTTTAAGATGCCGTCCTCATTTTGCTAAGCAAGATGTGCTATAATGGGCATGACCCTCCTTAACTAGCCTTGGAATGCTGAAGATAATTTAAACATATATATCTCATAGTTCTCTGATGTATTACACTAGTCTAGCTATTACTAATTGTGGGGATCAGAGAGGAGAGTGATTTGGTGGTTAGGCCACTCACTTTGTGCTGGTAGGGCTGGTTTGTAACCTGTTCTCCTAAAACTTGATCAACTTTAGCAGTCTTGGAACCACACATGCTAGCTCCTGATTCCACAGATCTCTTAAAACAAGGGGTGCCCAAGGTAGGTTCAGAAGGGCAGGATTTGTTCCTGATTTTCTGAATAATCAATAACTATGTAAATGTACTGCCTCTAGGTTAATTGCATGTAAATTTATATAACAAATCAGGCATACATGTGGCTCCATGGACGTATGTAGGCAGTTTTGCCTTAGACTGTGTTTATAAGTCCAGCAGGATCGGACTGGCCTGAAGGGCAATCAGGCCATGCCCGATGGGTTGTCTGACAGATCAGTGTGTGGGTCAGTTTTTTTGCGATTTGTTGGCCTCTTTTATGGCCAGGTCGGCTGGTTTTTACTGTTAATTTCCCTGATATTACCACAAAAAGTGCCTGCAGCAAACACAAATGCATGCAGTCTCCCATACCATGCAGAATACCATCACAGCGTGTGTTTACAAGTTCAAAACTGGCACGATTTGCAAATGTGGGCCAGTTTTTTAGCCAACTAGTTTGCTAATGAGGACCACTTTTATTTTTGTGCATGGGCCTATTTTCTGCCCCAGTCTGACCCTGAAAACATGCAATGGCAAAGCCAGTAAATCTCGCCTTTGTGACCTATTGGTTTTGCGAACGCGTTTTGCTGATGATGACCAGCATCAGCAAAAAAAGAAGCAATGACGCATTCTGTGCATGAGTGTGTAGGTGTCATAACGTCATGCCTCTTGGATTGGGCGCTGCAAAGTTAAGGGTATGAATGTAGGGCCTGGTAGGAACCTGTTTGAAAGTCCAGTTTTAATTACTGCTGGGACTGAGACCTGGCAGGACTCACCTGTGGTATCTTGGAATGTGGGTTGGAACCTGGGCAAGTGGAATGTGGTCTTAGAAGGCTCTTATTTACTCTGGGTTCCATAGTTAGAACAGAGACCCAGAGCTGATGGGTGATGAGGTGTTGTAGATTCATCTTTAAATAAATCTGCTTGTTCAAACTAGAGTCAGAGCTTTTCTACATTGGTGACGATCTGGGCATCGAAGCGCAGCACTCAGTACCTCATCACCCTGATCAGTCACCAGCGGCTGGTGGAGCAGTCTGGACACGTCTTATGCAAGGAAATTTATCGTCTCACTACACATTCGGTCACTGGGGAGGGGTCCTACCTGTTATATTTTTCATTATAAAACAAAGAAGATAGAAAGTGTTTGCTAGAGAGGGCATTCCGGATTCTATACTGACAGGCAATGGGGTACAGCTAGCTTGCTTTCCATGATGGAAAAGTTCCTGTTGCAGAGAGGGATCCAGCATAAGAAATGTGCTCTTTACCCCCCAGATTCCAATGGGGTGGTTGAGAGGTTTAATAAGGTGCTGAAGGAGGCTATACAGATAGCCGAGCAGGAGGGAAGAGACTGGAGGGAAGAAATTCAGTCAAGAGTTGAAATTTATTGTCTCCCTCCACATTTGGTCACCAGGAGGGTCCCGTTATATTTTTCATTAGAAAGAAAGAAGATAGGAAGGATTTGCTAGAGAGGGATTCCTTATTTTACACTAACAGACAATGGGGTACAGCTAGTTTCCCAGGAGATGGAAAATTGCCTGTTGCAGAGAGGGATTCAGCATAAGAAATTTGCTCTTTACCACCCAGAATCCAGTGGGGAGGTTGAGAGATTTAATTAGGTGCTGAAGGAGGTTATACAGAAAGCAAACAAGAAACTGAAGGGAAGAAATTCAGTTTGGACTTTTTAGAGGGAAGGAACATAACTCGCTCATGTGTCCTCCCTGGATAATCACCTTAAAGAAAGAACGGTGGATCATGAGGATGAGTGGAGAGTGAGGCAGCAGGAGAAGATACAGTAGAGTAAAGAGTTATATGATTCCAGGCATGCTGTAAGACGGACAGATGTAACTATAGGTGATTGGGTCAGAATACATTTACCACCAGGTTTGATCAGGTTCTCAAAATGTGGGTACCTCAGAAGGTGGTCAAAGTGGTTATGAATGCATTAAAACTTGAGGACAATCGCATTTGAAATCTGAGTAGGGTGGTTGCAGTGAAGCTTTGGAAGAAGGATGTGAAGCAGAGACAAGAGAAGGATGATGGGGAGGTGTTAAAGAAAACACTTGATAACAAATGTACACAACAAGTTTGTGGTCACTGTTTTCAACACAGCAGCAGGGTGGTAAGGCCACCCCAGGGTTTGAGAGACTATGTGGTATAGGCGCATATACATTAGGGGTTATCTTTCTTTGTGTTTTTACTGGAATTTGATCTTTTGCAGAATTATTTTCTTGTAGATTTCTGTGTACAGCTGACGTGTTCTTCTAATTACAATTCACAGTTTTGTTGCTCCTGTATATTGAACCTGATTTTATGCAGGAATGTTCTGTGGATAGATTCAAGTTGTTAGTTAATACCTTTGCTTGTCACCTGAATAACTTGATTCTATACGTTCTATGAGTTCAATTAGGGTTATATTTTTCATTATAAATTAAGGAAGTTATGCACTATCTTGGAATGTGGGTTGGAACTTGGGCAAGTGGAATGTGGTCTTCAGAAGATTCTTATTTACCCTGGGTTCCATAGTCTGCCAGTTGGTACAGAGACCCAGAGCTGGGGGGTGGATGAGGCTTTGTTGTAGATTCATCTTTCAGTAAATCCACTTGTTCAAACTGGAGTCAGAGCTTTTCTACATCACCCCACTTAAAGCCTTAAATTGCCAACATTTGTCATTGTGAGTTGTAGAATCACACCACTTGAATTTCAGAGAGCATTCTACCTGTTTTGGAATTTTGTGCAACTTGAGGATGGATTTCTTGATACCCAGATGACAGATGCTGTTGAGCTAAAAAAAAATCCCAGTTGCTGATAAACAGTACCTTTGTGGCAGGTACGTAGGACCTTTGCGACTAGCAGCGGTTAGTGTAATCTTCGTGATGAGCAGCAGTGAGCCCTTTGCAACAAGTCACGTGGAGAAGCGAGACCCTTGTCATGAGGGTCAGTAAATGGGATATTTGGATTGAGTGGCATTTGAGATTTCTGTGACTAGAGTCGATGAGGCCTTTGTGTCAAGTGGTGGTCAGTGAGACCTTAATGCAAGTATGTGAGACTTCTGCAACTAACGTGGATAAGTGAGACCTTTGCATCAATTGTGGTTAAGCGACACCCTTGTGATGACTGGCGGTAAATGAGAACTTTGTGAGAAGTGCTTAAGTATGGGTAAACCCTCATTTGGTCTGCCGTGAGCATACATATTTATTGTTTATTGATGACTTCCATTGATTGGTGTTGCAAACCGCTGATGTAGCTGCGTGTCATCGTTTACTCGTGGAGGTAGGTTAGTTGAGTTGCAATCATTAGGTTTCGCGATTAATGTAACGACTCTACATTAAACCATCAGCACTCTTAACTTGTCAATGAGTTCTTGTGCTATGGTGCTTAGAAATTACAACAGCAGTTTATGTCCGGGTCCCTTCCCTCGTTCTGTGCTGCTTTGCCATAGCTGCAGTCCGGAGCATATTTGTGTGGGTGTTAAATAAACAAAGATGGCCGCCGCCCCTATGTGTGTTGGAAGAAAGGGAACCAAAAAGCCTCCATCTGCCTTTTCTTTGTGCTCATGGCCGGTGCTACTTTAAGGCATTACTAGATTGCCATTTTAGGATGCCACAGCAAGGGGGCGTTAGATTGCTGCTGCACGCAGTAAATACGTCACTCTTTTTGTGGGATTAGAGGTGGCAAAACGGTCTTTTCCATAAGGGGTATAACCATCCTTGCACATGCCCTGTTTGTGCTGAGTAGCGAAACAACTTGTCATTCACTAATGGCATACCATAATTGCCTTTACAGGCTCCGTAGTAAAGTCGACCGTAAGCACCTTGTTTTGCACAGACTGCTGTGATGTTGCACAAATTAAGTTCATCCGGATATTCTACGGGAGAAGGCAGGAACGTTCCTCAACCAACCTTGATTATTAAAATAAAAAGCCTTTCTGTGGGATAGCGCATTTTACAAAATAAATACATGCTGTTATACTACCGTAATTCTTGCGGTCCTGTGAATATTTCACTGTTCCTATCATCCTGTACAGTTTAGTGTTAATTCGGTAAATTAACTGGGGGTAAGGTGGGCTGAAACTACTCACTACTGAGATCTAAGTATAAGATGAAGTTTAAAGGTTCTAAAACTTGCTGGGCTGACCCACCTTTTCATCTTTCTAGGGTTGATAAACGGACTGCCTTTATTCTGGGTGACAGTGATGGGTGTGCATTCATAGTACCTCAGGCAGGCAGGCCCGCATTGTGACTCTTGTCATGGAGCCAAGAGGCCCAGAGAAGTGACTGAAGAACCTCTGTGGAGTTGTCAATGGTGGAGCGGGCGCAGTGGGGGCCTAGGGTCCCAGGGAGTGGGGGGCACTGAACCCTGCTGATTATTGTTCTTTTTCACAACGGAGATAAAAATCGGGGGGAGGGGGTACTTGCTTGCTCTAGACTCTAGAGTCTATGGAACGCTTGCTATGTCACTGTGGGCACAGGAGAGACTTTAAGCTGACTGCGTGATAATATTTCTATTTCAACAAGCGGAATACGGTCTAGGCATAGGCTCATTGTGTAAACAGAGGCCGGTGTCTTTTTCAATGAGGAAACGTTCTGAAATTGTACATTTTTTCAATATATTTTCCCCAAAGAAAACTTTCCCTTTCCGTGCATAATATTTGTCTGCAGCCCCACCCTCCTCCTTCGTTCCAGTCAACCGTGGACCCACAGCCAAAAAGTGTTTTCTTTTGCTAACCAGCTTTTTGAATATCATTCAAGGCTAGTTAAACAACATAACTTGTGCATCTGTAAAGCGCACTTTCACCGTCAAGGGTATCTTGGGCTGAATAACAGAGGTTTTTCTGTTACCCAACTCAATAGTACTCAATTTATCGACCTCAGAAAGATGAAAGCCCGGACCCACCGGAATCTGAACTTGTGACCATGAGGTCAAACACAGGCCCTTACAGTGGACGTATTAGTCCACTAAGTCACCAGAACTGGCTACAAAACGCCAAAAGGCGTGAAGAGTACAGTTAATTTGCTAGACCATGTAACAGTCTAGAAATTGGCTGAGAACACATCATTTTTTCAAACTAAAATAAACTTCTTTGACTTTCCCCATTATCTGTCCACCTGATCAGTGTTACACTGTGGTCTGAGAGTATCAAGTTCAACTCAGAGGGGACACAGCAGAGGGCAGTCCCTCTGCCCCAACCACAATGCAATGTCCCCAGAATGTCATGTTTTTTTAAGAGGTTTGGGATGTTTAATAACAGTACATAACCCGGCTTGCTGGCTCGCCTATTTTCGTGTGCAGACAATTAACTTACAATGAGCCAATGATTAACTGATAAAAAAAAATAAGTGCAGGGTTGAAAGTTTTTCTTAGGAGCGCGTCACCATCCCTGCTAAATGTTGGTTGTGGTTACTGACTACAAAGGCTGCCTGGTCTTCATTCCACCTCATTTCTCTTTCTTCCACCACCCCACGCTTCCTGTCTCTTTCTCCTGCAAGCTCTTTTCATCCCTGCTTTCTCCATGTAGCTGTTTTCCTATATTTCTCTTCCACTTCTTTCTCTTTTTCTCATTTTGTCTGGATCTGGCTCATTGCCTGATGTGGAAAAATAAGTCCTGGTTTCCAAAATTAAATGCTGGTGCCCGCTGTCCGCAACTACCTTCACAAACTGCCTTCACAAATGAAGCACTGCATTGAGGGTAGGTTGTCCTGTTGACCTTTGGATAAAATCATCAGAGTGAAGGCACCAAGGTCGTTTGGTATCTAAGAAAAAGTAGTAAGAATCTTGGAAGCCATGTGAGGGCTGGTAAGGCCTGTGGTTCAAAGAGAAGGCTGAAAGAACACAGGTCTGCAAATCTTTGACCATCCTTGGGCAGGTGGGCTCTTTTGGGGGGCAGATACAGAATTATCCTTCAAAATAGATAGCCCAAGCACAGACGTGTCCTTTCATCAGATAGAAGTTTACCAAGATCGCAGTTAAACTCTAAATTGTTGTACTTTGGAGGACCCTCAAGCAATCCTTCCCCGGGAGTGCACCGACGTTGTGGAACTCCATCCCGCCAGCTGTTAAAAACTAACCTCTCGGGTGAAGTCTTCGAAAACCAAATGAAAAAGTTACTGTTCCACCAACTCTTCCCGATATGATTTACTACCTTGCATGGTCAATATGAGACATGTTTCCACGTGGGGCAATCCATGAGTTGCCTCCAGTGAGAATGAGGAACTCTATCTTGTTGTCTTTTTTTGGAGCACACGACTACTTGTATAGAGTATAGGCAGTGCCAGAGTTTCGCATGTATATTTGGTATAGTGAACATATATGAACAGTAGTCTCTTTCTGGAGCATACAACTATTTGTATAGATTATATGCAGTGTTAGGGGTTCTCTGGCCTATTTGGTTTATTGGAAATAGATGAACTGTAGTCTCCTTTCATAGCATATGACTACTCATAAAGATTATATGCAGTGTTAGGGTTTCTCCTGTATAGCTGGTATATTGTTTAATATATATATTCACTGAAAAAAAGAAAGGTTACAGAGACGTTATAGTTAGGAAATAGAATTTAAAAAAACTTTAGAAATTAACTAAAAAACCAAAGGTTACAGGGACATTGTAGTTAGGAAATAGAATTAAAAAAAACGTTAGAAATTAACAAAAAAAACAAAGGTTACAGGGACGTCATAGTTAGGTTCAGATTTACAAACGCAAACCATAGAAATTCAGCAGGTATAGTTATCTCAAGTAACTAAAACTTGTGCCCTAAGGTAACTATAATTCGCACCTTTTGCACATTTGTGAGACACTGTTGTTCATCTCAGTTGCAAAACGCAAAATGATGCTCCCCCCCCCCAGCCCCCCACAGAATGTGAGGAGGGGCTCCTGAGACTCCCATGTCTCACAGATATTCATTGACCTTGGGCTAAATGGGGCCCCAGAGAATTACACCCCTTGTTCATCTGTTGTTGTTTGACATAGCCCTTGCAACTTACTTAATGCCCTCAACCACCCAAAGTGTCTTGTCCGAGCTATGCAAAACTGCAAAAAGTACATAAACTAAAACAAACCTTTGACATAATTGGGGATTCAGTTTCCTTGTTTTTTCGTTCCCTCCCTTACTGATAACGTGCTTGAGCGCATTTTCTTTTGAAGTCACATCTGAACAGACCCTGTGGAAACACGAGTTTAAACGGTCTTGTATTAGATTTTTTTGTTTCACTTTGCATTTTAATGTGGACACGCTCCAAAAAAGTTGCGGGTGTGACGCGTTAAAATTCACAAACTTAAAAAAACCAAACCTGAGGTTGCGCAGTGTGTAATACTGAACTAATTTTTCTCAGAATTTGTTCTGTTTTCATGAAAAGGGCAAGTGAAATGAAAGGTCCTTGCCGCCATTTGCCAAGGTTTGTAGCTGAATAAAGCGGCTTTCCTGAAATAGTAAAAAACACCTAAACTGTGCCTAACATGAGACAAAGGTTATGAGGTTTTGCTAAAGGGGAAGTGGTAGTTGCTTTCTGGTGGAGTATAGGGGATTGGCGGTAGACCCTCTGTACCCTATGGCCGCCTCTACTGCCTCATGCATGCACACCACCACCAGACCATCCACGGCTGCCTTCCGGCACCATTACTGGTATGAGCAGACCAGGAAGCGACCCCTTGGTGGTGTTTCCGCTTTCAAAAGGAGACTGACTTCCTACAGAACCTGCTGCTTTCCTGTTTAGTTCATGGTGGAATGTATTTTTTCACCATTGCTCTCATTTGAGGCGCTTTTTTAGGTATAAATGATTGCAAGGTTCATTCCCGGATGCCCGGCATTCCCATAGATTTAGTTTTCAGTGCAGCAAACACTGGCAAAGCCAACAGATCTGGCTTTGGCTGCCAGTCTTTTGATTTTGCCAATGCTTGTTTTTGTCTTGTCATGGGAGAACTGCTAGGCTCTCATCAATATTAAAAAAAGAAAGCATTGGCTAAAAGCAAAATTATGTTTTGGGCTAAAAAACAAAAAGCACAAATTGCCATATTAGTTATTGGCACTGAAAGGAATTACTATGTGCAGATGTGCTATATGTGCAAGGGCAGACTGCCATCACTCACAGTGAAGTTAGCTAATGGCTGAAGTGGGCTGACCCAGTGCTGTGTGCTCTAGTGGACAGAAGAAAATGTGAATGGCACAACAGACTAACTGAATAAGTAGCCTTGCCAATATATATATATATATATATATATCTATCTATCTATCCTAGCTCCAAAGTACCCAACGTACAAGGAGCACTCGAACGGCAACATGCTCATGAAGAACCTTTCTGGTATACAATCCGCCGGCACAACGATAACTTTAAGCAGTTCAATTTGCCATGGATGCCTGACGCGTTTCGAAGTGTGCAAAGATCAAAAGAGAATGGACCACTTGTACCTGTGTGACAGGGGTCATTGGTTATTGGTACCTTTCATAAAAAACCCTCATACACGCACGCAGGTGGGAGGCGGTATATCTTGGTTCTCCGCCTGGTCGTGATGTGACAGCATCATCATTGGGTTAGTTTTTTGGTATGCTGACCTCAACCTGGAGGTTGACCCACTGGCGTTTACAGTAGTGTCCAGAGACCAAAAAATTAAAAAGTGAAGTGTTTAGTGAAGTGAAAGTTAAAATTTCCTACATCATCACACAAAAAAGTCTTTAATTCTATGAAGATGTGGAAAGGTTACAAATGTTCTTGGTGTGCGTATATGGATCGTGTTACTAATCCTTCGCACTGTTTAGTCCATATGTGAGGTCGACATGTTTCAGCCCCATTACGCCCAGCCGGGTCTGGGGGCTTTCTTCAGGACCTTTAGGTGTGTCGGTGTTTATTTAACACCGAAGGGTAGTGGTTTTTGAATTTCACCACTAGTTTTGGTAGGTCAATAGTACCTATAATCTTGCGGTTCCCGTATGAGGGCCTCCGCGGGGGACCGGCGAGAGTATTCCCAACCTACTGCGGCTCCTAGGCTCCTAGCAACGGATATGCTAAATCCGTTGCTGCCCCACGAAGTAACGGATTTAGCATTTCCACCGGCACACCAAGGCCCATCTGGGGGCTATGAATGTTACAGCAGCAACATTGCGCGCTCCATCGGGAGACAAAGGACACTACAAGGCCCATAATGCTCTGCTAGTCGCGGCAGAGCGTCCCATCCAGGGCATGCATTGGAGCATTTAAATTGAGGGTGGTATCCTATGCGCCTTCAATTGCCAAAGCCTCTGAAGAGAAGTGGGGACACTTCGAAACGCGTCAGGCATCCATGGCAAATTGAACTGTTTAAAGTTATCGTTGTGCCGGCGGATTGTATACCATAAAGGCTCTTCATGAGCATGTTGCCGTTCGAGTGCTCCTTATACGTTGGGTACTTTGGAGCTTGGATATATATATATATTTTTTTTTTACTAAGATCAAAATATCTTGGCTAACGCCAGACCTAAAAAGGTGGAATAATGCACAATTACCACTTTACCACGTAATTACCACTTTACCACGTTTTTGAACATATGTATTTAACCACTTTTAAATTGCACAGAAGTAACTCCCAAGTAACTATTTTTCTTGTTGGGAAAAATGACCTTGCCAGTTCAATTGGAAATGCTAAATTCCACATCTGTAAAAGATGAGTTCCTTTGGCTAAACAGGCCATGTAGAACACGGGGAAGCCCCCTGTACGGAACTGGTTTCAGGGCCAGATTGGTTGAGAAATTCTCTGCTAAGCAAGGACTAAACACTTCTGAGGACCTGACAAATTTCCAAACGATACCTACATTATTTGCTGCTCCTAAGAATTAATGATCCTGTTTATGATGCCAGTCCCAGGTATATTTAAAAAAAATCCAGAATTTCTTCGAAAGGCTCTAAAACCTAAGCCTTATTAGCCACTATAGACAGCAAACGATGCTGTAATTTATATCACTTGGCCTTACTTTTAGGTCTCCCCTACCAGGCATCACAAGCTGCCTGTTTGCAGCTAGACCTACTGTCAGCTTACAGTGGGCGTAGACCCCATCGATTGCTTACTGTTGGCTGGCTTTATTTTCACTCTGATTTTCTTGCTCCTTATTACTTCCACTTTTTGTGTTTGCTCCCTCCCCTCCCACCCCCCATAATGACCTAATTATTGATGCCCTTCCACTTCACTTCTTTTTTCTTTATGGTTAAGCACTCTATAAGAATGCATGTGTTTTCCAGTGCCCCCCCCTTGTTTACTTCTCTTCCTCCATCCACCATGCTCCGTGTTGCTCTCTCTTGCCCGTGTGCTTTTCACCCGCTCACCTCTGTGTTGAGCTTGCCTTTGTGAGATTCTCCTCCCCGTGCTATCTCGCCCATGTGCTTCTTCACCCCAAGCTCTGCGTTGCTCGCTCGCCCATGTGCTTCTTTTCCTCCTGAGCTCTTCATTGTTCTCCCCCAGCCCTCTGTGTTGCTTTACCCCACTTGTGCCTCCGTTTTTGCTTCTACCCACCACACCCCCATGTTTCTTCTGAATGTGTTGCTTCCCCCACCTGTGCCCTCTGTGTAGTCTCCCCCACCCGTGCCCTCTGTGTTGCTTTTCCCACTTGTGTCCTCTGTGTTGCTTCCAACCGTGTTGCTTCCTGCACCCACGCCATCCGTGTTGCTTCCGAACACATTGCTTCCTCACCTGTGTCTTGTGTTGCTTCTTCCATCCGCACCCTCCGTGTTGCTACCCCCACTTGCACTCTCTGTGTTGCTTCTGACCATGTTGTTGTTTCCCCCACCCACAATCTGCTTGTTGCCACCTGTGCATTACAATCAATCAATCAGGGAATTGTAAGCGCGCTACTCACCCGTAAGGGTCTCAAGGCGCTGATGGGGGTTAGTGGGGGCCGCAGATCTGTTTAGCCGATGAGCCAGGTCTTGAGGGTCTTCCTGAAGGTGTTCAGGGAGGGGGCGCGTCTGATGTCTGCCGGTAGCTCGTTCCAGGTCTTGGCTGCATTACGTGTTGCTTTCTTCACTTGCTTTAAAAAACGCACTTTCGTTCTACTTTTTTCCAACCCGGATCGATAAATAAAACAATTTTAAAGAGCGACTATGCCATTTTGTAGGCCCGCACTCGAGGTGCGCATGCCTACAAAATGACGTGGCGGGCCCCGTCATGGGCTTTTTTTCCTACTCTTTAGCTTTGCTGCACAGCATCAGGTATGCCATACAGCAATGCTAAAAAGCATAGGCAAATTCCGCAAGTCCCAGAGGCGAGACCTATTGGCTTTGCCAATGTTTATTATTAAAAATGTTGTTGGGGAAGAACCATCCTTTACTCAAACTTTCCTGGAGGGCGTATTACTCGCTCTGTATGCCTGGTGCAGCATGGGCTCACGATAACCATTTTGCAGTACATTTTCACAATGTTTTATAACAATGCTAACAAGTGTAATCATGCTATAGTTAGGAAGTTGAATTATTACCGTGCTTAAAATATGCTTGATCCGGTGTACATGGAATAATATCTGTACTTTATAGAAGTACCAGCTCCCCCATTGCTCCACATTGTTAAAAGTGCAGATGTAATAACAGACACTTTTGAAATTGGTTAGTATTGCTTACATTCCACATATTTGTGAAACGTTAAATACCAGTTGTGCATTGTGCCTTATTGCCCAACAAAGTTATAAACTGAGTCAGGTATTGCATGCAAAGATTTTCAGCGCGCCAGGCAAAATACACTTTTTGCCAGATGGAGTGCTCCCTATACATTGAAAATAGACATTTTGCAACTTCCGTGGGTGGCATCAGAGGCTGATGTCTTGTCTCAACTTAATGATGTGCTGGCCCTAAACTGAGCCCAACCGAGTCTTGTTGTATACACCTCCAACGCCCTGTCCTGAACGCTAGCTCGACACATCCTCTCTAATAGGTAAGAAGTTGAAGCCTTGGTTCTGGTGAAATTTCCAGTGAGCCTCTTCCAAATATTTTGCGCTTGATTCTACAGTATAGCACAATAGGTTGCAAGTGAATTTTTCCTGGATGGAGTCGCTGGAACCACCAACACCCCGTGACCAAATTAAATGGCTGGCAGACATCACACCCATCTTGATCTTATTGGTGATATCGCAGTAAGATATATCACGGCCTTTGACTCTAGTGAAGTCATAAAAAGTGAATAACAGATCATGCAATCAGTATGAAGAAAGTGTTTGCAGTATTCTTGTGGATTTATGGAACCCTACCTAAAAAGCAATGGAGCTCTGTACGGAGGTGGGGCTATAGGAGAGGAGTATAGATTAGGATGCAGACAGGTTAAAGCAGATTAATAACTGGAGTCCATCATACGAAGGCTTACTTGTTGATGATATGTTACTTAAAGAGGAAGGTGAAAAATATGTACTCATGCACAAAAAAATCTTTAGTTGGGGAAGTCGGAGGCAGTGGCGGCTCGCAGAAGGAGTGCGGTGAGGCGGGAGGGGCTGGGTGGGGGGGGTAGTGGAGTCGGACATACGACTGGCAGGAGTAAAGTAAGTAAATAAATAAATAAAACTATTTACCTTGCGCTCGATGCATCGCCGAGTTGGCGATGCAGCGAGCGCAAGGTAAATAGTTTTATTTATTTATTTACTTACTTTACTCCTGCCTGTCGTATGTCCAACTCCACTACCACCCCCCCCACCCAGCCCCTCCCCCGCCCCGCAGCACTCCCTCTGTGAGCCGCCACTGGTCGGAGGTAAATAAACCTTTGCACACCCTTATTTTTAGGAATTAGCCACAGACAGCAGTAGCTGTCTGTTGACAAGACTCGGTGTTTCCAATGCATTACATATACTTGGCGTGGACTTTAGGTCAGTCCCTTGCTCTCGACTGGATGGATTTATTTCTGACTTCCTTTGATGCTCATGCTTCAATGAATTTCCTCCCAAGTCTTGTGTTTCTCCTGCTCAGGAGTGTTTTGTTCTCAAAGTGTTTGGATTGGATGATGAATTCTTCCACTACTGATGTCAGGCCTAGATTTGCAGGGTCTATTTTCTCTCCCTGCTCCAAATCCATTCTCTTCTCTTCCCACCCTTCATACTCTTACAAATCTTAATTCTCCTTGTGTTGTTTTTCTTTTTTTTAACATTTGTATCACTTTTTTCTGCCCCCCCCCCCAACCCTATCAGTGGGTAGCCATCTTAAAATGTTTTTTGACTATTTCATGCTGCCCGTCCGCATGTTTGTATGTATGGAGCAGGCACCTATGAATGATTTTGTTTTAATTGAACAAATCCCTTTCAGAGATGGCCACAGGCCATCTTTGAACAGGATTCATTAAAATAAGCCAAAATGCATTTTACGATGATGGCCGCAGAGGCGCACACATTCACAATGGCCATCTTGAATGGCATTTATTAACACTTTACAAATACAGTGAAAGCCTCCCCAGTAACAACAGACATCTTTTAATGCACTTAGTGATGTCAAAACCCATTCCAATATGGCCACTGCAGATGCACACTCATTAACAACGGCCGTCCAAGTGCAAAAAATCATTGCAAAGCTAATAAGTATCACTGCTGAGACCTGTTGGCTTTTTCAATGCTTGTTCATATAGCGCACACTCTAAGCAGCATCCCTTGTGGGCCCTTCATGTACATCACACAATAATAAGTTGATGATGATGCCTAGTAAAGCCTGTGCCTCAGTGACACTGTAAAGTAAAAGTACACTCAAAGGCTGCTGTTCTGCCCTGAGCTGCTTTTAAGGGTGAACAATGAGTTTCTTTGAGAGCCTAAGAAATGGAGAGCAGTGTATGTCACCCTCCTTTGCCCTCGGCTGCTATAAGGCCCAGACACCTCCAAACACTCAGTTTTTTAGGCCTGTGAGCATGTTCTGGGCGAGGAGAATCCCAGATGGTGACGGGCTTCCGTTTGCCAGTCCTAGACATACTACAATCCACTGTTGATGGACAACCAGCAGATCTTGAGCTCTGCTAAAAGCATTGAGGTACTTGTCGGGGAGCTAACAAGAGTGCGTCCTTCAAAGGCCGATGCTGGACTCATCTGGAAACATTTTGTATGGCCAAGCCCCTTCCGCCATTTCCTTCGTTGGAGGAAGTTCTGGTTGACCGGTTACAAATTGCATGTTGCTTTTCTTAATATCTTCTGAAGTGCCACTTGATTCCAGATACATCCAGGGACTTTTTATAGGTGTTTAATGTTCAGCATTGGTTAATTGTATTCAGGGTATCTCCTCATTTAAACATATATGATGCAATTTCCAAATACTCATGGCAGAACTGAAATAAGTACAATTCAGCTGACATTTCCACCAGGAATCTGTGCTGTACTTGCATTTGCAGCAAAAAGTTGACATAAATCTGGGGATTATAATTCTTAGTAGCTCTTTTGAAGCCTGTCCAATAGACTGTAAGGCACCAGTGTCAGTTGGCCCCATGTCATGAAGGTGACATTAGCTTAATTGTTTTTACAGCCAAAAGTGTAAAGCCTGCTGGGCCTTGCAGGGCCATACCTGTATCATCTCAGCATGCTCAGTGTTGTTGACAGCAATGCATTGAGGATCTACAACTACTGAGGGGAAGGATAAATATTCCTAGAAATACAAAAATTCTCAAATGGTGAAGATGCTCGCTGGACGGGGAGATGCCAGCATTGGTCATAGACAATTGTAGGCAGCACTTAAGCCGAGGTCACTTACTTTCCTGCCTATTGCTTTCTGGAGCTAGTCTAGGGACGTCACTTCACCAGAATGCCAGGGGAAGCACAAGTGACATCTCACACCCTTTGACCACTGATGACTGAGAGTTGTCTCACGCTTAGCCTATCCGAAGCCTCCTGTTTGCATCTGAGGATCTAGGGAAAGAGCATAGAGAGGAAACTGCAGAAAGTAAACAGAGATTGTGTTCTTTTCTGGTACTGCAGCTGCCTCCATGACGCCAGAGACGAGGACTTTTAAGGGCAAAGCCAAAGGTACCAAAGGGCAAGCCAAGGGGAGCACGTGTTACCTTTAAGAGATGTCCATGGGCTTGTCATAACTAAAGCACATGGTGAAGAAATGCTTGGAGAATTAGAATGAAGCCCATCCTGGCATGTTTAGAGAGGTCGGATTTTGTACATCTATTTATAATTAAAAGGGAAAAAAAGAGGAAGCTGGAGGGTAAAGGAAGAAGGCTCTTAAAGACCTTGGGTTTGGGGCCAAAGAAATTTAGTGGAACGAAACGACGACCGGCATCGGGCTGGAGAAACACAAAGGTCAGCTTGTGTTACTTCAGCCGCAGGACATACTTTGTAAAGCTTAAAAATTAAGCCAGCAATAATCTGGACTCTTTAACGCAATTTTAGTCTCAGGTAACTCTAGAATTGTTTGGGTTTGTGCATTTTTTGTAATTTCTGGCTTTTTTCCCCAAAGTATGCTTTTTCTGTGTACTTCACATGTGGGAGATTGACTCAGGCAGCAGATCTCCAGCAAGTGAAAAACCCCATGTGTGGAAAACATCTTGAGCGGGTGGGTACCTCCTGTGACTTCTCCATGCGAGGCTACGCCTCATGTCCATTTTTTACACAGATGACATCCAGTATCTATTTTTCTTAATATGCGTAATTCGTTGGAAACAAATATGTGAATCTCTGTTGTAGAAGTCTCTGCAAAGTCATGAGCATTACTTAAAAGAACAATAATACGGTGGCTAAATTAGAAATTGTCCAGCATGCTCAGCTGGAGTGAGAGTTTTTTCAAGTGGGCCACTCAGGTTCACACTCTCCTTCTAGTTACAACCCTCACAGAACCATCCCAAAAGTCTAAAGAAGCAAAGGAGACCTTATTTGAAAATAAAAAGGTGAGCCAGAGATAATGGAGTTAACTTAAAGACGAGCAGTACTAATAACACCAGAGAGTATAACTTAATAGTCATGAACATACAGTTCAAAAGTAAGACTCAGCGTATATCTCTTCTGTATGGAAGTGTTCATCGCTGGAACATAACCGTTTCCATGTCCAGTGGCTTGTTGCCAAAAAGTGTACATGTGGGTCAAAGTTCACTTCTGTAACATTTTAAGGATGCCGTCATTAGCTTCACAGTTGAGTGTAAGACAACTGTCTTCTGTAAGCTGAGCGTTGTTGCATTCCTGACGAGGCCCTCTTGCTGTGACTGAAGTGGTCCCGGGGCGGGGCATGTAATGGCCATGGCTCTGGTGCAGTGATACTCAAAGTACGGCCTGGGGGCCGCTTGCTGCCCTCTTGACCTTTACATGCGCCCCCCCCTGGTGGACAGTTGCAGAGCTGCTGTTTCCTTGCGGTGCACTAATATTCAGAAACTATTAAACAAACGGGCAAGCATTTGTTTGCAGGTTAAATGAAGTAACTACTGTGGTGTTCTGCACCACATAATTTTAGTTAACTTGCAAATAAATGCTCACCCCGTTTAACATTTTTTTAGACCTCCTTACACAATCCCTGACCCACCCAGGACCCCCTACCGCTACAGTGCGGCCCTCGATTACACCACAAACCGTACTTTGTGGCCCCTGGAAAAATGTTTACGAGTACCCATGCTCTGGTGGCTCAGTGGACTAACGTATCCAGTGCAGGGGCTTGTGTTTGACATCCTGGTCACAGGTTTAAATGCCGGCAGGTCCACTCAGCCTTTCGTGTTTCTGAACCATTGAGGTGGTTAACAATAAACATCTGTTATTTCAGCACCAAGATAGCCTTTAAGTTGAACATTTTCTTTCCGAATGCACGTTATGATAGCTGCTCCTTGCGCATGCGCCGGTTGGGAGGGTGGACTGGGATACAGATAATAATCAAACCCATTCCATGGCACTTTATCTGGACGACGCAACGTTGTGCATAAAGGGTTGAAGGATTGGGCTGCCACTACTGCTGCGCCAGTTAGACGGGCTCAGCAGGGCCTCAGATCTACTGATCATTATATCCAAATCATGTTTGTGCCTGCTTACCGGCATAGGGGCAAGTGATCTAGAGCTCGGTGTTTCACAAGGCTTGTCATTAAAAACACACACGTTTAAATATCTGGGTATTAGAATATATAGGAACTGAGAAGACGTAACTTGCACCAGCCTGGGATGGAACTGCGACCAGAAATAATCTCTCAGACTCAGTGATTGGGCGAGTGGCGCTCTCCAAGATGGCGTCGCTCTCAAGAATGCTGTACTGTTTAGCGAACATCCCATTAAAGGTGATGTGGCCTTTTTTTTTAAGGAACTAACCACACTCCAGACAGAACTGATACTTGCAGCAGGCAGCCAATGAGTAGTGCTGGGAAGGTATATTTACCCTTAGATGAAAGGGGCCGGAGGACCCCCAACTTTGAATCATACTGTTTAGCAGCACACTACAATGCCAGTTGCAGTGGCTTAGCCTGGGGACCTCACCTGAGACAGCCTATGTGGAGCAGGAGATAGCCGAAGCGGGTGTCAGAGAGTACATTTTTAACACCCATACACAGGCAAAGCCAATCCGCCTGCAGGCAGCTAAATATAATTGGAACCAATACCTGAATAGAAGGGAGCGGGCGGGACATTTTGTTTCGAACTACCATTGCGAGATCTGCACAGGTTTAAACAATTCTCTGAAGGGACAGATAGACTGGCATGGTCCAGAATTAAGGTTACCGCTATAGGCCAGATGCACAAATCAAGCGCATTTATGGCCTCCGAATAAATAAATGCAAACATATGAGGACCTTATGGGGCAATTCCTGATACATGCCGCCCTTACGAAACTGGATAAATAGACATGTGGCTACAGAGACGCGGAACCCAAGGCTGACAGCAACACAGATAATGCTAACTTGGGCCACCAGAGCCATGCAATAACTGCGCTATACAAGACATCAAGAAGTGCAATAAAAATCTAGCGGTTCTGAGGGCCAAATGGAATGACAATCTAGGGGAATAGATGACTGATGATTGGTGCTCACTCTCTGATAGGTATGCAAAGTGTCTAAAAGTGCCTGCTTTCAGTAATTCAGATCAATTATGTGCACCCCACATATCTGATTTTTTTCCCATATGATCTGGACTTGTTGAGTTATTCGTAAGCGGTGAGGGGAGTGTCCAAATCAATAACTGAGAGGACCAGGAGATGGAATTTGCTTACCCAAAGGGCATGCCTTCTAGGTCTGATGCCTCAACCAAAGGCAGACAAGTCCACCACTAGTTCACTGATCTAGCCTGTTAGACCTGGCACCATTGGCGTGGGTCCCCCTTCCATTTTTCGCTGTTGTCCCCCTGTTTTTGCTGGTATTAGATGCTCTGGGCGCTGTGCCACTGCCCTTCAGTGCCACAGCGCGAATGCTCCCTGGGTAAAGATGACATGTGAATTGGTATATCCATGATTGGCTTATTTGGTTTACCTGTTAGTCCCTAGTAGCGTGGCCTGTGTGTGCCCAGGGCAGGTAAACCAAATGCTGCTGGTGGGCCTGCAGCGCCGGTTTGCGCCACCCACAGAAGCAGCTTGTAAATGATGTCTCAGACCTGCCACTGCAGAGTCTGTGTGCAGTCCAGAACTGCCATCTTGGCTGTGAAGTGCACCCACTTCCCAGCCCCTGAACCTTCCCTTGGCATCATGTAAGTCACCCCTATGGTAGGGTGCATTGTATGTGTAAGGTAGGACATGCCTTGGTGTGTGTAGCATGTCCTGGTAGTGAATTACACCCAATTTCGTTTTTCACTACTGTAAGGCTACCTGTTCCCCATAGGCCAGAATTGGCAGTTTGACTATTACATGCTATAGTCCTAACTGACCCCAGGAACATGGTAGAAAAACGAATGTAGTATGCCTGAGCTCAGAATATTAAAATACATCTTTTAGTGAAGTTTATTTTTATATTCTGTGTTTGAAAATACCACTTTTAGAAAGTAGGTATTTTCTTGCCTAAGCCTTCCAGTGTGCTCTGCTGTTATGTGTATTGGCTGTCTGGTTTTGGAGGGACAGGGCAGGCTGAGCCAGACCTGGGTTGAATAGAGAGATCTGTGTTTGGAGTATGGGGAGGGATAGCTCCTTGACTTGAATAGGGCTGTGCCTGGCAAGGTGAATGATGGCTCCACCTCCCACTGTGCGTCAGATAGCAGACCCCCTCTTCCTGAAAGGAAGGATGCAGCCTGGTAAACAAAGTGCTCCAGGACTGAACAGAACTGGTCCTGGCTAGGCTCAGTGACTTGTAGCTTTTGAGAACAAAGACTTTTGGGGTATAAATATCTGTGCTGGAACCCCTACAAAGTGTATTGCTCCTGGACATCAAGACGAACCTCTGTCCGTGTAACTGAAGGAATCTGCAGGTGACTATCCTTGTGCTTGTGTGCTGTTTCTTGGATGGCCTGCAGTGGTTACCATTGGACTTGGAAGAAGAGGGAAAAGGACTTTGAGAGAACTTTTATCAATCTTGCTAAAGCAATCACCCAAGGGCTAGGAGAGAGCTAGCCTCCAGTTGAAGTCTCAGGCACATCAGACTTCACTACCAGCCTCCTGATTCCTCCCAGCGAGGATTTCTATCTGCAGGTGAGGCTCCTGTGAGTTCCAGGGCCTCTAGTTCTACTACAGAGAAGAGAGTGCTGAAATCGTCGCTAACGCACGTTTGCGAGCCGCCGCAGCCGAGAGCGCCTGAAAAATCATTGCGCTGCTGCCGCTGAGTGCTCGCAACCAAAGATCGAGTCATCGCACCGAGATCATCGCTTCACGACATCGCAGCGCGGACGGCGAGCGTCCGCCATTTTCATCGCATCGCATCAGGATCGTCGCTCCCTTGCGGAGCGCCATTTCTTCGCATCGCAACCCGATCGCACACGCAACAAGATCATCGCCTCGCCTCCTCCCTTGCGACAGGGAGTCATCGCATCAACGGTCTAGCGTGCAGAAGTTTGTCGCATCGTCTCCACACGCATCAGCAGATCGGCGCATCATCCTCCCTCGCGGCAAGGATTTAACGCATCGCCGGCCTCGCGTGCAGAAATTCATCGCTACAGCTTCTTTGCGACAATTTGTTGACTTTGCTACGAAATCCAGGTACTTTGTAAGTAAAAGGGTCGCAGAGACCACTGCTTTGAACTGAACTCCTCTTTGCGCACTTGAACTATTTTTGCAGCATTCCAAGAGTGATCCTATTTGACAGTATTGTGGCTTTTTATCGTTATTGGTCTTGTGTTAAGTCTATATATAAAGATACTTATTTTTTATAACTCCTTGTGTGGTGTCCCTTTGTAGTGTTCCTCACTGTGTTACTGTGTATGGTCATAAATGCTTCACACACTGCCTCTGAGATAAGCCTAGCTGCTCGTGCTACGTTACCACAGGGTTGAGCAGGGGTTATCAAAGGGTGTGGCTCTCTTACCCTGACTTAGGAAGAAGGGTCCCTACTTGGACAATGGCCAGCCATTGCCAACTAGAGACCCCCATTTCTAACATAGCCCTACTAGCTAAAAGTCCAGGGGCTAGATATTGGAAATCCCCACTTATTTCAGACCTTATTCGATCGAAAAGCGACCAATGCATGTTTGCGCGGGCTGATATGGATCTTAGTGTTCCCTTCTGCTGGCACTCATTTGAACAGGAAGTAGCCCTAAACGGAGATCCCGGATTAGGACTGTAATGCCAAAAGTGGACGCTAAAACACCGTGAAGGTAAAGCAGGCTAACATTGAACTAGAATAGGTGCTAGACAGGCCCCTAGGCATTGCTGTCTTTTGCAGGCATCTGTTGTCAACCCCAATGCTGGCAGCAGAGGGTCGATACACAGGGGCAGCTCCTTCGCTAAGGCAGAGGAACGTCGCTCCACTGCTCGGAGAGCAGAATTTTTTTTAAAGTAAAATGATAATAACCTTGTTATTATCACTGTATTTTTCTTTACTGCGGGGCTGGGTTAGGGCGTGGCGGCGCTGGGGTCGCAGGGGAAGGAGTGCTTTGAACACTCCAAGTGTGCATGGCTGTTGGGCCGGCCAAACAGTTGCATCTTCCCCACCAGGCTGCAATACACAGCCTGGTGAGGAACATGCATGTGCCTTCCTCAGCGTGGACGCGGCTGGGGCATAGCGAAGGACCCTGCAGCCCCTGCGACGCAGCGGGCCCCCCAACCATTCAGGGAGCCCCGAGCTCACGATCCTTCGGTGGGGCCTCCATTTACCCCAATGTCAATGAAAATCTGTGCGGGAGACTCGGGGGGCTGGGGCCCTCATCACGTTCTGCTGGGGGGATGCGTTATTTTGCATTTACGCCACTGGTCTGCGGTCCCCTTTCCCGATTAAGCGAGGGATGGATGGCTTGCAATGATTTACCCTGCCCTAAGAGTACAGCCACAATAAAGAGGTGGTATAGTTAGAGTCACCCCTAAACGGCATGGCTTTTCTCTAGCCCCACTTGTGAAAAGACCGAACTAGCTGAGGACAATCGTGAGATTCCCAACTAGGGTTGCCACCTGGCCAGTTTTCTACAGGCACGCACCAGTATTTTAATGTCACGGCCTGTACAAAAATAAGCAAAATCACCTAAAGCCGGTATTTTTAGCCCTTATCTGTACATACTTCAGACAGCAAATATAAATAGCCTGCACTTTTGAACGTGCTCTAGATCTGCGTTAACGACCTGTGGCTAATAATTAAAGTAAACAAAGGCAGAAAAGGCATGTTGCAAATGAATGCAAACGACTTTGTAGTCCTATTTAGTATCATGTACGGGCCTGTGCAGGCTCTTAAAACCACAAATGGCCGGTATTTTTCTCTTGGAAAAGGTGGCAACCCATTACCCGACATACAGTGATTGGAAACCGTGCAGTGACATGTCAGAGGAGCCAGACATGCAGTGTGTGACGAACTTACCCCTGCAGTACTAAAGTTTCAGAAATTTGCGACATTTCCTGATTTCCTCATAAGACTACTTTTTTGAGTATCGCGACAATTTTTCGTTTGGTCAACATCTTCAACCTGTCCTCAAATGACCACACTGTTTTCAAAATATTCTGACTATTAATTTTGCAGCAAATGCAGTGGGACCTTCATAACCCAACCGAGCCACTGGCAAGAGTTACATTGGAGCCGAACTCGTCGTAGCACAGGAAGTGCTTCACAACTCGCTAATCAACAGGAAGCACATTAGCTGTGCCTGATGACCTTTCGGTGAGCTCTCGCGGGCTGAAGGTCAACTGAAACATCTCTAGCTGTCGCCAGTATTTAAAGCGATTTTAATTTTGTTGGCAGTAACAAATTCTACAAGCATTCTCTTCTTCAGGACATTCCTTGGGAGTAATAACACCTTTAAGAGCACATATGTTAAGCATTTCCTCACACTTCCTTAGTGCTCAAGCCCCACGACCTCTGACCTTGTGCATGTAACAGTTCATAAAGCACACCCAATGGGTACAGCCTGCACCTCTCAAGTCAGGCTCAGGGTTACGCTGCACAGGAAATCAAAAAATGCATGCAATGTCTCTGAGGAGAGTGATAAAATCCTTTTCCCAAACAAGGAAGAAATCCCCGAAATTAGCCCAGTCGCACCTGTATGTTCCAAATAGCAACTGAAGTATGCACGTTGGATTGAAGCTTTTATAATTTGTGGTGTTAGACCCAGGAGACCTCTAGGGGTTCTGTCCTCCAACACCCCCCACCCGACCTGGAGTCGAACAGCTAGTGCCTGCTCTCGGAGCTAGCTCCACTTACTTGGTCGCCACTTGCTTTACCCTCCGAAAATGAAACATTAGACACAAGTAACAGTTATCGTGTATTTATTGCTGTATAGTGCTAGGCACAAAGGGGACACTCCCCATCAGACAATGTGCTTGCAAAGAAAGTGGCAACAGCCATCCTCACCAGAGATCTTTTCTTATTATGTCTTTCTTGGGACCACCTCTCAGAACAGCCAATCAAAAATGTTCAGTGTGCTAGGCCATTCTAAAGGGCTCTTGGTTACTCACAGCATCCATTGTGTTACAAATTGATGTGCACAATTTAAGTCTTACGCCTCTATTCTTAGTAGGACCCAATGCTAGTAAATCTAACTGTCTCACAAACCTGTTATTGCTCCCCTGCACTTGCTTGATACAAGATCCCATTCACTTGCTGCCCCCTCAGAATCCCTCAACACTAACACTTTTATATTTACCATTACAAACTTTCATCTGACTCGGTCTTCCTTCTCAGATTTAAATATACATGGTGGAACCATCAAATAATGTTCTCAAACTATGCCTGTCTATTACATGCCCTGTCTTTCTGCATCACATTAACAATACAAGCACTGCAATCTCATGGCTTGGAATGGATTGTGTGGGCTAAGGGAGGACTATGTTTGAAAGGGAGCGGAGCAGGAGAAAGAAGAGACAAAGCGAGTTACTAATGATAGAGAGAAGGCCGCACTATGAAGTCAGCGAATAGGGGTGTGGCATTGCATTACTCAGGGAAAACTCAAACGTAAATCGTAAACCGACCTTAGTGTAGGCTGTTCCATGCTGGAACTTTATGGTTCCTGAGGCACCACTCTGCCTGTGGCATTTTGCAAGGGCCACAGCCTTGTCATCAAAGTAGGAAGGGAGATCCACATGGATTTCACTAATGTGGATGAATGAGCCTAGCTAGAATTAGGGAGGTGGTTGCCTGCATTCTTAGTGTTTGAGTAATATTACTCACTGATTTTAAGTGAAAAAACAGGCTTTACCATTTTTTACACCCCTTGGCCATGTCATATTGAAAAGTAGAAAAAACAACTACATTCACATTGTGGACCCCATTAAAATGGAACCAAGATGTTAAACTCAGAAGTGAATTTTAGGGAGGGTACACACTGGTGGGTCCATGATAGGTTTTTATGTGTGTTTGTGTATTTATGTGTGTGTGTACTACACAGTGGCAATTGCCACTGTGTAGTCCTAGTTAGGTCAGAGTTTCAGTAGGAAGAATGTTTTTTTGTTTTGCTAATTACTTTGGTGGGCTTTGACAAATCTGAGTGAAACTTTCCACAAAAGAAAAGGTTCATCCACCTCAGCTCCTCTCTGGAAAATATTGGGGTGATCTGTGAAGAGGGGGCCAAGAAAAAGGAGGGGTCCCAAAACGTTGATTTTCACAGTTAATTCCCATAGGAAACTTTGGAAACGATGCAGAAAAACAGTTGAACAGAATAACATCAAAATCGGCAGAAAGTTAAAACTTTACTCAGAAAGCATGATTTTGTTATTTGGTGTAAATATGTCCAACTCAATCTGTTCAAACATTTTCAAGAAATTTGCATTTAAAGAGGGACTTGGGTTGGGCATGAAGGGGTTAAAATGTTTAAGCTATGTCTGGCTCTTGGTGTCCAGATATGCTCTGATTGGCCACTTTAAAGGGCACTTGTAAATCCTGATTGGCTGGCCACAGCCTGAACAATGCTGTGGCAGCCCTTACAGGACTCAGGGACATGGGCCCTGCGTCCTGAAATGAACTGAAAAAAATATAAAGGGGCAGGGTGAGCACACCATGGCCCCCAGGTGCATGAGATGGAATCCCAAAGGGACCACCCATTGCTTGGCTGGCCATAACATGGACAATATATTGCGGCAGCCATTACAGGACTCCACTTCAAGAATGACCTGAATGTCCTAAACACAAACAAAAGGTGCAGCTGCATGAGACTGCTTTGGTGCTCACTACTAATAGTGAGTCATGGTTACTACCTACATCCACAAATAGCCAACATGTAATATGGAACAAGAATGCCAATACTATCTCTGACCACCAGCTGCCAGTGCCAGAGAGTGGAGAGGTGTGGTGCAGCGGCCAGGGCAGCTGACTTCGGAGCACAGGGTTCACGGTTCGATCCCTGGCTCCGGCGGCAGCTCAGCTCAGCACCATGTGACTCTGGGCAATAGCTCACTTAATTTCCACGACGGCCCCCAGCGCCTTGAGACCCGTAAGGGTGAGTAGTTCGTGCTTTACAAATACGGATTTAGAGACACTCTCGAGAACTGCCCTGTTCCTTTTCTTAGCTTACAAACAGCTTGAAGTGTGACAAGCCTATTATGAGTTTCTGATGGGCTTGAATCTGAGTGAGTATTGCCTTCTCAAAGTGTTTTGATGAAACAAAGAAAGTTGGAAAGCAGACAATCCACTCTAGCATCTATTCTGTTTATTGAAAGTTTCTTCAGAAATGGAATCATCACAGTGACGCATTCAGAAGGGAGCAGGTCCTGATCTAGCAACATGTAATGATCACTGAAGGTGCTTAATTGCATAATTGTTACTTATAGATGTACTCTGGAAAACGGTCTCTCTGAAAGCCAGAGTTTGCAGTTACCCTACCCTGTTAGTAGGAAATATGGGCTGGGATGGGGTTTTGGATCGACCCTGGGAAATTATCAGCTTGATCAAAGGCTCCATCTCGCTCCAGCTACCACTGTTACTTGTTGAATCTATGTCCATGCATTGCTGTTCAGAACAGACGGCTCTTATATTGTTTATTAGCCCACATTTCTTTCCCTCTATCCGCCCCATTGGTGGCACCCTTATCCTTCGTCACATATCCTCAATGTTGGCATTAGTTTAAGCGGTGCCACGTGAGACATTTTTCTTGTTAGTAGCTGAGAGAGAAGGCCATTCAAACCATCCTTGAGGGAGAGGTTAGTCAAAAGAGAGTTTTTGATGATAACCTTGGACAGGACCTTTAAAAAGTTACAAACCCTTACCCGAATTTCAAAGGAGGAATACAAGCATCACACCCAAAGATGGAGTACAAATCTACGGAGAAGTGATTGACTCAAGAGTAAATGTGAAGGATCCTGTCAACTCCAGCTGATTGACATCTGGTACAATCTACCATCTGAGCAGCATTCAAAATTTATAATCACAAGAAAATTGAGCAAAGTTGCAAGAGGAATTGTGGGTGCAAACAGTGCTTAATTTGTAAAAATGTAAGTGCCAGGGCCCTCGTCAGGAGGCCTCTGCAGCTTGCACCATCCATTGCCAGTTACGGCACCAACACATCTACTAACCATCACTCTCTTATAAGTGTGAAAATTCAGACTATTCATGGCCACAAAGCTGTAAGAATGACCTGGGTGGCAGGCACTAGCCATTGTTAATGTACATTCAATTAATAAACAGCTGTTGTCCTCATTCCTAGATTAGGCAGACAGTGCCATTATCCGGTGCTGACAATGAAATGCCAGTGCCGAGCACCGGAAACCACTGGCTCAAATTAAGCCCTGGGTGCAAAGCTGGAATATTGAAATGCAAAGTACACTGTGACCTGTAAGACCAACGATGCCCACAAATTCACAGTGGGTCTTGCAAGCCTCGACTGGCTTCCAATGAAAAACAAGCATTGGCAAAGCAAATACATCTGACGCTGGCTGACAGATTTTAGCTTTGCCAGTTTGTGAATGTTTTTTGGAAAACTATACTAGTGGACTACTTTTTTGTGTAAGTGAACATTTTGTAAGAGGAGAATGTTGTCACTCAGGTTGAGTTAAGCCAGTGGCTGAAGTGGGTTGACCCTGTGCCTCATGCTGTATTCTGTGGTGGGTGGAACAAAATGTGTCCAAGGAATGAAGAGAGCTGGCAGAAGCTCATATGAGTAAGTATATTATATACACCATTTTATTAAAATTAAAAAAGATATTGGAAAACGCTAGACCTAAAGAGTTGAATGCAACTCTTTGAAACTGGTGCACAAAACCTGTCTATAGCTCTGCCCAGAGTTTTTATAAAAAAGCTTACCAATCAATACCCCGTGCCGAACCCGACCCTCAAGCAAGATGTGTTTGCAAATGCAAGGAACACACTCCTGCGGAGAGCAGGAAAGGAGAGACGTCCCAAATCAGGTCAATATCCTATTGAATTTTCTGCCGGAACATAAGCGTCAAGTAAGTGGCATCCATGTGCCTCGACGTCGCAGCTGGAATGCCATGTTTCTATTACTGCAGTGTCTTTTCACATCAATGCAATTAATTCTTTGTAATTCGATTGGTTTATTTCCGAAACAAGGAAACTCCGAAAATGCATTGGTGTGATAAATGACAAAACAGGGAGGGAAGCATGGTATATTAAGTTTGAACATAACTGATGCTCATGTAAAGTGCTCCAATACCATCGGGTCGCGTTCGCGCAATATAAAACTGCAAAAAAAAAAAAACCTGCCATAACTTTTTGGTAAGTAAGATGCATTTCAATTCTCTGTGCCTCCTCTATGGAGTGGGTGAGCGCGTTTGGTGACTAAGCACGTTCTAGTGCTATCTGATGTCACCTGTGGGTCATGTTTGAAACACCATCTACACTAAGGTGGACCGGAAAACAAAAATAAATTAATGTTTGGGATATACTACTGCTTCATCAGACCTCCCGGTCCCGGCAGCAGTGCGTAGGTCCTTGGACACATTGCGTACTACGCAAACTAAATGGGGAAGTTCCTCATATCTTGACCTGCCGGGTTCTGATGAAGCAGTAGTATATCCCAATTAGGGTAGAACCAGAACTACCAGCCATTAGACAGAGTAAGTCATGGTGGCTTAAATCCCAAACATTAATTTATTTTTGTTTTCCGGTCCACCTTAGTGTAGATAGTTTTTAAACTTTAGGTCCTGACGAATCGCCTCTAGACTTGTAGAATTGCGAAGAAACATGTTGACCAACCACACGGAAGAGCGCCACACCTAAGACATTAACTTAGCATTGCGCCTTTCTTCTTTATTTTAATCAGGATAGGAGACCCCACAATTAAAGTTATTTTTGCTGGTACTCCCAACCCTGTTTTAACTCACATAAACCTCACACACCACTTATTCATCTACACTCACTAAATCTCTCACACCCACTGCACCAAACGGCTATTTGGAAAAAGATCTCCGCTAAAGTGCCCATCATCGGGAGCCCGTCAGGCATTGCAGCGCCGGCCAGACGAGGAGCAGCCCGATGATGAAGCATGACACCCAACTGGGTGTGTGAGGGCATTACATTCCAAAGAAATGGATTCCCATCTCTTTTGACACTGTAGCCTACTGTCCCTTGTATACTGCTAAATTCTAGATCATTCAGGAACAGCACAACTTTAATTTTCATATTGCATTTGGGCAACAGTGCTGGACCTTATGTATAAAAGCCTGTTGTCCCTTTATTTGTGAATAACAATTTAGTTGAGCACCATTTAACTGGGTGGTGGTACTGCTACCCGAATGTACAGAATTTAGAAACATCAAAACTGTATATGTAGCGCTGTATTTAAAACTAGTTGTTCTTTATATACGTAATTCTGCCACCGCTCGCTTTACTAGTTAGGTTGCCCTTTACAGGGGGACATTGTAGCATGCGCCTGCGCTTGTAGGCGCACTTCCGGTTTCCAGCCCTGGGCACATAAATTGAGCTCTTTGTCTAAAGATGAGCCATACGCTCTTTTTCGACACCTGCTTCTCCTCTCCAATCAGGTGACTCCCTTCCTGGGAGACGAAAGCCTCGGCCTTCCCCAAAAATATCCCCCAGGAGTGTCTAATAACAAAAGCAAACAAGCCCTCACAGCAAGAGACATGGGCGAGCCCCCAGCACGCGGCGTAGCTCGGCCTCCCTCCCCTGTTTATTTGTCTGCCCTGAAATCTGTCTGGCTTCGGCCGCGCAGAGCCTGCTGCACCCGGGCATGAAAGGGCCCTTTGACACTGAAGGCGTGTATGAAGGGAGTCTCTCGAAATAGTTTTACTATTAATATGCACCTAGGTGCAGTTGCTTCGGTTCAGCGGCACAGCTCTCAGCTCCATAAGAATCGGTCACCCTGACTCGTTTGCCAACTCTGTGCAGCAGTTCTCCGAGTTTTATGAAAGAATTGTGGAGATGGGATCTCAAATGGTCCAATGTCAGTCATGAGTTAGGTGTGCAAGCCTTGTGGTTTTTTTTTTTAGGTCAGCCGGTAGCCAGAACCTTTTAATTGCACTAAAATTATATTTACAATCTTACTGGTTTTGGGGTTTTCAGCCTGCCCTCTTCATT
This sequence comes from Calotriton arnoldi, assembly GCA_963921515.1. NCBI lineage: Eukaryota > Metazoa > Chordata > Amphibia > Caudata > Salamandridae > Calotriton > Calotriton arnoldi. The sequence goes on along the minus strand of CAWUFW010004431.1, from coordinate 682,522 downwards.
CAGTGGTCTATGGCTACGTCATTCTGTTTTTTAGGCCTACAGACATTTTAAGGCATGGGCAAAGTGGGCAATTGCCCAGAGTCACCGCTTTCCAAGGAGCCCTCTAGGAAAGTGAACTCTCCCTCTATTTGACCTGTCTCTATTCTATTTGTCTATCTAAACCTCTCTCCCTTTCTACCTTCCTTTACTTTTGACTCTATCTCTCTCTAATATTATATAAACAACAAAAGAGCACGACTAACAATCAAAGAGCCAGCAGTAGAAAGTCACTCTAAAATTCTAAAAAGAACCCTCACTCACCAACTTAGTTGGTGACATGCTTCATCATTGGGTAGGATTCCTACATACTCCCTTCACGAGGACCCTCGAAATCCTACGGGCGCGCTGCTTTGACGAATGTGTGACTACAAGCTACCGCCCCCCTCTTGGACCCATGTTGTGAGGCCAACCTACGCTTCACAAACATCCAGTTTTCAGAAATCCTAAAGACACGTTCAAAAACCGTGAGTTATTGCCGTCCTTTTCACCACCAACGGTTAGGGTGCGCCTTAGTGTGTGCACACCGCCGGGGGGGGTTTGGTCCTGACGAATGTCTCGCTAATATCCCATAGAGGCAGAAACATGTTGATCACTCCTTTATTTTTCACTTTAGGATACATCTGGTATAAGTAACCAGGAGTGTGATATCCTTTACAATTATTTTTATTTATGCCTGGTTTTCCACCAATAAAGTTTTTGGGATAAAACCTAGGCATTTTTAAATCACTTCTTTTTGCACTCACTATTTTGCACATTCCCACCACACACCAAAAAACCTGCTCCGCTGTAAACAGGCGTCGTAGCACACCAGGGAGGCACTCAGTCTCTCTGGTGGGAACCCTATGATGAAGCATGTCACCAACTAGGTTGGTGAGTGAGGGTTCTTTTTAGAATTTTAGAGTGACTTTCTACTTCTGGCTCTTTGTTTGTTAGTCGCTCTCTTTTGTTGTTTATATAATAATGTTCCAGGGGGATTAAGAGTGTCTTGGATTACCCTCTCTCTCCTGTTGTTTAACTCTATCTCTCTCTACCCAGTGTCATTTTAAGGATTGTTTGGGGTCCCGGGAAGACCTATTTCACCCGTGTTTGTGTGACTCTGTAAAGGTTTCATATATAATTTAGTATTGTTTAGCATCATGCAGGCTTTAATTAGCTGGAAATGAGTAATAAAAATTCAAATTTGTTGGGGGGCCCAAAATTATGTCTTGCCCGGGGCCCCCAAAATCCTTAAGATGATGCTGTTTCTGCCGACTGCAACATATAACATGGGCAATGGGTCAGACCACTTCGGCCATTGGCCAACTTCACTGTGAGTGATGTCATTCTGCCCTTTCACAAAGAGCACATCCACACTGAAAATACTGCCAGTGTTTTTTTTATTGAGATGGGCCTGGCAGTATCCCCACCAATAACGTTTTGCCAAAACCTTGAATAAACAACACTAACATTGACAAAGCCAAACGACTGGCAGCCAATGCCAAAGCTTTTGGTTTTGCCAGTACTTGTTTTTCATTGCATTCTTCCACTAGTGCTCAGTGCTCTGTTCATAAAGAGTAGGGGGGCAAAGATTTTCTCTGGTTCCCAATGCAGGTGCTACCACACATCTGTGTAACAGAATACGAAACATTCCTAGTTTGGATTCCAGGTCATGCTCATTTCTTTCACCACCCTACGCTTCCTGTATCTGTATCACACATTTGTAGGTTCTTTTTTAGCTCTGCTTTTTCTGTTTGTTACTGTATTTCCACCTTTCTCTTCCTCCTCTGGGTCAAAGCCAACTGATGAAAAATAAGTCCTGAACCCTGAAAATATGTTCGGCGCAAAAATAAAAATAAAAAAATACCTTGGGCTCCCTTGTCTTAATTAAAAGTTTTGAAGTACATTTTCCCATTATTTCGACATATTTTTCGGCATCTTTTATTTAGGTTCAGATCTCCCTTTCTAAGAATGCAGGACTTTCACCCACAGTATGTTGCATGCTTCATCATTGAGTCCTCTACCAGCTGAGGGCAGTGGTCCAGAGCGAGCTTTTGTCATGCAAGCAGATACTCTATTTTATTTTCTCGGTTAGGGTGTGTTTCTCTCCAAGAGCCTTGATCAAACTAAAATTGTGTATAGAAAGCTGAAAATGTATCCTTACTCTCTTCTTAATACAAGACGAAAAAGCTAATGATGACGCTTACTGGATTCTTATGACCCTAGCTGGCATAAGGAAGCCAACATGTTTCGTCCCTTGGTTAAATGCCAGAAAGGGTCATGGGAATTCACCAGGTAACAAAAAAGGACTGCCACATCATTAACACTGAGTAAAAGGTGTCCACAAATATTTCAAAACAATAAACATTTCACAGCAAATGTCTTAATTAGGACCATAGTGCTCAAGGTACTCTTGCTCTAGGCCTAGGAAGACGCACCCTGGTGGCTTGTTATGAATGTAGAAATGTCTTCTCACTCCCCCTATATGTAAAATAACCCCCACAAAGTGAGTGCCTGTGCTCACCACATACAAACTGTAACATAAGCATTGTAGTGCGTCACGTTCTTAAATAGCCTCATAGGGTACAAGATATATGTAAAAGGGAGTGCTTTTCCGCAGGCATAATGCATGCCTCAACATTTTGCATCTTAGTGTGAGGTAGCTATGGAAAAGCTGCCAGTCAATCAGCCAGTCAAAGTGCAGTCTGGGGTAGCAAGTGTAACCAAAGGTTGTTTGGCTTCAACAGGAGTCTGACCAAACACAGAGAGACCTGTGATTCCAGTGGTGGAAAGAGAGAGCATTGATTCAGATACATGCACTGTGGCTAAATTCACAAACCCACATGCCGAGCCCAGATGTTCTCAGTGGAACATATGCCAAACTGTTTACATATTTCATATAGGGCCATAGTGAAGTTTTTGGCCTCAGTAGGGTGACGAGAAGGATTCATCTCAGTAGCCCAGCACTTTTCCAGACTGGGCTTTACTTTTAACCGTAATTGGTTTTAGGTGTATTAGGCCATATTGTTCACTAGAATCAAACCACTATTTTAACTTCCAAAATGCACTGGATTGATAAATTACTGGAAAACTGGTATTCTGTGACATGGTGTCATCCTAGTCTCGCGCCACTCAGCTCCAATCTGGTTTCCAGAGGGGGCAAAGTAATGGCAGTTCTAGGGACCAAAGCATGGAACTCTCTACCCATAAATCTCCGGCTCTCTCAGACGGAATCTATTTTCAAGAAATTCCTGAAAACTTGGATCTTTGGAGCCCCAGACAACTTAGGGCCCGATTCTGATGCGGGTTGGAAAAGCTTCCCGACCGAGGGCCTGATTCTGATGCGGTTAGGAACAAATGTTCCCATTGAAGTCAATGGGAGTTCAACCAAATCGTATCTGGAAGCATCCGGATGCATCCTACTCCGCCGGTCGGACTTTCCCGATCCGAGTGGGTCGGACACCATTTCCCAACCGATTCGGTCGGGAAGCTTTTCCAACCCGCATCAGAATCGGCCCCTTAGTGTTTTCACTCATCTGATCTGGAAGAACATACCGCTGCTCTCCTCTCTTGTCTCGTTTCTGCTTTAGGGCCATGATGCTCCCTGGAGTGATAGCTGCGCTCTATAAATGCTTTCATTCATTCATAGTCTTTATAACTATTTACACTAGATATTTGGTAAGAAATAAAAAAACAACCAAAGTTCTTTGACCCGTGTTGCGTGCATTAGGGGAAACAGCTCAGTTGGTGAGGAGTTATCCAGTTCTGGTTGTATTCCAGGGGCGGCTCCTCCCCTAAGGCGGAGGAGCATCGCCCCACTGCACTTTGAGCCGGAAAAATAAAATGATAATAACATAGTTATTATCATTTAATTTTTCGCAGGTTCAGGGCTGGGTTAGGGCGGGGCTGGAGGCACAGGGGGAGGAGTGGTTTGCACACTCCAAGTGGGCATGACTGCTTGGCTGGCCGTTCTGGCCCAGCCAAACAGTCATGCACACTTTGCATGTTCCCCACCAGGCTGCATAATACAGCCTAATGGGGAATATGCCCAGTTCCCATCTGAGCGCCGATCCACAGCACTCAGACCAATCACAACACTGCATTGTAGCGTTGTGATTGGCTTAGGGGAGCCAATCATAACGCTGCATTGCAGCGCTGTGATTGGCTATGGGGGAACCTGGGTGCTTCCTGGTTCCGGAGAAGCGGAGCAGAGACGTGGTCGGTGGACGAGGGAAGTGCTATTTTTTTAATTACTATTTTGTCCCGCCCACCCCTTCCACCCCGCCTCTCCACCCTCATTCCCTGCCAGCCGCTGCTGTTTTATTCTTTACACTCTGTAACTAGTAGCTTTGCTTTTCCTATTTTGACTAGAGGACCACAACCTTTCCAATGACAATTAAAAAAAAAAAAGCACTGGAAGAGCTACGCATGCATGACATGGTATGAATTACGATCCAGCTGTGCGAGCGTTTGTGTCTGCCTTGTTTGTAGCTTCTTTACATTGTAGTACTTGTAGGTCTGAGTTTTGTCCCCAAGTTATAGCGACTACAAGCAGTACTTAATTTTTGCTGGTAGTTGCTGGTGCTGAGTACCGGTAGGCAGAGACCTGCCAGTCTAGAAGACTTTTCCACCATGTCAGAGAAGGGCAAGACTTAGGGGTGGGGTTTTCTACTTGTCACTACCTCTGCAGCCCTAGAGAGGTAATGGAATGAGCAGGGCATTGTGGAGGTGGTGGGGCTTAGAGCCTATCATAGTCTAAGAAGCGTCTCTTACAGACCCTCTAACCGTAAGATAATTTGCAACATGTGATCCTACAGGAAAGGGGTGTGGCCTTGGCAAGGGGGTGGGGAAATGGCAAGTTTGGGTTTAGAAGTCGTGCTCAGCCTAAACGGCCCCAGGTGCACTCCCTCCTAAGCCCCTCTCCCTACTGCCACAATTAACTTACCCTGAAGGCACATCCCATGTCCTAGAGTGTTTCTAAATATAGCCCTGCTGTGCAAAGCAATCAACCCTGAGCTGGAAATCTATTCAATGAAAAGGTTTCCAGATCATCGTGTTATAGGGCCACTTGACCCGGTCGCCATGTAATGAGATGTGAAAACATGTGTCGCACAGGTGGCCCATGTGAATTTGCAGGTGTGCTCTTACCCACTTCAGAACACAAAAATGAAGACTTGTGAATCTACCTCCTGCGTCCTAATGTACTTTAAGGGAGCAGAATCTCCAACACAGAGCTTGAAACCCACTCTAAGTAGGGGTTTCCAGCTCTCCCTGTCCCCGCTGTGTGATATTCACCCTTCACCTGGTCACCTTGTGAAGTGTGCCGATATTGGGTGGCATACGGTGGCACTGTGGGAGTTGGCAGGTTTGCATTCATATTTGAGGCCATATATAAAAAATGCCAATAGTCTGGCACGTTTTCTGCTCAGAACATCTGGGCTCGGTATGTGGTTTTGTGAATTTACCGACGACATGTGTATCTGAATCAATGCAAGTCTTTTTCGTTCCACAACTGGAATCAAGTCTCTCTGTGTTTTGTCAGAACCTTGTTAAAGTTAAACAACCTTATATTCCACTGGCTACCCCAGATGCACCTCAACTGACAGCATTTCCATCGCGTCTCAGACCAAGATGCTGAACTTTGATGCTAGCGTAGTAACTGCTGAAAACAGCCCCTCATACTTGTATCTTGTACCCTTCAAGGCTATTCAAGGGACTAACACCAGTACTCTGCTTGTGGGAGCCCCGGACTTCGTTTTTGGGGTTCAGAAGTAATTTTTAGACCTAGTGTTAGCCAAGACCTTTTGATTTTTAGTAAAATTATACATAAAATATACTTACTTATAGGGTCTTTACGCCACACCTCTTCATCCATTGGTCTGCTGTTGTATCATTCACATTTTTTTCCACCCACTACAGCACCAAGCATGGGGCAATGGATCAGCCATCTTGACCATTGACTAAATTCACTGTCAGTGATGGCATTCCGCCTTTCTCACAAGGAGCGCATTTACACAATAAGTAATTCCTTTCAGTGCCAGGGACTACTGTTTTGGCGTCTTGAAACCAAAATTTATTTTTTCTTTTAGCCAGATTGTTTTATTTTAGAGAATGCCCAACAGCTTCACCAACAAAGTTTTTTAAAAACCGTGGCAAAACGAAACAAGCCAAAAAGCTGGCAGCCAAGCCAGAACTGTTGGATTTGTCAATGCCTGTTCATGCTTGGACTCAGAGCGAAAAGAGAGAAACTAACATCGGCGGGATTCTAAGAAAATTGTTTGACTTCTACTTTTATTTTTCTCAAATTTAACTCTGCAAAACTTGTTAATATGAGTGCTGTTAAAATAATTTATTGCACGCCTTCCTATCTTCGTGCAAGTTGCTGCTCTCAACGCATGTGAACTGCTTGCTGATGTTTGAAAACTAAGAAAGCTTGTAGGCTTAGGTTTTATAACATTTAGTAGCTCGGTGGTTGCGCTTTTGTCAGTCCCTATTGAGTAACAGCCTCATGCTTCCAGTTTACTACAAAGATTGTTTAAAGAAAATTGTGCAGTGGTACATAATCTGAAAAAAAACAGGTTGTGTGATGTCAGTTGCTGTTCTGAAGTGTTTGCTCATAGTGTGATGTCACTTGTGCTCACCTTCTGATTTTGTGGAATGGTGCCATCCTGTTTGTTAGGCCAAAGGCTGGAATATCAAGTGCTCACTTTACGAGGGTATCCAGATAGCTTCAGGCTAGCATCTTGGTGCGTTTGCAAAGTTGTGCCTTATGGGACGAGTATATTTAGTTGCGTTTGTGTATCATTGAGTGACGGGTTTTGCAATCAAAGTGTATAAGGATTAGCTATCAGTTTCAAGTGTGGCATGTGCAGTAAATTGATCAAAGGCTCAGTAAACATTCATGACAGTGGATAAAACTAGGGGCGTGCAAAATGTGCATAATTTGCTTTTGAATAATTATGTGAATTTTTTGCAAAATTACAGGAAATACAAAACAGGAATTTGGTGCTATAGTTTAATACCAAATGTGTCTATCTGTCCACTTTGTATTGCAGGATGCATTTTGTGCCAAATAAAAATTGTGCAAAAAAAATAACAAACACGGTGAACAACAGCCGCTCTGATTCTGTAGTTCGTATTTGTTCCAGTACGTTTGGAGTAAAGTTTTACTGTGAACTGTGCATTTGCGGTAACTTTTTATTGAGAACAATAATACTTTAATGACATGAGTAAAAGCATAAATTGGGAAATTTTGCGTTACAAGAGTAACACGAAATTACTGGTGCATGGTAGAAGAGAGTGCTGACAAGAAATGGTTTTGCTTGAACATTGCTCAGCTCCCATTCTGTTGGTAGCTCATTTTCTATTTAATAGAACCCCCCATCCATTTGAGGCACCAGCCAGTCCATCTCCTGCAAATCACCCACAATACCCTCTTTGTCAAGTGGTTTTAGCGAATGGAGCATCTGCCTCTGAGAAATTGCGGACAGTCATTTGAAAAAAGGCAACTGAACAAGTTGTCTGATGGTGAATATATTTTTCTTACAAGGCATTTGCTTTGGTAACAAGCACCTCTAAGCACTTGGTTGAAATCAGGGTGCTGGGTTAACACTTGGTAAAGGAGCCAGAGTCAGAGTTCTGCAGGTTTGAAGATGTCTACAACAGTGCAAGGTTGTCACTTGAGTGGTTTACGTGGTTAGAGGTTTTTTTGACATAATTTCTTCTCAGTCCTAGGCCTGTTTGTATTCACTCCGAATAGGGTTACACCATTTGGACTGACTATAATGATATTTTTGCCAGACATGGAATTAAAGATATACTTAACAATTGGAGGAAAACATACTGTGCGACAGGGGAGTGAGGCTTCAGGGCAGTGGGGATTGAGATCCAGCTGCCTCACATGTTTGATGCATCTGAGTGGAAGGCTGGGTCACTATGACATGTTAAATTAGAATTTGAACCCAACTTTTCAAAAGCTCTTTTAGGAATATAATTTGGGCAAGTGAGTCAACCTACTGCATGGGCTAAAATGATATGGTGACTTTTAGTCACTGCAGCTCAATTATAACACTAAAGAAAGAGAAGAAAGACTCTTCGCCTCTGTGTAGGGTCAATGAGCCTTCCGGTCTCCTTACAGCTGTCTGTGAGGGTACAAGATGGCCCATGTCTGCCGACAACAGCATTCTGAAGTGTACAAAACTCCAGATTATGACCTTAGTAGAGATCATCGCTCACCCTTTGCTTCAGTTAACTACAAGTTAGGCCTTGGTAAAAGCCTGGCCTTCTCTATGTCACTTGAATGAGTCATGACTGTAAGGCTTCCCACAATATCTCAATAACTAGACCAGTTCTGGTCTATACCACCTCTTCCAACAAAGCCGGACTCACCAACGCATACATCCAGGTTGTTTAAGACTACAAGTAAGTGTGCCCAGACTAGACCACCTTCTAAGGAAGAACTAGAGACTCAAAATTGGTCTCACTTCCCCAGAGGCTGTGCTTGGGTCGCATGCATTTCTTTTCAATTAAATGCAGGTGGACTTGCATAATTTTTTTCCTGTGAAATTTCATGAAATTCCCTAAGAATTTCACAAAATCACACTTTAAGAGTGACCGGTATCTCGCATGAGTTTTTTTTAACCCTGGGCAAAGCACTACGCTACGCTCGCGCTACTTCGCACAACGTGAATTGCACGTAGCACAGTGCAAACACGCGTAGCATAGTGTAGCGTAGTGCAGCGGTCATTTTTTGCTTGCTCGCGGTCCTCAACGTCAAGTTGGCGACCGCGAGCAAGCAAAATGACATCCCGGCGAGACTTTTTCCTCGTTCGCGATCAGCAACATCAAGTTGCCGATCGCGAGCGTGGAAAATAAACCTCCGGCGAGATTCTCAACGCGGGAGGTCAGGTTTCTCATTGCGAGTGGACGCGTATGCTCGCGACCGCTCGCGATGAGAAACTACCAGTCCGCGTTGAGAAAGCTGCCGCTCGAGTAAAAATCTACTCGAGCGGCAGTAAAAGACAGCTCGCACTGTGCAAGATGCCGTTTTCAATGATTGCACAGTGCGGTCAAGCATCCGGCACTGTGCAATCATTGCGAACAGCGCACTACGCAGTTCGCGTAGTGCTACGCGTAGCTCGCGTAGTGCGAACTGCACTTTGCGTAGCTTCGCGTAGCGCTACTTCGCGAACTACGCCCAGGCTTAGTTTTTTTCAGATTCACACTACCTTTAGGTAAAAAATTCTTGAAGGATACTGGCAGGAGTCTGGTTCTAGTAAAAAACAAAGTCTCTTTGCAAGTTATTTCCTTTGCTAGCAAGTCACATGCAAAAATTACATGAACTTGCTTGATGTCAAATTTCATGTAATTTAATGGATTTCGCATGTCACAGAGTTCAGGAATGGCTTGAATTTCGATGGTAAATATACCATTTCTTCCAGGCCTTCTAACAACGCTGAGGTGCCCGCACAGCTGACGCCAGCTATCCAGGTGTCAAGGTTGCTAACTGCAGGCTCTGTTTGGCCTTGGCCCAGCGTGCCGTCTGTCTCCTTCCTCCACCTCTCTTGGCGCGTGCATTCCTGAAGACGCGGGAAACAAGGGAGCTCCTTCAGCGCCGCGCGCCGCAGGTTGCAACCTGTTGCAGCACCTCAGGCAACGAGGACTCAGTTGGCATTCGATGCAAAATATGGCTTTGTGCGTTTGAGTGGTCACATGTGATTCCATCTGTTTGTGCATAACTTCTCCGCACACCTACCCCTTCCCGCCAGAAACGGACACGAGGTTATTGGGGTTGCAGAACCACACTGCGTACGTATCTTCATTAATCTATTCATGATGATGACGCCTCTGTTAATTTGTGTATGTGTGTATCTTTGATTGCCTCTGCATGTGATTAATTGTGTCCGCTTGTTTTTGACTAATGAGTTTGTGTTAGTCATTGTGTGTGTGTATGAGCCTGTGTCTGTATGCATGATTGTGTCTGATTTTTTTGTCTATGCGCACGTAAATGTTTGTATCTGCTTGTAGTCACCTTTATGTGTGGATGCACGTGATTTTGCATGCCTTCATGTGATCTTGTATGCGCCTTCTCACAGAATTGTGCGTCAGTATATACTTGTGTATATATTTTGCTCACATGTAATCATATTGAGTGTGTGTGCTTCTATGTGCTTGTGAGCACATCCTATTATGTTTCTGCGCTTTCGTTTCCATTTATATGTTCATATGTGGCAGCAGGTCGTGGATCACATGCGTGTGTTTAGATGCTTGGGGGCATATTTACAAGCCTGTATCGCCACTGGAGAGTCAATGTTTTTGACGCTCAAGTGGCATAGCCACATTTTCAATATCTACAAGGTGGCACTCAGCCACTTAGCATGGCTTAACGCCACCTTGTAAATATGTCCTTTATCGCCGTAGTCCTCTGCGGCAAAGGGGCATGCAATGGGTGTTGCTGTGGGCGTTCCACTGCAACACCCATTGCTTTTTGATGCTGCCCCAGATTTACAAGGAGGTGTAAATCTGTGGCAGTGCCAAAAGCTAACGCCATGCAATAGCTGGCGTTAGAATGTCGCATGAGTAGAAATGCTTTTGTTTCTCCTAGTTTTTGCTTTTTCTATGTGTGCTGCTTTCTGAAGCACACATAAAAAGAGCAAAAAGCCATTATGGATTGATGGATTGTTTACGTGCAGGTAAGGACACCTTCCTGAACGTGAACAATAATTTGGCGCACATCCGCGCTCCGAAATTTTCTAGCATTGGTGTCTTCGTTTTTAAATGTATGATAGAGTTTCTGTCTATGTGAGTGAATGCACACTCAATAATATGCTTTTGTCCGCATAGATACATGTGCATGTGTCTATAGTTAGATGACGATCGAGATTATTTTCTTTGTACATGCTCTGGTATGTCTTCATTTTTATGTGTATGTCTTCTTTAATGTTTTTGTCTGAGGCTGCAAATATATCTTTTTTATTCCGTGTGCACATAAACCTATACGTCTGGGCATCTGCTGGGAACTTTTGTGCATCTGTCTTGTGACTGAATGTATTTAGTTTATCTGAATGTGTTTGTGTGTGTTGCACTGTAACTTTGGAAACACTTGCAATTTTCTCTTTTACTTCTGTGTAACTGCCGCTTTCTGCGAATGCTTTTGTGCACGTGACTGTGTCCAAACGGGCATGTGCCCATGAAACTGTATCAGAGACATATGTGTATGCAAAGTATCTATTTGCACACTTGCAGAAACGTGTCTCATGTTACATTTGTGGCGTATGTGCGCTTGCATCTGTCTCTCTGTGTGCTCATATGATTGTATCTCTATGTGCACATCACTATCGCGTTCACTCCCATTTTCACAACATTTACCTACAATATTTCAATGTGCTAGACAGCTGCGCCCTATTTCTGTCCACACCTTTCTACAACCCTCCATCTGCATATCTCTCACGTCATCAGTTCCTCTTCATCACTTTCTTTTTACTCTTTCATTTTGCACCGACTTCTTTGTGTCTCCCCCCTTCTCCGTGTCCTTTCTTCCTCTCTCACACACACTGGTCCTTACCATATCCCTTTGAAGCAGCAGGAGACTCCGGGGCATATTCTCCAGGACTCAACGCCGAGTTAGGGCACTTTATCGCAGCCAAAGTGGCGATAGATTCACCGCACCATTCACAAGCTGGTGCTAACAGCCGACATCGCCAGTTTTCCTGCGATAGCAGCCGCAAAAAACATCGCCACGGATGACACCGGCAACTAACGCTAATGAGATGCAGAGTAGGCGTTCCTGTGCAAAAAGCCGCAACAACACCACTCCGCAATATTCTCTACGAGCAGCCAGATCGGCGATAAGATCCCAAAACAGGCGATAAGGCGCGTTAGCAGCAGGGATTTAACACCTGCTCTTACCTGGTGTAAAGTCGGACGACAACCTGCACCACAAAAGGGAGCCCAGACCAGAGCCACACCTGAAGAACAACAGATGCCATGGAGCCACTGATCATGCAGCTCGGAGCCCCAAGAGGGCCACAACACCCACCGCCACCACACCCAGGACGGTGTTTGCACGCCCCTGCGCACCCAGGCCTCACTGCTCACCTGCTGCCACCAGCGTGTCTCCAAGAGGGCCCACCACGTGCCGGTGCAAGCTCAAAGCCCGGGGCCCGCGACCTTGGCAGCCTCCATATCATGCAGCCCCGCGGGCCACCAGGTCACACAGTTGATTCTGGGTCTTGATTTCGCAATGGCAGAGATCATATCAGTGCACACGGCATCATCGCAGGCTGCACACCCGCTCAGCTCTATAGGTGCCACTAACTCTGTGAACCGCGAGGCAACGCGACGTGGCGGAAGGCCCGTGCTGCCCGCTGGCTCAGGCCTACACTGCGGTCCAGCAGGGCTCACACAAACCATTACCAGTCCGGACCGCCAGGACGGCGCATCATCGCAGGCTGCACACCCGCTCAGCGCCTAAGGTGCCCCTACCCCAGTGCACCGAAAGTCACCGTCCCGTGGCGGTAGGCCCGTGCCGGCCGCAGTGTTTCCGGTGCCACCAACTCTGTGCAACGCAAGTCATGGACCCTTTCTGATTGAGTCCCGTGATATGCCAGGCGGACGCAGCCATGTCACCTCCGGCAGTGGGGAAGAACTGGGACACGTAGCGTCCCCCCCCCTTTATACGTACGCCGAGTGGGCTTGGTCGGCATACGCCAGGCCAGCGTAGGGGTGTGAATAATTATCCCTGGGCTCTGGGCGTGGTTCATTTCTGGGCTGGACAGGAAACCAACTGATGCGTGTGTCTCTGTTGCAGTGTCTACGCCACACGGCCCGCAATCGACAATGTTGCATGCACCCGGAGGGCGGCCGCGCTCGAAGGTATTGTACAAGGAGCGCAAGGCCGCTCGGGCTCTTGGCTCATGCATGCCAACTGTTGTGTGTGTATCGCTATTGGTGCACCATAAACCTAAGGCCTAGCCTCAATTGCAGCGCGAAAGCCACATCACATTTCCAGAATGCAAGCAGTAGTCAGACCAACATCAGGGATGAAGGCTCCTTTGTCTCAATACATAAGGCGGAAGGACATCTGCACTGTGAGAAGTTGGCCTGGCATATGCTGTCCACTAATTATAGTGGGCACCTTGCACCAGTCCAAACAACCCCTTATTGGAGATAGGTTAAAGACAACCTTATTGAAAGCTATCCTAGTGGTAGCTATGGAGAGCAGCCTTCAGGCTAAGTCTTGAAGGAATGTAAAGCAGCTTGTTTTACCAGTCTATAATCTCTTGAGTGATCAAATGAAAGAGCACCACACCAGGTATATATTCAAAATATATGTATTTATTGCTAAACACACCCCTCTAGTCTCTTTATGAGGCTAGAGTTCGAAGTACACAAGTTATAAGTTATTTAAACACAGTAATAGCACAAATACACGTTTGGGCCCTAGGGGCGTACCAAACCATATACCAATAAAGTGGTATAAGAACCACGACTGAGCTAGACACTAGGCCTAGAGCCTCTAGAAGTGCTTGGACCACAAGGAACCACCCAAGGTAGTGACACAGGGGACCCACGGGGGACGCGTGCAGTGTAAATACACAACCGCGAGACGCCGTTAACTTCTATGGAGAAAGTCGCGATCAGGAAATTAAAGAAAAGGGACACTTGAAGGAGGACTTGGAGCAAACCCTTTGAGAACTAGGTTGTTCTAGAGTCTCTACCCACAGGAGCACCGGAGTACTCTTGTTACCTCACCCAGGGAAGCCGGGTGCATAGGTGCCTTTCGGGGTCGGGTTTCGTCGTCGATTTGAATGGCGATCTGCTGCAAAGTGCTGCTGGCGACCAAGTGGAAAGTGTCCGGGTGGATCCAAGAGTGGATCGGAGATCTGAAGAACCTGAAAGCAGAGGGGACAGAGTCTGGGTCACTAGCCAGTGACCAGGAAGGCGATGAGCGGATGCCCACCGATGTCGAGTGCTTCAGGTAGGTTGACGGTCGTCTTGACTCTTCAGCCACGAGGTCCAGGAGGCGTTGTCGGCGACCAGGAGCAGGATTCGGGCTGGTACACGATGTCTGTCGAGTGCTGAGGTGTCGGCGACCGGATTGGACCCAACAAGCCTTGGCAACGGCAAGTCTCGATGTAGATGAAGAATGACGAAGATGCAGACCAGCAAGGTCTGAGGAACTCACTCAGCGAGGGTAAGTGAGGGCAAGCCTGGAGCAACCAGGGAGCCCAAGAAGAAAAGGATTGGCCTTCGTGAAGGGCTACTAGCCAACGGGCTAGCGACCGCGAAGGAGCCTCGAGACGTTGCACGTGGAGCTGGCTCACAGGACACTCGTGGAATGGAGGCCAGTGATCTTCGGTGCAGTTGGTGCTGGAGGCTAGGGCTACTCGGAGCCCAAAGCACGACTTCGTGGGAGACCCAGAAGAGGATGCACTAGCAAATGCGTGCGGTGTCCAGGGGTCACGGTTCCACGTTACCCACGACAGCTACGGGCCTCAGCTTTGCTGGGGACTCAGGGCAGCCTCAGGGAAGTCTGGAAATCCACCTCTGGTGATGCAAAGACTTCGGCGTCCGACGGGAGCTTAGGCGATGCAGACCGGACAATTGCTTCTTTGGTGCCTGCCAAGCAGGGGAGTCACTCCTTGACCCCAAGGGAGATTCTTCTGTCCTCTAGTCTTGAGTAGAGCGTCGAAGGTCCAGGATTCTGTTTCAGAGTTTCGTCCAGGGATAATCTAAAGTCCTAAGGACTGGGTTCCTATACTTATACCAAGTTTTAGGGGTTGGACTACTCTGTGGCCCCACCTATGGGTGGGTCAGGGCAGAGGGGTGGCTACACCCCTTTCCCTTTGTCCAGTTCGCGCCAAAGCAGGGGCTGCAAGCCCCTGATCCGGTTTGAACTGGGGTATGCACAGGGACACCAAGTGTGCCCCCAGTGCAGGACTTCAAAGCACCTGAAAGTGCTCCCGCCCAGCCCCAATACACATTATCCTGTCTGGGGAGGTGGTCACACCTCCCTGGGACAGGAAACCTATTGTCCAGGCCTCCCTGCCTGAGTTTCGTCCAGCAGCAGGAGGCCAGACTCGTGTCTGTGGCAGCAGCATCCATTTTGTGATGCCAGGGCTTTAGAAAGAAGTTACCGGCCAGGCCAGGGTTAACATGTCTCTCCCTCTAGAAGGGTGGAATGCTACCCCCGCTGCCAGAATTGGCGGGGGGTAGTATTCCAAGATGTTTGACACCAAACACGACATGTTTAGGTGCAGCCATTCCAAAGTTAGCATTTAACGCGAGGTTATAATGCGCTTAAGAGTATATGGTCAGGCTGCACTACAAACAGCATCAGAGAAGGGTCTCCGAACGCTGCAGAGGGGCCCTGCTCATGCAGGGGCACCCTCTCACATAGGAACCACGCACTCTGCCTTCAGGATTGATAAGGCCTGCCATAGGAGTGACTTATAGGTTTATATGTGTGTATGTATTTAGTGATATAGGTAACCTATATCACAGTAAGGAGTGCATGCACCACCTTACCCAGGCTGCAGTAGCAGACCTGTGGTGTCAGTTTGGATGGCCTTCCAGGGGTGGCATAATACATGCTGCAGCCCCTGGTAGGCCTCTGAGGTACCTATGCCCTTGGTACATAGTATACCATATACTAGGGACTTATAAGGGCACTCCAGATTCCAATCAGAGATGTGCCTAAGGCACATGGAAACCTTTTACAGAGAAAGCAGATAGACAGGGGCCCTGAATAGCAGGATCCCAGTCCAACTAAGTCATAAACCAGCAAAACACCATAAAAAAGTGGGGGCAACCATATAGTCAGATTCCACCTTCCTACATAACCCCCCCCCCCCAAACGAAAGGAGATAGGGCTAACCTTGGCCAGTTGAGCCTTCATTGACTAAGTGGCCCTATAAGGAAGCACCTGCACTAGCATGGTTGCCCCCTATCTTATGGTCCACTAAGCAATCCCTCACCCTAAGGGTATGAGAGGGTCTCCACCATGGGGAATCACTACCTGTGGTGTGCTTAGGTAAAGTACAAGGCTGGTGAAGTGTCTGAGTAGGGAAGTGAGGCCCTAGGAATGTTGGTCTCAGCTTCCTCAGATCACTGGTCACCATGTATGCCTGTCTTTCCATGACTGAGTTGCACTTTGCTCTAAGGGTCAACCTTTGGCTGCCTACAGCTGGGGGTTGGGTCCCTTTGGATGGACTACTGGAGGGACATGGCAGGTTTGGAACCTTCTGGTCCCAGGTTTGCCCTTGCCTACCAGAGTCCTTCTGGGGAGGTCCCTACATAAAGGTATGGGGGATCCCTCAGTGTGTAGAGGAATTTTCACCTGGCTAGGGCTACTAGACTGGGTGCCCCTAATCTGCTGATGGGGGTTCCTCTGGACAGGGGGCCCTGGGGGTCCACTGACCTCCCTGACCTCTGCAGCCCTGGGCTGGCTGAGGCAGGGTAGAGAGGGGCAGGTTACCTGCTCCAGACTGGGTACCACCTTGGAAGGGTCCTCTGCCATCAGGGGTGTGGCCAGGCCCTGACTACCTCTGGGGCAGTACTTTCACTAGGGGTAGGGTCAGTTCCCTGAGGAGGCTGACCCTTACCTACTGTCTGGAGGGAAGAAGACTTTTCTTCAACCCTTGTGCTCTCTTTTGGGGGAGAGTGGGCCATTCTTCCAGGCTCCATCTCTCCAAAATCTTGGGCTGGGGCTGTGGCCATCACAGCCCCACTAACCTCTACAGGGACGCCCAGCATCCTGAGATGGGTTTGGTGTTCAACTTCAGCCCAGGCTGAAATTTCCAGATCATTGCCCATCAGGCAATCTACAGGTAGGGTTGGGGACACTGCCACTCTTTTGGGCCTGTGACCCCCTCCCAGCTGAGATTGACTATGGCCATGGGGTGATCTGTTCTGACACCATCAATGTTGGTCACCTGGTATTTAAACTCAGGTAAAAGCTGGTGAGGGGGACTAGTTTCCCTGCCACCATGGTGACACTAGCCCCGTGTCCCTAAATGCCACAGCTTTCTGACCATTAATTATTGGCTCCAATCTGTACCTGCCCAATGCTGTGGGACCCATGGTAAAGGTGGCAAATCCTATACCACCATCAGAGTCAGAGGAGTCTGTTGAGGGGTCCCTGTCTAAACTAGGGCCCACCTCTGTTCCTCTTGCAAAAGCACCTAACTTTTTGGGTGCACTACTCCCAACTGGAGGATTACTACTGGTAGTACCAGGAGGGGTGGTAGTAGTTGTGGGAGGAACATTTTCTTTATTGCCAATCCTGGGGCAACTGGGATCAGTTTTCCAGTGCCCAGGCTTTTTACAGACATGGCAATATGGTTTCTTTTCAGGAGAAGAAGGAGTTTGGGACCCACCCCCAGAAGAGGAATTTTTGGGCCCTGTAGGGGACTTATCTTTAGATTTATCCCCACCTTTCTCTTGGGACTTAGTAGAATCTTTCTTCTGGTCACCACCATGATTTTTAGTTTTTACTCTGGTTCTGACCCATTTGTCTGCCTTCTTTCCCAATTCTTGGGGAGAGGTCAGATCAGAGTCCACCAGATACTGGTGCAAAAGCTGGTTTTGACAATTATTAAGGATCTGCTCCCTCATAATCAAATTGTACAATCCTAAAAAGTCCTGCACTTTGTTGCCATGTATCCAACCTTCCAGAGCCTTAGTAGCACAATCTACAAAATCAACCCAGTCTTGAGTCTGAGCTTTTGGGTGTCTCTGAACTTCAACCTATACTGTTCAGTGGTTAGGCCAAACCCATCTATCAGAGCACTCTTCAAGACTGTGTAATTGTCAGCATCCTCTTCTCTTACAGTGAGGAGCTTGTCTCTACCTTTGTCTGCAAAGGAGAGCCACAAGATTGCTGCCCACTGCTTCTGGGGGACCCTCTGAACTTTACAGGCCCTCTCCAGTGCAGTTATCCATTTGTGGATGTCATTCCCACTCTGGTAGGGAGGGACAATCTTGTTTAGGTTTCTATGGTCATAAGACCTTTCCCTATCTTTAGGGATATTGCTGCCACCATGGGACTCTAGTCCCAACTTTTTTCTCTCTTTGTAGAGATCTAGGGACTCCCTGTCTATAGCCAGTTGCTGTTTTCTGAGTTCAAGCTGAGCTTCCTCATATTGAATCAGCCTCTTTCTCCTCTCGTGAGAGGATTCCCTCCTATGAGAGGAGACAGAGGTCCCTATTGAGGTGCCAGAGTGGTTAGACTCCTGAGAAGGAGACCTAGACCTTCTGGGCACACTCACAATCCTTCCTGGGGGGACAAAGTGGAGGTCATTCTGAGCCTCCTCCTCATCCACAGGAGGAATTGGGTTATCCAGGTCAGGGTCATTGTCACCCTCCTGGTCAGTTCCAGAGGGTGTCTGGGGGTGTTGCTACCCCTGGCCCCATCCTCATCTTCTGCCCCACCCTCTGCTCCTACCCCTTCAGTCCCTAAGGGCCTGCTGAGATCATAAGCCTCCAACATCTCCCTCAGATGTTGGGTGGTGGGACTTTGGCCTGTCTTCAGTTTCCTCAAGTTACATAATGCTCTCAATTCCAAGAATGGGAGTGTATCATACTTGGAGGGAAGAAGCCCAGTGGCTTCTGGCAAGGACTCTCTAGGTCCTGGCTTTGAAGACATTACTAGTGTGGTGTGGTGTATGCACTACCTACTCTAGTGTGGCCTACTAAACTCTCTTGAGTTGTAGAAAGGGTGTGCTATCCCTTAACACACAACTCTAAGTTCAGTAGAACTTACTGTATTCTAAGCTTAATTTATATGTACCTTAGGTACCTTTAGTGGTTTTCAGTTGATCAATTCAATTGAGTTATCTGGTAAAACAATAGCAAGCTGGAATCCCACACGCTGCACACCAATGTGAGAAGTTGGCCTGGCATATGCTGTCCACTAATTATAGTGGGCACCTTGCACCAGTCCAAACAACCCCTTATTGGAGATAGGTTAAAGACAACCTTATTGAAAGCTATCCTAGTGGTAGCTATGGAGAGCAGCCTTCAGGCTAAGTCTTGAAGGAATGTAAAGCAGCTTGTTTTACCAGTCTATAATCTCTTTAGTGATCAAATGAAAGAGCACCACACCAGGTATATATTCAAAATATATGTATTTATTGCTAAACACACTCCTCTAGTCTCTTTATGAGGCTAGAGTTCGAAGTACACAAGTTATAAGTTATTTAAACACAGTAATAGCACAAATACACGTTTGGGCCCTAGGGGCGTACCAAACCATATACCAATAAAGTGATATAAGAACCACGACTGAGCTAGACACTAGGCCTAGAGCCTCTAGAAGTGCTTGGACCACAAGGAACCACCCAAGGTAGTGACACAGGGGACCCACGGGGGACGCGTGCAGTGTAAATACACAACCGCGAGACGCCGTTAACTTCTATGGAGAAAGTCGCGATCAGGAAATTAAAGAAAAGGGACACTTAAAGGAGGACTTGGAGCAAACCCTTTGAGAACTAGGTTGTTCTAGAGTCTCTACCCATGGGAGCACCGGAGTACTCTTGTTACCTCACCCAGGGAAGCCGGGTGCATAGGTGCCTTTCGGGGTCGGGTTTCGTCGTCGATTTGAATGGCGATCTGCTGCAAAGTGCTGCTGGCGACCAAGTGGAAAGTGTCCGGGTGGATCCAAGAGTGGATCGGAGATCTGAAGAACCTGAAAGCAGAGGGGACAGAGTCTGGGTCACTAGCCAGTGACCAGGAAGGCGATGAGCGGATGCCCACCGATGTCGAGTGCTTCAGGTAGGTTGACGGTCATCTTGACTCTTCAGCCACGAGGTCCAGGAGGCGTTGTCGGCGACCAGGAGCAGGATTCGGGCTGGTACACGATGTCTGTCGAGTGCTGAGGTGTCAGCGACCGGATTGGACCCAACAAGCCTTGGCAACGGCAAGTCTCGATGTAGATGAAGAATGACGAAGATGCAGACCAGCAAGGTCTGAGGAACTCACCCAGCGAGGGTAAGTGAGGGCAAGCCTGGAGCAACCAGGGAGCCCAAGAAGAAAAGGATTGGCCTTCGTGAAGGGCTACTAGCCAACGGGCTAGCGACCGCGAAGGAGCCTTGAGACGTTGCACGTGGAGCTGGCTCACAGGACACTCGTGGAGTGGAGGCCAGTGATCTTCGGTGCAGTTGGTGCTGGAGGCTAGGGCTACTCGGAGCCCAAAGCACGACTTCGTGGGAGACCCAGAAGAGGATGCACTAGCAAATGCGTGCGGTGTCCAGGGGTCACGGTTCCACGTTACCCACGACAGCTACGGGCCTCAGCTTTGCTGGGGACTCAGGGCAGCCTCGGGGAAGTCTGGAAATCCACCTCTGGTGATGCAAAGACTTCGGCGTCCGACGGGAGCTTAGGCGATGCAGACCGGACAATTGCTTCTTTGGTGCCTGCCAAGCAGGGGAGTCACTCCTTGACCCCAAGGGAGATTCTTCTGTCCTCTAGTCTTGAGTAGAGCGTCGAAGGTCCAGGATTCTGTTTCAGAGTTTCGTCCAGGGATAATCTAAAGTCCTAAGGACTGGGTTCCTATACTTATACCAAGTTTTAGGGGTTGGACTACTCTGTGGCCCCACCTATGGGTGGGTCAGGGTAGAGGGGTGGCTACACCCCTTTCCCTTTGTCCAGTTCGCGCCAAAGCAGGGGCTGCAAGCCCCAGATCCGGTTTGAACTGGGGTATGCACAGGGACACCAAGTGTGCCCCCAGTGCAGGACTTCAAAGCACCCGAAAGTGCTCCCGCCCAGCCCCAATACACATTATCCTGTCTGGGGAGATGGTCACACCTCCCTGGGACAGGAAACCTATTGTCCAGGCCTCCCCTGCCGGAGTTTCGTCCAGCAGCAGGAGGCCAGACTCGTGTCTGTGGCAGCAGCATCCATTTTGTGATGCCAGGGCTTTAGAAAGAAGTTACCGGCCAGGCCAGGGTTAACATGTCTCTCCTCTAGAAGGGTGGAATGCTACCCCCGCCGCCAGAATTGGCGGGGGGTAGTATTCCAAGATGTTTGACACCAAACACGACATGTTTAGGTGCAGCCATTCCAAAGTTAGCATTTAACGCGAGGTTATAATGCGCTTAAGAGTTTATGGTCAGGCTGCACTACAAACAGCATCAGAGAAGGGTCTCCGAACGCTGCAGAGGGGCCCTGCTCATGCAGGGGCACCCTCTCACATAGGAACCACGCACTCTGCCTTCAGGATTGATAAGGCCTGCCATAGGAGTGACTTATAGGTTTATATGTGTGTATGTATTTAGTGATATAGGTAACCTATATCACAGTAAGGAGTGCATGCACCACCTTACCCAGGCTGCAGTAGCAGACCTGTGGTGTCAGTTTGGATGGCCTTCCAGGGGTGGCATAATACATGCTGCAGCCCCTGGTAGGCCTCTCTGAGGTACCTATGCCCTTGGTACATAGTATACCATATACTAGGGACTTATAAGGGCACTCCAGATTCCAATCAGAGATGTGCCTAAGGCACATGGAAACCTTTTACAGAGAAAGCAGATAGACTGGGGCCCTGAATAGCAGGATCCCAGACCAACAAAGTCATAAACCAGCAAAACACCATAAAAAAAGTGGGGGCAACCATATAGTCAGATTCCACCTTCCTACATGCACCTCCGACCTTGGTCTTGCATGCGGCAGGCACCCCCTGAGAGAGATACCACAGCAGATGATGACGACTCCCACACCACGCACAGCCCGACGGAAGCCCAACGTATACACACCCCACACACAGAAGTCCTTGCCCGAAGTTATCATGCATGGAATGGCCTTCACACTTACTCCCACATCAACCCAGGCGTACAACTGTTGCACACTAAAACAACTCATTGCTCCGAGCTGTGGCATTTCATCCACAGAACCGGCGCAGGTCAGAACAGTGCCGCTTTAACCAGAGCGACCAACGCAATGGCAGAACATCCCGGGCACATGCACAACCCCTGTCACGTGGAACTGTACCGTGCACGTATGCTGCATTTGTTGGGGGCACTGCCACTGGCAGTGTTGCGCATCAGTTACTGTCTGAGCTTCCGTCTTGCGTACGTCACCTGCGTCCAGCCCTGGTTCCACTGTCGATCATGCATATTCTAGTGGCCCATGGATGTCTGCCTATCCAACACAACGGTAGCTGAACTGGATTATGACTTGTGTGTGCACCCCCTGTTGGTCCGCGACCAGGAGTGTAACCGTGATACCCGTTCATGGGATGCCCTGATATTTGGCGTATGTGCTGGCAGTTGTGCATGGGAGATTGCACAAGTCCTCGTGTGCAGTGACCATATCGAAGCGCTCCCCTATTGGGCTGGGTTGCGGATTGGTGAAACGGCATGGACGGAGCACATCTGTCCGGACCAGTTAATGGATTGGCTCGCCCTCGTGTTCGTTGAACTCGACAACGACGTACTCTTGGAACTGATGGCCCAGGAAGCTGCGCTCGCATTCATCGATGAGTAACTACGTTCCTGCAGCCACAACTGCTTGTAACCCAGAGCACAGGTCCCAACACCTTGTTGCATCTCAGAGAAATGGTCACAAATCCCACCACAACAGTGGACATGGCTGCATTCGCCTGGACTCAGAATGCATGTGCGTGCACCTACGCGTGTTGACACACACCTGTGCAAGGTGAGGCAGTCCCATGGGCGCAGCTGCACAGCGTCGCTTGGCAAGGTTCCTAACTCTGGCATACTGATGGAGGGAGTGTACACACATGGCAATGTAGTACCACATGTGACCTTGTTGGACCCTTTCACCTGCTCACTGTCAGCAGAGCAGACAGTCTGCGCAGTCCGGTGGTGCATCACTATGCAGATCCCATGGGCTGTGTGTCATGTCCCCTGACACGGGGCAATGGGCGTACGCCAAACATCACATGACTCGTCCAGCAAGGCAAGGTGGGCTGAGACCGCTGCCATCCTTAATGATTGGTGTTCATTTTTGCCTCCCCAGTTCTTGCACCTCTACATGTTCCCATGCTGCCTGTTAGTGTCTGGAGCATTGGTCTGCAGGTTGTGGCCCTTGCCTTGCCCGTACTGACACGCACATGCTAATTAAGTCTACGCCACTTCACTAGTGTTCAACTGGGATGAGTGTTGATTGGAATGACAAATCGTGTGCCTCAATGAGCATTGTCCGTACACAGGGAGGGACTGACTGACGCATTTCACTTAGGGATGAGTCCCTATTGCCAGCTCCACCTCCGTGAGCCAGGCATTGTGGTTGGGATAGTTGCTGGTAGACCTGTGCTCTCACGTGTCTTTAGCAATGTGTGTGTGGTGTCCGACTTCTTGCCATGTGGATCAATGTGATCCATCAAAACAGGCTGTGTCCACACAGTTGAGTGTGAGTAGGTATGCGAAGAGATGTTCTGTTGTCACATGTGATGGGGGACACTACTTTAGGCCTGCTACCGTATTAGACATTTTTACACACAGCCCCATTTAATACATGTACGTGGGGCTACGTTGAGGGGGTTGCGAGATTGTTGTTCATGGGCATTGAGGCCATAGCTAGTTCACACCTTCACAGTCATCTAATTGGCCATGTGGGTCAGGGTCAAACATGCGCATTGGTGTCATTTCCCAGGGTGTACTTTTTTGTGCAGTCAATGTCCCTACATTCATCCATACCTTTATACTTGATTGAACATAGACATGACACATCTGTGTGTTTTGGAATGTTTTATTCACATTCTGTGGGGTGTCGGAGCTGCAGCAGTACATGGCCATGCAAAGCCCACATCACATGGTTGCCCAGTGTAGGGCCAACCAGAGTCCTTTGGGGGATGACAATTTAATCGGAAGGGGAAGAGTTCAGTCTGCAGCCTGATTGCTGTGTCATTGGTAACCAGTGCAGCTATGGCAGTCCATGTCGGGGTCCAGGTGAATGTCGCAGAGTGTTTCGGGGGACAATGGAAGGTGTTGTTCCGGGGCATGATACAGAGGGCTGAACCAAGCAGGAACAGGCCACATGGCGGGGATGAATGCTACAGACTCCTTGCTCACACGGAGTCATTGGCATCCACATCTTAGTCCTCTGATATGTCTTCTGTGTCAGGTGTGTGTGGTGGTGTTATGTCTGCATTATTGTGTGCCACTGACACATCAGGTGGCGGAGGTGGTATGGCTGCATCACTGTGTGCCACTGACACGTCAGGGGGCGGAGATGTGTGTGTCGAAGTTCCTGCAGCAGTGATCTGGGACAGGCTCTGTGGCAGCAATGGCAAGATGAGGATCTGCAGGGCATGGTAGATCCCAACTACATCTCGCTGGTGTTCAGCCGTGGCAGCCATCCTTCCTGCCTGCATCCGCTCCATGAACTCCATTGTCCTCCGCATCTGTGCCAACTCTGTGCTGTCGTCGCTGGAGCCTCTCTGCCTAGACAGTTCTTGTATCCGAGTAATGGCTCCAGCGAGGTCAGCCAAGGATTGTTGTAGAGCAAGGAGCGGACTGTGGGTGTCCGTTAGGGACTGCAAGTGGTCCCTGATGGGACTCATACACCCACGTATGGCATCAAGTTTGGCTGCCATGAGGTCGAAACCCAGCAGCAGCTGTTCAGCCAGCCCCCTCTGGCAGTCTAACACACGGCGTTGGAATGCCATGTGTCTTTCCGTGAGGTGCTGGGAGCCAGCCGTGGTGGTGGGTGCTTCCTGCTGTGTGGGCTGTGCAGGGGGCGGGGTCACCTCGATGCAGCTGGGCTACCCTGCTCCTGGAGGTGGGGTGCGGAGGCTGTCCACGAGCCGTTGGAGGGTGTCTGTGCAGATGGCCAGGGGTTCCTCCTCCTCATTACTGAAGAGATGTCTGGTCTGCTCTGCAGGAGGTGTTGATTGTCCCTCTGCAATGTAAAGAGGAGATGCAGGTTAACAGTGTGTTCCATGTATGTTGACGCATTGTACATGTTTACATACAGACTGCATGACAATGTACATTGTTACTGTTTTGGATGAGCTGGCTATTTGATGGGGGACAGTGGACATTTGGACTACATGACGGATGTGAGGTTGTACTCGTACATTATCATCTCACAGTTTCCTGCTATGCCAGATGTGATTGGCCAGTTTGTACGCACAAGCGGCACCAGTTGTGTCCTCTGTTCTGTAGTGACAGTGTTGCACTCTGTACCACATTGTCGTCAATGTAGTTGTGCTGTGATTGCTATGTGTGTGTGCTGCATTGTGGGAGTCTCGCCCCTGCAGCTCTGATTTGGCGGCCCCTTATCCCTTTGGGGCGGTGTGCCTTTGACATGTGTGCTTTTGAGGGGCTGAGATGTTGGCGACCTAAGTCATTTGTGCTCTTGGACGGTTTTTGTACTCTTGTGCATTGTTTGTCTGCAGATGTGTTGTTGATGTCAGGTGTTGTATGTGCACATGGATGTATCAGAGTGTGACCTGCTCCTTTGAGGATGTGATCCACACTGGGCCACCTCAGTGTCGTGTCGTGCACCATGTCATGTATTTTGACTGCAGCCATGCTATTGGTCATGCAGTGTCACTTGCATTGTCAGTGTGGCTCACAGAGCCGCTGCTTTGCTGGATTCAGCACATGTGCATGGGTAGGTTGTGATATTGGTGATAGGGAGGGGGCCCCTTTGTGCACATAGTGGGCGGGGGCCTGCTTGGTGTTTCTATGTGTGCTGCAGTGTGCCAAGGGTATCAGGGACATGTTTCACAATCATTGTGGGTGTGCAGTGTGCTCCACAAAATTGTGCATGTGTGCCATTGTGCCCATCTCCACCCACCCCCCAGTCCCTGGTCGTTACTCACCCTGTTGCTGTTGGGTCAGGTCATGTCGGGCTGTGTCCGGAACACCAACTCCTTGCACCGTCTCCACACTGATGACTGTGGCCACCATTTCCTCCAGCTCATCCAGCTCCTCCTGTGGCGCAGGACTCCCACCTCCAGTCGCCGTTGCTGCCTTCCGGTTGACAGCGAGTTTCTGCTTGGTTTGGCTATTGACATCATGCCAGCGCCTCTTGACCTCCTCCATTGACCTCCTCGACACTCCGACTGCATTCACGTTGTTCACGATCGACTGCCATATTTCCGTTTGTGTTGCCAGTGACACAGTGGAGGTGACGAACAGTTGTTGGTAGTGTTCTATCACCTCCGTGACGATGATCCTGTTTTCCTGCGTACTGAACCGCGTCTTCCTCTTCCTCTTCTCCTTGCCCTTCTCCGACCCCGAGTTTCCTTGCTGGACGTCTGTGGGGCTTGTGGGGTTCGCGTTGTCCTCTGCACTCGGTCCGGGTGCATCCATGGTGCTACGCAGTTTATTTTTTTCCCCCTGCTTTTATGGTGCATTTTCCCGCATGACGCGTGGGAATTTCAGGCCTGTCGCTGGTTATCGCAGATTTTCTTATCGCGGTTGGCCACATCGCAAGTTTTCTCGCGTTTGTGTTTCGTGTTTTTTCTGCTTCGCGTTAATTTTAACGCGGTCATTTGGCGCGTTGTCGTGAGACTATCGCATGGTGCCGCCGGGTTGTGAATACAACGTTAACTCGGTGTTATTTTCCCGCGATAGACCGCGATGTGCAAAGTTGCGTTAAGCTAAATTTGCAATAATAATCAAACGTTCTGGAGAATATCCCCCTCCATTTTTTTATTAGTATGCCTACTTTTAAGCACACTAGATAAACATTGATTCAACTGTGAGAGTATATGAAAAAAATCATTATGTATTCGGCCCTGCACTTTTCTCCCAGCTGCAAAACTATTTTTAGGTCGGGTCTTTGAGATCGCTTTGGCTCTCTCACTAGATTTTTATTTTTCTCAAAATAATGCTTACATAATGTACATACATAAAGGGGCTTTTTGGGCAGTGGGCTTCATCCGTTGATCTGTTAAACCTTTTTTCACATTTTGCTTTCGACCACTACAGCTTGCACCCTCATGCACTGGGTCAGCCCCCTTTACCCACTGACTCGCTTCACTATGGGTGACTTACAAAGCGTTTGCACATTGTTCACAATCAGAAAGAACAAAGATACTTTCTTTTCAGTTGCAAAGCCAGTTTAAAGATTACGGTTAAATACCAGGGTACATTTTGTTTGAACTCCTTTTTGTTAAGACTATTATAAATTGTTTAAGGGTCATTGTAACCCTTTAACTGCCTGCAGTTTCATTCCTTGGTTAGATGGTGAGTTATTTCTCTCTCCTCAAAGAATATTAAAAAAATGCATGGCACAAGTTGTTGTTTAAAAAGATCACTAGTAAAACAGCAAAATCAATGAATGCTTTTTAAATTATATTTTTATTGCAAGCATAAGGCGGCCAAGTTTAGGCGATGGCATGCATTGTTTTTTATTTTTTTATTTTGTGTCATATGCTTACAGTAAATATAAATAATTAACTAAGGCACTTGCTTGCCAAGGCCAGACCTATTGGCTTTGCTGATTGCTTGTTCCAGAATGCTGGAGCGATAGCTCTGTTAGTTGAACCTTCATATTTTAAAGAAAGAGGTTGTGAGTTTTAATCCTGACTCTGCCTTCCAGCTTCCCACATATAAATTACTGTAAAATAGGGAGCAGCTAACATCTGTTATTTACAGTGCAGGAAGAGCTAAATAAAAATCCACCCTGTGAGAGGCAGATTGTTCATTGCTGCTTTTGTTAAGTATCTGAGCTTTGGCCAGAGTCTGTAGCAGCAGGGCGGATGAAGAAGAATGGCTGGTGAGTGAGAAACCCGACATGGCAAGTTTTATCCCCCACCAAATGTTCTCTCTCCCTCCCACTCCCTCTCCCTCCTCAACTGTAAACAAAGCTTTTTCTATTTAATTGAAAAAGACAGTATTTCATTTGCTGTTTAAAAGTCCTTCACACACTTTCACATACAAAGATACAAACAGTTGGCACACGTGTGACCATATACGCATAGAGGCCAAGGATTGGATGGGCAAGTAGTGTGCGCACCTTTATGACCCACCGCGGGGCACTGTGAGGAACTCAAACTGACTTCAGCCTCAACCTCAGAACTCTCAGTTGTGCCCTGTCATTAACACCGACTCACAACCTGAACTCACCTAAACACCTAGCAATGACTTAGTCCACAATATGCACTACACAAGAGTCATATGTTGCATGAAAAAAATACAGAAACAATATCTGTCCAAAGCAAATTTTCTTAGGGAATGCAATAGGAAGTGAAATATGTGAAAGCGAAGTAGGGAATACATCGCTCAAATACATTACCTTAAAGGTTTTTACAGTCGTTGAAAAATTGATCAGTGTTTTACCCCTAAATTTATGGACATGAATAGAAGGTCTGTTTTGAAGCCAGTTTTTAATTAATGCTGGCTCTGAGACCAAACAGCACCGCCCCACTGAAAGCCCTTCTCCTCTCTATTACTTTGAGGAGCATTCTGTGGCCACGACTCTGCCCCGCAGGAAAGATAGCTCCAATGTCCAAGACATTGTTGTGTGTCCATTGCCTGCTGCAGAAGTGTTTGTATTCTGCAGGCTGGCGCTCTGCTTTCTGTGAGTTGGCTTACACCGCTGAGCTTCAGAAGTCACTATTTATATAGTATCAGTGGCGTAACATTAGCCACACAGCCTCTGCAGTGCGGGGGCCGAGCTCCAGGGTGCCCCCTCCAGGACTGTGCATGGGCCGCGGGCGCCTGGCCTGAGAGCTCCTGACTGGGTGCGGAGCGTGGTGTGCCCCCTCCATGTACTTTGCAGTGGGACCCCCTCAAGTTTCGTTACGCCACTGTATAGTATTGCACTTATGTAAGAGAAACACCTCTTAACTGCTTTGAAGCTCGATCGTGTGTAATATGAACATTTGTTTGGAGTGGTCAATAATAGATGTAAGATAATCAATAAGCATTGCTCATTTCAATTAAAAGGAAAAGTGATAGTTAATAATAACGTTTTTATATAGCGTCAAATACGAGACTTCTACCATTTCTAAGCACTGTGAATAACAGATGTTAGTATTACCCAGTGTACCCACTTTGGATGGATAGAATATTGGTCTGCACAGCCAACATTCAAACTCATGACCTCCAGAACACTGCACTTATTAGCAACGAGTGTTCAGCTTCTCAGCTGTCCTGTCGGTACTTTTATGGGATTTAGTAAAATCTATACAGTATAACATAAAATCCCATTAGAGCCTGCAGATATGGTATAATGAATTCTAAACAGATACCCTCAGTAACAGGCCAAAGCAGGATGTCGGAGTTAAATGGCGAAGAGTGACCCAAATTTAATGTAACACCAGCTCCCAAATGTGTATTAAATATGGTTGTATGACGGAACCATGCATGCAATGACCGAGCATGCCTTTACCACGCCGTCTATACTACGCAAGCGTAATTACCAAGCATGCATTTGCTATGAATATCTTGACAACGCACATGCCTTTACCACGCATATCTACCACGAAAATTTTGTTGTAAAGGCATATGCGTTGCCAAAATTTAATAGGTAAGTATATTACAAAACGCCCTATTCCCAGTGGACGTGTAAATCGTTAAGTAGATCATAGAAAATCACTTACCGTGAAAGCTGATTGTTGTCCTGCCTTAAACTGCGCGTACACTTGGTGACAATAATTTGCCCAACAGTAACCAATGGGTGTCCTACAATCTCTAAAAACCAGGAAACGGCTGAAAATGCTAAACGCTACATCACGTAGAGGACACAAATACACTCAACCAATTCCTAGGACATTCCAATGCTGTAGTACAGGTATGAAGTTTTTTTAACACATGGTGCGTACATGTGAGAGCGCCTGTCCAAGTTCCACTTCTACCCAACACCGTCCTGCAGCCGCATCTCAATGCTATTACTGAAGCAATGGCAACTCCTTTATGGTTAAAACAAACACATGCCCTGAGCCTTAAATCCCAGGAACCCTATCCCACACCAACCCTAAGCCTTAAAAACTCACCCAAAACCCTTAAACTATCTCGAAACCCTATAAACTAACCCTAAAAACAAATCCTAATCACTAACCCGAAGCCCTTATAACTTTCAGTTCTTTGCACAACCATTTAAAAATCATAGCGCGAGCATTAACCCGTATATACCTTTACCATTCATTCCTTTAAAACAATATTTGTGGTAAAGGCATACATGCTAAAAGCATGCGTGGTAAAGGCATATGGGTGGTATTTTGGCTTTGTGGTAACGGTGATGCGTAGTTATGACCTCGTTGTAATGGCTGTTTCCCATTAAATATTTGCAACTAAAATGAAGCCTATACTCAGGGGAACCATTTAAGTTTGGATGTATGGAAGGCTCTGTGGTCAACCATAAGGCTTGGCAAGGTTAGAAAGCACCTCGTTGACTGATCCACCACAAGCGCTTGGTTGAGCCAGAAAGCGCCTCGTCGGCTAATGAATGGGGTGCTCCAAAGTATAATGGAGCCCTGAGGTGGGGCTGTTCTCTAATCAGAATAAGCCCCCTGCACAAAATGCCACCTGTCAAAATGCCACCTTTTAAAGCGATATTTTATTGGTGAATTTTACAGAAATTCTAAAATAAGACAATTAATACAAATACAGTGATAATTCAAAAACATTACAGCTGACACTAAACAACTTAAATCCACGTTTTTGACACATAATGAAAAGAAATAGATCAAAAGGAATGGGGAATAATATATTATGCTACAAGTTCCATTAAAACAGTAGTGAACAGATGCAATCATTGACGTCTAGAAGCTTTGGCCAGATCCTTGGAGGTTCTTGTTTAGTTTTTCAAGCTGTACATGAGGCTCTTTCTAATTTGTTTGAGTACATTTGCTCAGAACAGTTCTTCTATTTCTACTTAACCTTGGGACTTCTACAATCGAAGTTTCGATTTTTTTTTGGGTGCAAATATTAGTTCATTTTTAGGGGCAGGGTATGTGCATTAAGATACATATTAGAGCATGGAAACGATTACATTTGTGTTGCAGAATACACCATTATTCAAAACAGAGCAACCTCACTGCCATCTCCTCCCAGAATGAAAATACCACAATCATTTGACGAATAAATAGCCACTCCCTGTCCCTTCACAACTCAACCAATCCTGGTCTGGCCTGGCAGCCATGTCCTCCAATCACCTTTAACACTTTTGGACCTCAGGGTCCAAGCTTACCCTTTCTGGGGTCACGGGACCCATGAGGCTACCCCATACCAACCAGAGGCCGGGGAACCACATCTTTAATTTGAACTGTTCGTTCGTAACTAAATCCCTCTGTGGCAAATGTTTTTGAGGCATCTGCCTCCTAAATACACAGACATATAACCAGGCCCTTCGCATTGTTCAAAGTGATTTGGAAATCACATCGCGGATGCTATTCAGTCTACATTGTTTACTTGTGAACTCATCCGATAACTCAAAGTTTCGAAGTTAGAAGTGAATAAGACTGGTTTGAATTGATGAAGACACACGGAGGGGCCAGTGTCTTGGTTAGAGCACTGGTATGGTAGCCATGACTCTGGAATGGCCGCCACGCTATTGGCAATCCCACTGTTATCAAAATAAAAGTGTATTCCCCACTTCCCCTTCGACTGACCTCTGTAGAATTGCTTATTATGACCTAGGATATCAATAAATGCGATGTATCCAGGATCCATTAATATCTGCTCAGAGTGTGCATAGCCCTAGCTCCGGGGTCAACCAGCATAATTACCGGAGGCTCTGAATCCATGCCTTATCTTCTGAATATCTGAATTAAACTAATTTACATTGTGAATGGCCATCCTGAAAATTTGGCACGGATCCAGCATTCCTGGCCTACTTAAAACCACCACAGCATGTTTACAAAAAAGTAAATGCCTGCACAAGATAAATAGCAACATTGCCTGACTGTTTTTTTATCCCCGGACACATTTCCCCATTACTGGGACATCTAGGGTGAATATCTGGCTAAGGGGCTGTCATAGCCCGTGAACTGGCACCAGGAAACTTTATCTATTGTGACTTTCAACTTTGCCCAAATTGGATGATGCTTGCCAAATCTTGTTTTTTCCATCAGTCTCAATTCCCTTTCTAGCAAAAACTGGAATAAGGCACCTGGATGAAACACGATACAAAAAATGAGCATTTAGTTAAAAAACAATTTCGCAGAAACAAGCCTTACTACACCTTTTCATGATTCGAAAAAATTATACGCTATTTTTCTCCAGTCCACCTTGACTCAAAATAAATGTTATATTCCTATTTAGGCTTCCAGACGTCCTAATGTCAAAGTCTGGAAGGTATTTTAACTTGCAATTGAGTAAAGATGGTGCCATAACCAGACCTTGATAAGTTTTTTTATGATGGTTTTGGGCTCTGATCCACTTTTACCTTACTTTACATCGTTCTCTGATGTGTTTGTAATGCTACAATTCCCATCTCAAGCCAGATATGAAAAATGGCAGTCTTACTGTGTAGGATAATAAAGTTATTGGGTACTATAAGGAAACTTGCGTTAGGTTGTTGTTTATTTATGTGGGTGCTTGCCATTGGCCTAAACTGTACTCTTCTATTTTCCAGGAGCTCCGATCCCTCCAGCCTGTACCCGACGCGAGGGTGATGTGGTGATCATATTCAATGCGTCCAAACTGCGCGAGAGCGTAACCAGCGAGACCTTGCTGTACCGCGCGGAGCTTCGAATGCTACAGCTAAGCTCGAACAACGCAGAAAGGAGTGTTGAGCAGCGGGTTGAGTTGTATCAGGTGATTGACAATGCAAGTGTCCACTGCTGGACATCACTGCATGAGGCCATAACTAGTCCCTTTAAGTGTCTGGGAGAGAGTATCTCCGCTGCAGCATCCCCGGCAGGCCAAAAGTTCTGCACATTGACAGCTTGTGAGTTATTCTGGCTGAACACAACATTCACTTGCCCCAGGGTGTGCATGAGTTTCAAATCAAGCTTCTAAATGTGTGTTTCTCTGCCTTTGGCAATTTGTATAATTACTCATTCACCATTACTGGCTGAATCTAGGTTTCACGCTCACCATCATTTACAGACAACTAAATACTATAAAGAAAACCAGCAACATAATACACAATCTGCCAACGGCAATATAAAAGGCATAAGATGGGCATCTCACACCGCCCATTTTTTATAGATATCACCATACCGTTCGCAAAAATCAAGTAACTGAACAAAAACACTGATCTGCTATATTTCCAAACATATATTCTGGATGGATGGTGTATATGCAAATAATTTTAGGCACACAGACAAGCCTCCTCCAGTGTTCTTGCTGCACATCAGGAGTAGGAGCGGTGGGGAGGGAGTCGACAGACGATGACAAGGGAAAATTATATTTTAAAAAAAGAAAACCACTTACCTTGCGTTCGCCGCATTGCCACTTACTTGCGCTCGCCGCATCGCCGACTCGACGATGCAGCAAGCGCAAGGGCCACTCCTGCTACACATTCCAGGTATTGGATGTGAGAATAGCTACGTTGGCTCTTTATGAGATAGTCAACAAATATTTGTATGTATGTGGTATTTCTATAGTGGGAACCTAGACAAAAAGCATTGGAGCTCTGTACAGGGACAAAGACAAGCATAAAGTCAATGAGTGAGAGGAGAGGTAACTGGTTTGTAGACAGTTTATGCATTGTTATGTAGTGTTCTTTAAAGAGGTGTGTCTTCAACTCTTGCCTAAACTGGCACAGCATTGGGGCGGTCCTGATGGATACGGGTACATTGTTCAAACAAATAGGTTGACCTAGACTCAGATTATTGTAGTCAAAGAAGAGCATCTGGTTAATGGCCATACTTAGAAAATTGGAAAACTAGAGTGAAGAATGTCATCCAGATATAAAGTATTTAAAATCACAGGGCTATTTCTGGATAAAAGTAGTGACTGCAGTGAGGTTAGATTTTTTTTTTCTGGAGACAAGTGATTGATTCTGTTACACGTGGCCAGACACAACACTTTCGAAAGTGGGTTATTTCGGCATTCTTTTGAACTGAAGAATGCTTGGGGTATCTGAAGTAGGCAGGAGCGGCCCGTGCAGGTAAGAGCGGTGTGGTGTGGGCGCTGTTGACAGATGATGACAAGGGAAAATAAAATGAAAAAAAAGTAAACCACTTCCTTGCGCTCGCCGAGTCGGCGATGTGGCAAGTGCGCAACGTAAGTGGTTTTCTTATTTTTTATTTTTTTCCCTTCTCGTCGTATGTTGATTCCCCCCCTACCCCACCACTCTGACCTGCACGGGCTGCTTCTGAAAGTAGGTGTTTGATGGTTGAGGGAGCATTGTATTTTGTTGCCCAGAAATCTTTGCAATTTCCCATCCGAGGAATTTGGGTAGATCAGGGGGTCTTGAAAGTCAAATGTCACGTTTACAAGAAGCCAGCGTAGTGATTTCAGGATCATGGCGATGGAGTTCAAGGGCGTATTTGGTATTTTGGGAGTCCAGTGTAGACAGAATTTCTAGGTCGGTGTTAATTCTTGAAGTTTTCACTATTTTGGTGAGATAATGTGAGTGGTTAAAGAGAGCACATGTGTTACGTAGAGGTAATAATATCTATGGTTATGATTCTTTTGGCAGCTATGGGGATTTAACTAGTCTGACTATTTATTTTATTAAGACATGCACATATTAGTCTACTCTACTGCTATGATTTTGGCGCAATAGCACCATTATAAGGGAGGATACATAGGAAGAAGCAGACAGTATTGTGGTATGTTTGCCGTGGAACTGCCATATGTATTGACTTGTGGCTATCATGAGTGAAAGAGTTTGCATTGAATGGATATTGGCTGAATATTTGGCACTGAATTATAGTAATTCAGCTTGGGTCCAACAAGTTCCAACATTTTCGTTGCCGTCCATGATTTGATGGCAGAGGGAGAATTCTAGACCCTTGTGGAAGTTTTGCATCTCGGTGACGTGTGAGTAGAGTTGTGTTGCAATAGTAGGAGTGGCAGAGGGGGTTCTAGTCACCTATAGTCTTCTGGAGGGGCATTGGTAAGTGCTGAAGAGCAATGCAGCAGAAATGATCCCTGTGTATTATGACACAAGACTTGGTGGGAGTTGAACACAAAGGAATCAAATAAAAAATGCTGACCATAGCAAGGGATATATGGTTTGAACCAGAGAAGGGAGGAGCATATTGTAGTGTTCTAAGGGACGTTGGACTGAATGTTGGTGGGCGTAATGTTGGACGGAATGTTGGTGGGTGGCAGGCGTTTGGAATGCGGGTTACGGAAAGGTTCTTAACTGACCCTGCGTTATGTGGACTCCTTCGCTACACATATGGCTTCAGACAATGGAGGTTCTTTTAGTCTGTGGTATTGAACACAATTTGTAGGTCTGGAAATGGTAAAAGTTGCACATCTCTTCCTCACCTGTACGAGACCGTTGCCTCTGATTTTGAGGAGGGCCTTTTGATTGGAGGAACTGGTCATAACTCAGAACATTATGACTTCATGATTTCCAAAGGCAACTTGCTGTTGGGCTACATGCTTTACATAGCTCTATGAAATGGCTTAGTGGTGTCCCACAAATATTTCTGAAGAGTCACAGACAGAATAAAATATCTGTGACTCCCTTGTGAGTTTTGACTCATGTTAGTTCCTTGCCCTTCCTACTGTCAGAGGTCACCTCGTACCTGACAGAAATGTTTACCATTATATTCTATTAGTGAATTTACTAGAATCTAATAATGCATTCCTGGCTCCTTCATTTAACAGTGCAATGACAGAACATCTCCACGTTACCTGGGCAACAAATTTGTGAGGTCATCCGTTCCAGACAATGTGTGGCTCTCCTTCGATGTGACAGAAACAGTGAAACAGTGGCTTTCTGGGAAAGGTAAGGCATGATGCCAGCAAGTCTGCAGCGCCTCCTCCTGCATGTCATCCTTTACTATTAATATACACTAGAATTAATGATTAGGAACCAGATATAAATTAGCCAGGATGGGTGCCTGATATAACTGCACTTATCCCCGCCCACACCCCGAAACACCAGCAGATGCGTTAGAGGTTCCCCTTATATTTCTTTCTTGCATACAATAAATTCAGTGGCGGCCGGCATGGCTCGCGGGTGGCGGGAGGATGCGGGGGGGGGGTCGCGCAAGATGTACATAATAAAAAATAAATTAAAAAAAATTAACTTACCTTCCCGCCAGGTCCCGCGTCTCTTCTCCTGCTCTCCTGGAGGAACAGGAAGCACAGCCAGGCACCGCTGACCAATCACAGTGCTGCAATGCAGCATTGTGATTGGTAGGCACTCAGGCTCCCCTGGCCAATCACAAAGCTGCAATTCAGCGTTGTGATTGGTTTTGGGCGTTCTGGTTCGATGCTCAACCAGAGAATGGGGGCCTGGGCATGTTCTCTTGCAGGCTGTAATGCAGCCTGCATGGAGAATGGGGAAAGTGCGCATGACTGGATTGGGAGGCCCAAGAGGGCTGACCAAACAGCCATTGCGCACTTAGGAGTGGGCAAACCACTCCTCCCCTTCCCTGATCTGAGAGCAGACCAGCCCCGCCCCCCCACCCACCCGCAAAGCAGCACAAACATTAAATGATATAACTAAAATTTATTATCATTTTATGTTTCCTCTTCTCGCACTGCTGTAAAGCAGTGGGATGACGCTCCTCCGGCATAGCGGAGAAGCCGCCACTGTATAATTTAATGAAGATTTGTTCACAGCAAGATTTAGCCAAGGATTAGGAATGCACAGATTCACCTAGAAATAGCCAGCATTTCTGCGCACTGTGATTTAAGTCAAGTGTGTGCATATACAGACTTAGCTAAGATCATATATAACATATTGCATAAAGGATTGTGTGGGCCATAAATTAATCCAATATTTCTTCAAACCATGAGTCACCCAGGATTTGTACCTTGCATAAGTGTATGCATGCAATCAATTAGAATGGATCTGAGCATACCACGAATTGGTTTTTTTCATTCCGTGGTTTAGGTCAGTCTGTGCATACCATTAATTTGCTAGGATGTTAGCAAACCATGAATTATGCAGAATTTCTGCATATCAAACATTAACTAAGATATGTTCATACGAATTAATGAAAAGGATGTTTGCAAACCAAATTTATGCCATAGTTTCTGTGTGCAGTTATTTACCCATGGGTTGATTTCTGAATGCCATGAATAAGCCATTGTGAGGGTGTATGCAATATTTCTACGTGATTTGTGTATGCCAATGATAGGGCACACGCACACCATGGTCAGGGTCGGACTGAGACAAAAA
This sequence comes from Calotriton arnoldi, assembly GCA_963921515.1. NCBI lineage: Eukaryota > Metazoa > Chordata > Amphibia > Caudata > Salamandridae > Calotriton > Calotriton arnoldi. Next base: position 645,325 of record CAWUFW010004431.1, on the reverse strand, counting down.
TAGGTCCTGGCACCAAAATAGAAGTGGCCCGCACTGGCGAATCAGATAGCTAAAAAAGTGGCCCGTATTCTGCAAACCAGGGCAGTTTCAAAATTGAATTATATAGGGGTTTTGCAAGGCATGGAGACTGCATACATTTGTGCATTTTGCAGGCAATGTTCATTGTAATATCAGGGAGAAGAAATTGCAAAACCCGGCCCACCAGGCCATTAAACAGGCTCACAAACAGACAGAAATATGGCGCCCACGCTGACCTGTCAGAGTAGCCGTTAGGGCACTGCCTGATTCTCCTATAGGCCAGTCCAACCCTGACCATGGTTAGCTGCAACCGGTGCATGACCTAAAATAGCTATTTACCTTTTTTATGTATTTATTATTTTGCTAAAATACAAACTTTTTTAAAATGCACCATAGTGCTGTACATACAAAAACATATAATATGGAATTACACCATATATATATATTCCTCATTTCTCCCGGGAGCTGCACCAGGTCATTTTGTCTGCCTTCATCAGCCAATGTGTCTAGGTGGAATGACAGGATCCATGGAGGTACTGCGGCTCTTGTGAATTCCAATGGGGCAAGTAACTCCTGTTACCAACCCCAATCAGGAGTGCTCTGAATGAGGCATATAGTGAGCTGCATTGTTTCCAAGGGCTGCCTACCAGGATAATGATGGGATATGTTCAGAATTGCTCAGTTTCGTGAAATGTTTTTAAGGCAAGGATTAGATCTGTGGTCCCCTGGTAACACAGCAGTGTCCAGGGCCGACTGGGGAACCAAAAGCAGCGCTGGCAAAAAAGATCCAACCAGCTCCGGTCCCTTTGTCTTCTCTCACCACCTCTTTCTCCTTCTCTGTTCTCCTTCTCTGATCGCTTTCTCTCTATCCACCCCATCCCTCCCACTCTCGAAGCCTCCTCATGCCTGCTGCAGTTAACCTCAGGGAGCTGATGAAAGTGGCAGGGACACCAGGAGCCACCATGGGATTTCAAAACCAGCCTCCAAGGGCTCCAGCCCACTGGGGAAATGCCTAGTGAAATAAAAGGCCAGTCTGGCCCTGGCCATGTCATGTTAGTTGCACGTACTGTGGTGATGAAAGGAGGGGACACTGGAGAGGGATGCTTGTGACGTTGGGCTATTTGCTTGTATAGTGCTTAAAGAGCCAGTAAGTCTCTTCAGGGTGCTGTGGAGGTAAGAGTGGACAGAAAGGGAAGCCATTACAAGATATCTGATGCAAATATTTCTTGTTATAAAATCAGCAGCTTCATCCTTGATGTCCAGAGCTTTAACAATTCAAGTGTATATTCTATTGTCTATGCAAGTATTACACATTTGCGCTCACCCCTCTGTCGCCTTGTGTTTCAGAGGAATTCGAGACCTTCAAGCTTAGCCAAGCCTGCTCGTGCAACGCAACGGAGAACTTCAAATTAAGTATTGCAGGTAAACGAGGACGTGCCCCCTAAATAGTTTTGACAGTTCCTAATTTAGCGTGGATAATGAAACAGTACACATTGCAAGCCGAATTGGCTCTAGACACTCACTGTTCTGGGAAACTGTGGGCTTGATTTAGAGTTTTTCCGTGGGATACTCCATCACAAACACAGCAGATATCCTGCCCCTTGTATTCAGCGGCGCCCGGCACAGGTAAGCGCGGTGGGGCAAGGCACGGCAGGGGGGAAGCCTGCAGACGACGGAATAGGTATTATTTATTTATTTTATTATACCTATTCCATCGTCTGCCGACTTCCCCTCCATCCCACCACCGCCCTGACGCGTTTACCTGTGACGTCCGCCCAGGGCTTTAAGTGGGCCGGGTCTGTCCGGGTCTGAGTACCGGCAGTTATTTTCAAGGGGCCTCGAAACGGGTCTCTATCGGGCTCTATTTTCGGGCCTCTCAAAGGTAGTCCGTTTTCTTTTTTTTTTTTCTTGGACTGCAGTGAGAGCATGCACATCGATGTGCACATGCTCATTTTGCTCACTACTGAGAAGTAGAGGTCAAGGCATGACATCATGCCAGGTGAGCCGCTTTGTAGGAGGAAGGGAAATCCTTTAAAGAGAGCCATTTTCTCTCAGGATTTCCCTTCTCTTTTAGCAGCGCAGGAGCAACGTCGTCGTGGTGCCAGCCTTGACATCGTGGGATGATTAGGAGAGACGACCACAGGCAGCCTGCTCCAGCACGACCCTGCTCTGACCTTTCACACTGAGCGTCAAGGCTGCAGTGTAATCCAGCAACAAGTGAAGCGCAGAGAGGGAACTAGTCTGCGTGATCCTGCCCCAGCCCTAACAGCTCCAGGAAGTTAGAAGTTGAAATCGACCTACACTTTGATTTGGACCCCTGCTTGCTATTTTTAGTGCTCCCCCGCCCATTCCCCATCACATTCTGCAAGATTTGTTTTTTTATTTAATTACGGAGGAATTGACAGTTGCTAAAACTTATAGGTCTGCAAGCATCACTTTTGATTGCATTATACACATTTTTTTATTTTAGTTTAGCATTCCAGCATGGCTGACGGTGATGTGGACATGGTAAAATAAAAAATGTCCGTCATGTGTTGTGATGTTTCTATAGCAACAGCATTGGCAACGCTCCCCCCCCTCCAACCAATACTGCATGCTGATAATAAACACACAACACGTTACTTGTTTGGGTAAAATTGCTGCAGGTTTATTACATACACCGTTATGTAATAAGGTGGGTTATCTTACGGGCGATCCAAGGGCAGGCAACCATCTGGGCCGCCTGCCCGCCTGATGAGCCAAGCAGCACTGGACCGAACCCCATCTGTGCTGCCACTTCTGGTGATCCTTCTCCCTGATCACCTGACACATGGTCCCTTCCTACTCACGCCCCTTTCAGGGCGGAGCGTAGCATAGCAAACCCCCAGTTGTTCAGGCCCACAACCGCCCGAAGGACTAACGGGGCGCCGACACGGTTTTCCAGTCACCTCCCATGAGGCTCTTAGGATTTGGCTCTAGCACCCCTATGGTGCTACGCAGAGAGGGGTACCCTTCTGTCCCCCTTGCTTCCAGATCGCCCTGTAACTCCGCCTGCAACGAAAAGACAACATTACAACATTCTCTGCCTCCCATCAGCCCGGAACCACGCCGGGTAAGCGGTAGGGTGGGAGACGGCGTGTCCGGCGCGAAAAGAGGAAGAAAAGTGGTGGGGGGGAGGCTATATACCCTCCCCCTATCCTCGCGCCCCCCGGAAGTGACGCTGCCTCGCGCGTCACCACCGGGCTGGGGGGACTCCTCCCCCGAGTCCCTGCCCACCCGAAAAGGGGGGGGGTGCCCAGATGTTACTAGAGGGCTGCCCTCCTTAGTGGCCCCCTGCGGGGGCCTCGGACAGCCGCATGTACATGCGTGTGATGCCTACACGTGCATGCTGCTTCCCAGTTCTTGCACACACATCGGTCATTTTAGAATGGTAATCAAGATGGCCGATGGCCACGTCGTAACAGTAGCAGAAAAGAAAACAGACCAAACTTAATTGTATGCTGAATGCCAAAGCAAACTAGTGTTGGCAGAGCCATTAGGGAGGTACTCATCTTCTAAATGTTACTAATGCTTATTTAAAAATAAAAGTTTAGCATTTGTATAGTAACCTAAATAATGTGATTTTATGTTTCATCGTGTTAGATCAGTATTCTTTGCAATATTTTATTAAATGTATCCATAAAGGCAAAATTGGAGAGGGATTTATATTTTTGCTCGTTCGGGGGGAGTGGCAGACAAATACCGCAAAAATTATTCTGCACACAGCAGTCGACTGGTTCCATGTCATGAGGGTAAATTCAGCCACTCTGGATTTTTTTTAAATGTACAACACTCTGAAAGGTGGGACTTACAGGCACATGTTTTATTGGCGAAAAAGCTACTACAGGTCCAGGCACGCTTTGTTCAAATTGATGAAAATCCAGCACCGGTTCAAAGTCACACTCGTAACCTGGGGCGAATCTGGCACTTTTCATGCCAAGTGTGTGCTTAAGGTCATGAAGAGCCCATGGTCAGCGCTATTGTTTTTAAAACACTTTCAGACTTGTTCGACACGGTAGCATATAAGAATTCAAAGTTAAGTTGTACCTTTAATTGGGCGACTATTCTGCTATGCCTGCCTGGTTATTCCCCCGTCACAAATTGGGTTTTGCAAACCAGGTGTATTCAAAAGAGAACCGAGCGCTTCCCAAGTTGTTCAGTGCTGTGAGGTAAAAGGATGGCAATGCCCAGGTAGCCTTATTCTAAGTAGTGAGGTAGAAGGGTAGCAATTCCTAGGAGCATTCTGTGTTCCATGTAGTGATGCAGTGAAGCAGAAGAATGGCAGTGCTGAGGGTTATCTGAGTAGTGATGCAGTTAGGTAGAATATGACACACTATGCATTGATGCAGTGTGGTAGATGGATGGCAGTGCCTCAGGATATTCATTATACTGTGCATTATACTGTGCAGTGATATAAAAATGTATGATTTTCTTAAGCACACAATGCTAGTGATCTTGATGTAGACCACGCCCCTGCGTGGATAGGCCACACCCCTTTAAGAGGTTTGCCCCGCCCCTTTTAGAGCACCCCCAGGTTTTTTTTCCCCACTTAAAGCCCTGCGTCCGCCGCTGCCTGTATTACAAGTACATTACATCCTACAGCACTTGTAATACGGCAACGGGATATCCCTCATGTTTGTGACGGAGTATCCCCTCTGCATTCATGCCAGAAGACCTGATTCAGAAGTGAGACTCCCGGTGTTTGAAGCCAAAAAATGGCTTTGTCTTACCCTGTTCCTGCCTGAAATGGCCTCTGATTCAATGTATGTCAATGGGTAAAATGCATTCCACTGATATTTTTTTTCAAAATTCTCTTACTTTCCACTTGTAAAATGTTGGCATGTATGCATCCACCAAACTCTAAATCAGGCCCTTAGTTTAATAAGCGGTGCCTAGCATTGATCATAGATCTGTGCGCACTGACAGCAAGAAAGGTGCCTGTAATTGACCATAGAAACTTAAGAAATGCCAGCAAGAGCGCCGGCTCTTGTGAATCATAGAAAACTATTCACCGATGGCTAGAAAAGATGCCTATCATAATAACACGTGCACTGACATTTGCAAACACTCCTCTTACTCATCATGAGCAGATAAAGATATACACAATATTTATCGGCACTTTATCGGCTATAAATGGACCGACCCATTGCCGTCCTTCAGACGGTGCTACAGCAATGCCAACTCCCCGGATTTACTGACAGCCCAAATGAGGCGCTGGCAGTTTTCCCTTTAAGCTTTTCCTCTCTCTATCTGGCATGAGACTACACATTGTTGGCAGCCGGAGGCCTCGAAACTGGAGAGACATTTTACGAGACGCGGTGCCGTGCGAGGCCTGGGAATTAATTCCGCACATAGAGCCAGCGAAGGGAAGACGTTCCGGACAGCCCTTCCTTCCCTAACATTTCTCCTCATCTGGTGCCTCTCGTCAGCCGCGCTTGTCCTTCAGCCTGACAGGTTTCAAGTTAGCATGACGTCACGGGCTGCATGGCTGGGGGTCTTTTATCAATTTGCACTGCGTCTAATTCCGATGTGGGCAGCAGATAGCGCACTGACGCAGAAGCACCTCAGCACTTAGCCACAGTAAGGAGCTGAAACGCTAGACAGTTGTTTTCACCCTACAGGCCGCAAGTCAATTGGAATATGGCAGGAAGGTGTTCCTGCATCAATGCTGTCGATCTAGTGCTGTGTGACATGGCATTCACCTCTATGATAGCGTTCTGTAGTTGCTACATCATAGAATTCATATGGTAAAGCTGTCTGTTGCGTACTAGAGTGTAGTAATAACACGTTATTGCTATGGATTTGGCACATTATAGCGCAGTATTCAAATTTTAATACTCTTTTTGGAACATGATGCTATGTCATATATATAATATATATGCTTGTGTATATACGTGTGTATATGTGTGTGTCTGTGTGCACCTCACTGGCTTACTATTGCTGTTGTTGATAAATGTTCTGAACTGGCGCTTTTCACATGACGAAGCTGTGTATTTGCTAAATTATGGTGCATTATTCACACTGTCCAAACAGGGTGCCTTGTGTGATTCGCAAAGCAGCGTAAAAGAAAAAAGACATCTTTCTAGCGCAAAATGCCTTTAGTTCTGGATAAAAAAGTACCCTAGCGAAGCTTTGAGCCACTTTGCGCCGACGCAAAGCCATAGCAAATTCGGACCACTGTTTCCAATCTCCCAAAGAAAATATTCTGGGTTTGGCATATCTGAGTGCTGTATCACTATAGTAAAGCTCTGAGCTTGGCAAACCGTAGAGCACAGTTTCTAAGATGGAACTGCCCATACGCCAGCCCGGGAGGAAGCATTTCTATAGTAACACACTGGGTTTGAAAAACTATTTTAGTGTATTATTTTAACTTGTCCCTTTCTTCCCTCGCTCCTGGCCTGTCTATTCCACTCCTTCTTTTCCACTACTCACTCAGCACTTTGAGGCAAACTAGGGGTGGCATGATGTGCTACACAATTTGCTAATGCAATACAAAAGACCACTGTAGGTTTGACTCACTATACAATGGTATTTACGTTTTAGGCATTAGTTAGCCTCAGTTCTGGATGATGCCTGAAACCTATAACAGGATAATTGTGTTGCACCACTTCTTAAATCTCGAGATTTAATAAATGCTTATGGGTTGGTGGGTTTAAGGATTAATGATCTCTATAAACCATACTAAAAAGTATCCAATAGCAGCAAAATCATTTCTACTTTATACTATCTACCATCATTTGACTTGAAGATGACTTATGCGGGATCTCATGTACATGTGGATAGAGGATTTTCCTCTGTCAAGCAAAGTCCTGTCTAGGATATTCTCCCATCTCAGTGACACTCATCACCTAATTTGCTGTACCTGGTCTTCTAGGCTTTGAGATCAAAAGGGGTGACATGCAATCCATCAGCAAGAAGTCCCAGAACTCACCCTACCTGCTGATCATGTCCACGCCGGCTGAGCGAGCGGACCATCTACAAAGCTCCCGGCGCAAGCGGGCCCTGGATGTTGAATTCTGCTCTACGTAAGTTCCTGCACCAACCACGTACCTGCTGCACCACAACTAGTCATTCAAAACCTCTTCTGTACCTCTTCTCTGTTTTCCCTGAAGTTTAAATATTTCGCTACTTTTATTCATCTTTGTCTGAAGTTTGCTATTCATTCACTCTCATTCTTTTTCCTTGTCTTTCTTTCTTTATTTTATTTAGTTTTCAATTTGTTTTGTATGTTTTGTATTTTATGCTCTCGTTAATAGATGTTTTTGTCATCTGCTCCTCTGGGTCCTTGTGTCCTCCCTCCCTCTATGCAATTCTGTCCCCTTCCTGCCTCCCTCTATCCATTTCTTTCTGCTCTTTTACATTTATTTTGCATATTTTTTTACTCTTTTTTCGATCTGTTCTCCTCAGGTCCTAACTCGTACACCGCCTCCTCATTTGTTCTTTTTTCATTTATTTTTCATGGAGACAGGTGCAAATGTATTCCCTGTAATATCCCCCACTTAAAGTTGCACCTGTGCTACTACTCATTGACTTGAACCATTTTGATTTATGTATTATAGAGTTTTCAAGCTGTGTTATGGCATACTTGTATACCTTAGCTTTTTGATATATGGTGACTCATTTGTATAAGTTCTTTGGAAATATTTATACTTATATTTTTTCCTTGCTTCAAGTTTGATGTGTCCCAGTGTAATAGTTGTGCCTTTCACTGGTCGTTATTGTTGTGCCACCTTTGCATCTGATCAAGTGCTACCAATTACCTCAGGTGACATATTGCTTTCAATGTCATAATGTGGAACTGATGTCACACCAGTGTTTTCACAGATAAGGGAATGCACTGAAAATGCATAGGGATGAGGTAAGGGACCTTTTTATTTTTGAAAGCGGCTAGAGGCATACTGCCCTCCTCCCGAGGCACTTCAGGGCCTGGGGACCACATCCTCTAGGGCCTTTATTTTTTTTTATTCAGGGAAAGGGGCATGCGACCACCCCTTCCTGAGCCATTAAGGGCCCCACCAAGGGCACCTTGGACTCCTGGGGAATTTATTTTTGAATAGGGCGATGGGGTGCACTGCCCCACTCCTGAGTCAATAGTGGCCCCAGGTACGCCCGGGGCAAAAAGATATTTGTAATGGGGAGGGGGCAGTTGCCCCCCACTCCATGAGCCACAAGGGGCCCGGGATCCAATCCCCATGGCCTTTAAGAAGAGGGGGAATGCAGCACTCCGTACTGAGCCAATAGTGACCCTGGGGGACCCCGTCCCCCGGGGCCTTCTTTTTATATAAAGGGTATTGGCCCCATGCCCCAGGGCAAGAGGTGCTTGTGGGTGAGTGCCCGGCTGCCCACCCGGGGCACCCACTAAACAGTACGTTGGGGGCAGCTGTGAAGTCCCAGCCGGCTACCCACATGCATCCATCCTGGGTGGTGTGGGAGTTGGCATTTCTCCCTCCCAGCAGCAGAAGCTGTTTTTGTTTGCTCCCACCAGGTCAGAGCAGTGTGAGTTTCCCTGACCACGAGAGTGTGGGCAGCGAAGCAAAAGTCTGGTCCCACCTGGCGGGAACATTTATATAGCTCCCTGCTAGTGGGAGCAAACATCCCTTCCCTGCCTACATTCCTGCGAGCAGGAAAGGCATGTCTGCTCCAACCCGGCTGGAGCTTTTAAAATGCTCCCGCCAGGTGGGTGCAGACATATGTTTCCTTGCCCATGCTATTGCGGGCAGGGAAACTATCGTGTCCATGGACACTGTTATTGAGTTGGCCCTGGGGGATGGGGTCCCCGGCACCTTGACAGGCTCAGGGAGGGGGGGGGGGTGCGGGCCTCCTTCTCCTTCACTTTAAGATCAGCTTCAGGGGATGATGTCCCTGGGCCCATTAAGGATCAGGGAGAAGGGTTCAAGCCTTCTCCCCTTCTTAATTGAATTTGGTCTTGGGGGTTGGGGTCCCCGGGGCCTATTGAGGCTCAGGAAAGGGGGACGTGGGCCCCCTCCCCTTTAATGTTACATCGGCCCAGGGGCTGGGATCCCTGAGGCTTTTTGAGGCTAGGGGAGAGGTGTTGTGCACCCTGCCAGCACCCACTCCCCTAAGGAATGTTTTGCGGCAGCCCCTAGGCCCTGGCTCATCCTGCGGTGAGGGGAGGGTTCATAGTAGCATGGTAGGCCAAGCTTTTAGTTTTTTTGGAAAATGTTGCCAGGCCTCTGCAATCAGGGTATCCCTACCCTGCCCCCTTATGTCTTGTTTTAATCTTTTTTGTAGGGCTCAGGACTGAGTCCTGAGTCATAAGATGGCTGCTACCACATCCTTGTTGATGTGGAGACACCAAATCACAAAAAAACCACTCATTCTGGGCCAAGATCTAGCTTTCTACCAAAATTTGGTGCAGATCTGTTCAGGCGTTTGGCTGTAGATGTGTCTAAAGTTGCTATGGAAAAATGAATGGGGAAAACACGTTTTAGGACCCCTCCTTTTTCTTGACCCCGTGCTTGACTTATCAACCTAAAACTTTCCATGCACAAACTAGGAAAAACAGAGCACTTTGTTTGGAAATTTTTGTGAAGATTCGTCAAACAGCGCTAAAGTATGGAGCACCATAAAAAAGGCATTTCCTATGGAAACACAGTCCTAGCTATAACTACCCGCTAGCGTGCACACACACACAACATGATATACCTATAATTATGAGTACCCGTCATTGACCATAATGAAGTTTGTAATTACTATTCTAACTCAACACGTGCTTTGATAGCAGGGTAGGTTATAAAGCAGACCGAGGCAAATATAACTGCACTTTTAGTTTTTTAATGCACTCGCTCAAAAGTACCTAAACACACCACAGGGGCCAGTCCTCCTCACACACCGGTCCTCACAAAGATAGTGTTTGTCTGTTTCGGTTAGGGTTTACCTACACTATGACGACCGATCCGGTCCTCACAGCGTGGGCTATACATGCCCACACACACACGTGCATTTATTGGCACAGGCTATAACAGTATTTTCGAAGGATAAACTATAATTAATGAGCATTCCTTTTTTAAGTGGTTCTACTCTTTTGCACTGAAAGAATAGGCTGAAAATGGAGGCACTTAAAGAATTGGTAATACTTAATCATATCATAGAGAAATAAGCATTATAAAAACCAAGAGATCTGGTTTTTCAAGTAAACATAAGCATTCACAAATGCTGTTTACAAGAGTATCATGCAAAATGCTGTTTATTAAATTAAAGCCGTCTTGTTAGTTTTGCCAGTACTTGGAAAACATAGGAAAAAAGGATTGATTTCTCTCTATAATGTATATAGGAAATAAAGAATTGAATGTGCCAAACAACGTAATGATTGAGTGCACTTATCAGAAGTAAATTAGTTAGGGTGACCAGATTTTGAGAAGCAAAAACTGGGACAGGTTCGACATAAAAGTAGGTCTAAAACCTTTAGTCTTACTTCAATATCTGGCCTGTCCCATTTTTGCATAGCATTGTAAATGTGTGTGTATGCATATATATATATATCAGGTGGGGGAGATAAATTCCGCTCCACCGGCAGGTTTGGCAGAGTTTTGGCCACTCTGCGCTATGGATGTAACGTGGAGTTCCGGCCATATTCCGCCGCCGCCACGTGGTGGTGTTTTTTCTTGTGTGCTGCTCTGCAATGGTAATTTGGCATCCCCTAGGGTGATTTTCTCTTGCTAGGTGGGCATCCGGCGAGATTTCCCCAACTTGAGCGGTCGCGACTATTCGTGGTCAGAAAGTGGCTGCTCAGTAGAAAATCTACTTGAGCAGCAGGAAAATCAACTCAGGAAGCAGCGCCCTCTGGTGCGCCACGTTGTGCCATTTGTGCTGATTTTTCAGCACAGATCACGCTCCCAGCTCTAAAAGTTAACACGAGCAGCACAACATGCCTAATTCCACCCGTTTGCAGAACTCCGTGGATTCTCGCAGAGTTTTTATGTAACTCAGTGGAATTCCGTGGAGTGAGTTCTGCCCACCCCAAATATATATATATATATATATATATTATCTACTGGCGGTCGCCAGTAGATAGTTATAGTTAGGACCTATTTTCCATAGGAAATCCGCAACATTCTATTTGAAATAACTCTTGCGTCGGTTGACGAATCTTCGCAAAATTTTCAAACTTTATGGCCCGCTCCAGTCCGCTCCTACCCTGAAAGTTTCGGGGTGATTTGTCAGGCGGGGGCCGAGAAAAAAGGGGGGTCCCAAAACGTGTTTTCCCCATTCATTTTCCCATAGGAAACTTTAGCCACGGCTACAGCCGAACTGCTGAACGGAATTACACAAAATTTGGCAAAGAGGTAGTTCTTGGTTCAGAAAGAACCCTTTTTGTTAAATGGTGTAAATCCGTTCAGTAGTTGCGGAGAAATTAAAAAAATAAGATTCAAAAATCAATTTCCCATAGGAAACTTTATGCAAGGCTACAGCCCAAACTGCTGAACGGAATTACACCAAATTTGGCAAAGAGGTAGTTCTTGGTTCAGAAAGAACCCTTTTTGTTAAATGGTGTAAATCCGTTCAGTAGTTGCTGAGAAAATCAAAAGTAAAAACACATATATCTGGGCGGAGCCTAACCACACATGTCATCGTGAGATCTGATTGGCTGTCAGCACTTCATCCTGGAATTGCTGGCAGCCATCTTGGGACCAATATAAATGATAGTACCCCATTGAAATGCATTGTAGTGAATCGAAGATTTTGAGGGTTACCAAAAGGAGAACTATAAAGGGTGATAACAGACTTTAGTTACATTAGAATTCATTTGTTGATGGTACCATACTAATTTCAGGAATTGTGGTGTGTTCTAAGGTGATTTTACCATGTGAAAAACCTTCTGCTGGGATATCATGAATCATGTTTGAGAGAAAACTATTTTCACATGCTTGTCCCATACAGTTTTGGAAGGTGCTCCAGAAGCTAAAATGAGAGCATATTTTCTGTAAATTCACATTATCTTTCTCAGTCATGTGAGAATGAAGTCTGACATTCTCAGTAAAACATGTACATCCAACAAGGGCAGAGACTGTCAGTTGATTCCTTTGTGTTCTACTGCAGCTTCCCAGAGTGTTCTAAAGAACAACTAGAGTGCTAACAGCCTTACATATGACAAAAGTATGGCACACCTGAAGCCATCTTGATTGGAATAAACTGGTAACACTTAAAACATTTAATTTAAAAAGGAACAAAATGATGGGGTTCATTTTGTCATAGAAATTTTGGTTAGTGCTGTAGAAAGAAAAATTAGGACATGTTTCAAGTGTGATCTCAAATATCTTCCTGTTATATTTCAACAGGAGCAGCCTGTCAGTTGATGCCTTTGTGTTCTACTGCAGCTTCCCAGAGTGTTCTAAAGAACAACTAGAGCGCTAACAGTCTTACTTATGACAAACGTATGGCACACCTGAAGCCATCTTGAGTGGAATAAACTGGTAACACTTAAAACATTTAATTTAAAAAGGAACAAAATGAGGGGGTTCATTTTGCCATAGAAATTATGGTTAGTGCTGTAGAAAGAAAAATTAGGACATGTTTTAAGTGAGATCTCAAATATCTTCCTGTTATATTTCAACAGGAGCAGCCTGTCAGTTGATGCCTTTGTGTTCTACTGCAGCTTCCCAGAGTGTTCTAAAGAACAACTAGAGTGCTAACAGCCTTACTTATGACAAAAGTATGGCACACCTGAAGCCATCTTGATTGGAATAAACTGGTAACACTTAAAACATTTAATTTAAAAAGGAACAAAATGAGGGGGTTCATTTTGCCATAGAAATTATGGTTAGTGCTGCAAAAGAAAATTTAGTGCATGTTTTAAGTGAGATATCAAATCCTCTTCTATTTCATTAGAAAATTCTGACATGCAGACTGAAACAATCACTTTCAATACCAGCAGTAGACTTCCAGTTAACTCCTTGGTGAGTAGTAGCTTTACTACAGTGATCTAATGAACAACTAGAGTGCTAACATTCTGAATTTATGGCAAATGTGTGACACACATCTGAATGCCTTCTTGATGGAATCAAAGTAAAAAACTGAAAGCATTTCCTACTGAGGAGACTGCAGTAAATGAGGAAATTAGGAAACTTCATAACAAAGAAGTCTTCCAAGATGGCCACCAGTGAAAAAAGAGCCCAAATGTAGCACAAATATTACCCAGATGTTGCCCACATATAGCCCAATGACAAAAGTGTGCAAAACACTTTCTATTTTTAGTTTTTTGCAGTTTTATGTAGTGCAGACTGGTCAGGTATTGGAGCGTTGCATCTTAAAACATGACCCCCTACACTACAAAAACACCACTGCACTACCCTAAACCCTAAAACACTACCCCCTACACTACACAAGCACCACTGCACTATCCTAAACCCTAAAACACTACCCCCAGCATGACCCCCTACACTACACAAACACCACTGCACTAGCATAAACCCTAAAACACTACCCCAACACCACTGCACTAACCTAAATCCTAAAACACTACCCCCAGCACGACCCCTACACTACCCAAACACCACTGCACTACCCTAAAACATGACCCCCTACACTACACAAACACCACTGCACTACCCTAAACCCTAAAACACTACCCCCAGCACGACCCCCTACACTACACAAGCACCACTGCACTACCCTAAACCCTAAAACACTACCCCCAGCACGACCCCCTACACTACACAAACACCACTGCACTACCTTAAACCCTAAAACACTACCCCAGCACGACCCCCTACACTACCCAAACACCACTGCACTAACCTAAATCCTAAAACACTACCCCCAGCACGACCCCCTACACTACCCAAACACCACTGCACTACCCTAAAACATGACCCCCTACACTACACAAACACCACTGCACTACCCTAAACCCTAAAACACTACCCCCAGCACGACCCCCTACACTACACAAGCGCCACTGCACTACCCTAAACCCAAAACACTACCCCCAGCACGACCCCCTACACTGCCCGAACACCACTGCACTGCCCTAAACCCTGAAACACCAGCCCCTGCACGACCCCCTACACTGCCCGAACACCACTGCACTGCCCTAAACCCTGAAACACCAACCCTAGCACGACCCCCTACACTGCCCGAACACCACTGCACTGCCCTAAACCCTGAAACACCACCCCCTTCACGACCCCCTACACTGCCCGAACACCACTGCACTGCCCTAAACCCTGAAACACCACCCCCAGCACGCCCCCTACACTGCCCGAACACCACTGCACTGCCCTGAACCATGAAACACTACCCCCAGCAAGACCTCCTACACTGCCCGAACACCACTGCACTGCCCTAAACCCTGAAACATCACCCCCAGCAAGACCCCCTACACTGCCCGAACACCACTGCCCTAAACCCTGAAACACCACCCCCAGCACGACCCCCTACACTGCCCGAACACCACTGCACTGCCCTAAACCCTGAAACACCACCCCAGCACGACCCCTACACTGCCCGAACACCACTGCACTGCCCTAAACCCTAAAACACCACCCCCTGCACGACCCCCTACACTGCCCGAACACCACTGCACTGCCCTAAACCCTGAAACACCATCCCCAGCACGACCCCCTACACTGCCCGAACACCACTGCACTGCCCTAAACCCTGAAACACCATCCCCAGCACGACCCCCTACACTGCACGAACACCACTGCACTGCCCTAAACCCTGAAACATCACCCCCAGCAAGACCCTCTACACTGCCCGAACACCACTGCCCTAAACCCTGAAACACCACCCCCAGCAAGACCCCCTACACTGCCCGAACACCACTGCACTGCCCTAAACCCTGAAACACCACCCCCTGCACGACCCCCTACACTGCCCGAACACCACTGCACTGCCCTAAACCCTGAAACACCACCCCCAGCACGACCCCCTACACTGCCCGAACACCACTGCACTGCCCTAAACCCTGAAACACCACCCCTGCACGATCCCCTACACTGCCCGAACACTACTGCACTGCCCTAAACCCTGAAACACCACCCCCAGCAAGACCCCCTACACTGCCCGAACACCACTGCACTGCCCTAAACCCTGAAACACCACCCCCTGCACGATCCCCTACACTGCCCGAACACTACTGCACTGCCCTAAACCCTGAAACACCACCCCCAGCAAGACCCCCTAAACTGCACGAACACCACTGCACTGCCCTAAACCCCGAAACACTACCCCCAGCAAGACCCCTACACTGCCCGAACACCACTGCACTGCCCTAAACCCTGAAACATCACCCCCAGCAAGACCCCCTACACTGCCCGAACACCACTGCCCTAAACCCTGAAACACCACCCCCAGCAAGACCCCTACACTGCCCGAACACCACTGCACTGCCCTAAACCCTGAAACACCACCCCCAGCATGACCCCCTACACTACCCGAACACCACTGCACTGCCCTAAACCCTGAAACACCACCCCCAGCACGACCCCCTACACTGCCCGAACACCACTGCTCTGCCCTAAACCATGAAACACCAGCCCCAGCACGACCCCCTACACTGCCCGAACACCACTGCACTGCCCTAAACCCTGAAACACCACCCCCAGCACGACCCCCTACACTGCCCGAACACCACTGCACTGCCCTAAACCCTGAAACACCAGCCCCAGCACAACCCCGTACACTGCCCAGACACCACTGCACTGCCCTAAACCCTGAAACACCAGCCCCAGCACGACCGCCTACACTGCCCGAAAACCACTGCACTGCCCTAAACCCTGAAACACCAGCTCCAGCACGACCCCCTACACTGCCCGAACACCACTGCACTACCCTAAACCCTCAAACACCAGCCCCAGCATGACCCCCTACACTGCCCAAACACCACTGCACTGCCCTAAACCCTGAAACACCAGCCCCAGTAAGACCCCCTACACTGCCCGAACACCACTGCACTGCCCTAAACCCTGAAACACCACCCCCAGCAAGACCCCCTACACTGCCCAAACACCACTGCACTAAAGCCTGAAACACCACCCCCAGCAAGACCACCTACACTGGCCGAACACCACTGCACTGCCCTAAACCCTGAAACACCACCCCCTGCACGACCCCCTACACTGCCCAAACACCACTGCACTGCCCTAAACCCTGAAACACCAGCCCTCAGCACGACACCCTACACTGCCCGAACACCACTGCACTGCCCTAAACCCTGAAACACCACCCCCAGCACGACCCCCTACACTGCCCGAACACCACTGCACTGCCCTAAACCCTGAAACACCACCCCCTGCACAACCTCCTACACTGCCGGAACACCACTGCACTGCCCTAAACCCTGAACCACCACCCCCAGCACGACCCCCTACACTGCCCAAACACCACTGCACTGCCCTAAACCCTGAAACATCAACGCCAGCAAGACCCCCTACACTGCCTGAACACCACTGCCCTAAACCCTGAAACACCACCCCCTACACTGCACGAACACCACTGCACTGCCCTAAACCCTGAAACACCACCTCCAGCAAAACCCCCTACACTGCCTGAACACCATTGCTCTGCCCTAAATCCTGAAACACTAGCCCCAGCACGACCCCCAACACTGCCCGAACACCACTGCACTGCCCTAAACCCTGAAACACCACCCCCAGCACGACCCCCTACATTGCCCGAACACCACTGCACTGCCCTAAACCCTGAAACACCAGCCCCAGCAAGACCCCCTACACTGCCCGAACACCACTGCACTGCCCTAGACTCTGAAACACCAGCCCCAGCAAGACCCCCTACACTGCCCGAACACCACTGCACTGCCCTAAACCCTGAAACACCAGCCCCAGCATGACCCCCTACTCTGCCCGAACACCACTGCACTGCCCTAAACCCTGAAACACCAGCCCCAGCACGACCACCTACACTGCCCGAACACCACTGCACTGCCCTAAACCCTGAAACACCAGCCCCAGCACAACCCCCTACACTGCCCGAACACCACTGCACTGCCCTAAACCCTGAAACACCACCCCCAGCACGACCCCCTACACTGCCCGAACACCACTGCACTGCCCTTTTCACTGAAACACCACCCCCTGCACCACCCCCTACACTGCCCGAACACCACTGCACTGCCCTTAACCCTGAAACACCACCCCCTGCACCGCCCCCTACACTGCCCGAACACCACTGCACTGCCCTAAACCCTGAAACACCACCCCCAGCACGACGCCCTTTACTGCTCCGAACACCACTGCACTGCCCCAAACGCTGAAACACCACCCCCAGCACGACCCCCTACACTGCCCGAACACCACTGCCCTAAACCCTGAAACATCACCCCCTGCACGACCCCCTACACTGCCCGAACACCACTGCACTGCCCTAAACCCTGAAACACCACCCCCTACACTGCCCGAATACCACTGCACTGCCCTAAACCCTGAAACACCACCCCCAGCACTACCCCCTACACTGCCTGAACACAACTGCACTGCCCTAAACCCTAAAACACCAGCCCCAGCATTACCCCCTACACTGCCCAAACACCACTGCACTGCCCTAAACCCTAGAACACTACCCCCAGCACGACCCCCTACACTACCCGAACACCACTGCACTCCCCTAAACCCTAAAATACTACCCCCAGCACAACCCCCCACACTACCCGAACACGACTGCACTGCCCTAAACCCTCACACACACCCCCAGCACGACCCCCTACACTACCCGAACACCACTGCACTGCCCTAAACCCTAAAACACTCCCCCAGCACGACCCCCTACACTACCCGAACACCACTGCACTGCCCTAAACCCTAAAACACTCCCCCAGCACGACCCCCTACACTACCCAAACACCACTGCACTGCCCTAAACCCTAAAACACTACCCCCCACATGACCCCTACACTACCCAAACACCAATGCACTACCCTAATCCCTAAAACACTACCCCCGCATGACCCCCTACACTACCCTAAACCCTAAAACACTACCCCCGCACGACTCCCTACACTACCCAAAGACAACTGCACTACCCTAAACCCTAAAACACGACCTCCTACACTACACAAACACCACTGCACTACCCTAAACCCTAAAACACTACCCCCTACACTACACAAACACCACTGAACTACCCGAAACCCTAAAAACTACCCCCAGCACGAACCACTACACTTTCCAAACACCACTGCACTACCCTAAACCCTAAAAAACTACCCCCAGCAGTACCCCTACACTACCCAAACACCACTGCACTACCCTAAACCCTAAAACACTACCCCCAGCAGTACCCCTTCACTACCCAAACACCACTGCACTACCCTAAATCACTACCCCCAGCACGACCCCCTACACTACCCAAACACCACTGCACTACCCTAAAACACTACCCCCAGCACGACCCCCTACACTACCCAAACACCACTGCACTACCCTAAACCCTAAAACACTCCCCCAGCACGACTCCCTACACTACCCAAACACCACTGCACTACCCTAAACCCTAAATCTACCCCCAGCATGACCCCCTACACTACACAAACACCACTGCACTACCCTAAACCCTAAAACACTACCCCCAGCACGACCCTCTTCACTACCTAAACACAACTGCACAATTTGTTACAGGCGTTGCAACGCAGGCCTGTGGTGCTTACTGGAAGTACCTAGTGGGCTAGTTGGGCCCCAGGGACCCTCAGGATTCAAGGTGACCTAATCCCCCAACTTAAAACGCACCACGGGGCGCGTTTGCACAGTGGTGAAGGGAGGGGGCGGGGCCTCAGGTGACATGTGCGCAAACACGCCCTGTGGTGCATTTTAAGTTGGGGAATTAATTCCCTTTGAATCCTGAGGGACCCTGGGGGCCAACTAGCCCACCAGGTACCTTCAGTAAGCACAACAGAGTTGCGTTGCAGAGAGGTGAAAAAGGTGCGTGGCCTCGGAACGCCTCTCTGCAACTCAGCTCTGTGGTCCTAACTGTAGGTACCTGGGGGCTAGTTGGGCCCCAGGGACCCTCAGAATTCAAAGGGACTTAATCCCGCAACTTAAAACGCGCCACGGGGTGCGTTTGCACACATGTCACCTCAGGCCCCCTCCCTTCACCACTGTGCAAACGCGCCCTGTAGCGCGTTTTAAGAGGTAGTTTTAATCCCCTGCCCTATTATGTACTAGGGACTTGCAGAGGAGGTCATGCTAATCACAGGGGTACCCCAACGCATAGTGTTCCCTAGTGTATGTAGGTGTTTTCACTGTATTCTAAGTGTCTTTTAGCATAGCACTGGCTCTGGTTAGTCAGAGTCAGTTACCACCAGTACCCGTCTGAAAAAGTTGTGGGCACAGGATGATTTTGCAACAAGGCCTCTTTCTGCTCCTCTGTTGGTTCTTTCTGCACATCTTTTGCTTCTTTCTGTGCGTTTTTCTTCTTTCTTCACATGTCCTACCTCTGTAGGCATAGTTAGAAACTAGCATTTAAAAAACCTTTGAAATTCACTTAAAAATCATAGGTTTCAGGCACGTTATAGTTAGAAATTAGCATTTAAAAAACCTTTGAAATTCACTGAAAAAACCATAGGTTTCAGACACGTTATAGTTAGAAATTAGCATTTAAAAACCTTTGAAATTCACTGAAAAAACCATAGGTTTTAGGGACAGTTATAGTTAGTTGGACATTTCACTCGTACAAAACCATAGAAATTCCCCGTTATAGTTAGTTCAGCTAACTATAACTCGCGCCCCGCAATGCACTGCTGATGACGACACATATTACATCACTCATGACATGGTCAGTGACATCACTGATGACATCACTGATGACATCTCAAATGACATCACTGATGACATCATCCATGTGATAATTTCATGCATCTTCTCACACCCTAATATAACTTTTGATACACCCACTCTAAATTACAGACTGCCATTCTCAAAACCATAGACACTCCAACACCAAAAACTACATACCCACTCACTGATTCTTAGGTCTACACACACATCCACTCACTCACCCGTACAGTCACTCATATTTAGTCACTCAGTACAGGACTATCATATGCACTCATACACCTATATAAACACTCACACACCGCCACTCATCCATAGAGGTACTCACACACCTAGTCAGTCATGCAAAAAACTTAATCACACACCCATTTACTCACCTATACAGTTATACACACACCAGCTCACTTACTCATACAAATACTAGCACATTCTTACGCTCTTATACAATCACTGATACAAGTACACACTCATCCATACAGCCACTCTCACAATCACACACTCTCACTTATAGCCATTTATATAATACAACACACATATATACTGCCTTTCACATATGTAGTTACTCACACATGTACCACTGAGATATACATTCAATCACTAACACACCCATACACAAACTCACCCACCCATACAGTCCATCACAGATGCACTCTTGAAACCATGCACCCAGTGAATCACCAACTCACACATCTATGCACAGAGTCACACACACCCCACCCACACAAACACTCAGGCACCCATACAGATACTCAGACAATCAATCAATAACCCATGTAGACACTCATGTAGCTATTCAGAAAGCCATGCAGCCACTTACAAACCAACAGACAGACGGATACAGACATTCACACAGTTTAGTCACTAACCCATGCATTCAGTAAGATACATTTAATCACTCACTTGTAGAGTCAGTCACTCACGTACTAAATCATCCATTCAGACACTTATACACCCACTCATTCTTCAATACGCCTTTCCCTATATATATTAAACATATTTAAACTTTACAGAAACACACAGTCACTGGATGATGTCATCAGTGATGTCATCAGTGATGTCATTTGAGATGTCATCAGTGATGTCATGAGTGATGTCACTGACCATGTCATGAGTGATGTAATATGTGACGTCATCAGCAGTGCATTGCGGGGCGCGAATTATAGTTAGCTGAACTAACTATAACGGGGGAATTTCTATGGTTTTGTACGAGTGAAATGTCCAACTAACTATAACTGTCCCTAAAACCTATGGTTTTTTCAGTGAATATATATATATATATTCACTGAAAAAACCATAGGTTTCAGGGACGTTCTAGTTAGCTGGACATTTCACTCTTACAAAACCGTAGAAATTCCACCGTTATAGGTAGTTGAGCTAACTATAACTCGCGCACCCGCAATGCACTGCTCATGACGTCACATATTGCATCATTCATGACATGGTCAGTGACATCACTGATGACATCTCAAATGACATCACTGATGACATCACTGATGACATCATCCAGTGACTGAGTGTTTCTATAAAATTTAAATATGTTTTATATATATGCAAAGGTTTATTGAAGAATGAATGGGTGTATAAGTGTCTGGATGAATGATTTAGTTGGTGTGTGACTGACTATAAGTAAGTGATTAATTGTGTCTTACTGAATGCATGTGTTAGTGACTGATACAGACATTCACACAGTTTAGTTTGTCAGTTGGTGTGTAAGCGGTTGCATGGGTTGGTGAGTAGCTAAATGAGGATCTATATGGGTTATTGATTGGTTGTCTGAGTATCTGTATGGGTGCCTGAGTGTCTGTGTGAGTGGGTGGGGGGTGTAACTCTGCATAGATGTGTGAGTGGATGATTCACTGGGTGTATGGGTTCAAGAGTGCATCTGTGAAGAGCTGTATGGGTGGGTGAGTGTGTGTATGGGTGTGTTGGTGAGTGAATGGATGCCTCAGAGGTACATGTGTGAGTAACTGCATATGTGAAAGGCAGTATATGTGAGTGTTGGAGTGTATACATGACTATATGTGAGAGTGAGTGATTGTGAGAGTGGCTGTATGGATCAGTATGTGCTTGTATTAGTTATTGTAGAAGAGTGTAAGTATGTGTTAGTATATGTTTAAGTAAGTGAGGTGGTGTGTGTATAACTGTACAGGTGAGTAAGTGGGAGTGTGATTGATTCTTTGCATGACTGACTAGGTGTGTGAGTAACTCTATGAATGAGTGGCGGTGTGTGAGTGTCTGTATAGATATGTGAGTGCATATGATAATGCCGTATGGATGGCTGCCTGCATGTATGAGTGACTGGATGGGTGAATAAGTGGATGTGTGTGTAGACATAGGAATTAGTGAGTGGGTATGTACTAACTGGTATTGGTGTGTTTATGGTTTCAAAAATGATAGTCTGTATTTTAGAGTGGGTGTATCAAGGGTTATATTAGGGTGTGATGAGGTGCATCAGATTTTCACGTGGATGATGTCATCAGTGATGTCATTTGAGATGTCATCAGTGATGTCACTGACCATGTCATGAATGATGTAATATGTGACGTCATGAGCAGTGCATTGCGGGTGCGCGAGTTATAGTTAGCTGAACTAACTATAACGGTGGAATTTCTGCGGTTTTGTAAGAGTGAAATGTCCAGCTAACTATAACGTCCCTGAAACCTATGGTTTTTTCAGTGAATTTCTAAGGTTTTTTAAATGCTAATTTCTAACTATAACGTACATGAAACCTATGGTTTTTTCAGTGAATTTCAAAGGTTTTTTAAATGCTAATTTCTAACTATGACATCCCTATTAAGTCCCCTTGAATCCTGAAGGTCCCTGGTGGCCAAGTAGCCCACCAGGTACATCCAGTAAGCGCCACAGACCTGCGTTTCAGAGAGGTGTTCTGAGGCCACGCCCCTTTTTACACCACACTGCAAACGTGGCTTCTGGCGCACTGCTGCTCAGAGGATGAAGTCCACTTGTGTCTTGAGGTCCTCAGGACACAAGAGGACCTCATCGCCCCACCAGCAGTGCACCAGAAGCAGCGTTTGCAGAGTTGTGTAAAAAGGGGCGTGGCCTCGGAGCACCTCTCTGCAACGCAGCCCTGTAGCATTTACAAGAGGTACCTGGTGGACTAGTTGGCCCCCAGGGACCCTCAGAATTGAAGGGGAATTAATCCCCCAACTTAAAACACGCCACAGGGCGCATTTGCACTGTGGTGCAGGGAGGGGGGCGGGGCCTGATATGACAAGTGTGCAAACGCGCCCTGTGGCGCGTTTTGAGTTGGGTGATTAAGTCTCCTTGAATCCTGAGGGCCAACTAGCCCACCAGCTACCTCCAGTAAGCGCCACAGAGCTGCGTTGCAGAGTGGTATAAAAAGGGGGCGTGGCCTTGGACCACCACTCTGCAACGCAACTCCCTGGCGCCTACTGGAGGTACCTGGTGGGCTAGTTGGCCCCCAAGGACCCTTAGGATTGAAGGGGACTTAATCCTCCAACTTAAAACGCGCCACAGGGCGCGTTTGCACACTTGTCAAATCAGGCCACGCCCCCTCCCTGCACCACTGTGCAAACGCGCCCCCTGGTGCGTTGTAAATTGGGGGATTAAATCCCCTTGAGTCCTGAGGGTCCCTGGGGTCCAACTAGCCCACCAGGTACCTCCAGTAAGCGCCACAGAGCTGCGTTGCAGAGAGGTGTAAAAAGGGGCGTGGCCTCGGACCACCTCTCTGCAAGGCAGCCCTGTGGCGCATACTGGAGGTACCTGGTGGGCTAGTTGGCCCCCAGGGACCCCCAGTATTGAAGGGGAATTAATTCCCCATCTTAAAACGCGCCACAGGGCGCGTTTTCAGACTGTTGCTGGGAGGGGGCGGGGCCTCCGGCACGATGCCGGTCTTTTAAAAAAAATATATATATATTTTAGAAGGGGGCTGGGTGGCCCCCTTCTTTTTCTTTTTTGGGCCCTGGGGACTCCATCCCCCAGGGCCTGACCCCTTTAAAAAAAAAAAATCTAAACTGGAAGGGGGCCGCGTGGGCCCCCCTCCCTTGGCCAATTCCGGCCCCGGGGACCCCATCCCCCGGGGCATGGCCACATATATGTATTTTTTTAAGGAGGGGGGCTCCGAGGCCCCCCTCCTGAGGCCTCTATTGGCCCCGGGGGCCCCATCCCCGGGGCCGGCCTTTATTTATTTTTATTTTTTTGGGAGGGGGGCCCGCGTGGCCCCCCTCCCTACTATTTAAGGCCCCGGGGAGGTGGTGGTCCCCGGGGCTCAGGGGTCCGTAACGGACCCCCGAATTTACATAATTAGTGCCCCGGGGAAGTGGCAGTCCCCGGATCGTGTGGGGGGTTCGAGCCCCCCACACAGGTTTTTTTTTTATTTTTTAAAAGCCCCGGGGGGTGGCGGTCCCCGGGGCAGTGGGGGGGGCTGTGTGCCCCCGTGAATAATTAAGAAGAGCCCCGGGGGTGGCAGTCCCCGGGGCTTGGGGGGCCTCATTAAAAAGGAAGCCCCCGGGGGTGGCGGTCCCCGGGGCTGCGGGAGGGCAGAGTGCCCTCCTGCACATTATTTAAAGCAAGCCCCGGGGGGTGGCGGTCCCCGGGGCAGCGGGGGGGCTATGTGCCCCCGCGAATAATTAAGAAGAGCTCCGGGGGTGGCGGTCCCCGGGGCTTGGGGGGCCTTGGAGGCCCCCCCCACACATTAAAAAGGAAGCCCCGGGGGGTGGCGGTCCTCCTGCACATTATTTAAAGCAAGCCCCGGCGGGTGGCGGGCCCCCGCATATATTTTTTGGCAATGCCCCCGGGACCTGACCCACCCGGGGGCCTCAATTAAATGAAGCGCGGGAGTCCGCGCTTCATTTTTTTTTTTTAAATTTCGGCGGGATTCGCGACCCCAGCGCGAATTTCGCTGAAGTTTTTTTTTAAAAAAATGCTTTTTTTGGCCCTGGGGGTCCTTGTGGGACCCCCTGAGCAGGCCTGGGGGGTCAGGGTGTTTCTACCCTGCCCCCTTTTCTTGTTTTTCAGGCTTATTTTACTGTTTTCTTGTGACTCAGTTCTACCGAGTCACAAGATACCTGCCAACACTTCCTGGTTTGGAGTGTTGACAGCCAATTAGAATAAAGCTCGTGGTCGGGAGGGTTCGCGAACCCTCCTCGGCCTTAGATATTGAAACTTTTATTTTTTGAATTTCTCAGTAACTACTGAACGGATTTACACCATTTTAAAAAAAGTACGCTTTCTGAACCAAGCACTACCTTTTTGCCAAATTTGGTGTAATTCCGTTCAGCAGTTCGGGCTGTAGCCTTGGCTAAAGTTTCCTATGGGAAATTGATTTTCCGACCTCTATTTTTTGAATTTCTCAGGAACTACTGAACGGATTTACACCATTTAACAAAAAGGACTCTTTCTGAACCAAGGTCTACCTTTTTGCAAAATTTGGTGTAATTCCGTTCAGCAGTTCGGGCTGTAGCCGTGTCTTAAGTTTTCTATGGAAAACAACATGGAGAAAACACGTTTTGGGACCCCCCTTTTTTCTCGGCCCCCGCTTGACGAATCACCCCGAAACTTTCAAGACAGGAGCTGACCGGAGCGCCCCACTAGTTTTGGAAATTTCGTGATGATTCGTCAAACGACCCCAAAGTTATTGAGAAAACAAAAAATGCTTTTCCTATGGAAAATAGGTCCTAACTATAACTACCTACTGGCGACCGCCAGTAGGTAATATATATATTGTTAGTAAGCTTCAATAAAGCGATCACTCAGGGGATTGGTAATACCACCAGTTGGTTTATTTTTTCAGTAACGCGTTTCGCCTGACCACGCAGGCTTGCTCACACACTGAAATGTTTGGACTGTCATAGGGCGAGGTGAGACAGCAGGAGCGCATGAACTAAGGATATATATATATAATATATCAAACCTACTGGCTATCACCAGAATGTAGTTATAGTTAGGACCATGCTTCCATAGGAAAAGCATTTTTTAACTTGCTTATGTCTTTGGCACCAGTTGACGAATCTTCCTAAAATTTTCCCAAACAATTGCCCCGGTGAATCTTGTTTTGCATGGTAACTTTTGAGGCGATCTGTCAAGGGGGGGCTGAGAAAAGGGGGGGGCAAAAAACATGCGTTTCCCATGTTAATTCCCAACGGAATTTTAGACACGACTACAACCGGAACTGCTGAACGGAATTACACAAAATTTGGCAGAAAGATAGCTGTTGGTCCAGGAAGCGAACTTTTTATAAATTAGCATACATCCGATCAGGAGTTATTAAGTAAAATTTGTATATATAGGGGCGCGATGCAAACCCGAGGATCCGACAGTCCCTGTGGTCAAACCTGATTGGCTGTCAACACTTCAAACCAGGAAGTGTTGGCAGCCATCTTGGGGCTCGGATTAGAAACAAAAACGTTAAAAAAAGAGAAGGGGGCAGGGCAGGAGTACCTTGAGCCCCTAGGCCTCTTGGGGGGGGGGGTTTAAAAGAAAAATTCAGCTGGAGCCACAGCTTCTGCTGAATTTTTTTACAAAAAGAAACACGGGCTCCTGCGTTTCTGTAATCTTTAGCCCCTGGGTGGGCTAGGTCCCAGGGGCATTACTAAATATAAATATGTGTGGGTGCCGGCACGGCACTCCCCATTCCCAGAGCCCACCACCTCGCAGGGGCAAACATTTAAATAAATGCGGGGGTCGCGTGGCCCCCTTGCAGCCCCAGGGACCGCCACCTCCCCGGGGCAAAAATTAACAGCCCTGGGGACCACCACCCCCCAGGGCGCTCCTGCTATGTCCGAGGTGCCCACCCCCAGGATATAGCTATTTGGTGTGGCTTGGCTGGAGCTTTAAACGCTCTCGACAAGCCACAGCAAACACTCCACTTCCAGCAAGCAAGCTGTGAAAATGCTTTCGCTTGCTGCAAGTGGAGCACTCGTCTGTTTCCCTGCCCGCTGTCAAGCGAGCAGGGAAACAGACTAATTGTTTTCTCCTTGTGTCGGAAAGCAATTCTGGCTTCCTCAGGAGGCGGGGAGCCGGCAGGGACTGCGGGGGGCCTTCAGGCTCGCCCGCGGTCCCAATCCACACTGGGTGCCCTGGGGGCACCTAGGAAACCATGGCCAGGCCCCAGGGGATGAGGTCCCCGAGGCTGAAATAGGCCCGGGGAGGGGGGCCGCGCAACCCCCTGCCCCTATTTGTAAATGGCAAGGCCCTGGATGATGGGGTCCTCGGGCCAAAATTGGCATGGGGAGGGGGCCCATGTGGCCCCCCTCCCCTGTTATAAATATATTCTGAAAAAGGCTGGGCCCCGGTGGATGGGGTCCCCGGGGCTGAAATCGGCCTAGGGAGGGGGGGCATGCGGCCCACGCACCCCTATTAAAAATAGTTAAAAGAAAAGGCCAAGCCGCAAGGGACAGTCATAGGAGGCCCGCCCCTTTCTCCACCACTCAGCAAACACACCTCTTGGTGCACTACTTGTTGGGGATGAAGTCCCTTTGGATGCTGAGGGTCCTTGGGGGCCAAGAACCCCTCCTGTTACCTCCAGTAAGTCCCACACAGCGGGATTGCTGAGAGCTAGTGGGAGGCCCCTCCCCCTTTCTCCACTAGTTAGCAAATAGAATTAAAAAACCTTATAATTCACTGAAAAAAACAAAGGTTAAAGAGACCTTAGAGTTAGGAATTAACATTAAAACCTTAGAAATTCACTGAAAAACCAAAGGTTACAGGGACGTTATAGTTAGTAATAGAATTAAAAAAAGCCTTAGAAATTCCCTGAAAAAAACAAAGGTTACTGGTATGTTATAGTTAGGCTCAGATTTCACTCTGACAAAACCATATAAATTCAGCAGTTATAGTTATCTGAGCTATCTGTAATTTATGCCCCTGCAGTGCACTGCTTATGGCCTCACATATTACATCACTCATGACATGGTCAGTGGCATCTCTGATGACATCTCAAATTTCATCACTGATGGCATCATCCAGTGATTATTCTTTCTGTACTAGTAAATTAGTCATACTATTTCTAACATATCTCATTTGAGTGGCTGTATGGGTGTGTGAATGGCTATATGAACGTGTTAGTGGGTATTCAGCAGTGCAGTGCATTGCGGGTGCATAAGTTATAGTTAGCTCAGGTAACTATAACTGCTGAATTTCTTTGTTTTTTTACAAGTGAAATCTGAGCCTAACTATAACGTCCCTGTAACGTTTTTTTAATTTAGTGAATATATATATATACACACACACACGTGTGTGTGTGTGTGTACACACATACATATAGATATATATGTACACATACATATTGACATATGCTAGGCTTATAAATCTTGTAAATGTGTGCATATTTAAATATCCATACTCACACAAACATTTACATGGCTACGTTTACATACCCTTAGCAATGGTAGGATCTCCACCCTGTGCCCCTTGCCCCCTCCTACCCACTCTGTCTCTCTGCTGAGAGCAGACAGCAACCTCCTCCTGTGCTGCCTGGCAGAAGCCAATGAATTATTTCAGACTTCAGAGGTGTCTGTGAAAGGGGAGCATACCTTTCAATTGTGCTTTGCAGGATGGCCTGACCTTTGTCACAAAAAACATTAGATGTATTTAAAATTAGCAAAAGCATCGGGACACTGGGACAGTTCTCTGAAAACTGAGACTGTCTGGGGAAATCCGGGACATCTGGTCCCCCTAAAAATAGTCCCTCTTGGATTCCAATGGAAGCACCTTCTGGAAGGCAGAATGACACACTAAATAGCCAACAGAAAGAATTGAGAGGGTGTTCTCATCTGGGTGGAACCAAAGCCAACTCTATGTATATTTTAAAGAATTAGAAAGAGTACGTTTAGCAGACAGCTGCACTGTCAAGTCGAACCTAGAATCAGTCTAGCATGGATTTTAAGAGGCACTTAAGACAAACCTGTTACAGAAAGAACCCAAAGTAAAGCTTAGTCTTGGATGATGACACAACACATGATTTCCCATCTCTACTTCATTTCTAGATCAGAGGAGAAAAACTGCTGTGTGCGCCGTCTGTACATCAACTTCCGCAAGGACCTTGGCTGGAAATGGATCCATGAACCTAAAGGTTACTATGCTAACGTCTGCATGGGTCCCTGCCCCTACATCTGGAGCTTAGACAACAACCAATACACCAAGGTGAGCCTTCAATGCATCCCGGTGTGGGCTTGATGTTCTTTGAAGGTAGTGCAACGCCTGTGCTGTATAACCATTCTGCCTGTGCAGACACTAACTGTAAACAGAAAAAATGTTCTTCAAGAAAAGAACGAAGAAGGCTGTATTATCTGTGAGAAAGTGTAACCACTACAAGTCTCAAAACTGTGGAATGCTTTGTACACAACCTTGAGGGTAAAGCCAGAGCTTACTTTGAGGAAAAATAAATGCAGGAACCCAAAGTTTTTCTTAGGAGCCTACCACGGATGCTGCCGAATGTCTCTGTTGTCAAATATCAAGGCTGCCTAGTCTTCATTCCATCTCACGCTTTTTCTTACACCACCCCGCACTTCTTGCCCCCCTTCTTCACTTTTTTCCATCCATTAGTTTGCCCTTTCTCACTGCTTTCCTGTCTCTCCCTTCCTCCTTCTTTCTCCCTTTTCTACCTTTCTCTCACTGGGGTTCAAAGCCTACTGATGAGAAATTACACCCTGTGCCCAAAAATGAGTGCTTGTGCCCTCCACCAGCAACTACCAGCACAAGTTAAGCACTGCCGACAGTGTACCAAAACCAGGCCCAAAACAATTACTCTTACCATTACCCTCATAACTAACAAATCTCCCCTTCAGAATTGTATCAGTATTTGTCAGTTAAGCTGATATCCAGTCCAGAAGCGGTATTGGTTCTCAGACTCTCCCCTGGCCTATAACTATCTCGAGATGATAAAGTATGCCATCTGAAAGATATCACTAACAAATGTTGTATGTTCAAAGAAGTACTTATAAGATGTTTTTAAGATGTTTTGGGATATCGATTTGGAAATTACTTATATTTGGGGATACCCTGTGACAGGAAATAACTTTTCCAACCACTACCCTCACTTCTAAATCTGACTGTTACTAGTTACTCCGCATGGAATGGGGAATAACCAAGCAGTCCCATTTTCCAGGTGTAATTCTGCACAGAATTTCCAAATTCCATATGGATTAACATTCCTATCTACCCCCTTCTTTGAGCAGGTAGTAAATGGGAGTGTGGGAGCCTGGGAGGGGACGGAAAGGATGCAAGGGTTCAGGAGAGGCTTCTGCTGGCCAAAGGGATCGTTCTGTTCTGCCATAGGCAGGGGTTGGGTGGGAGGGATGAGGTGCAAATGTACCCCACCATAGGGTTCCTCAAGTCTCACTTGTATTTGGGGCCGAAGGGCCCGATTCACAGAACTAATCTGAGACAAAATCCTAAACTTACTACTTTTGGTATTCACAGAAGGCATTTAGTAGTAGTAAAGTTAGGATTTTGTCTTAAGTTTGACTTAAGACAGACTTAAGACAGACTTAAGACAGACTTAAGACAAACTTAAGACAAACTTGAGACAAAATCCTAACTTTACTACTACTAAATGCCTTCTGTGAATACCGAAAGTAGTGAGTTTAGGATTTTGTCTCAGATTAGTTCTGTGAATCGGGCCCTAAGTCTTTATATGTTGCATAAATGGTATACAGGAAGCAATCATTTTTTTTATAATGCTGTAGACAATTTGTAACACGTTTGATTCAAATGCGAGCCTAATTCGTACATGGCCTCCTAACTACTTTTTGTTTATTGCACCTCCAATACCACACCACCACCAACAAGGCTACCACCAATACCACCACCACCAAACCCACCTCCTCCAATTCCACCATCAGTCCCATCACCAATACCAACTGCATTGTCACCAACACTACCATCACCTATACCGCTATCACTAATACCAGCCCGCCAAGACCGGCACCAATATAAGCACCACCATCAGTACTACCATTAACAATACCAATGACACTCCTGCCAATACCAGCAACTCCAGTACCACTAACACCACCACTCCCTATACCAATACCGCCATCAAAAATACTATCTCCCAGCAGTATCACCCTACCACCACCTCTAACATTATGTTATCAGTGCTTTCCCTGAGCATGAATTCATAGATCCCACTTGCCAGGCAAACACAGGTCCGTTCTCACCACTCCAGTGTCATTTGAAGAGAATGGACACGTTATGACCCACATGTCTCTCTCAAACATACTTAGAGTGAATGTGTGCTAGGCACACAAAAACCTACCAGCGGCTCTCTGACTTTTTATTGGTTCTTGTGAGTTGCTGGTACCCTTACCCCCAGGAATGCCCACACAAGAAATCCACAACGTTATTTTTAAAGCTTTATTTGAAGTCAATTTTAGTGCAGTGCAAATGCACAATATAAAGGTCTTTTAAGAAGCATGTATGGAAAAACCCATGACACTACAGCCACCATCGCTTCCAAGCACTGGCAAAGACAGAATTATTGCTTTGACGCATTAATGCATGAAAACCCTTTTATACATGCCTGTGTGTGCCTGCGTCATCACATCGAATCCACATCTAGTGTATTTGCCAATGGGTGTTTTAGATCTTTTTCCAAATGTTTGAAAGTATTCTCGATAAGCATGTGTGTGACTGACAGGGACTCCCGGAAACGGTGATGATACTGCAGGAGTCCTCCGGCTCCCATGACCATCAACATTGTAAGCACTGTCCCCTTTATCACTGCAGGCAGCTGCCAGGCTGCTCAGAGTGAGACCTATATATGAAAGAGTGGACATGAGTGAAATGAGACATCCTTCTTTTTCTCATGGGTTGAATTTGAGCAGCAGGAAGAAACCTGCCGGCATGGATGTTTTATGGTTCCGATTAGTTACAATGGGAGTATGAGTTTCCCAAATGGGAGTGTGATGGCCATCACTCACTTTTTAAGAGATTTCTGGAGCAGTGAGAACATATGGTCAAATATAGGAAGAAAAGCTGTTGTTGGTGGTGGCCTTTAGGATACTCAGTATGAGTTGTCACCAAGACTGGAGAGGTTCTAGATTATATTTGTATTTGTTCACTAATTTAGGCTAGTTACTGATTGGGCTGGGCAGTATGAAAATTTTGAAATGTTGTATCCATGGTCTTAGCAAAATTTTATAAAGCTTTCCAGTTTGCAAAGTTTTGTAAAGCATTCAACACTTTGCTTGTAGAAGAATATTCCACAAACACATTCTTTGTAAAAGAAATCTTTTTGTAGAAACAAATCTATGTGAAGCCCTTGCAAATTGTTCAAAGCATGTTGAATTTAGAAGAAAATGTCACAAAGTTTGTAGATGAAAAACTTTGTGAGGCAATTGGGCCAGATTGTTGTTATAGGTTCAAAACTTTTGGCTATAAAGACGGTCCTCTTCACACCAAACAGCTTGCATATATGATGCTGCCACGCGACCTGCTAAAACTGCAGAGCACATTGTGCTTCCCTGCGGCTGCTACTTCTAGGACACTCCTTGAGATGGCTATCAATTTCAAGGGCGTTGGAAGGTCAGAACCAGGCTAGATGACTCGTCGCGGCTTTCCCTGGAAAGACAGCTGTCTAAGCTGCACCTGTTTCTGTCCTATTAAGCTGCACCTGTTTCTGTCCCTATTGAGAGGGCACATTCTGTGTCCTGATGTCAGTTCGAAGATATTACCAGTCATGTTGTTGGTAACATACTTAAAGTGGACCAATTTTCCCAAGGAGACTTGAGTCTGCGTCTGGCATTTGTACCTTTTAGGTCTTGCCTACAGACAATTTTAGATGTCTGTCGTCAAAGACCTATTGTCTCTAATGCAGTAATATATATATATATATATATATATATATATCAAAACCAATCCTGCTCCACTTGAGAAGAAGGCACGCACTCGAGGCTGTAAGTATATGGCTTTCTTTATTTCCTCAGGTCTCCCTCGACCCTACGGTCGCCAGTAGATAGTTATAGTTAGGACCTAGTTTCCATAGGAAACTCATTTTTTGTTTTCTCAATATCTTTGGCGCCGGTTGACGAATCTTCGCGAAATTTTCAAAACTCGTAGCCTGCTCCGGTCAGCTCCTGTCTTGAAAGTTTCGGGGTGATTCGGCAAGCGGGGGCCGAGAAAAAAGAGGGGTCCCAAAACGTGTTTTCTCCATGTTAATTCCCATAGGAAACTTTAGACACGGCTACAGCTCGAACTGCTGAACGGAATTGCACCAAATTTGGCAAAAAGGTAGCCCTTGTTTCAGAAAGAGACCTTTTTTTTAAATGGAGTAAATTCGTTCAGTAGTTCCTGAGAAATTCAAAAAATAGAGGTCGGAAAATCAATTTCCCATAGGAAACTTTAGACACGGTTACAGCTGAAACTGCTGAACGGAATTACACCAAATTTGGCAAAAAGGTAGCCCTTGGTTCAGAAAGAGACCTTTTTTTAAATGGAGTAAATCCGTTCAGTAGTTGCTGAGAAAATCCAAAAATAAAAGTTTCGATATATAGAGGCACGGTGGATCCGCGCACCCTCCCGATCACGCGCTTTATTCTAATTGGCTGTCAACACTCCAAACCAGGAAGTGTTGGCAGCCATCTTGTGACTCGGTAGAACAGAGAAAAAGAAACGTGGAAAAAAAGAAAAGGGGGCAGGGTAGAAACACCCTGACCCCCTAGGCCTGCTCAGGGGGTCCCACAAAGACCCCCAGGGCCCAAAAAAGCATTTTTTTTAAAAATAAATCGGCCGAATTCGCGCTGGGTGCGCGAATCCGGCCGAGAAAATTAAAAAAAACGAAGCGCGGGCTCCCGCGCTTTGTTAGATTGAAGCCCCTGGGACCGCCACCTCCCCGGGGCTTGATTAATGAGTTGCGGGGGCACGCAGCCCCGGGGACCATCACCCCTCGGAGCTAATTTGGAAATGCGTGGGGGGGCCTCCAAGGCCCCCCTAAGCCCCGAGGACCGCCACCCCCGGGGCTTTCATTAATTATTTGCGGGGGTCACACGGCCCCCCGCAGCCCCGGGAACCGCCGCCCCCCGGGGCTTCTTTAAAAAAATATATATATATACCTGTGTGGGGGGGCTCGAGCCCCCCCACACGCCCCGGAGACCGCCACCTCCCCAGGGCACTAAAATGCTAATTTGGGGGTCCGTTACGGAGCCCCGGGGACCACCACCTCCCCGGGGCTTTGCAATTGAAGGGAGGGGGGCCGCGCGGCCCCCCTCCTGGAGCCCGTGATGTCCCTGGGGACCGCCACCCCCTAGGGCCGGCTCCTGCAGTGTCCCGGGGTGCTCACCCCCGGGACACTGCTGTTTGCAATGACAGGGTGGGAGCCACGCGGCTCCCGCCCTGTCATTGCAAACTGCTGTGCTTCATTGAAGCGAGAGCAGGGAAACCTGCTCTCGCTTAAATGAAGCAAAGCAGATTGCTTTTTCACAAGGGGAGCAGCATGTCAGCAGCTCCCCATGTGGAAAAGCAATGCCGGCTCCCGCAGGACGCGGGAAGCCGGCGGGACCGTGGGGGCACTGGGGCTCCCCCCACGGTCCCCAACGGAGAGGGCCAGCCCCGGGGGATGTGGTCCCCGGTGCTAGAAGTGGCCCGGGAGGGGGGCCACGCGGCCCCCCTCCCCAAAAATAAAAATGTAATAAAAAAAAAATAAAGACCTGCCCCGGGCGATGGGGTCCCCGGGGCCAGTAGAGGCCTCAGGAGGGGGGCCACGCAGCCCCCCTCCATAAAAATAAAAAAACAAAATGTGGCCATGCCCCGGGGGATGGTGTCCCCGGGGCCGGAATTGGCCATGGGAGGGGGGCCCACGCGGCCCCCTTCCCGTTCAAAAAGACGCGATCGTGTCAGAGGCCCCGCCCCCTCCCAGCAACACTCTGCAAACGCGCCCTGTGGCGCGTTTTAAATTGGGGAATTAATTCCCCTTCAATACTGGGGGTCCCTGGGGGCCAATTAGCCCACCAGGTACCTCCAGTAAGCGCCACAGGGCTGCATTGCAGAGAGGTGGTCCAGGCCACGCCCCTTTTTACACCTCTCTGCAACGCAGCTCTGTGACGCTTACTGGAGGTACCTGGTGGGCTAGTTGGACCCCAGGGACCCTCAGGATTCAAGGGGACTTAATCCCCCAACTTAAAACGCACCACGGGGCGCGTTTGCACAGTGGTGAAGGGAGGGGGTGGGGCCTGAGGTGACATATGTGCAAACACGCCCTGTGGCGCGTTTTAAGTTAGGGAATTAATTCCCCTTCAATCCTGAGGGCCCCTGGGGGCCAACTAGCCCACCAGGTACCTCCAGTAAGCGCCACAGGGCTGCGTTGCAGAGAGGTGGTCCAGGCCACGCCCATTTTTACACCTCTCTGCAACGCAGCTCTGTGGCGCTTACTGGAGGTACCTAGTGGGCTAGTTGGACCCCAGGGACCCTCAAGATTCAAGGGGACTTAATCCCCCAACTTACAACACGCCAGGGGGCATGTTTGCAGAGTGGTGGAGAAAGGGGGCATGGCCTTTGTCTACCTCTCACCAATCGCACTGCGTGGGGCTTACTGGAGGTAAAGGTAGGCTAGTTGGCCCCTAAAGGACCCCCAGCAGTGAAGGGGACTTCATTCCCCATCCAAGAGCGTGCCAGGGAGCGCGTTTGTAGAGTGGTGGGCAAAGTGGGCGTGGCCTGGTACGAGTACTTACCAATGCTGCTGTGTGGGACTGACTGGAGGTAATAGTTTGGGAAGTTGGCCCCCAAGGATGTCCTTGGGGGCCAACTACCCCTCTTGTTACCTCCAGTAAGTCCCACACAGTGGGATTGCTAAGACGTCTTCGGAGGCCATGGCCCCCTTTCTCTACCACTCTGCAAACGTGCCTTGTGGCAGACTACAGGATGGGGGATGAAGTCCAATTTAGTCCTGAGGGAGTTTGGGGGCCAAGAATCCCTGCTGCTACCTCCTGTAAATCCGACGCAGCGGAATTCCTGAGCGTTGGTTGGACGCCCAGCACCCTTTATCCACCACTCTGCAAACGCGACTACTAGTTAAAGTAGCATTTTTCTGCACCTCTGACTTAGAGGTAGTTTTAATCCCCCTGCCCTATTATGTACTAGGGCCTTACAGAGGAGGTAATGCTAATCACAGGGGTACCCCAACGCATAGTGTTCCCTAGTGTATGTAGGTGTTTTCACTGTAATCTAAGTGTCCTTTAGCATTGCACTGGCTCTAGGCCTGGTTAGTCAGAGTCAGTTACCACCAGTACCCGTCTGAAAAAGTTGTGGGCACAGGATGATTTTGCAACAAGGCCTCTTCTGCTCCTCTGTTGGTTCTTTCTGCACATGTCTTGCTTCTTCCTGCTCTTTTCTTCGTCTTTGTGGACTTCTGTTGCTTCTTTCTGCATTTCTTTTGCTTCTTTCTGTGCGTTTTTTCTTCTTTCTTCACATGTCCTACCTCTGTAGGCATAGTTAGAAACTAGCATTTAAAAAACCTTTGAAATTCACTGAAAAAACCACAGGTTTCAGGGACGTTATAGTTAGAAATGAGCATTTAAAAAACCTTTGAAATTCACTTTAAAACCATAGGTTTCAGGCACGTTATAGTTAGAAATTAGCATTTAAAAACCTTTGAAATTCACTGAAAAACCATATGTTTCAGGCACGTTATAGTTAGAAATTAGCATTTAAAAAACCTTTGAAATCCACTGAAAAATCCATAGGTTTCAGGCATGTCATTTGAGATGTCATCAGTGATGTCACTGACCATGTTATGAGTGATGTAATATGTGACGTCATCAGCAGTGCATTGCGGGGGCGCGAGTTATAGTTAGCTGAACTAACTATAACGGGGGAATTTCTCTGGTTTTGTACGAGTGAAAGGTCCAACTAACTATAACTTTCCCTAAAACCTATGGTTTTTTCAGTGAATTTCTAAGGTTTTTAAATGCTAATTTCTAACTATAACGTGCCTGAAACCTATGGTTTTTTCAGTGAATTTCTAAGGTTTTTTAAATGCTAATTTCTAACTATAACGTGCCTGAAACCTATGGTTTTTTCAGTGAATATATATATATATATATATATATATATATATATATATATAGCTTTGGGTTTGCCCCTTGTTCTTGATTGGGTGGCTTTCTAGTGCATCTCATTTCTACACTTCTTATTCAGTGACTTTCCTGCATGTTCTTTGTTTGTCCTGGCGCATTAAAATGTCTTATTTAAGATGTTAAAGATTTGTGTCCTTCTGTGGCTTGCTTTCATTCATCATTCTTGTTTTTCTTCTAGCACTCCATGAGAGTGCATTTGATTTCTTGCTCTCTCCCTTGTGTGCTACTTCCCCATCAAATCCCTCTGTTCTTCATTTTAAGACTTTGAACCGTCTTCTCCTTGTCTGCATCCCCCTAGCCTCCCTGTGGCTCCTGCCGCTCTGAAGCATTGACTTCCTCCCCCACCCCAACTCGCTCTTCTATTGCTCCCTTGCTCCTCCCCTTCACAATATTCATTTACATATATGTGTAATTTATTTTCTTCGCGGCCCTACAGCTGCAATCTTCTGCCTGGGTCCTCCTTTCTTAACACACTTATTTGCTATTCCAAGATACATGTCTCCCATCTTGCAGTGGCACACAAAGAAAGAAACAGTGGTGCATTATGCCATATGTCCACACTTGTGAGGTGATGCTCGTGCACATATATGTCAATAAGCTGGGCTGCTGTCACATCATGACGCATACATGCAAATGCATGACGACGTGTTGCCATAGATATCATCACTTTTTTTTTTGTTGGAGAAACTCTTCAACATCCACAAACAAGCATTTTTTTTTTGTTGCCAATGTGGAACATCATCGGGAAAAAACATAAGCAATGCATTGTTTTTAAAAGGTGAGACCGATTGATTGTGCCAATGCTTGTTCTTAACTGGTTGCCTCTTCCTCATTATAATCCTGCGAAAAGCTCAGTTACACAGGTGAACAATCACCCAAAAAATTCTGGTCCATATTCCGTGTCCTGCAAGAATAGTGGGAAGTAAAAACAATCTGGGAAAAACAATACCGCCCCTAGCAGTTTTTAATCAGTGGGTTTATCCTCCCCAGACCTGAAGGCTGGTATGAGGTATAAGGTGTGGAGTTGGTTTTAACCCTTTGTAAAACTGCATTTTTTTCAATCATGCAGAGCTATATAGACCTGGCATCTGGACTTCTTTGCACTGCACATAGTTCTACAGGTAACACCTGATGATATTTGCATGGGGAAAAATGTAGGTTCAGGCAATATTTTCGAGGAACTTGGAATGCCAGACTGGGCACTAAATGCCCCTTTGTGCCAGATAGGGTGTTCATTGGCCGCCTTAGAATCAGGATCATGTCGGGTTAGTTTACTGATCTGACAGTGTTGCGGTAGCAGTCTATTTCTATCATAACCTGTATCTCCTTCCTCCTTCTGCCAGTAGACTGCTGAGGCCACATCTTGATGAACTGCACAAAAGAGAATGAATGTTGATTCAGGTTTCAGGCCGGCTAGTCCACTGATAGGGGTATGGGATCAACAGAAGTTCAAAAGAACTTGAAAACTCGATTTTTCACTATCTACCATAAGACAGTGTCATGCAGGGACATCTCAGTGCAGAGTCCATTGACTGAACGAAAGAGCACTATCCAAGTAAACTCAGCACAGTGTGATCCATGCCCAGCTGAAAATGTACAAATGCCTTTTACCTCTCCAGGCACAGTATTACAGCTTTAGATGGTCAAATACTATCAAAGTCAACCTGGAATAAATAGAAGCAGCCCCTGACAAATGTGTTTCACTGTAGTTAGAAATGAGCTCTAACCAGTTCCTTGCTTCCTGTTTAGCAAAAGAAGTTCTCCTCTTGAGTACCCATGACTGTTGTGCCAATGGGTGTTTGCTTTTTAACATTTTTGTTTTTTATTTTACGAAGGTCCGGCACCTATAGCCACTGCAGCTGGGTCTTTGCTAGCTTTTGTAGTAATGTATTGTGTTTGCCATATTTAATGGCTTTAATCCAATTCAAAGATGGCTGCCTGTGCGTGTACACACAGAGGTGGCCTTCCTTGAATGAGCTTTCGCCCATT
The DNA here is from genome assembly GCA_963921515.1 of Calotriton arnoldi. Lineage (NCBI taxonomy): Eukaryota > Metazoa > Chordata > Amphibia > Caudata > Salamandridae > Calotriton > Calotriton arnoldi. Next base: position 606,501 of record CAWUFW010004431.1, on the reverse strand, counting down.
CAAAGATGGCTGCTTGTGTGCGCTCATCAATAGTTTAAAACAATAATGTAAAGACAACTTCATGGGGGGTTTGAAGTTCTCAAAAGGGAATTGTAAGGTAACTCCATAGGGATCAAGGGGTTCTCACCCAGGCAAGTCTTTCAAAAGTTGCAATAGATAGCACATCAAAAACACACTGGATCAATAACATTAGTGGAAACTAGACAGAATTAAATATATCTTTATAGAGAAGTTACTGCAAAGTTGTCTATACTAATAAGAATTTATTACTACCCTTAGGAATCCTTTTTTAACAACCTTAGAATAATGAAACCTAAAGGAAAAAAAAACAATAAGGTTTTAAATCTATGCCTTGCAGTTTGCATGCAGCTCTTTGATGCCTGTTTGTAGCTCATTGTGCCCTATTAGAATGATTGTAACTTTAAAAACAAGTAACAGTAGGATCTCTGTGACAAAAACAGTAACCCACTGGCCGATCTACATAAAATACAAATCTGCGATCTGCATGTTAAAGGTTGTGCTTTGCAGCAGGGATATTATCCTTCTATCCTACTTTATTGAAGATGTGTCAGAACTGTGACTAGACAAATAACAGATCTCTACATTAAGTGCATTAACCACCAAAGTTATCGTATGGTAATATTATCCCCTGAAAAATGCTGGGCACACAAAGATCTCTGCAGGCTGCTCTGCTCTCCCCTCAGCTTGTCTCGCAAATGACACCGCCATTGAGCTGGCACCGGGTACAGTGATGACTGTTGGTTTTGTCCCTGGCTGGAAGACTGATTTAGGACAGAGGGCTTGGGGGGAGGGGGCAAGAGCAAAATATGGAGCAGCCTGGACCCTGAAACTAGGTTGAAGTATGATACATAAAAAAAAATGAAATTATACAGCACTAATAATATTAGTAGCTGTCAATGCGTTTCATTGAACACGAGTAGCTCTCAATACAGAAAAGGTTGGAGACCCCTGCAGGACCCACCCCATCTGTAGCTACGGGGCTCTCCTCCCCACCAATTTCATGGTTCTCCCTCCCTTTAGAGGTGGTGAATCATAGGGTTTCCACCGACAGAGCCTTAGCCGACTCTGCTGGTGCAAACCTGTGACCTGCGGGTGTGTCCACCAGTAGGCCACCAGGACATAGTGACAGTACCCAAACGTATGCAGGGTTTGGGGACTGCCATCAGATTTCTTTAGTCTGCCCTGGACAAGGAAATCAATTAATGAACCCACACGCATTGTAAAAAAAAACTGCATGCACTCAGGGCATTTGATTAATTATTTCCCAAAAACAAACTCCCACTTTGGGAGTTTGTTTTTGGAGAAAAAAAAATGTTGAGTGAGGCTAAAACAACATGACGTCAGCTCGGCATTTTGAGTAGAGCTGCTTGGGTGGCGGCGTCATTGTAGGTTTAAAGTTCGCCACAAGCCAGGCAGCGATCTTTAAAGAGGGCAGCAGTAGCGGCTCGTGGAGGGAGTGCTGCGGGGCAGTGGGGCGGGGGAGGAGCAGGGTGTGGGGTAGTAAACTACGGCATACGGCCGAACAGAGGTAAATAAACAAATAAATAAATAAAACGAATTTCGTTGCGCGTGCTGCATTGCCAAATGCACTCCCTCCACGAGCCGCTACTGGAGGGCAGGTGCCTTCTGCCAGGAAGTAGGGGCCATGGTCTCTCTTGACCTGTCTTCCCACAGACCTCCCACAATTGGTTTAAGTAGGCCCTTAGTTTTCTGGGGGGAAAATTGAAGCATGGAAGTTTATCACTTCCGCTCTCAAAAACACACTGATTTTCTGACTATCACTCTCTGATAACAGACGGATTTGAAAGTGACAAGAATGATGGAAATTCACCCTGTGGAATAAACAAATGAGCAGCTTAAATTTGCTTCTGGGCAGAGAAGACCCTCGTCCTTATCTCGAGAACCCCCTTCCTGAGGATGGCAGTCCCGTGTGATGACGTCCTTGTTAGCACCTTTTCCAAAAGGGCACACACTCAAAGGTGCAGACCAGCTACCTGCTTTCAGCCTGACAAGACTTTAATCATTAGAGACACCAGATACTGTAGAGAATAGATTCAAGACTCTCAAGACGAAACTGAAAGTTGTGCTGCCAATTTGACTACGGGGTATATTTACAAGGAAGTGGCGGAGCGCGATGTTAGCCTCCTTGGCTTAAGGCTACGCTCCGCCGCTTATGAAACGCAGGGCTGCACCGTATTTACAAGAATACGGTGCAGGCTTGTATTTCCCCCTGTGCTGGCGCTAATTTTGCTGCCTAGCACCAACGTAGGCTCCCTTGCACCATAGTGCAAGGGTGCCTGCGTTGAGGGGAATGATTGCTGGGAAACAACCTTTACTACGCATGCATTACATCGCATGCCATTAGATCGCAGTCTTTACAACGCAAGTCGTTACAACGACTTGCGTTGGAGGGCGCTATAGGACAAGGAATAGTTTAATTTACTATCCAACACCTTCCCTACTGTACGTAGGCTGGAGTTGGAATAGTAAATTAAACTACTCCTAAGTCCAGCGCCCTCCAACGAAAGTCGTTGTAACAACTTGCGTGGTAAAAACCGCGATCTAATAGCATGCGATCTGAATGCATGCGTTGTATCATCATACATTCTGATTGCTTATGTGCAGGAAGGTGTCCCTTCCTGCACATAAACAATCTGAAATGGCGTTTTGAAACTTCTATGTGTGCTGCTTAATGCAGCACGCATAGAATTTGCAAAACATAATTTTTTTAATGATTGTTTATGTGCAGGAAGGGACACCTTCCTGCAAATAAACAATCAATGGCGTTTTGCTGTTTATATGTGTGCTGCACAACGCAGCACACATGGAAACAGCAAAAACAAGGAGAAATTAAACATTTCTCCTCATCGCGCCAGGGTAAGACCAGGTTTTCCCTGGTCTTAATTTTGGTGCTGCCCCATATTTACGCCACCCTTGTAATTATGGGGCAGCGTCAAAATCAATGGGTGTTGAGTTGGAACGCCCACCACAACACCTATTGCCCGCCCCTTTCACGCTAGCGTAAAAGAGTGTCTTATTCACAAGGCAGTGTTAAGCCATGTTAAGTGGCTTACAGCCGCCTTATGAATAAAGCGAAGCCCCTATCGCCACCACAACATCGAGAAAAGTGACGTTGTGGTGGCGATAGGGGCTTGTAAATATGCCCCTACGTGTTTTTGAGCTGGCTCTATAGCTGGTTTGCCGTGACAATGAGCAATATCTGTCTCAAGATTGATAGCACTTTTGGAGCCAAATTGGCAACTTATTTAACACATATTTTCTCAAATCTGGCGCTATGTTGACAGGTTCTTGGGAATGGAGTAGCAGCGCTTTAGAAATCAGATAATAGCTTTTTATGGCAAAAGTGGCAGATACCTGGGGGCTATGTTCGACACCTTGGTGTGAACATTTTTTTCCTTGGCCAGGCTTATTGCATTTTCTGGCCTCATTTATTTAATTTTTGGCAGCGATCATTGTCTTAAGGGGCACATTTACAAGTCTTTGAAATCCCTTTGGGAGAATTTCAAGGTTGTTGGGGAGGATTTCCATTGCCAGTGGGAATTTCTTCAATCCTAATCATTTGCTTCATTGTTTTATGGTATAAAAATGCTCTACTGTTCTGAAATCTGGTCGGCCATCTTGGTTACCAGGTTCTTATCAGGGGTGTAGCTACCACTGGTGCAGCAGGTGCAGTGGCACCAAGGCCCAGAGCCCTGAGGGGCCCATTGAACCCTGGTGATTACTTTATTTAACTACCCCATCAGCAGTCAACGGGGTCATTTTCCTTGCTTGCACCAGGACTAAGCCTGGGCGTAGTTCGCGAAGTAGCGCTACGCGAAGCTACGCAAAGTGCAGTTCGCACTACGCGAGCTACGCGTAGCACTACGCGAGCTACGCGTAGCACTACGCGAACTGCGTAGTGCACTGTTCGCAATGATTGCACAGTGCCGGATGCTTGTCCGCACTGTGCAATCATTGAAAACGGCATCTTGCACAGTGCGAGCTGTCTTTACTGCCGCCGAGTAGATTTTTACTCGAGCGGCAGCTTTCTCAACGCGGACTGGTAGTTTCTCATCGCGAGCGGTCGCGAGCATACGCGACCACTCGCAATGAGAAACCTGACCTCCCCGCGTTGAGAATCTCGCCGGGATGTCATTTTGCTTGCTCGCGGTCGCCAACTTGACGTTGAAGACCGCGAGCAAGCAAAAAATGACCGCTGCACTACGCTACGCTACGCGTGTTTGCACTGTGCTACGTGCAATTCGCGTTGTGCGAAGTAGCGCAAACTTCGCAAACTACGCGAGCGTAGCGTAGTGCTTTCCCCAGGGTTAACCAGGACCCATGGCATCCTTGCTACGCAACTGGTTCTTATCTCTGATCATCACAGTCACACAACACAATGGCTTCTGATGTGTTGCTGGCACAAATTTTTCAGTTTCTTTTTACTACAGTTGTATATTTTATGTTAGTCGCCAGCTGATGTGCATAAACAAATCCTCTCCTTTCCCCCTATAACCACGAACATGACTACATATGTCAGATAAAACTTCTGACCTGGTCTCATCGCCTCTTATTCCATTTTATATATGTCATATATGGCTACATTGTATTGTTCTTTCATTCTACATAATACTGACATATCTGAATCCTTATTGTGGCAAAATTGACGCTCGTACAGTGTATTAGCTATCATAGAGATCTGCCTTCTGTGGACTCGAGAGAGACCTCTTTACATACACATTGTAGCCAATCTTCTGCGAGCACAATCTGTGTGAATATCCACAGGTGCCTCATTTTATAGTTTTTATCATCAGACAAGTTAAACGCTTTTTTACTCTGCATTCTCATTATCAATTCTAAATTATTGACACTTGCACCAAACAGCTGCTGAAGGGAGTTGCCCTTTTGCTCCTTCTTTATATATTGTTTATTGACGTCAAAGGGGCATATTTACAAGCCCCATTCGCCAACGGAGCGTCACTTTTTTTGACGCGCCGGTGGCGTAGCACCATTTTACATATTTACAAGGTGGCACTATGCCACTTAACGTGGCTTAACTCCATCTTGTAAATATGCCCCTTTCCGCCGCAGTCCTCTGCGGCAAAGGGGCATGCAATGGGTGTTGCTGTGGGCGTTCCACTGCAACACCCATTGCTTTTTGACGCTTCCTCAGATTTACAAGGCTGAGGCAGCACCAAAAACTAACGCCAGGTAATACCTGGTCTTAGAATGGCGATACGAGGAGAAATTATCAATTTCTTCTCGTTTTTTTTGCTCTTTGCATGTGTGCTGCATTCTGCCACATTTTATTGGTCAATTAAGGACTCTGTTTTATATATTGATGAACTGTTTGTGTCAAGTTAAAACTGAATTGGTGGTGGCTTAAAGGTTTTTATCTAATGGCAGTCAAGAAAGCACTAACCAGTTTCTATTTCATCTCTGCTCTCCTCAGGTTCTGGCTTTGTACAACCAGCATAACCCAGGGGCATCTGCCTCCCCCTGCTGCGTCCCACAAGTACTGGAACCTCTCCCCATCGTGTACTATCTTGGCCGGACTCCCAAGGTGGAACAGTTGTCCAACATGGTGGTGAAGTCATGCAAGTGCAGCTGAGCCTGCATGTCACGTCACTACAAACAGGGCAGAGGGGCGCGCACTGGTGCCGGGTGGTGAGCAAAGACAACAAACCCGCCAATATATTGAAGAGGAACAAATGCCTCATGGAAAACAGCTAAGCGCTATTTCTTGGAGAAGATATTTTTAAGAAGTTTACAAGACTCTTTTAGATGCTTTTGGTTATTTTTTTACACAAATGTTCCTTTTTTTGTGTGGAAAAGATGGCTTTTTTTTGTTTTAGTAAATATTTAAAACTAGAATTTTGACTTTTAATTTATAACTGTTGGAGGATCTGCAAACCTAAGACTCATTGGACCTTGTCTCATCATCCAAAGTGGACATGGCAGACATGACCTTGGAACAGGGAGAGGATGTCTACTGACCTGTCTTTTCCATGCAAGACATTGCGGCTAGCGGCTATCTTTGAAACAGGTCCAGAGGAGAACAGTAAACGGGATAATATTAAAAATGAACTTATCGGCGGGGTGGAATGTCGAATCTGAGATATACTCAAGAAACAAGACCCACTTGTGTCGGTAGCCCTCTCTTTTTCATCTTTCTGGTACATCCCTCAATGTACCACTGCAGGCACTTGTCTAAAACGTCCCAATCCTTGCTTCCACTAGGTGGGTGGCGGGCACGCCTGCACTTCCGTGGGACAGGACATTGCTTGCGGCAGTGGTTGTTCCATTTAGGACCCTAAAAACTGAAAAATACAGAACAAATAGTTTATTTAAGCCATCTCTCTTTGCTTCAATGAATAAATTTTGTACATAAATACTCGGATTTGTTCTTCTGTTATACTGATATACTTTCAGCCAACTGCAATCTAAAGCACAGGTTTCGATATGAAACGCAGTTTCTTT